>CM068367.1:66278284-67478284 GCA_034769895.1 Magicicada septendecula
ACTAAAATATACTTCTTGGATTTCGTTGTCCATGACATGTCCGTTGATTAACTAAATATAATTATACCACTACCAACTCGGAACACAAAGTTTTTTATTGCTAAAAACATAAAAGTTTTACCTTATAGCCTGAACCAGTTTTCGCTTATTATGAGCTTCGTGACAGGCTTTAGTTATAGTATGTTTAGTTAAAATATACTATTCCAATGCGGAATATAAATATTTTAGATAACATTTTTACCTTATTGCCTGAACTAGCTTTTCCTCATTGTTATATTTTATAGCCATTGTATTATATTATACAAAGCCACTTGGTAAGGGATGATTCAGATAATTCTCCACATCTAGCGGTACATTATGAGTACTATAACTGGAGAAACATTTTATGTTTCGCGTGTAAAACTACTCTGATTCCTACTACTACGTGTTTGTGTTTATGCCATTAAACTGTATGTGCACTGATGCACCTTAGTACAATTGTATTATGTATAAGTCCTTAAATTCGTAGTGACCATCAATCAATGAATTTTTCAGTGGAGGTTAGTGAGGATTAAAAATCGGCTCAAACAAATTAAAAATGTGTGTTATTTTTTACCGATCCTCCCTAACCTCCACTGAATAATTTTACCTTATAGCCAAAACCAGTTTTCGCTTATTACAAGCTTCATTAGAGGCTGCCACTAGGAGCATTGTCTGCCTTGTTCTTGGTGATGGTGCCGTCGTTTGAAAGATCAATGTTGTGTGTGTGTGCGGAGTGATATGTTTGAATAGTAAGTGTGATTTGCATTGTGTCTATTTGTTTAGGATATCATTTTTGTGTTTTTGTATATTTCTAGTTGTTCAAGAGTGTCTAATTTTTGATCTTTTGTGTGTACATGTAGGATATCCATGTTACTTTTTATGTTTGTATATGTGTGGTTTGCAAAGGTGGATTCAGTGGTGGAGTGTAGTGCCTTTGTGTGTTCAATGTATCTCTATTTGAAGCAACATCCTGTCTGGCCTATGTAGAATTGTAGAACACATAGAACAAATTTGTAGAATATGTAGAACACAGACACAAATTCAGTATATACAGAAAACCCACTACAACTGACACAATAATACACAACTCCTCCAATCACCCAATACAACAGAAACTAGCTGCCTTCAGATCCATAATACACAGACTAAACAACATCCCACTAGATGAAAAGACTACAAAGACGAACTAAACATGATAAAATATCTAGCAGAAACCAATGGATACTACAGAATAATAACCAATAAACTCCTACACAAAACAAACAACAGACAAAGACAGAAAACAACAAGTTCATAACACTAACATACATCAATAACCACACTGAAAAAATAGCCCACAAATTTAAAAAAGCAGGATACAGAATCACATACAAAACTACAAACAAAACAGAACACACGCTATCAAAAAACACACACAAAGAACAAAACAAATTTGATTTACCTGATGTTACAAACTAAACTGCTCAGACTGTAACAAGTTCTACATAGGCCGGACAGGATATTGCTTCAAACAGAGATACATTGAACACACAAACGCACTACACTCCACCAACGAATCCACCTTTGTAAACCACCTCATTGAAGCAAAACCATACATACACAAACATAAAAAGAAACAAGGATATTCTACATGTACACACAAAAGGCCGAAAACTAGACACTCTTGAACAACTAGAAATATACAAACACATAAAAACGACATCCTAAATGAATAGATTCAATTCAAATCACAAGTACTATTCGAACATGTCACACACACACACACACACACACACACACACACACACACACACACACACACACACACACACACACACACACACACACACACACACACACACACAACATGTATCTTTCAAACAACAGTGCTGTCATCAAAACAAGGCGGACAGTGCTCCTAGTGGCAGCCTCTGATGAAGCTTGTAATAAGCAAAAACTGGTTCAGGCTATAGGGTAAAAAGTTTACATTTTTACCAATAAAAAGCTCAGTGTTTTCGAGTCAGTAGTATTATACTTATAATTAACTTATTTATACCTTACAGTCACATGTAGACAACAACGTGTAGTAACCTCAATGCTTTTTTTTAATATTTACAACCAACCCCAAAACTCAGTTTATAGCAATTTCCTTTAGCGATTAATACATCTAAATGATTCCTCAAAGAAACTTCATCTCGGAGTCCGTATATTATTATTTTTTTCAGTATTAGTGTTCATAAGCTGTCTCGTTAAGGAATACCATTTTATGACATTTGATTATAGTATCCAGTTATATTTGTTGTTAGGTGTTCTGTTGATGGTTCTGCAACTCATCTAATTTTTACTGGTATTCATTTAATATTTACATCTCTGTCTATTAGAATGTATAATTTTACCCATATAGCTGAAGTAACTTACTTGCTTCAATTTTTGGTTGTTATAATTATGTTGAATCTATTCTACTATAATTATGTTAGCTTAATTTGTGCGTATTAGATTCTCCACATATTTTATACAATTGGCAGATTGAATACTGCAATTCAGCTTCATATGTTATTGAATAATTACTTGTATATCTGTGAATAGGACAGTTTTATGTACTGGTCTTGACCACTGGTTATTTTACTCATGGTTACCAACTTCCAATTGAATCATCAATACAAGTTAAACAACATAGGAGACATACTACAATCCTGCCTAACTCCCACAACACAAAGACTTTAAATTAAATTTGATGAAACTAAAGTCACTGAAGTATTCTTTAACAGTATTATTACAAAAGTAAGAATACGGTAAAATATTTTTAACAAAATGGAGACACTGGTTTGGATATCTTGTTTCCTGTTACACACTAGTGAAGGGAGCAAGGAAATATCCATCATAGAGACAAAGTAAACACAACACAAATACTTGGAAGTTTTTTTTGGTATCAGTTTCAACTACAACATTTTTAGTGTAACTGCCTAACAGCTTACCGTCATATTCAGTGGCATATCTGGAATTTGGCTTTGGGGGGTGTCCCAAGTCAGGTTGGCTTCATACAAAAGAAAAAACAAGTTAAGACTAATCAACATTACTATCTTTATAGTGGCTTAAAAAAGTGCAGTAAAATGTTTAAGTCAGTCCCATTAAAGTAACTGGTAATAACACAATAAAAATACATATTAATGAAACACTGTTAAAAGATACTTACTGATTTTCCTATATTTCACATTTACTACTACTATAGTAGCATATACAGCTGAAAAAAAAAATAAACCAGCCTAAAAATTAAAAAGAATAACAAAATTCGTCAACTGTTTTTACCTATGGGGGGAAGTGTGGTCCTTTTGTCCCCTACCGTAAATACGCCCCTGGTTATTTTGGACTATACACAGCTCATGTTGAGTAGGACTTACACGACACTGATAAGCCTTGACCAGTTTAACAAACCAACTGGTGGTTGGGGACAATGTTACAATAGAAACAGTAATCAAAATAAATGGCTCTCTTTCCCATATTGAATGACACAAACACACATGCATACATAAGTACATGTATGTATAGACTTATAACAAAAGGAAAAAATGCATATGTCTGTACACCAGATTCAGACCAAAGATGCTGTGCTCATTGGAAGCCCAAATGATAACAAAACAAATCTAAATACAAAGCAAAAAGTAATGTTCAACAGTCACACTAGTTTTAGCTATTATCTTTAACACACCCTCGTAACTTCCAATTTATCGTAACTAAAAGTAATTTTACTGAACCCCATTAAAGATGATATAAAATTAAAATCATATTATTTGAATAAATGTCATTGGTAATTGCCGAATGACAAGCTGTTTTGCATTGGTTTAGCCTTTTGATGTTTCCACTTGTCAAGTCCTAATCGACCATGTGGGTGTAGAATTTAGAAAATGGTGGTACATCAAAAGACCTTGTCCAATATGATGCAACATATGACTTGTAAATTACAGTGATATTCAAAGGCAACACTGTGTCAGAATTTAACACACCATTCTCCAAAGTGAACATTATCACCTTTATGGGGATGAAGGGATCTGGGAGGTGTTGCTGCCCTTTTCCCAGGGCATTGAGAGTGTGGGAGCAAGGCAATATTTTAAGGAGCAAGTGGGCAATAAAAAGACGCTAAAACATTTGGGTGCCTAAACATTTACCAATAGCATTTAATAGCAAATTCAGTATTTGGGTGTCCAAATAGATGAAAATATCAACTGAAGAGCTCATATTACAAATCTAAAGATATAGCTGATACAGCCTTAAGAAAATCTTTCTACTTAAGGTATGTATGCCCCCTCTTCCATTTCAAAAGAGGTTTATTATGTGAATTCTAAATTGCAATATGGTATAACTTCTTGAGCAGGCACTAACTTCTCAGTTAACAGTCCAATAGACAGAAGAAGATAATTAGAACTGTAACCAGTCAAAAAATAAATGACCCTTCTCTATTATTATTATTAAGCCATGGAAAAATACTTCTTTACAATACTTATCAGGTCTTGAGGATATTCCTATAACAGAGGAGGTTATATGAGAGGTGATGCAAAATTCTATTTGAAAAGATCACAAGCTCTTGGTCATACATTGTCCCATGTCCAGTAAAAGAAGCTTGCAAGGATTCCTTTACTTTTTGTGCACCAATACTTTTAAATATTCTTCCAAATAGTATTAGTTCATTAAACATCTTATTCATATTTTTAAAATGATTAAAAAATTAGTTACTATAATTGAAGGAACATTTTTATTAAGAATATATGTTAATTTATTAAAAAAATAATAAATAAACAAAGTAAAAATTTACTTTGGCTGTAAATACTGGATTAAAGTATATATTAATGTGGAATACTTTTAAAGACCATTTATAGTTTTTTTAGGAGCACAAATGAGTACATTATAATTTAGTGTGTTTTTGTATAGCACCTGCTACATCTGCATAATTCATAAGAAGCCAACCTCCACTCAATTTGCTAGAGTTGTACTTATTCATAGTACACATGTTAATTTTTTAATTTACTAAGGAAGTTACAATACAAATGGATAGTTATTATTATTATTATTTTATATAAAGAACAGTCTTATATATTCTCTAACTGATCATATTTTGCTTTCAGCATGCTGTGTTTCATTCATAATATATCAGTGATTTGTTAAGCCTCTCTCTCTACACACACACAATATTGTAATATTGTTCAATATGGTCTCAGAATTGAGAATTATTTCGACTGTTATTGACTTAAAAGCCTCTGATGATGCTGATTTTTTTAGTGAAACGCGCATAAAATATTGAAACAACAAAAATGCAATACTCTACTTGTAGAAGAAACCATATTGAACAATATCACAATATTATATAATTGCTGCAAGAAACATTGGGTTATGAATATAGAAAATTATATATATATACACACACTACAGTCCCGTTTAACCGAATTTGATGGGACCCATAAGGCTTCGGTTAAACGAAAATTCGGTTAAACCGGAAAATATGTATTTTCATATCTCAGACCGGATAGTTGTGTTGTTCACGGGGTCACGGCCCACGGGCGAGCAAGGCCTACAATAGCAAGGCACATTACAATAGGCCTATTACAAACGAATGCATCACAACACTCTACAGGTATTAATTTATAAATAGAGTACGCTAAAAATGCAGTGAAATAATACATATTTTATTTTACATGAATGAGACATTTTGGAAAAGTACAGTGAAAAATTTATACAGTACTCTATGTAGGAAATAAAAACGTACGCACATGAATAATAAAACATGAAATTCGCAACAAACATGAAAGAATTATGGTGGAATACAGTACAGTAAAACAAAATTTAATGTAGCGAAAATATGCGGCATAGAATGAATAAAAATATGAAATTTCTAAAAACACATAAAAACATTCCTGCACGATGGAATGCAAAATTAAATCGAGGAAGTAAAAAAATGTGATATTTTCTTTTGCTTCATATGAGAAGAACGTTTCTTTGCAGCTCGATCTCTAAGGCGTTTAATGAGAAGCAGCTCAGCAGGAGATGTTTCCTCTTGTTGTTCAAGGTACACCATGAGGTCTTCAAACATCCTAGTTGCTTCTGAATGGTTTGGCCCTTTCTTTTCTTGAAGGGATGGACCATCATCATCATCGGAGCTGAGCTCACCTGCCTGGCAATTTGAACATGCTGCAACAATGTCATCTTCACTAAGAATTGGATGTGGTTCTTCATCACCTTGTATCCATTCCGCTATATCGTTTATTTGAATCTCCGATCTGCCTACCACTGTTTAGCTGTGATACGAAGTTCTTGTCACTACACTCCACGGGAACATCAGGTTCATTTTCATTCTGCGACACTGTTGTAGGCACGTTGGGCCAGAGTTTCCTCCAAGTTTTGTTTAGAGCAACTGCCGTTTCCTCCTCCCATGCTGCAGCTGTCATGTAGATCACGTCCTTGATCGTTATTTGTTTCAACATGGATATGTCATTAGGCTCTTCGTCTTCATCATTATCAATGATTTTACTGAGCAGTTTCCTCCTGTATAGTCTCTTCAAAGTTTCGTTCGCACCTTGATCCATCAGCTGTATAAGAGCTGTGACGTTTGCAGGTAAAAACTGCACTCGTATGTCACCATATTTCAACTCATCTGCTCCCGGGTGGGTGGGAGCATTGTCTATGAGGAGAATGGCTTTTAGAGGCAACCCTTCCTTTGTCAAAAATATTTTTACTTCCGGAACAAAGTGGTGAAAAAACCACTCCTTAAAGATATTTGATGACATCCAGGCGGATTTTTCAGACGCATAATGTAGAGCCAATGCACTACGCTTGACATTCTTTAAAGCCCTTGGGTTGGTTGACTTCCCTATCAAAACAAGTGGCAGTTTATGGGTGCCTGAAGCGTTGCTACAAACCAGTAATGTAACTCTTTCTTTATTTTTCTTATGACCACGAGCTGCCTCATCTAGTTTTGATGCCAATGTTTTTGTAGGCAACATTTTGTAGTTCAGCCCAGTTTCATCGGCATTGTATATCTGAGCAGGACTTAATTTTTCGTCCTTAACAATTTTTTCAAACTTCTTCTTAAACTCTTCAGCATCAAGAACAGCGCCTGAAAGACTTTCCCCAGTTATCGTCAGCTGCCTCACCCCGTGTCGATCTTTCCACCTACTGAGCCATCCAATACTGGCAGTGAAGCTTGGATCTCCACCCAACTTTTGGTTTAAACTCAATGCCTTTTCCTTAAGTATCGGTGCGCATATAGGCACGCCGCGCTCACGTTGTTGTTCAAACCACATTAAATGTGCCTCGTCTAAGGATTCATTTTTAGGTTTCTTTATAGTGGACCGATTCCCTAAAGAGTCTTGACTAACCATTTTAGCGCAAAAATCTTCAATTTGACTTCTATTTTTTTTTCAGTCACAAACTGTTGCGGCCCCAACTCCATATTCAATAGAAATGTTTTTCACTGACTCACCCTTGTCCAGACGATTAATAGCCTCCAGTTTTTTTGCATTGTCACAACAACTCGTTTTCTCTTTTCTGCCATAATCACTGCAGATCACTAAACAATATTGACACACTAAACACAACGCGACAAACAATACACTACTAATGTACAAAAATTATCATGAGCCAGCCACATCAGACAGAATTCAAAACATTACTGACAGGTGTCTTTGGACAGCGACAACAGTGTTAGTAGACGTGCTAAAAATAGACGCTGGTGGGGGGCCTGAGTCAGTGGACAGTCAACGCTACGAGTTCTCGCGCGGCGCCGGCCAAATGTTTGTGTACAGTCCCTGTATGAAAGCAGTATAAAATATGGTAATACAAAAGTATTTTCGGTGATTCGGTTGACCCGGAAATTCGGTTAAACGGGACTGTACTGTATTGTAACCCTACGGATTTTACTGTGTTGTAATAATAAACTTCGTATTGTTTAAGTGTTAAATAGATTGTGAATTACTATCGTTATAATGTTATTATTAACCGGGTAGAACTGACATTGCTTTTGTTTATACTAGTTATTGTCCCTCTTTGATTGATGTTACTGCGATTCAGGTTGTCGACTGTGCACTGGATAGAATTCGTAGGGTCACTATAGTACTTACGGTACTTTGACCAGCATCCAGTGTGATTAGTACTCAATGTGAATATGGCACAATCCGACATTGTGTCATTTGCCGCCCGCAGTCTTATCGCTATGGTGTAGTTGTCGATTTAACCTGAAAGTGGCATAATTTAATACAAAAACAAATTTTGGTCAAGTCAGTTTGAAAGTTAATAATGCTATTTATTGAACAATCGTTATTGAAAAGGTTAACTTCATGATAAGTTAACTCGGTTATTTCCTTTTACAATTATTAAACAAGGATGAGACTCTTTAATTTCACTCAGGGTTAACAAACTGATTTGTATCATTCACCATTAAAAAAAATCCAGGTGTTTTCGTTATTTAAACTTATTACAATGTAGGTCCTTTTAGACTACAAGAAACATAAAAAAACAAGATGTCTTGTACTATTAAAACTTCAAATAGCAGGAGAGTGCTTACATAAATGATTTAACCTTGGTTTATGAATATTAAAACTCGTCAACTGACGTCTACGCTCAGACAAAGGTTATGTCTGGCAACAATAAATATAAAACATAATGGTTTAATATTGCTAATTAACATTTAGCATCACTGGAAAAACCTTATAAATAAATTGAAGAGATCGCTTGTTAATTATTGACAATACTACATCTATTAGAGCTGGGTTAACACAAAAGGTGAACTATGAATTTTACATTGACAGCCATAAAATAAATCTGTTTTAGCTAAAATTACAAAAATTAACATGGCATAAATTCCTCATCATTATTACACAATGTCTTTAGGTGTTTAGTTATTCATGCACTGACATTCCTATCATTTAATGTTCAGTCACTTATAGAATTCTTCACCTTGGGCGATTTCCTTTAATTAAAATAGTTAATTATCTTTAATTCATTTTGGATGCCTTGGATTGATTCCGTTGCAATGTCTATTTCTCAAGGCATAAAATTAAAACACAAAAATTATAATAGTTATTTTGACCAATTAAATTTGCACCATGAAAGTCCTGTCTTTTTTAGCAAATCTCCTTATTTTCAAAATATAGGATTATTAGTTTATAATAATTCGTACTTTAACATAATTGGTTATTAAAGTGATGTTAGGTTGGGACGGGACAATTAACTATCAGTTACATTAAAAAAAATGTAAACCTGGTAGTCGTGGGACTACCGGTAGACATGGAATCATGGGCAGACTTGTGCTTTGGGAAGGAATGAAGGGTTGGTTAAATAAACAGCTACATAAGTTTAAATGTATTTTATTTATTCAGAATTTACAGAGTCACCTAACGCTAGTTGATGGAATATGGAGCGATGGTAGCTGAAGTACGATACGAATATCTGGGCGAAGAGTTGCATGTTGCGACTGAACGTCAGGTCTATGCTCGTGTTTCCGAGTGTAGTTGATGGTAAGCTATGGAGTTGTAGGCCGTACTCGTCGTTGATGTCCTGTAGTAGGTTCTCGTGATCGGGTGCGTGCTTGTTGAAAACGCTGCAGAGCATTATTGGTGTAGTCATATCGGCGATCACCTTAGGGATCACTTTACTGATGGACTTGCCGTATCTGCAGAGCCCGCGATGTATAAGATACAAGACTTAGGTGTCGGGCGATCCAGGGTGTATGTAGACTCCGACTAGAACGAATTTGTACATGTTCTGGTAAGTGATTTCCACGGCTGTGATGTCGCCGGCGATGTCTCGTGTCTTGTCAGGAGGTTGGATAGTTAGAGGGTTACAAGTGCTCGTGCTCTCAACGCTGCGGTAGATGGCCACGCCGGAGGCCTTTCGTTTCGTTTTCTTAGAGTGGCGAGGCATGGCAGTGTTCTCTTGAGCTACCAAGACGAAATTGTTCAACTGTACCGGGCGATCCTCGGCCATCCAAGTCTCGGAAGCTACGAAGTAATCGCAGTTAGACAGTAGCGAATCACTTTCAATGTCGAGACGATGAAAGCCGTATGATTTGCACAGCGGCGGTACGTTGCCTTGTTTGAGACTTGCAACACACGTAGAGCACACGCCTTCCATATTACTCGCACTTGAGTACTCGTCCGCTCCGAACACTGTGGCCAAGAGACTTATGTATGATGGTACGCACGGCCTTAGATCACTCTTGAACCACAAGCGATCGCAGATCCCACACACCGAGCCGAACGGATTGATAATAAAGTGCTTAGAGAATTCCTCGTCGACTCCTTTGAAGTGGCGACTTGGACCGGGCTGTTCTGCGCAGAGCATCGAGGGTCCAATGTTGTCGAAGCACAAGTTATTAATGTTCTCATCGTCTGTTTTCTTGCTAGCTAGCCGTACGCTCGATCTGAGTCGCTTTGGGGGCACGCCGGATGACCCAGGTATCGGAGATGCGGCCGCTTGGGCGCTGACGGGGTTTCGTCAATCTTCAAATGGTTGCCATTTTCTAAGTTCTCGGCCGATTTCTTTGATTTTAGTCTCAAACGATAGGCCTGTTGACGCTCTGCATAGGATTTGCCGGTTTTCGGTTTGAAATTTTTGGTTCGAGTTTTATCGCGATTTTTAGGTCGAGGCATTTCAAATTTTTGAGTTCAAATGTTATTATTTTCTGTGAGTGCTCCTGGTACTCGGAATTAGTGTTATTGGAGAGATTTAGTTCTGAGGATCACAACGCACTTTGTATTTTCGCGATCGGACTTGTAGTTCCCGAGATATTTAAGTTTTAGTGGAGCAATTTAGAAATTTTCGGAGCAAAAACACCCTCACGCAGACAAAGCCTAGAGGCGACTGAAGTCAGTTGTCAAAATTCTCAGTACTATTGTTGGAAGGGGGCCGAGTGACTCGATCACCTCACACCTGGTTTGCTGGGATTGGTTGAGCGGTTCGTGAGATAGTGGTATGCCGAAAGTACATTTGAAACATAACGGTCGATTTTCGCGAAACGTGCGAGTAAGACATTACATACCTATGGATTCCATGTCAAAAGTTAGAAATTACTTAATACTTGCGTTCGATTTCCTTAATTTTTTTTAAAATGCACTTGACACACACTATATTCGTTGCACTACACTGCCTATGCGCATGTACTCCGAAAAGGACCACTTAAAAATATACTTGTTGACAACCGTATGTTTACATTGCCATAACCTCACTTTGCAGGTTATGTTCGATCAGCTGGTTCCAAAAAATACTTTAATTCGCTCGGAAGATGTCGCAGCCTCCTCGTCAAAGTCAATCGAGCGAAAGTGTCGCCTCTCTAAGCCAAACTGCTGGGCAAAAAGTAATTACGCTTTCTGATTGGTCAATTTTTCTGTTTCGTTGTCCATCGGTATTTCTTGGTGATAAAAGATGCGTTCGGGTTGAGATTTTTGGTAATTGTTGAGGTTCCACCGCGTGGGTTACACACGTACTCGCACGCACTATCTGTACTCAAAATATTTATAATTGCCATAATTTATAATTGCCATTAATATCATCGGGATTTACATTTCAATATGCTTGTTGTTCAGGGCTTTTTGTACCGCATATTTTAAGTCCAAACAAGATAAATATTCTTGGATTTCGTTGTCCATGACGTGTCCGTTACTTAACTAAATATCACTATAATATTGACGACTCGGAACACTAAGTTCTACATAGGCCAGACAGGACGTAGCTTCAAACAGATACATTGAACACACAAAAGCACTCCACAACACTACAGAATCTACCTTCGCAAACCACCTCATTGAAGCAAACCACACATATAAAAACATCGACAATAACATGAACATACTACACGTACACACAAAAGGCCGAAAACTAGACACTCTAGAAAAATTAGAAATATACAAACACACAAAAACAAATAAAAACGACATCCTAAACGAACAGACACAATTCAAATCGCACGCATTATTCGAACACATCTCACCACACACACACAGCTTCAATCTTTCGAAACACTATCTCGTCGCCAACAACAAGATGAGCAGCGCTACTAACGACAGCCTCTGATGAAGCCTTCTATAGGTGAAAGCCGGTTTAGGCTGTAAGGTAAAACTTTACGTTTTTACTTATAAAAAACTTAGTGTTCCGAGTCGTCAATATTATAGTGATATTAAGATAAATATGTTTTGTTTTCCTATTAACCGATTTCGGTTTCTAGCTTATGGCTAAGGCAATCTTACGTTTTTTAATAACTTTTGGTAATTGTGCACGATCCGGATTATGCTCAAATTGCGGTGAAATATTTCTTTTCCTATTCTTCGATACTATATAAACACGAGAAAAATAATTTTAAACGGCGGTCGAACCTATTTACGGAGAAAAAAATTAAATAATTACTCCCATAAGCGCGCATGTAAAGTGAATGGCCGCCATGTTAACTGAGCGACGGCGCACAAATGCACAGCGAATGACGAGTATGACGTCTTAAATGTTTTTTGGCGTCTTAAATATTTGAAAAATGGTTCGCCTTAATTTTTGCAAGAATTATATGAAACAATGAACTATAACCGCGGCCCTTCGGGCCCCCCCTCCGAACCAAACCGACAGGCATCGGCTGAACTCGCTTTTCATCCAACTCAGTTGTCTTATGTAATTATTTAATTTTTTTCTCCGTAAATATGTTCGACCGCTGTTTAAAATTATTTTTCTCGTGTTTATATAGTATCGAAGAATAGGAAAAGAAATATTTCACCGCAATTTGAGCATAATCCGGATCGTGCACAATTACCAAAGTTTTTACATATTATTTAAATTATAACTAATAAATGGTTCTCGCATTCGATTAATAGAATGCATATCAAGTCCTGTCTCACTTTCTTATGTAGTTTATTGTACCTAATTTTCAAGATTTACTTGAAAAATAGCCAAATTAGGCTTAGGCATTACTAGGCCTATGACAATCACATTTGTTTATGCTTATTGCATAATAATTATTGATTCCCAATAATACTTATTTTCTTATGATTATTACAAATGAACTACTTTACCTTATTCTCACAATATTATTATAAGTTAGACCTCTTTAGGCCTGTTTGGCTATGTTTTGCCATGGGCTATAAACTTTTTACTACTGTTTGTCATATAAATCATGGTTATTATTGTTACATAATTGTTTTTAGAGTCCCTTTCCCCTTAAGAATTATGTTAGTCATTAGTATTGACACACAGCTACTAATTTGTTGTGTATAGGGATCTCTCCTTTGCTATTATTTACATGACTGCTTCTTACAGCTGGTATTGTATTACAACTTCATCTGATTATTATAATCAGGACTAAATGGGGTTATAATAATTGTTATTATACATAGTTTTATTGGTATTGCATACCCCTTGTTACAATAGATGCTATCATTTTTATATTTTACCACTTTTATATTGTGTTTTAACTAAAGATTACCTAGTCAGTCTGCTTCTGTCTAGTTTTGAGTTACCTTGTTTGCTTTTGAAACAATATAAATCTTATTTTGTGTAATTATTATTGGTATTTTTACAATCCTTATTATCTCTATTCGAGATTTATTCCAACAGTTTTCTGTTTATGATGAGTTGAATTACTATTATGATCTAATTTGAATGGAAAATACATGGAGTTAGGTTATGTTATACCTACAACAATGCGATAACGTGTTGGCTTAAAATTCATGTTTCTTTACAATTTTTGTCTTGTTTAGTGCTGTATTGGTGTACTTAATCATCAACTAGACTATATCCATTGGTTCTTTAAGAATTTACTATTAGTTTTCTATGCTTTTAGTGGTATCAACATTGTTGTTACATAGCCTTATTTTTTCAAATTATTTGACTTACTATTATACATAACATGGTGATAAGGTGGTTCACAGTTTCTTATATTATTAAAAAGTTCAAATTACTCACTCTCCTGGCTTATTAAGTGGATCTTATGCCTTTATTAGATCAGTGGTCAAAGTCAGGTCACGTAACTAAGTCAGTTAGTGGTTTTGAGGATTTGCATTAGTTTTTACTTCCATATTCCTTAAGGAATGGAAGTATGGTGATGGCAAAAAAAATCGTGTTCGAGATTATTGCAGATTCTGATTCTACTACACTCAAAACATGAAAAAAAGTCGTTTTCCGAAAAGTGTGTGTGTGTGTGTGTGTGTGTGTGTGTGTGTGTGTGTGTGTGTGTGTGTGTGTGTGTGTGTGTGTGTGTGTGTGTGTGTGTGTGTGTGTGTGTGTGTGTGTGTGTGTGTGTGTGTGTGTGTGTGTGTGTGTGTGTGTGTAGATTTTTTTCTATGGCAAACGATAACTGCCGCAAATTCAAACAGAATCAAATAATTTTTTGCATACAGCCCTGATTTGTAGAGTACTCACGACCTATTGTTTTTGGTGAAGATCGGTTGAGGGAAAGGGGTAGTTTACCTGCAACGGTTTTTTTTATCAAGGGAAATTTTGTTTTTTTTGGCAAACGATAACAGCCGCAAATTCAAACAGAATCAAATAATGTTTCGCATACAGCCCTGAATTGTAGAGTTCTCAAGATCTATTGTTTTTGGTGAAGATCGGTTAAGGGAAAGGGGTAGTTTACCTGGAACATTTTATGTTTTAACAAGGGTATTTCCTGTGGCAAACGATAACAGCCGCAAATTCAAACAGAATCAAAAGATTATTTGCATACAGCCCTAAATTGTAGAGTTCTCAAGACCTATTGTTTTTGGTGAAGATCGGTTAAGGGAAAGGGGTAGTTTACCTACAACGTTTTTTTAACAAGGGTATTTTCTATGGCAAACGATAACAGCCGCAAATTCAAACAGAATCAAATAATTTTCTGCATACAGCCCTGATTTGTAGAGTACTCAAGACCTATTGTTTTTGGTGAAGATCGGTTGAGGGGAAGGGGTAGTTTACCAGCAACGTTTTTTATCAAGCGTATTTTCTATGGCAAACGATAAACAGCCGCAAATTCAAACAGAATCAAATAATTTTTTGCATACGTTAGTGAATTGTAGAGGACTCAAGGCCTTTAGATTTTGGTGAAGATCGGTTAAGGGGAAGGGGTAGTTTACCTGCAACCTTTTACGTTTTAACAAGAGTAAAGTACTTGAAAATTTATTTAAACTTTTTGAAACAATAGTAATTGTTGAAAATAAAATAATTTTGTTGCCAGGTAACAAAAATAAAGTCATTTTGATTATAAAATATAAATATTTACAACAAGAAAAGAATTTTCAGTTTTCAAAATTTAAATATATTTTTATAAAACAATGGGTTCTTCACTGAGGTAGGGACCATGTCACTCACTCCATCTCAAGCCTCTCCCATTTTGCAGAAAAAGAGGACCCTGTCAAGGCTGATACTTTGACGACAGTGACAGGGCTTTCCACCAAATTCAGCAGAGTGACAGGTAGGCCCAACTCTGATTGGCTCCTCAGATTTCCCCAGCGTTAGTAGGTTCTATGAAAATATTTTATTTCAAAAATGATTTTAAATATAAATCTTAGATATGTTTTATAAATCTCATGTTTTATGTTTTAACATGGGTAATTTTTTATATGACGAACCATAACTGCCGTAAATTCAAACAGAATCAAATAATTTTTTACATATGTGCCTGAGCTATAGAGAACTCAATGTCTGTTGATTTTGGTGAAGATCGGTTACGGGGAAAGGGCAGTTTACCTGAAACATTTTTTGTTGTAACATGAGTAAAGTACTTAATTTTGATAAAGTATCCTGATAAGATCTTAATAATCCACTGTAGAAACGTAGATGAAATATCTATAAATGAAGAGGCTAGTTGAACGGGCTGGGGGTAATTTTCTATAAATCAAAATTATAGTTGAAGGGGGAGGGGATAATTTTTTTTTATATGTGTACTACGTTATTGGCAACAAAGAAGTATTTTTTTGTTAAAATTCCTTCCCTGGCTGTTTGGCTGAAAATGATTTTAAATATAAATCTTAGAATATGGAAGTCATGTATGGTTCTCCATACCGATATTTTACTTCCATATTCCTTAAGGAATGGAAGTATGGTGATGGCAAAAAAAATCGTGTTCGAGATTATTGCAGATTCTGATTGTACTAAACTCAAAACATGAAAAAAAGTCGTTTTCCGAAAAGTGTCTGTGTGTGTGTGTCTGTCTGTCTATATGTCTGTGTGTCTGTGTGTAGATTTTTTTCCTATGGCAAACGATAAGTGCCGCAAATTCAAACAGAATCAAATAATTTTTTGCATAAAGCCCTGATTTGTAGAGTACTCACGACCTATTGTTTTTGGTGAAGATCGGTTGAGGGAAAGGGGTAGTTTACTGGCAACGGTTTTTTTTTTATCAAGAGAAATTTTTTTTTTGGTAAACGATAACAGCCGCAAATTCAAACAGAATTAAATAATGTTTTGTATACAGCTCTGAATTGTAGAGTTCTCAAGACCTATTGTTTTTGGTGAAGATCGGTTAAGGGAAAGGGGTAGTTTACCTGTAACGTTTTATGTTTTAACAAGGGTATTTCCTATGGCAAACGATAACAGCCGCAAATTCAAACAGACTCAAAAGATTATTTGCATACAGCCCTAAATTGTAGAGTTCTCAAGACCTATTGTTTTTGGTGAAGATCGGTTGAGGGAAAGGGGTAGTTTACCTGCAACATTTTTTTAACAAGGGTATTTTCTATGGCAAACGATAATAGCCGCAAATTCAAACAGAATCAAATAATGTTTTGCATACAGCCCTGATTTGTAGAGTACTCAAGACCTATTGTTTTTGGTGAAGATCGGTTAAGGGGAAAGGGTAGTTTACTGGCAACATTCTTTTAGCAAGCGTATTTTCTATGGCAAACGATAACAGCCGCAAATTCAAACAGAATCAAATAATTTTTTGCATACATCCCTGAATTGTAGAGGTCTCAAGGACTTTCGATTTTGGTGAAGATCGGTTAAGGGGAAGGGGTAGTTTACCTGCAACCTTTTACGTTTTAACAAGAGTAAAGTACTTGAAAATTTATTTAAACTTTTTGAAACAATGGTAATTGTTAAAAATAAAATAATTTTGTTGCCAGGCAATAAAATTATAATTTTTTCATTTTAATGTAATATAATATTTTTCATTTAATACAGCAATAAAAAGGCAGGTAAGACACACACACACACAATTCACGTTATTTCTGGCCTCACTCATGTTTATTTTCTTACATTTGCATGCTTTTTAAATGGAAAGTGCCGAAACCCACACCAACATAACGCGTGCAAGCCGAAAAAATGGACATCAATTTGCTTACTGGCGAAGCTAGTAGTTAATGAATGGGTAGGCAAAAATCTTATCTTAAATTTTTTTTAAGGAATCACGAAAAGGACGGTGGTTCAAATCGGACGCTGAGGTAGAGTTTGCTGTAACCGAATGGTTCCACAAACAGCCGTAAGAAATTTACTAGCAGGGAATCTACAGGTTAGTGCAACAGTGGAACTCATGTCTTAATGTTATTGGAGACTTCTTTTAAAATCGTTGAATAAAAAATGCTTTACGGCTCTATATGTGTTTCTATTGAACAATCCTTGTATTAGTCATACACAATAATACAACTGATTGAACTTCAAATTTTTAAACTTGATTAGTTTCTATATATATGTTTAATGTTACAAATAATTCAAATAACAATCTTGATCATCTGTTAGTTCAGCAGAATAACAGTGACACTTTTAATAACCGCATAAAATAAACACTTAGAAACAACACAGGCGCTTTAACTTAACTGTTTGGACCACAGAAGTGAGGCATGCCTCAACGCTCTATGTGTACAGCGCGGGACAATCCCCCCTCCCTACACTTCCCTATCACACCACTACATTCCTTACATACGATGTATACAAAAAACGCTGAGGCAAGTTCAGGTTGCCTCATTCGCTTTAAACGAACTATGCCGAATCTCACCTGTCACCATCTAGCGGTCGCTCAATAAAGCACATTTCGGTTTAATAAATTTGACAGTCGCAGTAACAATGTATAATCTTTACGTTATGTAGTTCATACGTATTTATAATTTTTATTCTACAGAATTTTTTAGGGTAGGCATTGCCTCAATTGCCTCCATGTAACTTCGCCACTGATATATATGTGTACAACGTTATCGGCAACAAGGAAGTAGTTTTTGTTAAAATTCCTTCCCGGGATATTTGGCCGTAGTCCAATGTTTTCTACAAAATCAGACATTTCGGCAATGCCATCGACTTCCATCATCAGTGAAAATCGAGTGCGATAACGTGAGGTGGTATACGTTAGTGACCACAGTACTGTGGTTAAGGCTGAAGCAGTAAGTAGAAAGAAGTAGTTTCTATGGTAATATTTCATTTCGAAAATGATTTTAAATATAAATCTTAGAATATGGAAGTCATGTATGGTTCTCCATACCGATATTTCCATACTGTAATTCACTGTTCACTGTTTGTTCATCTCACAATGTTGTTTCTTCTCCACTATTAGTGTCACTTATATGGTTATTCATGGTTTTATACTTAACATAATATAGTTGGCACTGTTTGAGTCTCTTCTTGGTTTCTTACATTCTCACTGACGGATTTATTGGGTTTTGGGTATATCAAATGGTTCTTCTTTTTTGTTTAATCGTATTATTACCATTACTATTTGTTTCTTCGTTAATAGCTTTATTCTTTAAGAATTATTTATTCATTTATTTTGTCAATACTTGCCACTTGGTTTGCATAGTTAGTGTTTCTTGTTTCATCTATTATGGTGATAAGTTGTTTGATTTAGCATGTCTAGAGGGTGGTGGTTATATGTATCGTTACAATATATATATATATATATATATATTGTAACCAAACGAACATCCTTCTAATCTTAAACGTGTATAAGTATAATGGGTGTAAAGTGTCTTCTCTATCCATCGTCGCTTTAGAACGTAACTTATGCAGATTTCGTCCATTGCGAATGTATGAATAACCAGGTCTCGATGGTCTTACCTGTTGTTCACTAGGGGTGTGAAAATCCCGGGTGGTGCCAAATTGTTTTATTAAAACAATTAAAAAAATTTTAAGTTTGTATGACAAGCACAGCTCAGGCGGTGTGAAGAATTCAATTTGTTCCCGCCTCGCCTTTGCCGTCTGGATCGGCCAGTAGTTCATTGCGTTGGCTGTGCGATCGCTTGCCGTCAATACTACCTATATGCTAAAATGTACACAAATTATTATCCACTTCCTAATGAAATTATAACACAGTGGTTACACTCAGTACTTATTTATTTTTGGTTAACGATTAATTATTCAGTTAATACAAATTATGTTTTCTTTTGTAATACATTTGCACCGGTAGATTATATGAGCCACATCTCTGGGGTTTGACAAATCGATCTCTGAACTTAACAACAGACTTTCAGTAATGGCGTCTGTTGGAATTGTACACAAAATTATTTTTGTTCGATCGTATTGGATTCTTGAGATTACGTTAAAAGGATTATTAATGCTTACAACAATAAAAATACACACCCTTACATCAGTTAAACTTAAATAATATACTGTGTAGTTATAATTTGTTTATTGGAGTGTAGTAAAAGTGTTACAAAATATCGCTAACTAATGACAGGTTAACTTTGCCAGTTGATAAATTTTCAGTGTCTTAGTTTTTTAATTTAATCTTTGAAAGTAATTATGTGCAGTTTAGTGAGAGTTCAGCTTTCAGTGAGAAATAATTAACGTGAGTTTATTCGGAAATTTGGGTAATTTAATAGATACTTAACACTTCAGTAGACTGGATGAACTCAGTTGATCTGGTAATAATGAATTAGGCTGCAATCATATTTAATTTTCAATTGTTCGGGGCGTCGGGCATCTTTTCCAAGTTAATCGGCAATATATTATTTTCTTTTTTCTTTAATTCGGCTTCGACATCAGTTAAATGGTTTCAGCCATCGTCTGCTTTCTTAGTGTTCACTTGCTAGTAATTTCGTTTGATATTTTGATGTTTTAATTAACAATTTTGATCGTTCAAAAACTGGCGTCTATTCAACAAGAGCGTCATATTACGAGTAAAGAAATCTAACGGTAAATTAGTAACCAAACGACTGTTGCCATAGTAACCAATCAATCCTGATTGATTAATTCTGAATTATGATCATTGTTATCAAATTTGAATTTTTATTCAAAATAGCTGTATATCTTCTTATTGATTATATTCTTCTGTCATCTTCCCTACATATTAAATATTATCACCACTGTTATTATTTCCTTTCAAAGATTAATTTGGTACCACATAATGTATGGTTTTATGAAATATCAATGTTTGTACATTTATGTTAATATTTGGTATTTACATTTCTTCTTTAAATTAATTTCTTATTCTAATATTTTTCCTTTAAACTGATTTACAAATTATTCTCGGCTATTTACTCGCCTTGAATTTATTAATTTCCTGGTTGTTTTTATACAATTTGCAATTATTTGTTATTGACAGTTATACATTTCGTAGTCCTAAGTAGCCATTGATTATTTTTACTTATCATATTCTAATTATATTTCATTTTATTACAAAGTGTTTTGTTCTGTTGTTATAATTGATTTGTTTAGTGGTTGTGGTGTCTTGAATTTGTTTGTGTTCTGATTATGTGTCACGATTATTTTCTATATCTTAATACCTAAAATATAACAACTAGGCCTATGGACTGTAAACTTCCTTCAGCCATATCCTATCCATAAAATTAAAATGAACAATTCTTTACAAGTTATTAGTTACTGTTGGTTTAACATACATTTCATTCTTTTACTATTATTTTGAGTGAGAAACATCCTCACTTCCTTCAAACTTACTTTATTTATTTTCCCTTATAACATAGGGTGTTTATTAATTACATTCTTAATTTCTTAAATCTTTACTAATCCCTTTCTCCATTCCATGTTAACACAAACTGTTTATCTTACATGGGCTTTCTCCCCTGAATAATATCGTATCCTTTATCTATCTCTACTCTAAATACTATTCCTAATTACCCTTAACTATATAATTTTTATAAGCTCACTCTTAAATCATTTATTGTTTCATCATTGATTTATTAAGTGTTTTCTTATCTATTACTATCCTTTTAATCATACTATCATTTACAATATCCTTTTTCACACATGACTTTCACCTTTAATTAATTGGTGTTTATCACTGATACACTCATTATTTTGGGGTATTTACACTTTCACTATTATCACTTTTTAAACTTTTTTATTTTAAGCGTTTATTGGTGGGTAAACCCTATTATTATTTTTCTTTGTCACTTAGTTACTTTCATTATATTTCTCACTATCTCACTATCTTTACAAATTTTATTTATATCTAATAAGCTCATGTCTTTTTCTAGATTTCTTACTTACATATACTACTAATTCGTGGGTTAGTGTATTTTTATTTAACGGTGTTTTATATATTATGAATTACATTTGTCACTTAGACAATACTAATATTTCTTTTTTATATTGGTTATTCATTGGTTTCGTTTCCTTTATGTTATTTGATGGTATCATCTCCCCCTTCCCTATTCTACACTATTTGTCTGTGTTTTATCACCTTGGTTCCCTTTATTTTCTTTATAGTTGGTTTGTTCCATTTTTAATTTCATTTTTTTTTCTCCTTCACTTCCATCTTGTTTCATTTTGTTTTGGTTATTATCTGGCCAATCTCTGGAGTTGGGTCAATGTCATTTGTCTGTCAGTCTAGTTTGTAATTTTATTTAATAATCACCTTTGGTTTACTATTCTTCCTCCTTCTTTCTTAATTACTTTTACTATTTTTATTCTCTTTATTATTTATTTATTAAAATATATTATTTCTTAGCATTTCTTACATACTTCTAGATATCAAATATGATCTGAATTTGGCTATGTTATAATATATATTGTAATGGTACATATCTTCAACAAACAATTATGAAGAAACATGACAAAAATAAATTATTTTAAATAGTTAACACTATGATAAAAGGGATGAGTCAGAGATTAAATAATGGGTGATTAAAAAATAATAATACGATCAAACATATGAAAGTAATCATGAAAGTAACCTCTAATAAGCAAAAAGTAACAAGCAACGGACCGAAACGTTGAAAACAATGATAAATGGCGATTTAACCATAATAGCCCAATAGACGGTAAGTGAGAAGATAGAACCAGCCCCAACACCAAGGAAAGGATATATAATTATCACAAAGTAAGTGAGAAGGTAGAACCAGCCCAAACACCAAGGAAAGAATATATAAGTGATAGCACATTGTAAGTGAATAAGTAGAACCAGCCAACACTAACATAAGGATGTATAAATAATTAACATGGAAGTGAGAAGGTAGAACCAGCCCCAACACCAAGAAAAGGATATATGAATTACAACAAATGAAGTAAAGACAGTGAAGGTGCACATCACCAGTGATAGACCAAGTGAAAAGAGACCAATCAATAATAATTGTATATAATGATGATGATTGTAAACACAGGCAAACAATGTAAAATAAGAAGTGTTAAATTTTAATGACTTAAGTTTTAGAAGGGTACACTAACCCAAATGAATAGAGATAACTATGACAAATCAAACTAGCACGACACAAACTTGTTAACTGTATAATCAAACCTAGTAGTGAGAGATAGTGAATTAGAATAATAATGAACATTGTAAAAAATGAGAAAGAGAATTTTAGTAAGCAGTACCCACCAGTAACACTTAAACCAAATATAGAGTGCAAGGTCAAGGTGTTAGTATTAAAGTACCCAAAGTAAATAGAACCACATTGATAGTGATAAACACTGATAAATCAGTGGAAAAAGTTTTAAGAGTGCATAAAAAGTGAGTGAAAGCTAATAATTGCTAAACACAGAAAGGACTGTGGCACTCAAAAGCAATTATAAGTGAACACCAGTATATGACAAACTAAACTAAAGTGTAGTAGATTAAATACTCAATAGAATTAGGATAGCAGTAGCAGTGACTATATATCATATATTAAATTTTGAACAATGAGTATTCTAAGTGGCAATTTATGTTATTACCTATATGTTTAAGAAAAATTGACTATTAGTGTGATAATACACAGTATAGCGAATTTCTAATGTACAGAGGTGTAAAACCAAATACTAGTAATATAAAATGATAGGGAAAGACATAATAATAATATAATCATTAAAAGATTTTAATAAAATAATATAGTAGAATGTTATTAGAGTGTCATGTTAATGACCTAATGCCATATAGAATTAGTAATAAGGAATTATCAATATGTTCAAATATTTAATTAATGTTTATATGTTTGGTTTTTATACTATGTAATAATTGTTACTCACCAAAGAGTATGAGGAGATGAAGAAATTGAACATTGTGAGTAATGACAAGCAAATAATTATGTTTAATGAATAGAGTTATGTCTGTGGGAATTATTAGACCATAAGATTAAATGTTATATGTTAAATAATAAAGAATAAGAAATAATAATTAAAAACAAACAAAAGCAGTAAACAAGAAACAAAATAAATACAGACAAATCCAATGATACTAAAAGGCAGTTATGACAATAGACAAGCCAGAATATGGAACCAAAAATCACATACAATTACAATAGAACAGACATAAAACCATAGAACAAATGAACAAATCATGTATTAAACCAATCAGAACCCATACAAGGGGAAAATAAAATGCAATCTCTGTAATTTAAGAAAAATAGCCAATTGCTGTTTATGCCTAGGCAAATGCCTAACTGTAAAACTACAAAAAACTTCAATTTTGAGAATTAAACAATAACATTAACAAAACTAATGCAAGTAAACAATAAAAGATGATTAGGCAATCATGTTAAGAAAGAAATATTAAAATAATCATGTAAATTAAGAAAACAGTGTAATTAAACAATATCAACATAACTGTCAAAATGTTAATACATCAGTAAACCCAATCTTATTGGATGTCAAATTAATCCTTGAGACAAAATACGAACAGTGGTGATGATATTTAATACTCAAATTTGAATACCGAAGATTAATTGCATTTAGAAGATCTGTAACCATTTAAAATAAAAATTCAAATCTAACAATGGTCTTAAGCCAATTTTAACCAATCAGAATTTTTGAGTTACCATGACAACATCAGAATATTGACAATTTTCAGTTAGGAAACGGGAGAATCTATAGTGACGCTTACATGAAGAGACGCCACGCCATGAAGGGCCCAAAATTTTATGATAAACTTTTAATAAGTGCCCATATTTTATGAAGAGAAGGACCATACCAACTGATGTGAGGATGTTACATTCAACCCAGACCAAGGACCAGCTTAATTTAATGCAGATGTATTGAAAATAAGGAAATTAACAAGAAGAAGACGCAAGACGTACCTGAAGCCCAAGATTTGAAGAAAGAAGAATCGACATCGACGAACCGACACACATTAATTATTGACAATACACTTCCTATCAACTGACGATAAGTATTGCTGAATTAATTGAACTGCTAAAATAAATTCTCTTTCAAAATTCACACTAAACTGTGAACTCTCACTATCACTGAAGGTATTAATTTTCAAGGATTGATGAATAAAACGTAATTTATGAACACTAAATAACTGATTATAACCTATGTATTACACAAATGACATCGTCACACACTTTAACACCACAACATTGAATCTAAAGTAAACCTTGTTCGATTTTAATGCTCACGATTATTCAGTGATATATTGTAATTTATTATCTTGTTTTAAAACTTCTTTGTCGTACTTAAAAGGACTCAATTTGGCAAATTTATTGTGTAAATAATAATCAACACCGTCTTGTGGCGAAAGAAAACATTGTATTGCCAACCCAGCCATCCGCTGAGTGAACGACTATTATTTGCCGAGGTTAAAATTATTATATTAATTACAAATTTTGTATAAGCGTTAACAAGGATTAACAGTTCTGAGCTAAATAAAAAAGTGTGTATCATTAACAACTGTCCAGTAATTATTTACAGAAAAATATTATGTATGTTTTGTTTTGTAACAGCGAATAAACTAACCAACATTATTTCACGTTGGTAACACGTCTCCCCCTCTCAAACGAGATTCGAGTTCATGCCAGTTGGCGAACAATTCGAATCGACATTACCATACTGTAAAACAACCCAGGTAAAAACTTCTAATTGTTTTCTAGTAAAACAATTTGGCGCCTATCGGGAAGTACAAAAGAGTGAGAAGGGACAGGTTAGGCACACAGGCTACTCGACGCTTAAATCACACCGAACGAGACTTCATAACGTTCGCAAAATTTAAACAACCAAATTCAATTTTAAAACACTAATAAACAAACGCTATTAACAATATATATATATATATAGTATATATATACATTGTAACAATATATATATATATATATATTGTTACGGCATCACAGAACAATCTACATGTTTGTCGAATGTGCCAGAAGAATCTTGCTCTAATGTGTGCGGCATATGTGACTGTAGACGCATTTGCGAGAGTTTTCTCGATGCTGCCAGCCGTGCGGACTGTGTCAAGGCCGCAGTTAATTATGTAGTTCATACGGACGTTAAGAAGCAATTAGGAACATCCTGGTCTGTGAGCGTTGTACAAATACTTGGCGGCAGCGGCCTTAGTAGTCAGTATAGCAGCGACATATTTTCAGTGCAGTTTGAGAATTATTATCGGGCGAAGTTACTGTGTACGTTCAGGTGGTTATTAGTGAAGTGATGCGTTTTATAATCGGGCGGTATAATTGTAATACAATTGTGTTTAATATTAGTGACATTTTATTGCATGTGAACAATTTTTGTTTGATTTGTTGTAGTAGACTGTGTTGTTAATTACGAACTGTTTAACTGTAAAAATTAAAGCTGGTGATTAGTGACTTAATTGGTGACTTGTACTTATTTTGTTTCCACTGTACCTATGACAATCAAGTAGACTATCCCACTACTGACACCACTGTTACGACGGTCTACTTGATCGTCGTAGGTACAGTGGAAACAAAATAAGTACAAGACACCAATCAAGTCACTAATCACCAGCTTTAATTTTTACAGTTAAACAATTCGTAATTAATGGGAAAACAGTGGATGCCAGTCAGATGATGGAAAATTTACAGGTGCTGCTGTTACAGACGGAGAAACGACAGGATGAGAAACACAGGCAGGAGGTTGAATGACGTTACAAAGAAAGACTGCTATCCATTATCTCGCGTTGACGATACACTCAACACATTGTCCAGAGCACAGTGGTTTTCCACATTGGACCTGAAGAGTGGACATTGGCAAGTGGGTCTTCATCAAGAAGACAAGGAAAAGACCGTTTTCTCGACCCCAAGTGGCTTATTCCAATTTAACGTCATGCCATATGGACTCTGTAATGCACCGACAACATTTGAGAGATTGATGGACCTGGTACTCCGTAAACACATGCAATAAACACAGGACATGAATTCCCAGACATAACCAATGTAACACTAATAAAACATATACCACACAAAGGCACCATAATGAACATTTGGGAAAATTTACAGATATACAAACATAAAACAGAAAACAAACTAATACCTGAACAAATACAAGTCAATACAAAACATGACACAATATTCAAAGCACTCAACATAGAAAATACACAAAAAACTAACACATACACCACAATCACACACAATAAAACCAATTTATAATACCAGAAGCCAACAGGAAGCCACAATAATAGTAGTCAACCAGCAAAGCATATGTACTTCACCAGACAGAAAAACCGGAAGGCTGAGGATGGGTGCAAGATAGTGCCCGAAACATGTTCCAATAAAGGATAAAAATAACATCTTGAGGTAAATTTAATTATAAATATTAAATGTAATATATATATATATATATACAGTACATTATATTTAATTTTTATATTAAATTTACCTCAAGATGTTTCTTTCCTTATTAGGTACATGTTTCGGGTACCATTTTGTACCCATCCTCAACTTTCCGGATTTTGTGAAACATGTACCTAATAAGGAAAGAAACATCTTGAGGTAAATTCAATATAAAAATTAAATATAAAATATATATATATATATATATATAAAACGCAAAATCACGAAGGCTGAGAATGAGAACACAATGGTTCTCGAAACATGTTCCTAATAAGGAAACCAAATATCTTGAGGTAATTTCTTTATCTTCTATATATTAATACGTGATGAGAAAACGTTGTACCCCTTTTTAAGCATATTGCACGCACGGAGGAGTGTGAGATTTGGCATAGTTAAAGTTTATATGGAGAAGGAGTGCAGAAAGCTAAAATTTATATATAATATGTGTTACAAATACATTAAATAAAATAAAATAAAACATTCATTTGCACTTGAAAATTCATTTAAACTTTTTCAAACAATGGTAATTGTTAAAAATAAAATAATTTTGTTGCCAGGCAACAATAGTCTGTGGAGTGTATGTCAAGGCAAAAAAGCGTTTATTTTATATTTTGTATATTAGATATCTGTGTTTTATATATTAATAAAATTATGCAGTTGAAAGTGAAATACAGCTTGCTTAATACTGATAGATTGACTGAATGAGCTGTGAATTTTATTATATTACATGTCTGTGGTCCAAAATCATTTGAGGATGTTAGAACATACAATGGAGTTATACACACTTCTTTTGTTGAAGCGTGCCATGCTCGCGGCATTGCTTCAAATGATAATGAATGGTGCGAATGTTTAAATGAAGCAAAAGAATTACATTCACCAAAATAAATGCGAAATTTATTTGGTTACATTTGTGCATTAAATGTGCCAGCCAATGCATTGGCGTTATGGAATGAATTTAAAGTATATCTTAGTGAAGATTTTTTGAGAGATTACAACAAAGAAGTATCCTTTAAAACAGCTCTATTAGAAATTGAAGATATTTTGAATGTTCATAATTTGTCATGTCAAGAACTTGGTTTACCAGTTCCCACGTATTCGCAGAGAACAGACGAAGCAAATGCTATTGATCCAATAGAACAAGAGTTTCTGTTTTGTGAGCATTATGAAACTGCAAATATTGAACAGCGTAATCTAATTGATCGTGTGATTCGTGAAGTTTTGCACCATGATACTGGATCTAATGTTTTTTGTTTAACCGCTCATGCAGGTTGTGGAAAAACAGTCACACAAACAGCAATCATTCACAAATTAAATTCACTTAATCTTAGTTGCATTGCAACAGCGTTCAGTGGCATAGCTTCAACTCTATTACTTGGAGGTAGAACTTTACACAATGTGTTTAAATTGCCTATACCCATTTTGGAAAATTCTGTAGCGAATATTACTGCAAATAGTAGCTATGGACGTTACATAAATTCATCATCATTGATAATTATTGATGAAATTTCTATGTGTCCACTGCAAGTGTTGAAAATCATAGATAGATTATTGCAGGATCTATGCGATGAAAATGATAAACATAAACCATTTGGAGTGAAAACGATACTTCTGTGCAGTGATTTTCGGCAAATCTTACCAGTTGTCCCACATGGATCACGTGCAACTTTAATTGAAAATTGTGTCACGAGTTGGCATAAATTTGTTTATTTTCATAAAGTAACGTTTACTCAAAATATGAGAGCCTTACCAAGTGAAATAGAATTTGTCGAATTCTTGAAAAAAATTGGTAATGATGAAGCCCCACAATTCCCTCAGTTTGGGAAAATATTATTGAAATACCTCAGCAATTAATAGGAGATGAAAATAATATTAATGAGGTGTATGGAAATATTTCCGAAAACATACTCTCAGATAACATATTGAAGTCAGTTATTTTAGCACCTAAAAATGATGATTGTACTTTTATTAATACTGATATACTTAATCGAATACCAGGTGAACAGAAAACATATCATAGCTACGATAAAATAATTTGTGATGATGACAATGAAATCAATAACTATCCAGTAGAGTTTTTGAATTCTTTGACTATTAGTGGTTTGCCACCACATAAGTTAGTATTGAAAGTTATTTGCATCATTTTACTGATCAGAAACTTAAATACAAAGGAAGCATTAGTCAATGGAACAAGAATGCGCATCAAGTGTATGCATCGTAATGCTATTGATTGCGAAGTTTTAACTGGAACCGCACGCAATAAGAGAATTTTGATTCCACGTATAAATTTAACATATTCTGGTACTGTTTTACCATTTAACTTTCAAAGAACTCAATTTCCAATTATACCTGCATTTGCGATGACAATAAATAAGTCTCAAGGACAAACATTGGAAAAAATTGGAATTTTATTGAGGCAGCCAGTTTTTATACATGGTCAATTGTACGTCGCAGCAAGTAGAGTTGGATCATTCGATGGTTTGAGATTTTATATTTCCGAATATAATGGCCAAGGGCTTTTAGCAAATGATGAAAGAGTTTTACAAAAAACATCGTTTACACAGAAGTTCTGAATCATTAAATTCATTTTCAAACTATTTTAAGTTCAATGGACAACATTTATTTTTTTAACCGCCCGGTTTTTTTGATTTAATGAAAAATATATGAAAAAATACGAGGCACGTATTTTTTAATTCATTTTTTATTTTGTATTAATTTTTTATTTAAATTTTATATAATTCGAAAAAGATAGGCAAAATAACTGTGTAGCCTTGGCGAAACCTGGTCAGTATGGCAATAAAAAAAACCCAAGGAAATGTCAAAAAACGCGTTATTGCTTTTTAAATATGGCTTAGCCAAGCTAAACCTCATTTTTCCTATCTTTCATATTTTTCAAATAACTTGAAAATTAATGCATAGAAAAAAAAATTAAAAAATTATATAAGCTTTGTAGCAGATAATCTTCAAACTGTTTTCGAATTTTGTACCTTACCAAAAATGAAATGTTATCCACTGGAATTGAAAACAATGTATCTTATACTTCTATGAATGTCAAGTCTCATTTTTATTAGCATTTATTTGATTCAATAATAACATGAAAAAATTAAAACTGACAATGAATTATATCAAAAAAATCGGTATGGAGAACCATACATGACTTCCATATTCTAAGATTTATATTTAAAATCATTTTCAGCCAAACAGCCAGGGAAGGAATTTTAACAAAAAAAATACTTCTTTGTTGCCAATAACGTAGTACACATATAAAAAAAAAATATCCCCTCCCCCTTCAACTATAATTTTGATTTATAGAAAATTACCCCCAGCCCGTTCAACTAGCCTCTTCATTTATAGATATTTCATCTACGTTTCTACAGTGGATTATTAAGATCTTATCAGGATACTTTATCAAAATTAAGTACTTTACTCATGTTACAACAAAAAATGTTTCAGGTAAACTGCCCTTTCCCCGTAACCGATCTTCACCAAAATCAACAGACATTGAGTTCTCTATAGCTCAGGCACAATGTAAAAAATTATTTGATTCTGTTTGAATTTACAGCAGTTATGGTTCGTCATATAAAATATCGGTATGGAGAACCATACATGACTTCCATATTCTAAGATTTATATTTAAAATCATTTTCAGCCAAACAGCCAGGCTGTGTCTTACCTGCCTTTTTATTGCTGTATTAAATGAAAAATATTATATTACATTAAAATGAAAAAAATATAATTTTATTGCCTGGCAACAAAATTATTTTATTTTTAACAATTACCATTGTTTCAAAAAGTTTAAATAAATTTTCAAGTACTTTACTCTTGTTAAAACGTAAAAGGTTGCAGGTAAACTACCCCTTCCCCTTAACCAATCTTCACCAAAAACAATAGGTCTTGAGAACTCTACAATTTAGGGCTGTATGCAAATAATCTTTTGATTCTGTTTGAATTTGCGGCTGTTATCGTTTGCCATAGGAAATACCCTTGTTAAAACATAAAACGTTACAGGTAAACTACCCCTTTCCCTTAACCGATCTTCACCAAAATCAACAGATCTTGAGAACTCTACAATTCAGGGCTGTATGCGAAATATTATTTGATTCTGTTTGAATTTGCGGCTGTTATCGTTTGCCAAACAAACAAAATTACCCTTGCTAAAAAAAAACCGTTGCAGGTAAACTAACCCTTTCCCTCAACCGATCTTCACCAAAAACAATAGGTCGCGAGTACTCTGCAAATCAGAGCTGCATGCAAAACATTATTTGATTCTGTTTGAATTTGCGGCAGTTATCGTTTGCCATAGAAAAAAATCTACAGACACACAGACAGACAGACAGACAGACACACACACAGACACTTTTCGGAAAACGACTTTTTTTCATGTTTTGAGTGTAGTACAATCAGAATCTGCAATAATCTCGAACACGATTTTTTTTGCCATCACCATACCTTAAGGAATATGGAAGTAAATATCGGTATGGAGAACCATACATGACTTCCATATTCTAAGATTTATATTTAAAATCATTTTCAGCCAAACAGCCAGGGAAGGAATTTTAACAAAAAAATACTTCTTTGTCACGTATAAATACTTATACTTATATAAAAATACTTCTTTAATAACGTAGTACACATATAAAAAAAAATTATCCCCTCCCCCTTCAACTATAATTTTGATTTATAGAAAATTACCCCCAGCCCGTTCAACTAGCCTCTTCATTTATAGATATTTCATCTACGTTTCTACAGTGGATTATTAAGATCTTATCAGGATACTTTATCAAAATTAAGTACTTTACTCATGTTACAACAAAAAATGTTTCAGGTAAACTGCCCTTTCCCCGTAACCGATCTTCACCAAAATCAACAGACATTGAGTTCTCTATAGCTCAGGCACATATGTAAAAAATTATTTGATTCTGTTTGAATTTACGGCAGTTATGGTTTGTCATATAAAAAATTACCCATGTTAAAACATAAAACATGAGATTTATAAAACATATCTAAGATTTATATTTAAAATCATTTTTGAAATAAAATATTTTCATAGAACCTACTAACGCTGGGGAAATCTGAGGAGCCAATCAGAGTTGGGCCTACCTGTCACTCTGCTGAATTTGGTAGAAAGCCCTGTCACTGTCGTCAAAGTATCAGCCTTGACAGGGTCCTCTTTTTCTGCAAAATGGGAGAGGCTTGAGATGGAGTGAGTGACATGGTCCCCACCTCAATGAAGAACCCATTGTTTTATAAAAATATATTTAAATTTTGAAAACTGAAAATTCTTTTCTTGTTGTAAATATTTATATTTTATAATCAAAATGACTTTGTTTTTGTTACCTGGCAACAAAATTATTTTATTTTCAACAATTACTATTGTTTCAAAAAGTTTAAATAAATTTTCAAGTACTTTACTCTTGTTAAAACGTAAAAGGTTGCAGGTAAACTACCCCTTCCCCTTAACCGATCTTCACCAAAATCTAAAGGCCTTGAGTCCTCTACAATTCACTGACGTATGCAAAAAATTATTTGATTCTGTTTGAATTTGCGGCTGTTATCGTTTGCCATAGAAAATACGCTTGATAAAAAACATTGCCGATAAACTACCCCTTCCCCTCAACCGATCTTCACCAAAAACGATAGGTCTTGAGTACTCTACAAATCAGGGCTGTATGCAGAAAATTATTTGATTCTGTTTGAATTTGCGGCTGTTATCGTTTGCCATAGAAAAAACCCTTGTTAAAAAAACGTTGTAGGTAAACTACCCCTTTCCCTTAACCGATCTTCACCAAAAACAATAGGTCTTGAGAACTCTACAATTCAGGGCTGTATGCGAAACATTATTTGATTCTGTTTGAATTTGCGGCTGTTATCGTTTGCCAAAAAAAAAATTTCCCTTGATAAAAAAAAACCGTTGCAGGTAAACTACCCCTTTCCCTCAACCGATCTTCACCAAAAACAATAGGTCGTGAGTACTCTACAAATCAGGGCTGTATGCAAAAAATTATTTGATTCTGCTTGAATTTGCGGCAGTTATCGTTTGCCATAGAAAAAAAATCTACAGACAGACACACAGACAGACACACACACAGACACTTTTCGGAAAACGACTTTTTTTCATGTTTTGAGTGTAGTAGAATCAGAATCTGCAATAATCTCGAACACGATTTTTTTTGCCATCACCATACTTCCATTCCTTAAGGAATATGGAAGTAAAATATCGGTATGGAGAACCATACATGACTTCCATATTGTAAGATTTATATTTAAAATCATTTTCAGCCAAACAGCCAGGCTGTGTCTTACCTGCCTTTTTATTGCTGTATTAAATGAAAAATATTATATTACATTAAAATGAAAAAATTATAATTTTATTGCCTGGCAACAAAATTATTTTATTTTTAACAATTACCATTGTTTCAAAAAGTTTAAATAAATTTTCAAGTACTTTACTCTTGTTAAAACGTAAAAGGTTGCAGGTAAACTACCCCTTCCCATTAACCGATCTTCACCAAAATCGAAAGTCATTGAGACCTCTACAATTCAGGGACGTATGCAAAAAATTACTTGATTCTGTTTTAATTTGCGGCTGTTATCGTTTGCCATAGAAAATACGCTTGATAAAAAAACGTTGCAGGTAAACTACCCCTTCCCCTTAACCGATCTTCACCAAAAAAAATAGATCTTGAGCACTCTACAAATCAGGGCTGTATGCAAAACATTATTTGATTCTGTTCGAATTTGCGGCTGTTATCGTTTGCCATAGAAAATACCCTTGTTAAAAAAACGTTGCCGGTATACTACCCCTTTCCCTCAACCGATCTTCACCAAAAACAATAGGTCTTCAGTACTCTACAAATCATGGCTGTATGCAAAACATTATTTGATTCTGTTTGAATTTGCGGCTGTTATCGTTTGCCATAAAAAATACCCTTGTTAAAAAAACGTTGCAGGTAAACTAACCCTTTCCCTCAACCGATCTTCACCAAAAACAACAGGTCTTGAGTACGCTACAAATCAGGGCTGTATGCAAATAATCTTTTGATTCTGTTTGAATTTGCGGCTGTTATCGTTTGCCATATGAAATACCCTTGTCAAAACATAAAATGTTACTGGTAAACTACCCCTTTCCCTTAACCGATCTTCACCAAAAACAATAGGTCTTGAGTACTCTAGAAATAAGGGCTGTATACAAAACAGTATTTGATTCTGTTTGAATTTGCGGCTGTTATCGTTTGCCATAGAAAATACCCTTGATAAAACAAAAAACGTGGCAGGTAAACTACCCCTTTCCCTCAACCGAACTTCACCAAAAACAATAGGTCTTGAGAACTCTACAATTTAGGGCTGTATGCAAATAATCTTTTGATTCTGTTTGAATTTGCGGCTGTTATCGTTTGCCATAGGAAATACCCTTGTTAAAACATAAAACGTTACAGGTAAACTACCCCTTTCCCTTAACCGATCTTCACCAAAATCAGCAGATCTTGAGAACTCTACAATTCAGGACTGTATGCGAAACATTATTTGATTCTGTTTGAATTTGCGGCTGTTATCGTTTGCCAAACAAACAAAATTACCCTTGCTAAAAAAAAACCGTTGCAGGTAAACTACCCCTTTCCCTCAACCGATCTTCACCAAAAACAATAGGTCGCGAGTACTCTGCAAATCAGGGCTGTATGCAAAAAATTATTTAATTCTGTTTGAATTTGCGGCAGTTATCGTTTGCCATAGAAAAAAAATCTACAGACAGACAGACAGACAGACACACACACAGACACTTTTCGGAAAACGACTTTTTTTCATGTTTTGAGTGTAGTAGAATCAGAATCTGCAATAATTTTGAACACGATTTTTTTTGCCATCACCATACTTCCATTCCTTAAGGAATATGGAAGTAAAATTACCCATGTTAAAACATAAAACATGAGATTTATAAAACATATCTAAGATTTATATTTAAAATCATTTTTGAAATAAAATATTTTCATAGAACCTACTAACGCTGGGGAAATCTGAGGAGCCAATCAGAGTTGGGCCTACCTGTCACTCTGCTGAATTTGGCGGAAAGCCCTGTCACTGTCGTCAAAGTATCAGCCTTGACAGGGTCCTCTTTTTCTGCAAAATGGGAGAGGCTTGAGATGGAGTGAGTGACATGGTCCCCACCTCAATGAAGAACCCATTGTTTTATAAAAATATATTTAAATTTTGAAAACTGAAAATTCTTTTCTTCTTGTAAATATTTATATTTTATAATCAAAATGACTTTGTTTTTGTTACCTGGCAACAAAAATATTTTATTTTCAACAATTACTATTGTTTCAAAAAGTTTAAATAAATTTTCAAGTACTTTACTCTTGTTAAAACGTAAAAGGTTGCAGGTAAACTACCCCTTCCCCTTAACCGATCTTCACCAAAATCTAAAGGCCTTGAGTCCTCTACAATTCACTGACATATGCAAAACATTATTTGATTCTGTTTGAATTTGCGGCTGTTATCGTTTGCCATAGAAAATACGCTTGATAAAAAACGTTGCAGGTAAACTACCCCTTCCCCTCAACCGATCTTCACCACAAACAATGAGTCTTGAGTACCCTACAAATCAGGGATGTATGCAGAAAATTATTTGATTCTGTTTGAATTTGCGGCTGTTATCGTTTGCCATAGAAAATACCCTTGTTAAAAAAACGTTGTTGGTAAACTACCCCTTTCCCTTAACCGATCTTCACCAAAAACAAAAGGTCTTGAGAACTCTACAATTTAGGGCTGTATGCAAATAATCTTTTGATTCTGTTTGAATTTGCGGCTGTTATCGTTTGCCATAGGAAATACCCTTGTTAAAACATAAAACGTTACTGGTAAACTACCCCTTTCCCTTAACCGATCTTCACCAAAAACAATAGGTCTTGAGAACTCTACAATTCAGGGCTGTATGCGAAACATTATTTGATTCTGTTTGAATTTGCGGCTGTTATCGTTTGCCAAAAAAAAAATGTCCCTTGATAAAAAAAAAACCGTTGCAGGTAAACTACCCCTTTCCCTCAACCGATCTTCACCAAAAACAACAGGTCATGAGTACTCTACAAATCAGGACTGTATGCAAAAAATTATTTGATTCTGTTTGAATTTGCGGCAGTTATCGTTTGCCATAGAAAAAAAATCTACAGACACACAGACACACACACACATAGACACACAGACACTTTTCGGAAAACGACTTTTTTTCATGTTTTGAGTGTAGTAGAATCAGAATCTGCAATAATCTCGAACACGATTTTTTTTGCCATCACCATACTTCCATTCCTTAAGGAATATGGAAGTAAAATAAATACGAATACAAGCTGTAATTGTGTTTTACTTCCATATTCCTTAAGGAATGGAAGTATGGTGATGGCAAAAAAAATCGTGTTCGAGATTATTGCAGATTCTTATTCTACTACACTCAAAACATGAAAAAAAGTCGTTTTCCGAAAAGTGTCTGTGTGTCTGTCTGTCTGTCTGTGTGTCTGTCTGTCTGTCTGTAGATTTTTTTTCTATGGCAAACGATAACTGCCGCAAATTCAAACAGAATCAAATAATTTTTTGCATACAGCCCGGTTTTGCAGAGTTCTCGCGACCTATTGTTTTTGGTGAAGATCGGTTGAGGGAAAGGGGTAGTTTACCTGCAACGGTTTTTTTTTAGCAAGGGTAATTTTGTTTGTTTGGCAAACGATAACAGCCGCAAATTCAAACAGAATCAAATAATGTTTCGCATACAGCCCTGAATTGTAGAGTTCTCAAGACCTATTGTTTTTGGTGAAGATCGGTTAAGGGAAAGGGGTAGTTTACCTGTAACGTTTTATGTTTTAACAAGGGTATTTCCTATGGCAAACGATAACAGCCGCAAATTCAAACAGAATGAAAAGATTATTTGCATACAGCCCTAAATTGTAGAGTTCTCAATACCTTTTGTTTTTGGTGAAGATCGGTTAAGGGAAAGGGGTAGTTTACCTACAACGTTTTTTTAACAAGGGTATTTTCTATGGCAAACGATAACAGCCGCAAATTCAAACAGAATCAAATAATTTTCTGCATACAGCCCTGATTTGTAGAGTACTCAAGACCTATTGTTTTTGGTGAAGATCGGTTGAGGGAAAGGGGTAGTTTACCAGCAACGTTTTTTATCATGCGTATTTTCTATGGCAAACGACAACTGCCGCAAATTCAAACAGAATCAAATAATTTTTTGCATACAGCCCTGGTTTGTAGAGTACTCGCGACCTATTGTTTTTGGTGAAGATCGGTTGAGGGGAAGGGGTAGTTTACCTGCTACGGTTTTTTTATCAAGGGAAATTTTTTTTTTTGGCAAACGATAGCCGCAAATTCAAACAGAATCAAATAATGTTTCGCATACAGCCCTGAATTGTAGATTTCTCAAGACCTATTGTTTTTGGTGAAGATCGGTTGAGGGAAAGGGGTAGTTTACCTGCAACGTTTTTTTAACAAGGGTATTTTCTATGGCAAACGATAACAGCCGCAAATTCAAACAGAATCAAATAATGTTTTGCATACAGTCCTGATTTGTAGAGTACTCAAGACCTATTGTTTTTGGTGAAGATCGGTTAAGGGGAAGGGGTAGTTTACCTGCAACGTTTTTTTATCAAGCGTATTTTCTATGGCAAACGATAACAGCCGCAAATTCAAACAGAATCAAATAATTTTTTGCATACGTCCCTGAATTGTAGAGGTCTCAATGACTTTCGATTTTGGTGAAGATCGGTTAAGGGGAAGGGGTAGTTTACCTGCAACCTTATACGTTTTAACAAGAGTAAAGTACTTGAAAATTTATTTAAACTTGTTGAAACAATGGTAATTGTTAAAAATAAAATAATTTTGTTGCCAGGCAATAAAATTATAATTTTTTCATTTTAATGTAATATAATATTTTTCATTTAATACAGCAATAAAAAGGCAGGTAAGACACAGCCTGGCTGTTTGGCTGAAAATGATTTTAAATATAAATCTTAGAATATGGAAGTCATGTATGGTTCTCCATACCGATATTTTACTTCCATATTCCTTAAGGAATGGAAGTATGGTGATGGCAAAAAAAATCGTGTTCGAGATTATTGCAGATTCTGATTCTACTACACTCAAAACATGAAAAAAAGTCGTTTTCCGAAAAGTGTCTGTGTGTGTGTCTGTCTGTCTGTCTGTCTGTGTGTCTGTGTGTCTGTCTGTAGATTTTTTTCTATGGCAAACGATAACAGCCGCAAATTCAAACAGAATCAAATAATTTTTTGCATACAGTCCTGATTTGTAGAGTACTCGCGACCTATTGTTTTCGGTGAAGATCGGTTGAGGGAAAGGGGTAGTTTACCTGCAACGGTTTTTTTTTAGCAAGGGTAATTTTGTATGTTTGGCAAACGATAACAGCCGCAAATTCAAACAGAATCAAATAATGTTTCGCATACAGCCCTGAATTGTAGAGTTCTCAAGATCTGTTGATTTTGGTGAAGACCGGTTAAGGGAAAGGGGTAGTTTACCTGTAACGTTTTATGTTTTAACAAGGGTATTTCCTATGGCAAACGATAACAGCCGCAAATTCAAACAGAATCAAAAGATTATTTGCATACACCCCTAAATTGTGGAGTACTCAAGACCTTTTGTTTTTGGAGAAGATCGGTTAAGGGGAAGGGGTAGTTTACCTGCAACGTTTTTTTATCAAGCGTATTCTCTATGGCAAACGATAACAGCCGCAAATTCAAACAGAATCAAATAATTTTTTGCATACCGCCCTGATTTGTAGAGTACTCACGACCTATTGTTTTTGGTGAAGATCGGTTGAGGGAAAGGGGTAGTTTACCTGCAACGGTTTTTTTTTAACAAGGGTATTTCCTATGGCAAACGATAACAGCCGCAAATTCAAACAGAATCAAAAGATTATTTGCATACAGCCCTAAAGTGTAGAGTTCTCAAGACCTATTGTTTTTGGTGAAGATCGGTTGAGGGAAAGGGGTAGTTTACCTGTACCGTTTTATGTTTTAACAAGGGTATTTTCTATGGCAAACGATAACAGCCGCAAATTCAAACATAATCAAATAATGTTTTGCATACTGCCCTGAATTGTAGAGTTCTCAAGACTTTTTGTTTTTGGTGAAGATCGGTTAAGGGAAAGGGGTAGTTTACCAGCAACGTTTTATGTTTTTAAGGGTATTTTCTATGGCAAACGATAAGAGCCGCAAATTCAAACAGAATCAAATACGTTTTTGCATACCGCCCTGATTTCTTGAGTACTAAAGACCTATTGTTTTTGGTGAAGATCGTTTAAGGGAAAGGGGTAGTTTACCTGCCACGTTTTTTGTTTTATCAAGGGTATTTTTTATGGCAAACGATAACAGCCGCAAATTCACACAAAATCATATAATATTTTGCATACAACCCTAAATTGTAGAGTTCTCAAAACCTGTCGTTTTTGGTGAAGATCGGTTAAGGGAAAGGGGTAGTTTACCTGCAACGGTTTTTTATCAATTGTAATTTTACTTTTACTTCCATATTCCTTAAGGAATGGAAGTATGTATGGTGATGGCAAAAAAAATCGTGTTCGAGATTATTGCAGATTCTGATTCTACTACACTCAAAACATGAAAAAAAGTCGTTTTCCGAAAAGTGTGTGTGTGTGTGTGTCTGTCTGTCTGTCTTCAGTCTGTCTGTCTGTGTGTCTATAGATTTTTTTTCTATGGCAAACGATAACTGCCGCAAATTCAAACAGAATCAAATAATTTTTTGCATACAACCCTGATTTGCAGAGTACTCGCGACCTATTGTTTTTGGTGAAGATCGGTTGAGGGAAAGGGGTAGTTTACCTGCAACGGTTTTTTTTAGCAAGGGTAATTTTGTTTGTTTGGCAAACGATAACAGCCGGAAATTCAAACAGAATCAAATAATGTTTCGCATACAGCCCTGAACTGTAGAGTTCTCAAGATCTGTTGATTTTGGTGAAGATCGGTTAAGGGAAAGGGGTAGTTTACCAGTAACGTTTTATGTTTTAACAAGGGTATTTCCTATGGCAAACGATAACAGCCGCAATTTCAAACAGAATCAAAAGATTATTTGCATACAGCCCTAGATTGTAGAGTTCTCAAGACCTGCTGTTTTTGGTGACTATCGGTTGAGGGAAAGGGGTAGTTTACCTGCAACATTTTTTTAACAAGGGTATTTTCTATGGCAAACGATAACAGCCGCAAATTCAAACAGATCAAAAGATTATTTGCATACAGCCCTAAATTGTAGAGTTCTCAAGATCTATTGTTTTTGGTGAAGATCGGTTGAGGGAAAGGGGTAGTTTACCTGCAACGTTATTTTTTACTTCCATATTCCTTAAGGAATGGAAGTATGGTGATGGCAAAAAAAATCGTGTTCGAGATTATTGCAGATTCTGATTCTACTACACTCAAAACATGAAAAAAAATTCGTTTTCCGAAAAGTGTCTGTGTGTGTGTCTGTCTGTCTGTCTGTGTGTCTGTGTGTCTATGTGTCAGTAGATTTTTTTTCTATGGCAAACGATAACTGCCGCAAATTCAAACTGAATCAAATAATTTTTTGCATACAGCCCTGATTTGTAGAGTACTCGCGACCTATTGTTTTTGGTGAAGATCGGTTGAGGGAAAGGGGTAGTTTACCTGCAACGGTTTTTTTATCAAGGGAAATTTTTTTTTTTGGCAAACGATAACAGCCGCAAATTCAAACAGAATCAAATAATGTTTCGCATACAGCCCTAAATTGTAGAGTTCTCTAGACTTATTGTTTTTGGTAAAGATCGGTTAAGGGAAAGGGGTAGTTTACCTGTAACGTTTTATGTTTTAACAAGGGTATTTCTTATGGCAAACGATAACAGCCGCAAATTCAAACAGAATCAAAAGATTATTTGCATACAGCCCTAAATTGTAGAGTTCTCAAGACCTGTTGTTTTTGGTGAAGTTCGGTTGAGGGAAAGGGGTAGTTTACCTGCAACGTTTTTTTAACAAGGGTATTTTCTATGGCAAACGATAACAGCCGCAAATTCAAACAGAATCAAGTAATGTTTTGCATACAGCCCTGATTTGTAGAGTACTCAAGACCTTTTGTTTTTGGTGAAGATCGGTTAAGGGAAAGGGGTAGTTTACCTGTAACGTTTTATGTTTTAACAAGGGTATTTCCTATGGCAAACGATAACAGCCGCAAATTCAAACAGAATCAAAAGATTATTTGCATACAGCCCTAAATTGTAGAGTTCTCAAGACCTATTGTTTTTGGTGAAGATCGGTTGAGGGAAAGGGGTAGTTTACCTGCAACGTTTTTTTAACAAGGGTATTTTCTATGGCAAACGATAACAGCCGCAAATTCAAACAGAATCAAATAATGTTTTGCATACAGCCCTGATTTGTAGAGTACTCAAGACCTATTGTTTTTGGTGAAGATCGGTTAAGGGGAAGGGGTAGTTTACCTGCAACATTTTTTTATCAAGCGTATTTTCTATGGCAAACGATAACAGCCGCAAATTCAAACAGAATCAAATAATTTTTTGCATACGTCCCTGAATTGTAGAGGTCTCAATGACTTTCGATTTTGGTGAAGATCGGTTAAGGGGAAGGGGTAGTTTACCTGCAACCTTTTACGTTTTAACAAGAGTAAAGTACTTGAAAATTTATTTAAACTTTTTGAAACAATGGTAATTGTTAAAAATAAAATTATAATTTTTTCATTTTAATGTAATATAATATTTTTCATTTAATACAGCAATAAAAAGGCAGGTAAGACACAGCCTGGCTGTTTGGCTGAAAATGATTTTAAATATAAATCTTAGAATATGGAAGTCATGTATGGTTCTCCATACCGATATTTTTCAACTGTTACTAACATTAAATTTTAAATTTCATAGGTATTGCAGGGAATTATGGCAAACAACACACGCTAATGACGTATTTGTACACGCTCGCAGCTGACGTAATAGAACAAAATTCAAAAAAATTATATGCAATGATTATAGAGGTATACTCTTTGACAAAAGAACCTCAATAATGTCCAAACTTAAAAATTTAATGAATTACGGTCAAATTTCGACCACTGGGCGACCACTAGTTTAAATAATTGTACCATTGATGACACGATTAGTTGAATGGTATTTTTACAAATTTCATTTTTTATATTTCTTCACTCCATCAGCTATCCTTCTCTAATGTTTCTTAATCTTTTTCTCCATGCCACCTGTGTTTCTGAACCAGAAAGCAACTCCAGAATCGCCATAAGTTGTATTTAGCTGTCCCTTTTTTCTTAAAGATTCTTTGTAATCATCTCTGTGAAAGGTTGAAATCTATTAATTTTCTTTTAAATATAATTATCTCTCCCATAACTGACATCTTATCCGAGAGACTGAAAATCTAATATCTATTCAAGCATCTTATCATTTTGTTTTTGAAGTCTTCTTCCAGTATGGGCTGCGTCAAAAATGTCTTGTGGCAAGTCTCTTGTCCACATGTGACTCACATAATCGTGAGGATACTCACTGTAATGTGAGTAAAATGTTGTTTTACAAGACATTCTTAATGGGGTCTATACCAGAAGAAGACGCAGAAGCCTATGTGAGAATCTTATCATTTTCCTGAAATGATTCTTCTCCTTTCATCTTGAAGTTTTCATGTGATACAATGAAACAATTTGTATAGTCCACTGCAAATGGTTTTCTGATTGCTGAATGACCATCTCCCTATCTGCGAAAAGTGTACTCTTCATTGCAACCAATAAAAACACATCGCCTTAATATTCCCATTTAAGAATGTTAACTTCCCAAGTCTTAGAGCTTCTGAACCAAAGTATACTTATATTTTACCTAAATTCACATTAACATTGGCCACTAACAGCTGAAAACCTTACTCTTTATGTTTTAATTTTTATTTTAAACACATTGTCTGTCAGTAGAAACTAGTGGGAATGTTTCAAACTGTTATGCTTTTTATTTGCTATTTTGTTGTATGTTGGCTAATTTTTTTGTATTTGTTTAATAATAGCTAGGCAAAGAAAATGATTAACATGGAAAGTAAAAAAAAAAAGGAAAAAGGTATGCGAGGTACATTCATATGATACGAAAAGATATATTCATATATTCAAGACATTCATAGATTTACAGTAGGCCTACAGTACACAAGGAGTACTTTATAGTCCAATTAACCATTTGTTGCAACCCAACTGCCATAAAATATGGTTTTCACATGTCTCCTCCATCATATCTTTCCATCACTACATCCAAAGTATTTAGTCCGCGGATGGCTTCATCTATTCCTATCACAAGATGTCTCTTTAAAAACTTGCTAGACCTGCCTCAGATGACTGTAGGAATCAACTTCCTTTTCCTTATCTTATATGTGATGGTAGATTTTACTCTCTTTCTACATCTTACTTTTGTATTGTAATGAGCTCCAACCTTGTTTGTTGTACATCATCAGAAACTCATTTCTGTCATTACAATACCTTGTTACATCTTCTGCTAGGCATCCATGTTCCTACCCTACAAAAGACAACTTTCAACTATCATCGTGCACATCCAAAGTAACATAATGTCTAAAACTTTGCAGTAATTCCTTTGCTATTTTACCCTTGCAGAGGTATGGTAGTACTACTTGTATCTAGTGGTATTCTTTCTTTCTAGAACTCTCCCAAATGGGCTAATATGTAGTAAATGTCTAAGCTTCCACAAGTCTATTCTGCCACATCAATAGAGATCTACCTCAAGGTATTTTTCCTTCTACACAAGTTTTCTATTTTTAAATATAATTAAATCACTACCTACTCGGAATTGTATTGCGAGTCGGTGGTGATTTAATTATATTTGTTAATCAACGGAGGACACATCATGAACAACGAAATCTAAGAATTTTCTATTTTGTTGCCTGTTCTTCTGGTTATATATCCAAAGTATCTCAAGTCTTTTTTCTTGTAACTTGCTACAGGATCTTTTCTTGCTACATAACTATTGTTGTACTACTTGCAGTTGTGCCATCTATTCCCTGGCAATTGGTTTACAGTCCGTTGCCATTTTCACCAGCCTTGAATAATCCATTATTAAATGTGATTATTCCATAATCTTCATTCACCAATATAAGCATTCACGTATGTATGTTGCATTGCCTATTTCTCTTATATTATTGTTAGGTGATTAAAAATCTCTATTAGAGTTCCTAGTAATCTCTGTAATACATCCTTTTCTGTAGGTTGTTCCTTTTTGCTGTTCTGCCTTAATTTCTGATGTGTAGGATAACGTTGGTCATATGTATCAGACCTAAATATGACCCTTGTATCAGACCTTTTGTAAATCCTAGTTTTTGTTTCTTGAGTCAGGTCTGTTGTCCCACATAAGGTTTTTCACATCTCCATTAATTCTTTTTACTTTTATTGGTTGGTGTTCTATTTCTTCAACTGCCCTAATTCTTGCTTCCTAATTTCATTTGTAATTTTGGACCCTATATAATCTGTCTACATTATTTTTGCATCTGAAATTTTGAACTTAATGGTTCATGGGATATTGCAATAGATTTTGCTTTATCTTTGGATATTTTCATATTAGATCTTTGATATCTTAAGTAGTTTTGTATGCTGTCATAATATATATTTTTCTAACTCATTTATGCATGGTACTGTACTCAGAAACATTGTTTTGTGTTCCACTCATGACACTCTAAAAATACAATTGTAGACTAAAATTCACATGTTTCTATTTGTTTGTAGAGTGTCTGTCCAAGTGTTTAAGTTTCACATGGGGAGGCTGAATTTTGGATATATAATTACCTTAATATCCACTTTAGCGATACACAGTTTCTTCAATGATGACGCGTTTCGGGACTAAGTCCCATCCTCAGATATATTTAATTAATAAACTAAAATATTAAAATCACGACCATGATACTGGTCAAGTCAAAAATAAATAAAATAAATTACAAATCGCATGTAATAAGTTTTACTAACCACGGCTGGAGCTCCCGCATGCGTTCACCCGCAACCGCGATCGTCACGCGACTGGTCAAAGATTAAGACAAACTGATTGCAGTGTTGAACAGGTAATTTGACGCAAAATTTACCTGGTCATTTAATAAACTGTTTTTGGTGTTACTATTTTTAAAGCTTTATAAATTTCAAATTCCTCAGACTATCCATCCGTCTACCCTTTTTACAAACATGCAACGCTGTTAAATTTTCTTCGAAGCTCATATATTTATGTCCGCTTGATATTAAATGTTGTGCAAAGTTGGACTTAGTATTACTTGGCTTAGGAATATGTTCTAAAAATCTTTTATAAAAACATCTGCCAGATTGACCGATATAGAACGCATCACAATCATCACATTTTATTTTATATACACCACATTTCTTTTTTAATGGTAATTTGTTTTTGTTTTTGAAATAATTTCCTAAATTATTATTTGTTTTAAATGATAAAATATAGTTATTATCTTTGAGAATGGGTCTTAAAATATTTGGCATAATACCTGTGAAATTAGTCGAAAGATATTTATAATTTTTGTTACTTGCTTTTATAGAGTTTGAATTTTTATTTTCTAAACGTTTCCTATGCTGTTTATTATTTTGTCAACTATTGTAGATTTATACTCGTTATTTATTGCTATTTGTTTGATAGTGCTAACCTCATTTAAGTAGTCCTCCTTTTCGAGGGGAACATTTAAAAGTCTGTTGACGAGACTGTTAAACACTGCCATTTTTTGTGTAACGGGATGATATGAATCATAGTGTATTACTGTGTCAGTACTAGTGTGTTTTCTAAAGATTTTGTATTTTAAATTATTCCCGTTGTGTAATACAGTGAGGTCTAAAAAATTGATACTTTTGTTGTTTTCGATCTCCATAGTAAATTTTAATTTGTTATGAATTTTTTTAGGTAATTTTTAAATAATTCTATTTGTCTGGCATTCCCGTTAAAAAAAAATAAAGGTATCATCTACATATCTGGAGTAATGGATGATTTTACTGGCGAAATAATTATCTTTTAAAATTTTTGTATTTTCTAAATGGTTTAGATATAGGTCCGCCAGGGTGCCAGAAAGTGGAGATCCCATGGCAAGTCCTTCATTCTGTTTATAATATGCATTTTCAAATGAAAAATAGTTTTGATGAAGAATGGTTTTTAGTATCATCATCAGTTGGTTAACTTTCTGTATTTCTAAAGAACTTTTATTCATTAAATTATGCCTGAGTAAAGTTAATGTTTCATCAATAGGCACATTAGTGTATAAATCTACTATGTCGAATGATACTAGTTTGTAGTTTGGTTGAATTGTAACGATTGTGACGATCGCGGTTGCGGGTGAACGCATGCGGGAGCTCCAGCCGTGGTTAGTAAAACTTATTACTTGCGATTTGTAATTTATTTTATTTATTTTTGACTTGACCAGTATCATGGTCGTGATTTTAATATTTTAGTTTATTAATTAAATATATCTGAGGATGGGACTTAGTCCCGAAACGCGTCATCATTGACGAAACTGTGTATCGCTAAAGTGGATATTAAGGTAATTATATATCGTATAATAAGTGATACGGTATGCAAAAAATAAGTAATTGAATTTTGGAGTTTACAGACATGCACAGTATGAATTTTTGCTGTCTTTAAAATGATTTGATAGTTCTGTACTTTTGTTAGTTCTATTATTGCTAAATTTGGGAGATAACAAAATAATTTTTGACTGGAACTTTTACTTAACTTACCCTCATATTACATAGTGTCAAGAAGATGGTTACTGTCCTTCCATATTCTACTGTAAAATGTTGACATTTTGGGTCTATCTTATACATTCTTATTCTTTGACCATACATTCTTCTTTCCGTCTCTTTATATGACCGCTTCCTTATGTCCTCTATAGCATTTAATTTCAGCTCTCAATTCTTTTTTTCAATCTGCATCTGTAACATCTTCAAAAAACATCTCAACTTATGTGTCTCTATTTCATCTAGCCCAGTATTCATTAGAAATTTCTTGCACACTCTTCGTTCATATTTTGTCGTTAAGTTTCTTAAGCAGCATTTTTTTTTTTGTACAAATATCTGACAGTTATGATTTTTACTGTATATACTAATGAAGAGTTACTGAAATGTTGCTTCCAAATGCCTGAATAACAAACGTTATTAATATAATTACCAAGTCCTGCCTGAAAATTCATACATTCCGTTTTATTTCTAGTTAACTGTAAATTATCCTTTCTACTGATTCTTTAATGCCACATGACTTGTTTCTCTCCTGCTTCCTATGGCATTTCTTCAAGAAGAATAATGTCAGAAACAGACATTCCATTGCTTCCCCCATGAATATGAAGGAAGCTCGGTCCTGACTCCTGGTGCAATCCTCATATTCATGGAAGTGGTCTGCTCAATCCAACTGAATAAATCGTTGGGAGTAAAAGTAATTCCCCAAACAAGAAATAATCTTGGACAAATTTTATGGAAGGATATTTAGTCCACTTACTATATAAAATATTTATCTGGGCAGAATCTGAAAAAAATGCAACCACTGTAGCATCAGAAAATCCTGTTTTGAGTTTTTCCCTACGAACAATATTTAAAAAATCGTACCTTAACACATAGTAGACAGTGTTTTATGTTACATTTAAAATTTATAAAAATTAAAAAAGGACTACAATAAAAAAATATATATATTTCTAAAATGTATAAGTGTATAAAATTTTCTCAAAATTTACTTTATATTTAAAATGACTATCAAAATAAACTGTTTTTTTTATATGATGTTTCAGGAGAATGGAATTTATGTACAGATCCTCCACATATGGCGTCAGATAAAATGTTTTCCAGTTCTACATAAGTTACCTTAAAACATACATGACACTTACATGGCATATTTTTTTAACATGAATATTCTTAAAGTATGTATAAAATATTATTAGAATTCTGTAACAAAAACTACTTAGTCTTATATAGATTGAAATATATGTATATGTATACATTTTTAAATAAAATAATAATAAAATGTTTAATATGTATTATGTAAGGAATCCATTGAAACAAAATAAGTTATCAATAACAGTACAGAAGTCCATACACATAAAAATAATTTGTTTTTTGTACAATTTGTAATAATTATTGTATAGTGACTCGGCACATAAAATTGTAAAAATGAGTTTGTTTTTTGCAGAGAATGAATGAAAATGAAATTATATAAGGCAAAAACCTGATTTTATGATATACAGAATAGGATCGATTATTATCAGGCACAGTCAATATTACCACTCTTCTGCAAATAAGAATTCTCCAGACAATTTATGCAGTGCACACATTCCATTTTGTTCAAACTGAGACTTTTCACACATTATATTTATTAACATCAAATTTTCAATTATTTATTATCTTATGGTTATATAAATTATCTTCCAGTTATATACTCAAAATTACATCTAAAAACCGGGCTGTTAGGCTGTGATTGGTTACTATTAAATGCCATTATGTCGGCAACGTTCCGATTCCCCTTGGGAATCTTCCTCAGGGTGCCAAAAAACGACATAGAGTAAAAACGCAATAGCGGCAGATGTACGCTGAACAATACCCGATACCTGTATCAGGTAGAAGCAACAATAATTGTTTAATGACAATAACTGGCGTTTAATAGCAACAGACCATAGCCAAACAGCCCGGTTTTTAGATGTAATTTTGAGTATATTGACACTGGCTTTGCAAGTTTCAGACAAAACTTATCTTCCAGTTACTTATGCCTCTCACTGTCAGCTAATACAACAAATTCTATACATACACTACACTTTCGTTTATCCGGAATTGATGGGACCAGACCCTTTCCGGATAAACCAAACTAATGGCGAAAATGCCAGTATTAGCGATGTTTACCTACCGCTATACAGAAAAGTTGCGTTTTTTTATTTTGAAGACTGTAATAAATAACTGTAATAGCCTACTGTACTGTATTTTACTAGTAAATCTTAATGAAAAACAAAATCTATTTCAGAATATTATACTGTATAAACAAGAAAAAATTTATTAAGCATTAGACATTATACATACATTATAATAAATTCAGTACAGTACAGTAGTAGCATTTCTAAAAATTAACAAGTTTAATTTAGCGAGAAAAAACAATAATAAACACACACACACACACACACACACACATATATATATATATATATTGTAACGTAACAGAGTTGAGGTTCCTGACGTTACATACAAACTTTGTCAACATGACTTAAAACAATGCCCAAAGTATGTTATAATGAAATGCAAGAGGGCCAATCTCGCCTAAAAAATGCATTGAAGGTACCTAGTAAGGTTACTAAGTAATAAAACATTGAAGGTGTACTTAAATATAAAATATGTAAGGAGTAGTATGAGATGTAAACTATAAACACTGTGTCTAGTGGGATGAGTTTAATGTGTAGGAGTTGGGTATAATATACTGTTCAATTAATATTTAATATGTTATAAAATGTACTTAGTGTTGTACTGTATCATGACATAGTGTTTACATGATATTTATTTTATGTTTTGTGTGTAGTAAGTGTGGAGCCGTTGCTTTAAGGAAGTACTAAGTCATGGGTACTCATTTCATTCATGTTAAACTTGTATTTAAATAATTATATACAAGTACATTTTTTAGGTATGATATTATGTTAAATGTATTTACTTTAATTAATTAATGAAGATGTTTAAAATAATATTTGTAAACTTGGCCAGGAAGACAATAAGTGATAATCAGTTGGCAAGTAGTTATTATAATTCTGATAAAAACCAATGAAGGGTTCAATGATGAACTAAATAATAATAATGAATTGAAACCAGGAAATTAAAATTGATATAAGTGGCCATAAGCCAGGGACTCTTTGTACAGTAGGTCAGGTAAAGAAAAATTAAATCAAAAACAAAACAAAATTATAACATGTGTAATAAAACCGATAGGCCTAAATTTAATATTTGTAAAAGGAAATTAATACCTTTTTTTAATAAGTCCATTCAGATGAAAATGTAGTAAAATTTATATGGTTTAATAAGGCAGATTAAGTGAAAGTTTTATGTAATTTAGTGTAATTCCAAGCAGGGAGTATTTTATTAAATAAGAGTAGAAATATTTCCTAATTCTGGCTCTAGGATATCAAATATTATCCAATGACAGGAAAAGTAATGGTTGTTAGGGTAACAGAAATGCAAGAAATTTTGTTGATTTCAACATTCGATTGTTATATGCTAATGGGTAAAGTTCAGCAGACAAATTTAAAAAGAGAACCAAATAAAATGAATAAAATTTAACAAATCAAATGTCTTAAAGCCAATCCATTTAAAAAAGAACTGAGTAATAACTACTGAACTAGATTTCAGGAAATATAATTCTACACATCCTCAAAGTTCACGGAATTAATAAATCCTTATTCAAACTAATTCCAGTAAAAGAATGATGATGAAAACGATTTACCATTAAACAAAGATGATCCATAGCAGAAGAAGTCAAAATTAATGCAATTATAAATTAAAACATACACGAAGAACTTTTGTATTAAAATACTAAACCTCACTTTCAATAGACTAACAAAGTCGTAATACTACACCAATTCCACTGGGACCGGCAATTACTAGGATCGTGAAGAAGAACGAAGAACAGAACTGAACTTCTGTTACACTCCTGGACATCACATTTAAACCTTTATTGATAATCTGGACGCTGTTTTTGGTCAAGAGTAACCTAACCATTCCATCTTCACTCAGTTATAAACAGACACGGCCACCTTAAGTATCGTATTGCTCGGTAACAAACCTGCTTATATTTAATTTTATATATTAAGAGTTAATAACAATTGTAATACTTAGTAACCTTAATTTTGCATTACCTGGCCTTACTAATCGTTAAAAGAATCACATGTACCCTGGGATAAGAGATAAACCGAAAATTATATTTAAATTGTAATATACACCACTAGTCCACTAACAAATTGATTCTGTATTGTATGATCGATATTACGATCTAATAACCTACGAAGACAACTGTTGAAAATTAAAAATAATATAAATAAAGAATCCTTCTTGTATGTGATGATGTTCTGTGTTATTGTAGAATAGTTATTGTATTATGATTAGGGAGTAATTTACAGAGAAAGAAAGTGATAAAACCGTCAAGTGAAACGACTTAACCTATAAGAACGAGTCAATTACTAATAACAGCGCTCGTTGCAGACAGCTGGTGAATGCGGGAGAGTGTAGAACTAACGTATTCTCTTCGCCACACTTTGGTCAATTTAAATAATACAGACCGACTAGGGTTGGAGAGAATTACTGAATTATTAACTATAATACCCGTAATATAGCGTTATTCTCTGGTAAAACACTTGGTAATTAATTAACACAGACTAAATAATTAATTAACTATATATTAAATAATTGTTTTTATAAATTAATATTGATTTGCAGGAGGTCTCATCTGCAACAACATAATAAATATTTTTCTTATAAACAGAGTGGATTAGTAACAAATTGGCACATACCAACGTGGAGATTAATTAAACCCCGAAAAACAACAAAACACTTTTTTATTTTTATTACAAATTCGAACCCAACAGTGGGGCTTTTAAACATCCTCAAATATAGTTAACGAAGTTACATACTCATATACACTAGAAACGTAATTAGTTATTGGTTTATTACAAATTGCCGCATCCAACGTGGGGCTTAACGTTGATACACGGGAGTCACACATAAGTAACAACATATATAAATTTGTTTTATTACAAATTGGCGATCCCAACAGAGGGCCATAACAAATTACAAGGGAACATAATATATTTGTTTTATTACAAATTGGCGCTCAACGAGTGGGCTTTAGTTAAGTAAAAAATTCGACTATATAACTATTACTTAACTGGAGCAGGCAACTATTAGAGGCACAGGAATGCATACGAGAGGTGTTTCTAAAAGGATGGCGAAAGACCAAGAAATGGAAGAAGATAGACGGGAAGAAGAAGCAGAGGTAGTTACAGACACCGAAATGAAACAACAGACGAGCAACAAAGAGGATGCCCAAGGGGACCAACCAGATAAGCGGTAGCCAGAGAAGAACCAAATTGGCAAGACATGATGAAATTTATGGCAGAACAATTTAGGAAACAGGAGGAAAACTCAAAGCAAACCAAGGAGGAAACTAATGAGAGTTTAAGACAAATCAAAGAAGATTCCAGGAAACAGAAGGAAGAATTAAATAAAAAATTTGACGAAAATTCAGAAAAGCTAGAAAATAAAATAGACAGTATAAATGAAAATTCAGAAAAGCTAGAAAATAAAATAGACAGTATAAATGAAAATTCCGAAAAGTTAGAAAATAAAATAGACAGTATAAATGAAAATTCAAAGAAACAAAACGAAATTTTGAGCGAGAACTTAATCAAACTAATGAATGAGAAGTTTGACAAAAATAAAGAGGAAACTGATGAGAATAACCGGCTGATAAATGAAAGCTTAAACCAAATTAATGAAAGGTTTGACAGAAACGACGAGAGCTTAAGGCAGATTCAGGAAAATCACAAACAAATAGACGAGAGAATTGAAAACAGTAATAAGGAGTTACGGCAAATTATAAATGAACAAAACCAAGCGTTGAGGGAAGTCATCAATGAAAGGGTTGCAAATGTCAATGAAACAATTAACAAAAGGGTGGATAATTATGAAGAGGAAGTAAGACAGCAAATAACTGAAACTAAGGGTGGGTCTAGAAAAGACAGATGAAACCATCATACAACTCGCAGTGGAAGTAGAGGCCAAAATTAATCAAGTGGAAAATAATAACAAAACTAGAATAAAAGAAGTACAATTAGAAACCCAAGGGAAATTGGACGAAGTGCAAATTAATATAGCTGGGAGAATTGAAATAGTTAACAACGAAATAACACAAATAAAAACCCAAGTGGATCAAAATAAGGGGACCGTCGAAAATATACAGAATCAGGAATTGATTAATATAAAGGAGTCAATAGAAGTTTTACAAAATCGACCAATATATCTGGCACATCACATAGCCCCTGAGCAAAAAGAAAATATCAATTTCAAAATTTATAGAGGAAACCCCATAGAATTTCTAGAGAGAATAGATGAATGGTTTAGTAGAATTAAGGTGACCCGATGGAACATAATAAAAAATTTGTTGGATGATTGTTTTAAAAGCATAAATGATAATTGGTGGTCAGCGGTCCGGAATGAAACAAGTAATTATGAAGAGTTTAAAAAGGCTTTTAGGTCGAAATACTAGTCGGATTCCGTACAGAACATGATTAGGGACAACATTACCAATGGGAGATTCAATATTAATCAAGAGCAGTCCCCAACTACCTACTTTTCGGGAAAGGTGTGTTTGGCGCGTCATTTGGAACCGCGAATACCAGAGGAATGTTTAGTAAATAAACTATCTTACCATTTTGAAGAAGAGATAGTTCGTGCCAGACGCAGTGGACAAGTGAAGACAGTGGGAGCAATGGAAACCTTGTTGGCCAGTTACGAAATGGAAGACTATTATCAAAGGTCTCGAAGGCAAAGTGACTATTCAAACAATAGGAGGGAGGAGCCAAATCAAGAGTCGCGTCCGGGAATAAATAGATATAACAACAATAATTATAACCGAAGGGTTAATGACCATTTTATGAATAATCGTTACCGTAATAATCAATACCAAAACAATCATTATAATAACTATAATAATAACAGATACAGCGCAGGCCACAGGAATTTTGATAACCAGAGAGACTATTGGAATAATAACCGAGCGAACAACGACCAACGAAATCAAACCGGTAATAGAAGTCGAGAGGAGGACCTACCTAGACACCAAGAAAATCATAGAGAGTTCAGACCCGATGATGGCAACCCAGGAACCACCGCTAGAGACGATCGTCCGCAGGATAGGGTGGAAAACTAAATGCAGCAGTGGAAGTATCAAGTAACCCCTCACTGCTGGGATTGAAAGGGTATGTACGAACCCAAAAAGAAAATAACAAAATTATAACCATTACGGAAAACAATTATTTAAAGGACATACGAAATGATTTAACTGAAGAAGGGTTACCGTCAGAGAATAAAACTGACAATCAAATTATATATATAATGGCAGAATTGCAAGGAGTTATGACAGATATGGTGATTGACAACGGAGCGAACGTGTCACTTCTGGACAAAGTAGAATATAACCGAATAAGGGAGATGTATAAGGAAAATATACCAACATTACCAGTCAATAACATGGTAATAATAGGTGCCACTGGCAGACCAAATAAAACAATACGGCAACAAGTAATGATGGAAGTATCTAGTGAAGGTAAAACTATTCCTATGGTGTTTATGGTAGCTCAAGGATTACCATTTAAAGCAATGCTAGGGTGTGATACGCTGCGGCGCCACTCAGCTATTATTGATATGGGCAGAGGAAAAATAACCCTGTACCATGAAAATGGAGAATGGTCAAGTGAAATAGTGGATCATAAAAATGCCACTCACCACCGATATTCTTTTACTCTAATGCGTGATGATGGAATGGAATATAGAACACCTTTTGAGGAATTAGCCTGTGTTAAGGAGGATGAATGGAAAGAAAAATTGCAAGAAATTTATTTGTTTAAAACTGCCAATAATAATGGAGTAACACCTGAACAAAAAAATCAGTTAATAAAAATCTATAACAGATATAAAAAAGTATTTTCGGATTTGCCAGGAAAGGCTAAGAATTTTATTTGTGAATTGTCATTTAAACAACCCATCAATTTTAACAGGAAATCATATCCTATACCCCAATCCCTAAAACCAGCAGTGAGAAGGGAAATACAGAGTATGATAGAACAGGACATAATTGAGTATAGCTCATCACCATACACCAAGTAGTACAAGTTGATTATAAATTCATAATTTGTGATTATAGTCGCGTTATTGAAATAAAACAAGTTTTATTTACGTTGACAAGTTCTTCATGTGAGAACGAATAGTTTTTAAACCTGAAGATGGGAACATGTTTCCCGAAACATGTCGTGTATGACATATAACGAAGTCGCAAGATGGAAAGGAAATAAGGTAAAACTATAAGTTTTATTTGATTATAAATTATTTGACATATTTTTTTGTCGAAACCTAAAGTTCTGAAGGACAGATATTTTACTTTTACTACTCAAAAAACAAATAACAAACTAACCGACAAACTGAAAGAGACAGAACAACCAAACTCAGCTGAAAGTGAAAGTATAATGCAGCCAGTATGAACATATCATAAAAAATAAAAATTGTAAAACCTACAGACGTGCAGTAAAACCAAGCATGATGGTCCAAGCACATTCTCTATATATACATACAGGTGATTCAAAATTGCACAGCAAACTCTCAGAAGCTGATTATATACTTAAAAATAAGAAAAAAGTCTGTATAAACATAGGTCCAAAATGGTTCGTTAGCAAGTTACGGCTCTCGAACAAGTTCGCCCTGATTTCTGCTCCCATGGTAAAATGACACTATACTGAAATTCTTGGGGTATAAAGTGAAGGGTAAATTAGATAGTTTCTAATGGTTTTTTATCTGCAAAAATGAACAATAGAGGTCCCAGAGCTCTATCTCAATTAGTTTCTAAGAAAAACTATGTCAGACACAAAATATTGGAGTCGAAAAACACTTTTTAGATTTGGGAAAAAATGACTTTGTTCATTTGCTAATAAACAAACATAAATTTCCAACTAACTTTGTAGAAAATTTAATTATGAGAAAATTAATGTGTATAATGTCTATTAAAAATATGTACAAATTTGACTTTAAATTAAAAACAAAACAGACCAAAATGTGACAGAAAGTGTTACAATTTTAAACAGTACAAAGGTTTTTGTAAATGTTTTCATTGATGATGAAGATGATAAACATGGCTTACTCAAACCATGAAAGCTATGGTGTTACATGTATAAATAAGATGTCTGACAACACCAATCAATGGGTTATATCATCAAATATTAGAGAATTAGGTCCTGCTGTCAACTACAGTAATAAAGAAAACTTGTTTTAAGCAACACTGATATATTGAAAATACAGTGTGTACTGTAGTGTATGTAATGGTACCTTATAGTACTAATCAAATCTCATGAAATAGAAAATAAAAATAATTATGTACATATTTTAATAACAAAATCCTTTGAAAAGTTTATACTTGTATTCTAATCAGTGTTATAAATTCAAAAATACATGATTTATTCCTTTAACAGAAGAAAACATTAAGCATTTTTTCAAATTACTGTAAATTATAAATAAATATACAGTATATATTATATTTAATATTTATAATGACTTTACTCAAGATGTTTTCTCCTTATTTTGAACATGTTTTGGGAAGCCTTGTGTTCCCATCTTCAGCCTTCCTGATATTGAGTCTGTGAAGTATTTTTGTGTTGGTTGGTTGTTGTTGCAGTTTCCTGTTGGCCTCTGGTACTTTAAATTGGTATTATTATACAAGACAATATACAAGAAGAAAAACGAACAGAAACAACACATATAATTAAAAAAATAATCACTAATGAAATAAAAAACAGATCTAAACCATAATACCAATTTAAAGTACCAGAGGCCAACAGGAAACCACAACAACAACCAACCAACCAACACACAAGTACTTCACAAGACTCAATATCAGGAAGGCTGAAGATGGGCAAGCAAGGGTTCCCAAAACATGTTCCAAATAAGGAGGAAACATCTTGAGGTAAAGTTATTATAAATATTAAATATATTATATACATCAAGAAACAGACTGTAGCAAAAAGTGTTTGAATATATATATGAAGTGCTAAGGACGGAAAGAGTACCTAATGATGGGGTTTTGAAGAGAGTGGTTGGAACCACTGTTGAAAGGAGCAGTATGGCTGGTATCTGCTATGCCATTTAAACTGACAGAACACTGTGCTTGAGGAGCATAGTCGAGGACAAGGCTCAGGCAGGAGTATGTGGATGGGGTAAAAGAAAGAAGAAGGAATTTGGTGATCAAGAGACTGTCCATGGAAAGAAAGAAATTGTAAGCCCACCACCCTCTGGGTTGAGGAGAAGAGAAGAGTATCATACAAATAATTCCTGTTTTGTTAGTATGTCAGAAAACATAGGTACAGTTATTTACAAACAGCGTGAGAGAATTTACAGAAGTGGGACAAACTTACTTTGTCAGTGTTACCAGCATGTGGGAATTAATCCCAATGTTGTGTATCACGTAAGCTACACTACATAAAACTAGATGAGTGGACAAACATAAATAGCACCTGAAATTGTACATATGGTGACTGACATTCACAATTATCAAGTATGATAACAGGGGAACTTGTCAATGGATCATTGTTAACTGTTATGCCCAGCACTGTATTTAGAATCTGTTATGCCTCTGTGCAGTCATTCGTTTTATGTCCCCTATACCCACCCCCAAACACTAACATCACTTCTCATATGATTAATTAGAATATATGTGCTTGTGAAAACTAATAATAAAAATGGTTGTTAACTCATAAAATTCTCTACAGGATAATTGTTATTCTGACATTCATACCCCACTTTAGACATGTAAAACAAAACAGAAGAATCCTGTTGAATCATTTACATGAGTCTCAAAAAACGCTGTTTGTAAACATAAAAAGCCAAACTCACTGTAAACACAATCAAAGCCACAAACAATAATAATATAACCTTATCTGGATGAAGCATATTGATCGACAATCAATGTATCTTAAACTTAAGTGATCAGTCAGGGATCGATGGTTTCCTGCCATCCATGTTTGATCAGTGTCATTGTTTATTTGGTAATTCATATCAGTAACGTTTGTAATCCTCATTTTTAGCATTTTACTATTTTAATAAATTTTACTGTTTTTTCTGTACTCTAAGTTTTTATACGTTTGTATGTTTGGTAAATCATCGAAAAAGTCAAACTACAAGAAGTATACTAGACAGTCTTTTTCTACTCACATTACTATATCTGGGACAGAAATCTTACCTTGCTAGAAAAACACAAAAGCGGACTGCAAGCCAGTGAAATTACAGTTTTAAAGTTCACGGCCGGTAGCAGACCACACCCTAAATCCAGCCTATCTATCGTCCCTGCAGCAGGAGCTCTATTTGAAGCTCGGGACGCAGTATACGAGGGGACGACGGGCATGCCCTTCGTTCCACACAGCCCCTTGGTCAGACACTTTTAAAGCGAGTGGCTAGGAAAACTAGGAGAGACGAATTACAAATATAATAATCAAAATCCTGTTCCAGCAAGAATCAGCTGTTGAGATAGTAGAGACAAGAACATGGCAATGGTTTGGTAATATAATGACGATGGGTGAAAGAAAGCTGAAGCTCATCATAACAGAGTGAGAAGAGATCAGAATAGAAGAGATTATCAGAAGTGACTGAAGGACCCCAAAACTTGATGGCAAAAGGCGATGGATAAAGGAAGAAGTATGTTTGTTAATCCTCTAGACACCGTGAATATGTTTACACATATCTTCTATATATTAATACGTGAAGAGAAAACTTTGTACCCCTTTTTAAGCATATTGCGGGCACGGAGGAGTGTGAGATTTGGCATAGTTAAAGTTTATATGGAGAAGGAGTGCAGAAAGCTAAAATTTATATATAATATGTGTTACAAATACATTAAATAAAATAAAATAAAACATTCATTTGCACTTGAAAATTCATTTAAACTTTTTCAAACAATGGTAATTGTTAAAAATAAAATAATTTTGTTGCCAGGCAATAAAATTATAATTTTTTTTTTTTTAGTGTACGTTCATACTGCCAATGTCAAACACATAATAGTCTGTCGTTTGTTTACATTCATACTGCCAATGTCAAACACATAATAGTCTGTGGTCAAACAGTCGCACAGAGTAGAGATTGTCGCCAAAGAATTTTAAAATGTTGCCAACAAAAAGCAAAAAAACGTTTATTTTGCCTGTCAAGGCAAAAAAGCGTTTATTTTATATTTTGTATATTAGATATCTGTGTTTTATATATTAATGTGCAGTTGAAAGTGAAATACAGCTTGCTTAATATACACCTGTTGCAAAAGGAAAATTTTCTAGCAGCAATTTGAATTGACTTACTCTCGCCTAATTATTATTGGTGGTTTCAAAAAAGTGAGTACATTTTATTATTTTTAAATTAAACCCTGTCTAATCTTAGTTTCAGTAATTTCATTACATGTTTTTTTTTTACATTCAGATATTCGCACCTACTTCCATTATACCTTGACATAGAACATTGACGGGTCGGAGTGAGAGACAAAGAAGAAGGAATATATATTCGCGTGAAAGTCAAAATGATAATAGACCAAATGCAAATTTAAATAGTGTAAATAGTATAACATTGACGGATCGGAGTGAGAGACAAAGAAGAAGGAATATATATTCGTGTGAAAGTCAAAATGATAATAGACCAAATGCAAATTTAAATAGTGTAAATAGTATACAAAATGATGAAATTATTTTGAGGGATACATTTAAATGCGCACTGAATGTCATTCCAAGAAATTTTAATACTTTTGATTTTGGATTAATGCATTTACAATGCAGGTTTTGCAATGCAAAACATTTCGAATCTGAGGTCACTTTAGGTGAAAGGACTGCATTCACTTCATGTTGTCATAAGGGTAAAGCAATATTACCGGCCTTAAGTCAAAATGAATACTTTAAATCATTGTATGATGGACTTACTTCAAATGAACCTTCAATAAAAAGAAAGTCAAAAAATTATTTTGAAAACATTCGTAAATACAATTCATCATTTGCTATGGTTAGCTCAGAAGCTAAAATTTCGGATACAGTTACGCGTGGAGTGTATCATTTTAAAATACATGATGTTTTTTATCACAGATCAGGTCCAATGACTGCTGGATATGGTCGCTCACTATGTTATGCGCAATTATATTTTTATGATGTTGACACTGCTGTCAATTATAGATTACGTGAACGCTATAATCAAACATGCAATAACAATATAATGCGCGAAATCTCTCTTGCATTGGACCGCATTAATCCTTTCGTTTGGTCATTCATTGCAATGAAAGATCATTGTCAGAGAGTTGAAAATCAAAATAAAGAAATTTGTATGCTCATTAAAGTAAATCGTGATTTAGATCTACGCCGTTATAATGATGCAGTTCAAACTGATGTAGCAGTAATATTTAGTACAGTTGATGGTGAGCCACCCTTTGAACGAAATATGGTTTCGTTTTCAAAAGTTAATGGTACCATTAAAAATATCTCTGTTTTGGATTCATCATTGGACCCTTTAGCGTATCCATTACTTTTTCCAAATGGTGATACTGGGTGGCATATCAATATTTCTCATAATGTGCCAACTACATCTAATTCAAGAGCACCCAGAAATAAATTAACCATGCTTCAGTATGCAGCCTATCGACTTGCAATTAGAGAAGATTTTAGCATGTTGCACCATTCACAAAAATTATTTCTGCAGTGGATAGTTGATATGTATGTGAGAATAGAGGGCACAAGGTTATATTTCATTCGACAAAATCAAACAAGTCTTAGGTCTGAAGTTTACAACAATGTAACAGATTATTTAGAATTGAACCCCAATGCCAATAATGTTGGCCGTAGAGTAATTTTACCATCTTCATTCAAATGGATCTCCAAGAAATATGTATCAGAATTATTTAGATGGAATGTCAATTGTACAACATTTCGGAAAGCCTTCTTTGTTTATTACAATGACTTGCAATCCAAGTTGGCCTGAAATAGTTAGCAATATTGGTGTAGGTGAGTCAGCTAATTTTCGACCTGATATTGTTGTGCGTGTATTCAAGTCCAAACTGAAAGCATTAATTGAGGGCCTTACACTAAAAAAAATCTTCGGTAAAGTTGAAGCACTCATTTATACAATTGAGTTTCAAAAGGGAGGATTGCCTCATGCTCACATTTTACTCTCTTTAAATGAGCAAGATAAAATTGTTAACGCTACCGATATTGATAAAGTTGTATCTGCGGAGATTCCTAACATTCAAACACATCCTATATTACATGAATATGTTGTAAAACACATGATGCATGGTCCATGCGGTGTACTTAATCCAAATTCTGTATGTATGAGAGATGGAAAATGCACAAAAGATTATCCAAAACGATTTAATGAATTTACATGTGAATCATTAAATGGATATCCATTATACAGAAGGCGTGATAATGGTATTAATGCTGAAGTTCACGGTAGTTGCCTCGACAATCGTTATGTTGTACCATACAATCCGTATTTACTTGCCAAATTTAATTGCCATATAAATGTTGAAGTATGCACTACAGTTAAAAGTGTTAAATACATTTATAAATACGTGTATAAAGGCTATGACAGTGCATCTGTTGAATTAGGTTCAGAGAGAAATGAACCAGGTCAAGAAATACAAATTGATGAAGTTAAAAATTTTTTAAATGGCCATTATGTCAGATCAACTGAAGCTGTATGGCGCATCTATGAATTACCAATGCATTTTCAATCACATGTCATCGTTAGACTTGACATTCATTTACCGCGTAGACAGAATGTTTACTTTCGAGAAGGGCAAGAACGTCAAGCAATTGAAAATGCAAGACAAACAAAATTATTAGCATTTTTTCAATTGAATCGATCAGATCCATCAGCGCATGAATATAAGTATATTGAAATTCCTTTGCATTATGTGTGGGAAGATTCCCGAAAAAAATGGAAGAAGAGAAGGCGTTGGAGGTGATAAAATCATTACACGCATATATGTAGTATCACCAAAAGACATCGAACTTTTCCATTTACGATTGCTTTTATTACATGTCTGTGGTCCAAAATCATTTGAGGATGTTAGAACATACAATGGAATTATACACACTTCTTTTGCTGAAGCGTGCCATGCTCGCGGCATTGCTTCAAATGATAATGAATGGTGCGAATGTTTAAATGAAGCAAAAGAATTACATTCACCAAAACAAATGCGAAATTTATTTGGTTACATTTGTGCATTAAATGTGCCAGCCAATGCATTGGCGTTATGGAATGAATTTAAAGTATATCTTAGTGAAGATTTTTTGAGAGATGACAACGAAGAAGTATCCTTTAACACAGCTCTATTAGAAATTGAAGATATTTTGAATGTTCATAAATTGTCATGTCAAGAACTTGGTTTACCAGTTCCTACGTATTCGCAGAGAACAGACGAAGCAAATGCTATTGATCCAATAAAACAAGAGTTTCTGTTTTGTGAGCATTATGAAACTGCAAATATTGAACAGCGTAATCTAATTGATCGTGGTGATTCGTGAAGTTTTGCACCATGATACTGGATCTAATGTTTTTTGTTTAACTGCTCATGCAGGTTGTGGAAAAACATTCACACAAACAGCAATCATTCACAAATTAAATTCGCTTAATCTTAGTTGCATTGCAACAGCGTTCAGTGGCATAGCTTCAACTCTATTACTTGGAGGTAGAACTTTACACAATGTGTTTAAATTGCCTGTACCCATTTTGGAAAATTCTGTAGCGAATATTATCGCAACTAGTAGCTATGGACGTTACATAAATTCATCATCATTGATAATTATTGATGAAATTTCTATGTACCCACTGCAAGTGTTGAAAATCATAGATAGATTATTGCAGGATCTATGCGATGAAAATGATAAACATAAACCATTTGGAGTGAAAACGATACTTCTGTGCGGTGATTTTCGGCAAATCTTACCAGTTGTCCCACATGGATCACGTGCAACTTTAATTGAAAATTGTGTCACGAGTTGGCATAAATTTGTTTATTTTCATAAACTAACGTTTACTCAAAATATGGGAGCCTTACCAAGTGAAATAGAATTTGTCGAGTTCTTGAAAAAAATTGGTAATGATGAAGCCCCACAATTCCCTCAGTTTGGTGAAAATATTATTGAAATACCTCAGCAATTAATAGGAGATGAAAATAATATTATTAATGAGGTGTATGGAAATATTTCCGAAAACATACTCTCAGATAACATATTGAAGTCAGTTATTTTAGCACCTAAAAATGATGATTGTACTTTTATTAATACTGATATACTTAATCAAATACCAGGTGAACAGAAAACATATCATAGCTACGATAAAATAATTTGTGATGATGACAATGAAATCCATAACTATCCAGTAGAGTTTTTAAATTCTTTGACTATTAGTGGTTTGCCACCACATAAGTTAGTATTGAAAGTTAATTGTATCGTTTTACTGATCAGAAACTTAAATACAAAGGAAGCATTAGTCAATGGAACAAGAATGCGCATCAAGTGTATGCATCGTAATGTTATTGATTGCGAAGTTTTAACTGGAACCGCACGCAATATGAGAATTTTGATTCCACGTATAAATTTAACATATTCCGGTACTGTTTTACCAATTAACTTTCAAAGAACTCAATTTCCAATTATACCTGCATTTGCGATGACAATAAATAAGTTTCAAGGACAAACATTCGAAAAAATTGGAATTTTATTGAGGCAGCCAGTTTTTACACATGGTCAATTGTACGTCGCAGCAAGTAGAGTTCGATCATTCGATGGTTTGAGATTTTATATTTCCGAATATAATGGCCAAGGGCATTTAGCAAATGATGAAAGAGTTTTTACAAAAAACATCGTTTACACAGAAGTTCTGAATCATTAAATTCACTTTCAAACTATTTTAAGTTCAATGGACAACATTTATTTTTTTAACCACCCGGTTTTTTTTTATTTAATGAAAAATATATGAAAAAATACAAGGCACGTATTTTTTATTTCATTTTTTATTTTGTATTAATTTTTTATTTAAATTTTATATAATTCGAAAAAGATAGGCAAAATAACTGTGTAGCCTTGGTGAAACCTGGTCAGTATGGCAATAAAAAAAACCCAAGGAAATGTCAAAAAACGCGTTATTGCTTTTTAAATATGGCTTAGCTAAGCTAAACCTCATTTTTCCTATCTTTCATATTTTTCAAATAACTCGAAAATTAATGCATAGAAAAAAAATTAAAAAATTATATAAGCTTTGTAGCAGATAATCTTCAAACTGTTTTCGAATTTTGTACCTTACCAAAAATGAAATGTAATCCACTGGAATTGAAAACAATGTATCTTATACTTCTATGAATGTCAAGTCTCATTTTTATTAGCGTTTATTTGATTCAATAATAACATGAAAAAATTAAAACTGACAATGAATTATATCAAAAAATAAATACGAATACAAGCTGTAATTGTGTTTTTTTCAACTGTTACTAACATCAAATTTTAAATTTCATAGGTATTGCAGGGAATTAAGGCAAACAACACACGCTAATGACGTATTTGTACACGCTCGTAGCTGACATAATAGAACAAAATTCAAAAAAATTATATGCAATAAAAGGTATACTCTTTGACAAAAGAACCTCAATAACGTTCAAACTTAAAAATTTAATGAATTACGGTCGAATTTCGACCACTGGGCGACCACTAGTTCAATTTAATTCATGAATCTACACACGTATGAATATTTATGTATACACACATCACAATCTGCACATATCAAATTACATTTGCACTGCACATCTTTTTCAAGTACTAAGTATACTTCCTTCACGCCAAAAGACGATGGTTCTTTCCACCCATTGTTTGTCTCTGATAATTAAGTTAGTGTCTATTTCTCTGAGGCACTTATGACTTTTTCTAAAGTCTTTCAACTTGGTAGTTAATTTTCCTTTGCTTAAGGAAATAAGAATATCAAACAACTAACGCGGACAAAAGACATCAGAGAAACTATCCAAACCTTTTACATTTTTACCGTGTAAGTGTATATATTTAATGGTACGATGGATTCTTTCTATATGCATGTTTGTATTCTATAAACATAACTGCTTTTCTTTGTTTTTTTTACTTTATAAACAATATTTCTTCTCCAAGCCCTGTCATCTTTCCAAGTCCAGTACAGGTCATGAAACATCAAACAGTATATTTTAATACTACACCATGCTAAATATTATTCATATATTAGTTACGTTGAAAGGCTCAAGTTATAACAGACTTGAATGTTTTTTATACAAAAATGTTTGCAGCCCTCTCAAATTTGCCCACCCTATGCAGCTGTACATGTCTAAATATAGACCTGGGTATGTCTATTCCAGGAATTCCCTTTGTCTGAAGTAAAGGTTGGCTTTAGCCACTAGTACTTTCATGCTGTTAGAAAACAACTTTACTATTCTTTACAGTGTAACCTACATTACCATACTTATTCTGTATAGTAACGTGTTTAAATCCATGTAGCTCAAGGTATTACTATAATGCGATTCTTAAAACACGCTCTTAGAGCTACCAAAATATTTGGGATTTTTCTAAAATTTCTCGACCTAACTCTTCATGTGTGCCACCTTTCAAATATGGTGGAGTGAATTCTCTATATGCGATGCACAATCTTCTTTCACTAATGTCTTCTCTTAAAACCATGTGTTCCCACCAGTACCTTGCTTGACCGTAAATAATTAGTAACGATCTACGAGGCATAGGAATCCTGACAGCTATGTTGTCTTCTTTGATTTGATCAGTGAGGCGTGTGTTTAAATATTTTTCAGGTACAAACTGTAAGTTGTATTTAGTCATATCACCCCTATATGGTGTCAACGTTAGAACAGAATCTGACAACAGATTCACTGTAAAGATGCGGTCACCCCAAATCCAACAATCATCAATATGCGGGTCTATCGAAGCGCCCCTCTTTGGATCATACTCTAGTGTACACTGTTCAATTGTCTGGTAAACTTTTATCAGATCAATGGTTGCAAATTTTTCTTGCACAAATTGAGTACTTTTTGGAAAACCAGCAAAGTCACCCAACTGCAGTTTCTTCTTTTTGAAATTACACTTTGGCCCAAAATTCTGAAAAAGAATAAACTATTTTATTAAACAGAATAGCAGTTTTAAATAAACTGTACATACAAGTCAACATTTGTCATCAAATGCATTTCAAAAGCAGGGTATTAAAAAAAAATAAATAAATTACAAAACCCTTGTAAGGTTCATACTGACTATACCTGTATGGACTGGGCCAGTAGCGGACCGCCCTGGGCCCCACTTAGTAGGGGCCTCCAGATTTGGAAAACTAAATTTATTTGGTGATTTTTAAAATTCATTTCCAAATGTTCTATTGTCACGTCCTGAAACGCAACACTAGGAGAGGTCCAGGATTTAATCGATCAATTCCAAAGATTTTTTCATATAATTTTTAAATCTACCTTACAACCCTACCTCATAAAATGTTTACGGATATTAAAAAAAAAAACTTATAAAGGTAAGTTTATTATTAGAAGTAAGTTCATACTAAAAAAGTAGCGTTAGTTGTAGCTGGTGGCAATGCCTCACTACACAGTCAGAAGTCGCAAACTGAACCCCAAACAGCATGGACAGCAATGGCAGCAACAGCGACATAAGAAGGCCATGCCTCGGTATGAAAATGTAAATGGTGAAGTGATATACCGGGCGATAACATGTAGGCGTATGCTAAAAGAGATTTCACCTGTGAAAAATATTTAACATTTCAGGACACCAACAATTTATTAACAATCTCTGATGAGAATTTTTACCAACCAGTGGATAATTTGGAGTGCAGAAACCCAAATGAATGAATTCACAAAAAAGTCCATCACATATTGTGTGAGTTAACAAAACCGTGAGTAACATCGAAGACAACAGCAGAAACAACTGTACAGATATTATAAAGTATTGTAATAAATTTAATGCATTCTATAAATAATACTACTTCTATTTTTTCTTTAATCTTTGTTTTTACAATATGAAAGTGGATTTTTATTTCAAACATTACTACAGCATCTTATAAAGTTTCTAACTAGATGTATCAATACAGAATTTAGACAATAAATATATAACAGTAAAGTGTTTTTGCTATGTATTACTTAAAGATAAATAAAAATATATATTGTAATCTAACAGTGTTTTGTATGATTTATGATGTCGAAAGTTGCCCTCTCTTAAGCCCCGCGATGGGAGCCATCTGTAACGTAACAGTGTTTTCACGGGTTTAGTTTTTATCCACACGTTGGTTGTGTCATCTGTAATACCACGTGTTACTTTCAATTCGTTTATCGTGAAAAGTTATTAAGTGTAAATTGATTCAATTTGTGTAAAAAAACGGATTTGTTGCCATAATCGATCCTGTCTTTGAGCGCCCTGTTCTTCTTTTAAATAATCTGGTCCGTTCGCTGCTCACTCTCCTGGTTGCTGCCTGTAATTGTCCTGTAAGTTCTCTAATTCTCTACAATGACAACTCTTTCCAGTCAAAATAATAATATTTATTTTTATTTCAATTGTTCAGAAAAGGGTCAGTCGACTTGTGTCGAAACAAAATAATGGTCGGGTCGACTCTACTGCTCAATTCGATTATGACACTAACAACCTTCAGTAAACAAATTAATTGTAATAATTATATTAAATCTCAGGGTTTAAGGGTTCTTTGAGACTGCTATTGAATTCAGAGAATGCACACAAAAATACAATACATCACAAAAGGTAAGTAAAATTTAAAATCTCAATACTACATTCTATTAATCGTTGCTAAGCAACGACTGTTGTTTCGTGGCTATAGCGGGCAGCGATAATTCCACAAGATGGCCGCTCACACGTCTAACCTTGAGCTGTTCATTTCGAACTCACCCAAATTATTTTAAAATAAATGTTTTAGTGTTCACAGTTTTAGTTTTTAAGCTTTTCTTTTAATTAATGATCACTAGTGTCTGTCCTGTTAGTGTAGATAGTGTCTTCGGTAGTGTTGTGTAGTCGTAGCTGTAGTGTGGCTATGAATTAAGTTCGGTCTCACCTACAGAAGTTCGTTCGCTCTAGGTAGTCTGAGGTTCTGCTTTTAGTTTTAGTTTTAATTCAGTTATTTCTGTTTTCTGGTCTTCCCTAGTGTTTACCGCTTCTGTTGGTAATTATTATTGACTGCCAATGGTCCAAAAAACATTACTTGTATTTAATTAGAATTGGTTTCATCAGAGCACATCTGCCCTCTGCAATGGTTAACAATACAACTCTCTTTTTGCTTCTTCATGAATGGTCTCCTGACCTTACAATGCTGGCCTGTGATTGGTCAAAACTGAGAGTTCATTAGGTCACATGGTCAGTTTACAAAAATCAAATGTTCATTTACCTATAAGAAAAATACTCCTTTTTTAGCCTTAAGTTTCCTTAAATTTAAATTACATCATGTTTTTCTTTATATAATTATGAGCATTTTGATACCTTATTTACATAAGTTGGTTATTATAAAGGGTTATTTCCCACCTTACAAAATTTCTAACTTTGGGCCTACACTTTTGGTTTCCTTACATTTATTTACTAATCTATTTGTTTCTGACATTATTCCTTTTATACTGAATTTGTGGCTTAGGCCATTCGTGGTTTTTCAATACTATTTTATAATTTACATTTATTATTACTTAATAATGTAAGTAATACATTATTAATTTATAATTAATTAAGTAATTATTAAGTAATTAATTAAGTAAGTATTATTAAGTAATACATAATTTTTTATTACTTAAAAAGGACTCTGATTCTGAGCCCTTTTTTTCTGATTTTACTATTTACTAAACGAGTCTGGACCCTTAACATTATTTAACAAATGGTTACAATAAAATCCTTTAACATATCAATCAATATACTGCCTCTATGGCCTAGTCTACAATTATTAATTGAGAAATAATATAATTAGTATTAATACAATAACCTGATAAGAACAGAATCATCCGGCATGCTATGTTTTAAGCATGGCCTACATGGTTAAACCTTGTATTTTACAATTAGCCACAATCATTAGTTAACTGGCATACTATTCAGCCATCCCACTAATCTTAACCAGTACTACTAATCAGTGATTAGATTATTGTTCATGGGTTTTTGGTTCCTAATGCATCACCTTCTGATTCTGCTCATAGGCTCCAACTATTTCTAACAACATGGTTCATGTATGTTACCCATAAGCTTTGGCATGAAACACAAACATAACTAGCCATGCCAAAACCTTTGTAAACATTTAAACATAATCTAACACCCCCATCACAAGTCACTATTAACGTGGTCCATGGGTTTTCTTTATATAAAAGTATTTAACCCACACTTCTGCCATTACCCCCTCACTGACACTTTTTGTGTTTGGGAATATCACTGGTACTTCACTGACACTTTATTAGTTGGGTGTTTGTTTGTTCGTACTATCTAATATCAGGGATAATTAGCTTTCACAGTCTGTTTCTGTTTGCTTAGTAACTACCTTTATCCCACACTCTTTCACATTAACATAATTACAAAAGGTTTGTATGTTATTTTAAATTTATTTTACATTTTGATTGGTTTATTAACTACCTGCATTGTATTTTTACTTTTATTATTTATATGAGACAGTCTTTCTTTTCTGTAACTAAAGTTTTTTATTGGTCTATGTTGATAGGATAGGCGACTCTGCCTACTATCATTCCTACTGAATTGAGCAGTTCTAACTTTGGGACAGGGTTACTATTATGTAGCATTACATATGCTCCTCCACCAAAACGTGTTTATTTTCCTAGCTGAAGGTCTAGGGAAAATTAACTGTCAATCTCAACCTCCTGTTTCTCATTTCATTCAAACTATTTTTTTATTTCGGACACATTGTATGTGCCCTTCACTTTATTATTGTTTGGATTGGCTAAAACATAGGTGTTATTACTGTTGTCTTTGATTACCACAAACGGTCCATGGTACAGCAGCAGGAGTTTTTTCGTTATTCCTTCTGTACCACTGGGCTGCGGTCTATTTCTTATAAATACTCTTTCTCCGACTTTGAATCTGAGTTCTGGTATCCCACTATTTCTTCGCTTATTTCTCCTCAGTGTTATCTTGTTTCCGATTCTATGGTATACCCGTGTAATATCTAATTCTTCTTCAGGCATCTCGGGGAACGTAATTAACTGAGTGAGCTCACGCGGTGGTGGCCTTAAAAACATCATCCGATATGGGCTGAGTCCCAGCGTCTCATGGTAAGCTATATTTAAAAATATTTTAGTATTCGTCACGTGCTCGCTCCAACTTTTATGATTGCTGTGGCAATAGGTCCGGAGAATTCGGCCCACTTCTCGCAATACTCTTTCTGCAGGGTTGCTTGAAGGGTGATATATGGAGGTTTTGTAGGTTTTTATATTTCTAGCTAATAACGCTTCTCTCCATCGCTTGCCTTTAAACTGGGTTCCATGGTCCGTTATCACTGATTCAGGGGTACCGACATCACTGGTGTACCTTTCCAGTACGATTTTGAGAATGACTTTAGTCGCCACCTTGCTGATTGGATACAGCTTGGTATACTTGGAGAAATGATCCTATATTATGACAATATATTTGTATCGGTGCCTGCCCCCGCTTCTTGGAAAAGGCCCGCAAATGTCGAGGAACGCCTTCTCTACCTTCTGTTCGATGTAATGGTCATGAACTCTCCTTCCTTCTTGGCATTGTTTACCTTCACTTTTTGGCATATCGCACATTTCTTTACTATCATCCTTACCTTTTTGTTCATCCCCTTCATGTACAGGTATTCTTCTAACGCCTTGACTACTTTAGTTGGCCCCATATGCCCATACGTCTGGTGATAATTATTCACTATTGACTGTTCTAATGACTTTGGTACACTCAACTTCCATCGATTACTTTTAATATTTGGTTTAGTGAAGACTAGCCCATCATGAAGTTGATGGTATGCTGTTACCATAGGGTGGTTGTTTTCTATACGTACTCTAATTCTAGCCAGTTTTTGGTCTAATACTTGTTCTTCTCTGATAGTGTTTAAAATGTTTGCCAATTCTTCTCTGCCTGCTAATGAATAATATGTGCTTTGTCAAATTTAATACATTTTTATAATAATAATATATATATTTTTATCTCCCACTTACCTTTAAATTTTGTTTCAGCCCAGAGTTACGTCACACGAACAGTGAAATGCAAGTATGTTTCAAGGCCATTTCAGTAACATACGCAATTCGTTTGTACCACACACTTCAAACTTTATTTTATTTCTGATTTCAACTTATTCAAATTTCTTACTTCTTCTCTCAAAATAACATATCTCATATATATATTTATAACCAAACATTTCTGTCAATATGATATACTTAATCTACTACTATTTCTAATTAAGGCGAACCCAGCTTGCTCATTCACTCATTCATTCACATCGTTCCCAACCCCAGTGCACACAAAAAGATAATGATAATAATTTTTTCAATTTGGTAACGTTACATATGTAGCATCCTCTTCCTCGACCACATGGCGCGTCTCCTAAAGTCTTTCGTTTTCTTGATGTTGATAAGTTTATGATCTCACTTTTAATAACTTTCAATATTCACTGTTTAGCACTGGTTACACTGTTATACACATTTTTGGAGAATCACATGGGTGTTTTGTCGGCCGACTAAAAAAAATGAAGATTTGCCCGGGCAGAAGACTGATAGGTACCACGCGTGGCCTATATTGTTAGTCGACTGGGAAGAGAATTATCAACGCGCCTCCCTCCAAACGTTCGGACAGAGCAGAAATTTCAATGCCTTTTGTTGTTAAAGTCTCCGTCGCTGCACCCACAGTATGTGCTATTCAGGTGTGTTTGACGTCGACGAAATCTCACTGCCTTTCGTCACGTCACTCAATTGGTTGTAGTTTCAATTACATTTCCGGCTGCTACCGAGCGCATGGCGAACCAATTTTACAAAAGCCATGTTGGTTGAGGTGTCTAAGCGTCGTTAGTGCGCCCCGCTGGTGGTCGCGCGTTTGTGTGTGTCACACAGCACTGAAGTTCTTGGAATTCAATTGCGTTGGCAAACACACTGCATTCCAACGCCCCAACTACGTTCAAACTTCGCTTCAATGTTACTTTGTCTAACTGAGATTGTATTATGTGTTGGGCTTGCAATTTAAATGAAATAAATTAAAAAAAATTATAAACCTCCCATTTTGTCCCATTACAAATACACTTTACCAATATCCTCTCTGTCAGGTTCGAAAGTCCCCTTTTCTAAGTTTACTCTTGACAAAGCGTCCGCAACCGCATTCTTCTTCCCCGGTACATACTCCCAGGTGATGTTATACTCCTGTAGAGCCAGGACCCAACGAGTTAGCCTCCCATGGCTCAATTTACATCTCTGCAGAAACGAAATTGACTTGTGATCAGTTCTTACTGTGACCGGGTATCCCAAGATGTAAGTGCGAAATTTGTTGCAAGCGAATACTACGCTTAGAATTTCTTTTTCGGTAACATTATAGTTACATTCACAGTGATTTAGTATTTGACTAGCATGCATTGCATTATGGATGTGGGGTGTCTTGCACCCGTGGCTTATTTGCAGCATCTGGAACGTGTCCAATATTCGACTAGCAAAACTTACAACCCGGTGATCTCCTTCACTATCTTGTTGATAGAGTTCTGCACCTAAACTTGTATCACTTGCGTCGCAATTAATATAGAACCTCTTTTAAAAATTGGGATGATGAAGCATGACTTCTTCTAATAATTTTTCCTTGATCAGATCGAAAGTTATGTCATCTTAACTACTCCATTTCCACTTGTATTTGGATGACAGTAGATGTTTAAAATGGGACGTTAACTCAGAGTAATTCCTTTGGAACTTTCTGTAATAGCTACAGATACTTAGGAAGGACTGTAACTGCCTGATGTTATTAGGTTTGGGGAACTTCTGAATTGCTTCCATCTTCTCTGGAGCTGTGGTTATGCCTGTTACTGATAGTACAAATCCTAAAAACTGTAATCGGTTATTTAATAATTTAGATTTTTCAATTTTGAGTGTAATATTGTTGATAGCTAGCCTTCGTAGAACCAATTCTACACGTTCACAATGCTCCTCCCATGTGGTGGACGTAATCAGCAAATCATCTACATACACCGTGGCGAACTCCAGTACCTCTCTTCCTAATATTTGGTCCATGACCTTGACAAAAACAGCGACAGAGTTTACCAACCAAATGGTAATCTTTTAAATTGATAGTTGCGACCATCAAAAATAAACGCAACATATCTCCAGCTGTTGGGGTGCAGCTCAACCTGCCAATACAGCGTCGAGGATGCTCATGAACTTGCAGCCTTCAAATTTCTTCAGAATTTCCTCTATTTCGCCCGGTGATGTTCTGTCATTCACTATATTCCTATTTATTTCTCTGGCGTCTAGACACAACCTGACCGCCCCATCTTTCTTCTGCACCGTGACAATTGGACTGGTGTACGGTGATGAACTGTTTTCAATAATATCTTGGTCTAGCATTTTCTGTATTTCTCTTCTGACTGCCGGTTTAAGTGATTGAGCAATGGGGTAGGATTTTTTGTTAAACTTTATTGGGTTGTAGAATTCTAACTCACAAACAAAGTTCTTCGCCTTACCAAGTAGATCTGAGAAAGTGATTCTGTATCAATTATACACATTTACCAACCATTCCTTTTGCTCTTGCACAATGTTTTCTCCCCTGGTGACTTGAAATGAATATATTTCGTTCAACTTCTTATTCCACTCTTCATTTTCAGGGTAGGTTGATCCTTGAGTTGGTGTCCTAAACTCCTCCCTCTCATCTTGGATCAAGGTGAATGAATGTCTATTATGTGTGGCACTATTCTGGCCTAAAATTTCACTTGACCATTCACCCTGTTCATTGGTCAGTGTTATTTTCTCACTGCCAATGTCAATAATCACTGAGTGGCGCCTTAAAGTGTTGCACCCAATCATAACCTTAAACGGTAACACTTGGGCCACCAGGAACGCCACTTGGATCACCTTTCCTTTGCTTGATACATCTATTTGTACTTGTTGTCTTACTGACTTATTCATTCTGCCAGTAGCACCTACTATCACCATATTAATTGGTAGGGTTGGTATTGGTTCTTTACTCATTGTTTTAATCCTGTTAAATTCTACTTTGTCAATTATAATCTCAGTTGCTACCCCTTGCAATTCAGCATTAATGAAAATTATCTGATTATTATTTTTCTTTTCCGAGTATGGTCCTTCTTCCATAAGCTTATTTCTGATGTTCCTTAAGTAATAGTTTTTATTGATCATATTGACTTCATTTCTCGTCCTTTATTTGTTTATTCGCCCGTCCAATTCTCGCAGTGATGGGCTGGTCATAGTTCTCACTGCTGTGTCTAGTTTTCCGCACGGTTTAATTGCTGTGTATTTGTTGTAGTTTCTCCAAGGTCTCTTGGAGAACGGTCTCGAGAGCTTCCCCTCCTGGGTTGGTTTCTTTCTTCTTCATCCCTCCTATTACTATTATTTGGGTACCTCCGGTCATTGTTGAGATTACATCTCCATTCTCTGTTTCTGTTATTATTATTATTATTATTTTGGTTGTGGCTATTATAATTGCCTTGGTTATTTCTATAACTATTATTATTATAGCTATTACTACTATTTCTATTATTATTATTATTGTCGTGGTTCCCATTTCGGGCCTGGTTTGACCTTGGTTGTTGGTCTCTACAATTATCTCCTCTGTCCATCTGGGACTGGTCAAACTGCCTCCTTGATTTTCTATAATAATCTTGGTGTTCGTAACTTCCAAGCAGTCTTTCCATGTCAGCTATGGTCTTGATCTGGCTGCATAGGGTGGCTTGGACAATCCCTTCATCAAAGTGGTGTGCTATTTTGCTGATTAGGCATTTTTCAGGAATCTTTGGTTCTAAATTGCGTCCTACACACACCTTCCCGAGAAAGTAGGCCGTCGATGACTGGTAATGGGTGGCGTTGTACCTCCCATGGCAGAGATTATCCCTGATTATATTCTGCACTGACTCTGACCAGTATTTTATTCTGAAGGTTTGTTTAAACTCCTCATATGTCGTTATTTTGTTTCTGACGGCCGACCACCAGTTGTCAGTTATCTCCTTAAAGCTGTCATCCAGTAGATTCTTAATCATGGTCCAACGGTTCTCTTTGGTTCTCAGTAGACACTCGTCCACCCGTTCTAGGAATTCCACTGGGTTCCTGCGATAATTTTTAAAGTTTATGTTCTCTCTGTTGTCCAGCATAGTATGTTGAAAGCTGCAGGCTGGTCTATAGCTCATTCTTTCGAAATCTTCTCTCAGGTTCTTTAATTATACTCCTTGGAGGTTGTCAATTCTTCCTGTATTATCATTCATTTGGTTTTTTACTCGGTTCATTTCCTCATTAACCCGTTCGATTTTTTCTGAGGTGTTAGTTTGTAATTCGTCCAATCTTTCTTGTGTTCCTTGCTGTACCTCTGCTATTCTAACTTGGTTTATATTATCTACTTGGTCGATTTTGGTGTCTAAATCTGCCCTGACCTGTACGATTGCTTCTTTGTTTTGTTCCACTTCTCCAACTAGTTCAGCTGTTCGTTGTTTTCTTTCTTCATTATACTCCTCTACCTTTTTACCAAGTGTTTCATTGACATTGTCAATTTTCTCATCAATGGTTCATCTCAACTCCTTGTTAGAGTCCTCGATCTTCTCATTAATTTGTTTTAAATTTTCCTTATTCATTTTTCTTAAATCCTCCTTAGTACTTTCGTTTATACTATTAATTTTCTCATTTATTTCCTCGATTTTACTTTCCAAGTTCTCATTCATTTTCCTCAAATCCTCCTTAGTACTTTCGTTCGTACTATTAATTTTCTCATTTATTTCCTCAATTTTTTCAAGCTTTCATGAGTACTGTTTATTTTTTCCTCCATTTTGTCTATTTTCTCATTTGTTTGTTTATTTTGTTCCTCCTGTTTCCTAAAGTTTTCATTAGTTTCTTCTTCATTCTTGTCCAATTTTTCATTTATGCTGCTCATCATTTCCATGAATTTATTCCAATCCGGTCCTCCTCTGGCTTCCTCCTTGTCACCCGCCTGTTGTTCCATTTCGGTGTCCAGTACTGTTTCTGTCTCTTCTTCCCATCTACCTTCTTCCGTTTCTTGAGCCCCGCGATGGGAGCCATCTGTAACGTAACAGTGTTTTCACGGGTTTAGTTTTTATCCACACGTTGGTTGCGTCATCTGTAATACCACGTGTTACTTTCAATTCGTTTATCGTGAAAAGTTATTAAGTGTAAATTGATTCCATTTGTGTAAAAAAAACGGATTTGTTGCCGTAATCGATCCTGTCTTTGAGCGCCCTGTTCTTCTTTTAAATAATCTGGTCCATTCGCTGCTCACTCTCCTGGTTGCTGCCTGTAATTGTCCTGTAAATTCTCTAATTCTCTACATTGAAAACTCTTTCCAGTCAAAATAATAATATTTATTTTTATTTCAATTGTTCAGAAAAGGGTCAGTCGACTTGTGTCGAAACAAAATAATGGTCGGGTCGACTCTACTGCTCAATTCGATTATGACACTAACAACCTTCAGTAAACAAATTAATTGTAATAATTATATTAAATCTCAGGGTTTAAGGGTTCTTTGAGACTGCTATTGAATTCAGAGAATGCACACAAAAATACAATACATCACAAAAGGTAAGTAAAATTTAAAATCTCAATACTATATTCTATTAATCGTTGCTAAGCAACGACTGTTGTTTCGTGGCTATAGCGGGCAGCGATAATTCCACAAGATGGCCGCTCACACGTCTAACCTTGAGCTGTTCATTTCGAACTCGCCCAAATTATTTTAAAATAAATGTTTTAGTGTTCACAGTTTTAGTTTTTAAGCTTTTCTTTTAATTAATGATCACTAGTGTCTGTTCTGTTAGTGTAGATAGTGTCTAAACATTGTATTTGCTTCCAAAAGCATTTTAAGACTATAAAACAGGTTAATTACCTACCGTCACGCTTTTTGAAATCCGAAAACAGGATTACTCGAGTTTCGACACATTAAGTGTCATCTTCAGATCCTCGATGAATATAAGTTAAAAATACATTTGTTGATGTATGCACATCCTGTCAGATAATAAAAACAACACAAACATAACAACAAAATACTTAATAATTTAACACATATTAAAACCGAGACAAAACAGAACGAAAACATGATACACGCGGCCGACGCGGACCTGTGCAGGAACACGTTATGCAATAAAATCAATCGATACCGATTTGACCTTTGATAAACTTTATCGATCTGACACAGCTAGTATCTCGTTCGATATTGTTTACTCTGTTGAATAGAATATTATTTTTATGGATCGATTTTTCATTTAAGATGCGATCGTAATTATCTTTAGTGGCCTTATATATTTCAAACCTTTCAAGAGTGTCCAGTTTAAGAGATTTCCTGCATTTATGTAATATATCCAAATTCTCACTAATACTTTTTATGTTATGATCTTGTGAACTTAAATGTTCAGCAAATGTGGATCTTCCTATATTTGATTTAGAGCTTGGGAGGTGTTCTTTATAACGCAATTTGAACGAATGACCCGTTTGTCCTATGTAGAAATTTGAACAACCCGAACAATTAAGCCTGTATACACCTGTACCATCGTATTCATCGAAAGACTTAATTTGATTTTTAAACTTAAGTTTGTTCTCGAGTTTATTATTTGCTTTTGAAGCCAATACTATATTTTGTTTTTTCAATTGGTTTTTTAAAGTGTAATGTAAAATTTCGCCATACTCTATTGCGATATATTTTACTTTTTCTTTAAGCATGTCAATATTTATTAGTCTATTTTGTTTCTTATTTATTATTTTATCTATTATGTTACATTTATAACCATTGGCTATTGCTATGTGTTTAAGAATTTCGACTTAATTTTTATGGTCTTCTGTGGAGAGGGGCAATGATAACAATCTATGTACCATACTATTAAAAAATGCCATTTTGTGTGAATAAGGGTGGTAAGACGAGGCATGAATAGCATGATCAGTGGTTGTCGGTTTCCTGTAAATATTATAATTAATTTTATTATCAATTTTTGTTAAAGACAAATCTAAGAAATTTATTTTATTATTCTTTTCTGTTTCTAATACAGTATAAGGCTTAAAATACTGTTTTAAAAACAAAGGATTCAAACAATCACTTATAAATGAAATTTTGAACGCTGAAACGGCAATAAATGCTATATCTGATGAGGAAACAAGAACAGTTGTAAGACATGCAGTTAATAATAAATTAACGAAAGTTTTGAAAGCCGAAAATATAAAAACTAGTTACAATAAAGAAACCAAAACATTCAATGGAATAAAAAAGAAATTGATAGACAATAATAGCATTGTCACCAAAGCCGACAAAGGCCAGACACTCGTAATTTTAACTAACGAAGATTATAAACGTAAAATAAATGAATTTTTCATAAACAATAATATTGTCGAAATTAAGAGTGACCCCACTGATATGTTTAATAGTAATATGAAATCAGTGCTAAACAAAACTAAATATATTATAACAAATGATGAGAAAAAATATTTAAAAACGATAGATCCTAAAGCACCTAGACTTAGAGGACTTCCGAAAATACATAAAAATAACATGCCTGTCCGTCCTTTAGTAAATTTCACGTCTGCACCATCTTATAAAATTGCCAAAAAAATTGATAAAATTTTAAGACAATATATAGTGTTTAATAAGAATTACAGTTTGAAAAATAGTTTAGAATTGGTAGATCTCACAAAAAAACTTACAATTGAACCAAGACATACTTTAGCTTCATTTGACATAGTCAATTTGTATACGAATGTACCAATTAATGAAACTTTAGAAATAACAAAAAGTTTATTATTATCAATAGCCACTTTAAACCATGAAATAGTTGATGAAATTATTAATTTGACTAAAGTAATTTTAGAACAAAATTATTTTACTTTTGATAATAAATTTTATTTACAGAAAGATGGATTAGCAATGGGATCCCCACTATCAAGTATCCTGGCGGAAATTTATTTAAACCACATCGAAAATAATGAAATATTATCACCAAACAACAAACATTACAACAAAATTTTATTTTATCGTTGATATGTGGATGACACGATAGTGGTTTACAATGGTAATTGCAGACAATTAGAGACGTTTAATAAGTATTTGAATAGCATAACAAAAAATTTGCAATTTACATTAGAAACAGAAAAGAATAATAAAATAAATTTCTTAGATTTGTCTTTAACAAAAATTGATAATAAAATTAATTATAATATTTACAGGAAACCGACAACCACTGATCATGCTATTCATGCCTCGTCTTACCACCCTTATTCACACAAAATGGCATTTTTTAATAGTATGGTACATAGATTGTTATCATTGCCCCTTTCCACAGAAGACCATAAAAATGAAGTCGAAATTATTAAACACATAGCAATAGCCAATGGTTATAAATGTAACATAATAGATAAAATAATAAATAAGAAACAAAATAGACTAATAAATATTGACATGCCTAAAGGAAAAGTAAAATATATCGCAATAGAGTATGGCGAAATGTTACATTACACTTTAAAAAACCAATTGAAAAAACAAAATATAGTATTGGCTTCAAAAGCAAATAATAAACTCGAGAACAAACTTAAGTTTAAAAATCAAATTAAGTCTTTCGATGAATACGATGGTACAGGTGTATACAGGCTCAATTGTTCGGGTTGTTCAAATTTCTACATAGGACAAACGGGTCATTCGTTCAAATTGCGTTATAAAGAACACCTCCCAAGCTCTAAATCAAATATAGGAAGATCCACATTTGCTGAACATTTAAGTTCACAAGATCATAACATAAAAAGTATTAGTGAGAATTTGGATATATTACATAAATGCAGGAAATCTCTTAAACTGGACACTCTTGAAAGGTTTGAAATATATAAGGCCACTAAAGATAATTACGATCGCATCTTGAATGAAAAATCGATCCATAAAAATAATATTCTATTCAACAGAGTAAACAATATCGAACGAGATACTAGCTGTGTCAGATCGATAAAGTTTATCAAAGGTCAAATCGGTATCGATTGATTTTATTGCATAACGTGTTCCTGCACAGGTCCGCGTCGGCCGCGTGTATCGTGTTTTCGTTCTGTTTTGTCTCGGTTTTAATATGTGTTAAATTATTTAAGTATTTTGTTGTTATGTTTGTGTTGTTTTTATTATCTGACGGGATGTGCATACATCAACAAATGTATTTTTAACTTATATTCATCGAGGATCTGAAGATGACACTTAATGTGTCGAAACTCGAGTAATCCTGTTTTCGGATTTCAAAAAGCGTGACGGTAGGTAATTAACCTGTTTTATAGATAGTGTCTTCAGTAGTGTTGTGTAGTCGTATCTGTAGTGTGGCTATGAATTAAGTTCGGTCTCACCCACGGAAGTTCGTTCGCTCTAGGTAGTCTGAGGTTCTGCTTTTAGTTTTAGTTTTAATTCAGTTATTTCTGTTTTCTGGTCTTCCCTAGTGTTTACCGCTTCTGTTGGTAATTATTATTGACTGCCAATGGTCCAAAAAACATTACTTGTATTTAATTAGAATTGGTTTCATCAGAGCACATCTGCCCTCTGCAATGGTTAACAATACAACTCTCTTTTTGCTTCTTCATCAATGGTCTCCTGACCTTACAATGCTGGCCTGTGATTGGTCAAAACTGAGAGTTCATTAGGTCACATGGTCAGTTTACAAAAATCAAATGTTCATTTACCTATAAGAATAATACTCCTTTTTTAGCGTTAAGTTTCCTTAAATTTAAATTACATCATGTTTTTCTTTATATAATTATGAGCATTTTGATACCTTATTTACATAAGTTGGTTGTTATAAAGGGTGATTTCCCACCTTACAAAATTTCTAACTTTGGGCCTACACTTTTGGTTTCCTTACATTTATTTACTAATCTATTTGTTTCTGACATTATTCCTTTTATACTAAATTTGTGGCTTAGGCCATTAGTGGTTTTTCAATACTATTTTATAATTTACATTTATTATTATTACTTAAACTCTGATTCTGAGCCCTTTTTTTCTGATTTTACTATTTACTAAACGAGTCTGGACCCTTAACATTATTTAACAAATGGTTACAATAAAATCCTTTAACATATCAATCAATATACTGCCTCTATGGCCTAGTCTACAATTATTAATTGACAAATAATATAATTAGTATTAATACAATAACCTGATAAGAACAGAATCATCCGGCATGCTATGTTTTAAGCATGGCCTACATGGTTAAACCTTGTATTTTACAATTAGCCACAATCATTAGTTAACTGGCATACTATTCAGCCATCCCACTAATCTTAACCAGTACTACTAATCAGTGATTAGATTATTGTTCATGGGTTTTTGGTTCCTAATGCATCACCTTCTGATTCTGCTCATAGGCTCCAACTATTTCTAACAACATGGTTCATGTATGTTACCCATAAGCTTTGGCATGAAACACAAACATAACTAGCCATGCCAAAACCTTTGTAAACATTTTAACATAATCTAACACCCCCATCACAACTCACTATTAACGTGGCCCATGGGTTTTCTTTATATAAAAGTATTTAACCCACACTTCTGCCATTACCCCCTCACTGACACTTTCTGTGTTTGGGAATATCACTGGTACTTCACTGACACTTTATTAGTTGGGTGTTTGTTTGTTCGTACTATCTAATATCAGGGATAATTAGCTTTCACTGTCTGTTTCTGTTTGCTTAGTAACTACCTTTATCCCACACTCTTTCCCATTAACATAAGTAGTGTAGGAGAAGGTAGGGTAGGCTGCCTTATGTTAGCCGTACGGCATACAAGGAAGTCAGTGTGGCCAGCACTACGCTTCAGCCGCCCATTATTATCCCCAGAATGTTAACCCAGGTACTCATTTTCAACAGGCTGAGTCGATCTGGGGGCTGAAAAACGCACCTTGATTTTATGGTGCGGGCCCGGGAATCGACCCCCGGACATCTAGGTTAGTAGCCAGGTGCTATACCCACTGGTCTACTGAGCCACCTAAAATACTTTTTAAAAGTCAAATATTCACGTGCTAAGCCGCAGGTAACAGCTAGTTGGATTGTAAACACCCGTCTCATGGGAGGGGGCCCTCAGAAAGAAATCTGCCCCCGGCCTCCAGTGGCTTAGGTATGCCGCTGGACTGGGCAATGTTAGGGAAAAATGAAAACCAACAACTTCATTCACTGGATAGAAAGCCTGAGGAAGAATTTGAGAACTAGAGTAGATTCGTGACTACCCAACCCAGTGACAATTCGTGACTATTCAGCCCAGTCAATTCTAAACACTTCCTAAATGGAAGAGGAGGAGCCTCCAGGTACAGTGGCTAACGCGGGCGATTGATGCGCTCGTGGCCCCGGGTTCAATTCCCGGCGGAGGCTCCATATGGCGTGCACTCAGCGTCGTGAGGCAAACTGAGTAGGCGCTGAGATAACAGCGCCGCCTCCTGGCCGTGAATACCGCAACTAGCGGCTGGTGGCGCGTAGTACTAGCCATACACCGTCACACTAACACAATAGTTAGTGCGGTACGCCTTGGTCCTTAACGGACTGTGGAGCGGAGGTTTATTATTTAAATGGAAGAGGATTTTGCTAGGTACGTAGGTTCCTCCTAGTTTAGCTTGGTTAGGCTGGTGTACTTTCAGTTTGGTTCCTCTGTCTACAAGTAAGATTATGAAATAGGGTTAAGATATGAAATTAGCGTACAGTGGGAAAGTAGTTGTGAGACACATGTTACAATGGGTGGTAGAGATGTTGTGAATGAGATATCCTAGCAATTATTGAGTTATATAGCTAGTAATGGTGTGACAAAATGAGTTAATGTTAGTGTAGATGATAGTAAGTTTTGTTATGCAGGGGACCCACATGAGATACTCTATTAGCTGTGAGTGGAGCAAAAAACTTCTCGTTAAAGGGCCAGGTATTGCGATCTAATGCTTCAGTGTCTGTGACACATAAATTTTTACTTACTAGCAAATTGATAAAAGTGCCTATCAACAGGTTTAAATGCCATGTAGGGTGAGTGAAGAGAATGCAGAGGGCTGTTACATATGGATTCAGTATGTAGAGTATATATATGCAAAAACATGCACAGAGAAAGTTGACTGTTCGGAACAATATATACACATTGGAAACAGCCGTATGCCTTACCATTCCAGGCTCTTCACATACATTTGATAGACACAATCTGTGACTGTGGCTGATAGGACAATGTTTATGATTGCAGTTGGCTATGTTGCAATTGACCAGGTTCAAATTTTCACCATGACTGCAACTAACTGGGTTTTGTACGACTGGGTTGCAAGTGACCGTGATCCATTAAGGTTTAATAAATATTGTCTTCTTCTTCTGCACCTCACAAAGTAGGCACTTGGCCTGTTCTGTCTTCACAGAGTTCTGTGACTCCATCTTACTTTCAGTCTTCCTACATCTCTTGTACCAAAGGGTCTATATCGAATTGCAACCTTAGGTAGTCGTCCATCCTCCATTCTGTCCACATGCTATAACCATTCCCTGCGATATGCCTAGATTTCATCAGTTATGGAGAATACCTGTAGCTCTTCTCTAATATGCTCATTGCACAAATGACCCTGTCTCGTGCAACTCTTTGTTCTTCTTAGAAACTTCATTTCGGAAGTTTGAATCTGGTTTTTAATCTTCTTTGTAGGAGCACAACATGTTTTACATCCATACAGTAAAACAGGCAATGCCAATGTTTTATAAAATTAACGCCTTGTCTCTTTCCTTGTCTTTTTCCTCACCATTCTGTGTATAATGCCACACATCATCTGAAACCTCGATATTTTTGTAGTGATAATAAATATTGTATTGCCAATATTATTACGTACCTTTCTGGCTACCTTTCTGTCGATCTCAGTTGATCACCATGTTAGTCCAGATATCATCGAATTGACTGTACCAGCAAGAACAGGACCAATGGTTTTTAACTATGAACTTATGAGATCTATAAGAGGCAATAGTAACTGGATTCATAATCGATGCCAATGATGGTGCATTATAAGTCAAATGGGTTGGACATATAGCAGGCATAAAAGAAAATGAAACAAAGTGATGGTAATAAATTCAGGTGGGAAAAGAGTTCAATGTAATAAATGTTAGCTGGGAAGATAATGGCAGAGTTGGTGCTAAGCTAAGGTGTGTTATCACGAGTCTTCCCATGGGCAACCATATAAATAATCGTTCTTCAAATACTGGTCATCATAACCATTCTTACTAAAAATCCCTACAGATATTTTTAAGTCCTTCCCGCAGCAAACTCATTTCAACAGACCCTACTGCCTGAGAATAAAACATTTTGATAACTCCCCTCTATACATGATCTGGATGATTAGAATTAACACTTATATACTGATCCGTGTGGGTAGGTTTTGTGGTACTCTTATTATCACTGTTTTTCCCATTATTCGATAAACAAGACTGGGATCTTATTATTTTCTTCAATTTCCATTGTGAATTTAATTTTGGGTATTTGAGAATTCAACTCCCCCAAAAGCTTATCTAAACCTTTCTTGTGTTGCCAAATTATAAAAGTGGCATCTACATACCTTACCCAAAGTTTAGGTTTTACATTAAACTTCTCCAAAACATTTTCCTCAAACCAGTATATGAATATATTGGCCAAAGCAAGTGATAAGAAGGTGCCATTGGTAGGCCCTCTTTCTTATGTGCATGTATAATGTATACGAGATGTGTTCAAAAAAAGACCAAACTATTTGTGTAGCATGTCAACCTGTGCGTAGAGCAAGCTGCACAATTGATGCTGGAATGCAGTTATCTCCATCCCATCATGATCATTAGTCTTTGAGCTACACATGCTGTAGTGGGTACGATTTATAATACATCTGTAATAAATCCAGCAGATTTATAACGAAGTGAGAATGAAGATCTTAACACAACACGTATGTATAAAATTTTGTTGCTAACTTTGTCATTGCATTGCATTCCAAAGTTGTCATTACCAATTTGCATTGGTACGCAGTTGTTGACTGATTTCAAAATTGGTCTCTTTCTGATCGCCAGTCAACAAACTCAGTAAGAATTTTTCAATGATACTATACATTAAAACTTTTCTATCAAAATTTAATTTTACAATCTTATACAGATGCGCATTCTCTCAGAAAGTCTCAGCAGTTAAACGATGTTTTACAATTACCACATCACAAACTCTCTTGCCACTGACTGATTTCAAAACAAGTCTCTTTCTGATCGCCAGTCAACAAACGCAATAAGATCTGCACCGACTATTAATTTGGCCCTCTTTAAAAATACTTAAAATAATCGTTGGGCTCATGCAGGCCTCCGCGTATGGTTACTCAATCAACCAGAATGTCTCTGTGAAGTTTTAACCTAGTTTTGCCGCAAAATTTCATAAGCACATGTTGTTCTTCGCGGTCTTTCTTAATAGCTTTGTCATTAATTGACAAGATGCACACGTCCCCACTCAATCTGATATAGCTCAAAGACTAATGCTGATGATGGAACAGAATAAATGGCAGTTTGTTGTCAAAAACTATCGCTAGGTGCATTCAAAGTCGCAGCGCGTTGTTTGTGCGGGTTGATGTGTTATTCAAAAAGTTCGGTCTTTTTTTAAACACACCTCATATATGTGCATTAAAGAAACATAACTTGTTAGTTCAGACATTGACCAGTAAACATAATAAGAAGAAATTAAACTCTTTGTTGCAGGAACAATGTAATGAAATCAGAAAGACTTCACAGAAGGTAACGAAAGTTAATAACATTTTTAATTTGTCTAACATTCAGTAAAGTTTCTCTCATTACAGAGTCTCAAACAAAAGGTTAAACTTTGCTATAACTAAGACAAAAATACCAGTATTGGATATTGTTACCTCTGCTAAATTGTGTGTTCAAGATTTAGAAGACAACCAACAGTCTGATTTCTGTTGCAGGGTTAATATGGTTTTGAATAGAAAGCGTAGACCATGACAAAACATAAGTTACAAAGAGCGGAAAGCTTTTGTGAACTGATGGAAAACAAACATCTTACTATATGGAAGGCAGATAAGAGGGCCGCAGTTGTCTTATTGAACAGTTTTGATTATGACAAAAAGGTGGAGGACATTTTGAAATCTGATGAATATGAGGTTTGGGGGACCAATCCTATGACACATATAGAAGGAAAGATTTACAGAACTTTATTTAAATACAAGTACAGTAGAATCCCGCTAACTCGCCTCCCGATACTCGACATTCTGTATAACTCGACGATCACTATTTGAAAGCAGAGAAGAGACATAAAATTGTGAAATAGTGGACTTATTGAAGAAAATTCCAGGCTGCGAAGAAGTTACTGATGGTGATGTTGGAGAATGGCTGGAACTTTTAGGAGATGGTGAAATAGTTGCAATAGTGAAAGAGAACGAGGATAAAAATGAAAATGAATCGGAAGAAGAAGAAGAGATGGAAGACAATGGAAAAATTAAAAAGATGACTCACAGTGAAGGACTAAAGGCCGCTGAAGGAATGCTCCGTTACTTGGAGGAGCAGGGTGCACCTGCTATGGACATTTTGTTTCTCCGTCGCCTACGTGATGAAGCTGCATGAAGATGAAATGAGTGTGAGAGACAGTCTAGCATCATGAGATTTTTTACTACAAAGAACTAGTCGTTTCTTCAGTTTTGTATGTAAGCTTTTTTGTTAACTTCTAACAATTATTTTAGGGTATGTTGTACTTTTCTGTGTCCTGTATTGTGCTAGAACTTTCATTAGAGTAATATGCAGTAAAAAAATTTTAGTTGTGAATAACCCACTCCTTATTCCGTAAAACTCGACATTTTCGGTAACTCGTCACCTTCTCAGTTGCAGTAGTACTCTGCAATTAAATGATGAAAAGTATTTAAATTTGAGTTACTTTACCTTGTTCGGACGTAGAAGTTAACCAAGATGTCGTCTAGTGTACTCGGCAGAGAAAAGTAGGTCAATGCTAATAAACAAGTACATAGATATAATTCATATAAAACACTACTTTATTGTATTTTCATCTAACATTCTTTTTTATCATTCCTTTTTTATGAATCAATTAAAAAACATGTCTTCTCCTTCTCTATTCGCTAACATTCCACTTACGCACAATTTAAATATTGAGGTGACGACCCCATCTGATTAAAATAACAACCTTATGTCTTATATCTTATAATTAAATTAACTTATTTATTAAATTTTTTAATTAAAAGCAACCCAGCATTTCGCTCACACACACACTCATATCTTTTAAACCCCTTTATTTAAATTTAGTGCTTTTATGAATTTAAATATACTGATTGGTTTAAGTTTTTTCTGTTACTTGACTGGCGGCGTCTCTGCAGACCACGTGTCACTCTTATTACATTTTTGTTCACTGGTTGCATCCAAAAGATGTTGCACTGATTAAGTTTGGTTCACTTGCGGTTATTTGCTCTCTCACTTTTGAAGATTTCACTGTTTACTGTTACTTTATATCATATCAATTTTATAATTTAAATCACATTTTCACTTTTAAACAAATTTTCGGCTCGTGAGCCTGTACATTGAACCGTGCGGTTCTGTTTGGTGACGCTGAGTAATTTTTTCAAGATGGCTAAACGTCTTACGGTCTGTGGCAACTTGCAATTTCATAGGCTGATCAGGCGTCACGTGATACAGTAATTAGCGACCACGAATTACTGTATACTCGCTCTGGCTGACTAGCGAACCTTGTACGTGACATTATCGTGTGAATGTTGGCCGACACCTGCGCTCATACGTGTGAATTCGCACCCTTGTTGATAACCTGCATTCCAGTGCCTCACCGCAACAGTCCCGTAGTTATAGTTCGTTCACAAAATATACTCGGTTTAGGAAAAACTTTAAATTACAGACCCCTTCATTCTGTACCGTTACAATACTCCCCCAATGAGAGGTTTTCTGCGGAAACAGAAAAACTCTCATTGCTAAACCCTAAGAGGACCAGCGAGGATATGGCTGCACCTGAATGACATTACTGGACTTCTCTGTTCGAGATCCCAACACCGTAAAATCAGACAGGCACTCACCACCGTACCACCTAACCTTGTAACATTTCAACAAAAAATCAATAACTAGCCTTATACCAAACCAGATCCTCAACTGATATATCTCCCCTTATAAATACTGGATTGCCTTTAGCAAAGTACTGGGTGCGTACATATGAGCCCTACTATCTCAAAATCAGTAACTTAACTCAACTAAACATTCTTTACTGTACCAAATCCTAACTTCAAAACAATTGTAATCATTTTATCCTCATAAATATTTTATCCTCAAATATAAACACAATTCCCTTATTTTACTCAACTGTTACTTGTTTGTCTGGCAAGATCATCTCAAAACGAAAATAAACTATTTAAATTTCATTCATGTAGTGAAATAAATTTTACTCCCTTACCAAAGATTCACATTTACGTTAATTTGCTATATCTTCTTCAATTAATCCTTCTAATCGCAACTTTTAAAATTCAAAATCTTTTAAATGAATATTATTTTCAATATAAATCTTTATAATCCTATGCAGATAATTGTTACCACCCAAAAAATCCTTTACTCTTCTCAACTCACTTACAACTACACTTGGTTACAAACATATAACATGAACACTATGAATCAGCTGATACATTATCAACATACACAATCATATCCATATATAGTGGACATGAAAATAAAATACCATCTTTACTTCAAAGAAAAAAATTATTTATTTTTTTTCAATAATTAAATGCATTTAAATACCAGAAACATATATTCTGACAATTAATAAAAGAAACAAATTATTAAATTAAATTAATTAACAAAAGAACATATGACTTGAATACATTAAACATTATACAGTCCACACCAGTCATCAGCTGATGCCTCATTATCAGGTGAGTGACCTTTCTATAGGCACATTGAATATAAATAACACAAATACACAACATTATTCAATTTAACTCATAACATGTCCTTGGTGATTATACAATCATTACAACATAGAGTCTTGTACTTAAAATCATTTGTTCTCATAAGTGAATATTCATCACTAATCATTGAATCATAAACTTATAGTAAACATTACCGAACAGGAACTGGGTCATCAACCACCAACTCTCTAGTTAGAGTAAGTAAACTTGATTGTCCCGCTGTTACAGTGGTCGTTACTTCTCACTGATTTCTCAGCTACTTCTCCTACTTCATCATTTTATTATTTTCCCCCTTTTACCCAGTTACAATTAGGTAGATAACCTGCCGGGTAAACCGGATCAATATTTACCTTGTGCACAGATGCGTTATCTGTGCCCCTGGCTTGTAATGGCCAGCTCCTTTTCCACACACACTATTATTTCCTGATGGTGGACTGTAGCGCCCATGTGAATCCACAAGAATTGAAGTTTAATTAGGGTGTAGACACTGCCTACCCCGTTCTTGTTTCAGCGTTAAAAAAAATTCGGCATTACTGATGTCCGAGGACACCAGTAATCCTACTAAATATTATTTATAAGCCCTTAACACGGCACTACCAACCCCTACGATGGTAGCCGCTGTTCCATAGTTGTGGTGATTCCCAGTGGCGGCCCTAGCCTATCCGGCGCCCTGGTGCGAGAACTATCGTGCCCCCCCCCCATCCAGTCGTTACATTTGAAACCTATCAGGTTACTACAAACACCATCCCACATCACACAAATTACTTACAAAATTGGATGGGAAAATAGGAGCAAGCCGTTATTGAGGATATCTGGGGTCTTATAGAAACCAACTTTTGTTTTATTTATGTTAAATAGTTTATTGCGCCATTTATACAAAGTATAATGAAACAAAATTAAAAATTGAATTAGTAAGTAATGTTTATTTATTATAAACAACTAATATAACTTACAAAGTTACAAAAAATTTACTTTTCGAGCCTTTGCATTAGCAAAATCCCTAACAAAGTCACTTACTTCTATACAAGTTTCATGTTTGATACTAATTATTGATAAATTAGTTAATCTAGTTTGAGATATTGCTGACCTAAGATAATTTTTAACTAATTTTAATTTTGAAAAAGATCTTTCACTGTGGCCCACTGTGACTGGTAATGCCAAATAAATTCGTAGTGCGGTTGACAAATTCGGAAATGCTGAAACTAAACTGTTTGAAAGCAAGTAATTCAAAATATTTAATGGGGTTGTGTAATCGTCAACGAGCGTTGGTAAAATTTCGAGTTCATTGAATAAGTCCTCTCCATCAATGTCCGATTCTGAACCATTGCTCAATTTCTGCTGTAAATTTAAACATGGCATTCTTTTTTTCTCAGAATTAAAATTTTTCCAATTGTTAATATTTTGTAAAAAGGAAAAAGACATGTTGTTTTCATTTAAACGTTCGAATCATTCATCTAATTTTGATATCGCGGTATCCAGCAAATAATAGTAGAAATTTATTTTGAAATTGCTTTCTTGATCAGAGATGGGTTCATCCACAACCTCGTAATTAAAAAATCTTTTTCTGGGACGTTCAATTTCTGCATCAACTTCTTCGGCAACAGTTTTTGCGTTACTTATCATTTCCTTGAATGCAGACTCGGTACGAGTTTTGACTAAATCATCTTTTATTTGAGATATTATTTTGACTGCCTCTGAAAGAGCAACGTCAGATTTTTGCAAAGCTTTACTAATAACATTAATTTTTGACAATATATCGTACCAAATAACAAGAGAGCAAATTAATTTAAATGACTATAGTTTTGATATTAACGAACTAGCTAAGTTTTTTGAGTCAGTATCTCTTTTGTCATCAGAATAAATTGAATATAAAGCATCATAAATTTTTCCTAGGTTAAAACGAAGTGTCTTTAATGCTTCGACTCTGCTCTCCCATCTTGTAGTAGATAATGGTTTTAAAGTTAAAGTAGGAACCATGCTCATAAGTGTCTACGCAAAGTTGATGCTGAAAAAAATATATAAATTTCTTGAACAATAGAAAAGAAATTTGTTATTTCTGGTGAACACTTAGCTACATCATTAACGACTAAATTAAGACTGTGTCCCGCACAAGGAACATAAAAAGCTCGTGGGTTTATTTCTAGAATTTTTTTCTGAAGGCCGATATTTTTGTCTTTCATATTTGCGCCATTATCATACCCTTGACCGCGCATATCCTTTAAGTCAATATTCAAGGATGTCAAAAATTCTAAAAGAAATGTTGACATCCCGTGGCCAGTAGTATCAGTGATAGGGAAAAACCCCAAAAAATGTTCCTTCACTTCAGCATATTTTGTGGATGGGTTTAAAAATACAAATCTAACAACGACTGAAATTTGCTCCTCATGTGAGATATCAGGAGTGCAATCTAAAATAACTGAATAGTATTTTGAAAGTTTTAGGTCATTAACAATAGTTGTTTTAATTTTTTTGCCCATTATATAGATTATTTCATTCTGAATTTTATGACCAAGATAATGAGGCATACGATGTTGAGTTTTTTGGATGCGAGCAATGTGTTCCTCTAATACATTATCAACATTAGAAATACATTCAACCAATTTCAAAAAATTTCCATTATCAGATTTAAATATAGTTTCAGTCTTTCCTCTTAATGCTAAACATTGCTTCACTAAAAATTAGATGAAATAAATTATTCTTTCTATTACAGCTATCCACCTTTTTTTTCGGGCTCAATCTCATCTAGGTTTATGGAGTCTACAGTGTTTCCTTTTAAAATACAACTTTTTAAATCAAGACACTTTTTAACACTTTTTGTGACGTCTCCCTTGTTAAGACACCACAAAAGTCGGGAACTAGTTCAATTCGTTACCTGTTAATTAAACCAGCTGCCGTTGTTAGTAAAACTTCCTTACTAACAAATTATAACACATTATTACATAGGAAATAGACAAGGATTGCATAAATTTATTCACTCGCTAGGTGTTAGCAAAAACGTCTCTTTATTATTATTCAAATCTCATGGCTTACTATGTTTTTTTTTAAAGAATTTTACTCTAGTAAATTCAGCGTTTAATGCTGTAACAATATTAAATGCCTTATTCCTTTTATCTCAAAAGTATTCATCTAGAAATTGTTTTAAGTACCTCGGATCCGGGACTGAACTTTGTTAAGTTTTAATTTATCACAACTTTGACCAAATTATTTGAAGAATAATGTTGGTTGTAAACTATAGAATTACCTTACATTTAGATATCGTGATGTCACTACTACTTCATTACAGAAATTACAAATCTTATAAGTTATTCTTTACATTATCAAAAGTTCTTTACTGTTCTTTTGTTACTTCTCTTATTGAAACAAATTTTTACAAATGTTATGTTTGGATATCACCTGAATTTAATGTGAGGTTGTTGTGGGGTCCATGATGGTCATCTTCTGTCGTCTTCTAGGGTGCAGTACGTGGTTCCTCTTGAAGCTACATCGGGTTGATTATATCTGGTAGTCTCGATGATCGGATTTTTTTTTACTTGACGTTCATACTGTTGTAGTTTGAGTTTTCCACTTCTGGAGTTTGTAGTTCACATTTTACACCTTAATTATAGTTCTTATTTTGCAGTACAAAAGTCTGGTAAGTTACATATCTTACCACTTACAGTTTTATTTTTTATTTAAGAGATGTGTCGGCTAAGTTTTCCTTTCTTTATTTTTTTATAACTCTACACACACTACATTATATATTTTTGTTATATTTTTTCCACGCTACATTTTTCAAAATAATATCGCCACAAACTGGATATATGTTTTTAACGGCATACACCTACGTGTATGTGGACAACACAAAACTGACATCTTTACATGTCGAAGTTCTACTCACGACTGTGTGCATAGTTTAGCGGCGAGGGGACAGTAAGCTGGTGCGTATTTACGCACTGAGAAAATAGTTCGTTCTTTTATTTAGTATTAATTATTCATTAATTAGATTGTTAATTATACTTTATGTTAACTTTGTTACGAATTAGAAATGTCCTTATTTATACAGTCGTATTTTAAATTATTAACGTAGTTATTATTATTATTTAATTAACACCGTTCTTTGTGTGTTGGTACGGGACAATTTCAAGTTGATGCAGGAATCTGAGTATAGGTAAGGGGTGGATAATACTCTTACTTGTTAGAAATTGAAAATTTTTTATTTGCGCGATTTAAATATTTTTTAAAATCGTCACATCCTCCTGCACCTAACGATGAAAACAGGGTGGTGGGGTAATAATAGAAAATCTAATAAACACAATTATATTTGGACACAGAACTTCATACTGAAATTTCACTCTCTCAGATTATTTCTATTCATCAATTGATTATCTTACACTTACACAAAATATTTAAATTCTAATACATCTACTACACATCAAACACACAAAACATAAATCTACCTTATTTTAAATCTTACATCTACTACCGAATTTTTCTTGAATTCATCACTTGTTTTACGGAGTTCTACTCATGAGTATGTTACTAATAATAATCACGTATTGTAATAACAATCGAATTACTTTTAGTTTACTGCGCTAGGGATTATTTTTTTCTTTCCTTCTTTCTCTCATCATCTTCATCGTCATCGTCATCTGACTTCTCATTCTTTATATCATTCTCGCAGGACATTAGCTAAGGTTGATCAGGCCTTGCTAGTATTCATACGAGGGGTTTGAGTTTATACTCACTCAGGATGTTGCAAAATCTTATCGTATTCCTGTATGAGTATATACAACATATTTTATTTTCAATACTTAAATAGTATTCTCGGTTTTCTATCTTTCTCGTAGTCGTGCATCTGTATTTTGACACGAAAAACTTTTTTTATTTGAGACAGATGGCTTCTGCGAACGTAATTTTCTGTATTGGGTTCATACAGTGCTACAGTAACGGGGGTTATAAACTTATGAATTTGGTAGGGGCCACACCATCGGTATGATAGTTTCGAAGTGGTCCTATCAATGGCTTTACTCATAGGATGCGTTTTATACATTACTAAATCACCTACTTTATACTCTATTTGCCTATTATTCTGCTCATGATACTTCCTTGATTTTTGTAAATTCGCTCTCAAATTTGCACGAGCTTCGTTCCATATTTTTCGTATGTTATTCCCATTTATGTCGCGGGGTAATAACTCATGGATTTTTCACTTTGTGGTTAAAGGATGGTTGGGTTTATACTTGTACAGTAAATCAAATGGTGTTGATTTATGTCCTTCATGATACGCTGAGTTGAACGCAAATTGTATCCACGATATATTTTGATCCCAGGTTGTCTGGTCTTTAGCGTGATAAGATATTAATGCTGATGTTAAGTTACGCAAGTATCTTTCTGCTAGGTTTCCTTGCGGTCTGTACTCGGTCACTGTAATATGATTTATCCCTAATTTAAAACACATGTCATTAAATTCTTTTGATTTAAACTGAGGTCCATTATCAGATATCAGATGTAAGGGTGTACCATAATCTTTAAATAGTCTTTCTTGTAGAATTTTTATTGTCATAGATGCTAATGCACGTCGCATTGGATACATCCACACGAATTTAGTGAAAGAGTCTACACAAATTAATAGCATCGTATTTCCGGATTTAGAACGGGGATAAGGTCCAGAATAGTCTATGTACATCTTCGAGAAGGGAGTGGTAGGTATTTCGGAGATTAATTTTCCGACTTGACTGATTCTTGCTGGCTTGCTCAGGGCACAGATTTCGCATTCTTTCATGAACCTTTTTATTTCACTGTTCATGTTTTCCCAATGGTATTCCTTGCAAATACGATGTATAGTTTTCCTAATTCCCATATGAGCTCCAATGGTCGATGAATGGTAATAATCCATTAGCATGGGTTTGATTATTTCCGGGGCGATTATTCTCAGTAATTTTCCATGTGCCTTTTTAAAACAAAGTACTCGTTTACTCAAGGTATATTTGTCAGAATAATTTCCTTTCTCTATTTGTTCGATTATTTTGCACAATTTCGGATCTTGTTGTTGGTGATATGCTATATCCTTAAATGCAAGGGGAAAGTTAGTAATTAGCGTATTAATGGTAGTGGTTTCAATATTGTCTTCGCCAGATCTTGTATTGGGTAGTTGGAACATGCGGGATAGAGTATCGGCTACTACATTTTGAGTACCACGAATATGTTGCACTTTGAACTTGTAGCAATTTAGTCTTAATATCCATCTTCCGATACGACCTAACTGTTTTGGGTGATTCAATAACCATGATAAAGCTTGATTATCGGTTTCTAGTAGAAATTCTTTGTGTTCCAAAAATGGTTTGAATTTATCAAAGGCGAATACTACGGCTAAACATTCAAGTTCGTAGGCTGAGAACTTCCTTTCTTGCTCGGTCAATGTACGGGACGCATAGCTGATCGGGAGTCTAGTATTATTGATTTCCTGATATATTACGGCTCCTAATGCTACACTTGAACTGTCAGTCTGTACGACAAATGGTTTACTGAAATCCGCTAACTGCAATACCGGTGGGGATATTATGCTTTCCTTAAGTGTTTCAAACGCGTCTTGGTGTCGAGTAGTCCACTTGAATTTCGTTCCTTTCTTTCTTAGTGCATTCAATGGGGCTGCTATATCCGCTAAGTGGGGTATGTTCTTATGAAAATAATTAATCATACCTAAAAATCGAGCTATACCTTTGGCGTCTCTCGGCGGTAAGAATTCTCGGATTGCGCGCGTACGTTCGGGATCGATGCTAACCTTACCTTCGGCTGATACTATGTGACCTAAGAAGGAGAATTGTTTTACTGCGAAATTAACTTTACTCGGGTTTACGGTCAGTCCAGCTTTCTTTAACCTGATAATACTTCACGCAAGTGATCAATATGTTGATCCATTGACTCACTATATACTACTATATCGTCAAGATAATGATATACAAATTTAAATTTAACGTCATGAAAAATTTTTTCTAACAGTCTGCTACATACTGAACTTGCTTGTGATATACCGAATTGTACTCTCGTGAATTGATATAGATTGAAAGGGACAGCAAAAGCAGTTAAATGTTTTGATTCCTTAGCTAGTGGGATTTGGTGGAATGCTTGGTTGAGGTCCATTATAGTGAAGATTTTCGCTCTTGTAAAATAGTGAAATGCGCTGTGAATGTCGGGCAGTGGTATCGATTCAAATTCTATACTCTTATCTAGCTGTCTATAATCCACGACTAGTCTGTGTTTGTCAGTTCCTTTTGGTACTAGGAATGCAGGTGATAAGTATGGAGAAGTTGACAGTTCAATGACGTGCTAATCAAGGAGTTTGTTAATGTGGTTTCTCATTATTTCTATCTTGGGCGGTGATAATTTGTATGGGCGAAGTCGTATTACCTTGTTGTCACTAAGATTTATTTTATATTCGATTAAATGGGTTAATCCTAACTTGGGGGTGAGTACAGTAGAAATTCCCTTATTAACTTTTGAATTCTTAGTCTCTCATTTCCTTTTAAATGACTCAGACTAGATTCTTGATGCTCTGAATGAATAGTTGCAGTTTCACAAATAGCGTCGTTACTTAATTCGGAGTCGAACTGATATTTTCGAGTACGACAAATCTGAAGAAATATTGTTTTGCATATATATCAAGGATTAAGCCAGTTTTACTTATGAAATCAGCGCCTAGTATTAAGTTTTGTCCTAACTCTTCAGCTACTAGTAGGGGAACATACCAAGTAAAATTCTTTATTTTTAATTTCACCGTAATACTGCGCGATATATTTAGGTTTTGTTTATTTGCGGTGGCACACTTTATGTTCACCATTTGGCTACGTTTAATCAGATTATGATTAGCTAATACGGTGGCTAACTGTTGACTAATTATACTACGGGTAGATCCGGAATCAATTAAACCAAGGGTATTCGTTGCTCCAAGGTCTATCTGTACGTAGGGTAGTTGGCATATACTTGTTTTGCATGCACCAATAGAGTTGCACTTCTCGATAAATCTTGTTAAGTAAGGGTCTATGCATTTATTTCTATTTATTTTTATTCTATGGTTATTATTGTTTTTACCTTTCCTTTGAGTGCTGCGGAAGACGTAGGATTTTTGTTCTTCCAGCTTCACATGTTTTTTGACTGGTCGGTTTTCGGTTGGTAGCGCTTTTGTTTACAATTCTTGCTAATGTGTCCGGCCTTTCCACAGTTATAACATCTTCTTTTTTCATTGACTTCACTCGCATGTTGTCGGGGTTGTGGTCTAGAGTATGAAATATGGGGGTAGCTTTGGGTTTTTGATGTACTTACGAATCGCTTATCGCGGTAGGTTCGGGTATCAGTTCCAATTGGTAGGGGTTGGAATGAATCTCTGCGTTGAGTCTGGGATATAGAAACGCGTCTGTTCTGGTCAGAATACCAGACGTTGGACGAATGTATACAACATAGTTCTAGTTCGGTGAAAGTGGTTGGTCGCTTCATGAGTGCTAGGCGAGATCGCTCCTCGGGAGATAGTCCTACTAAGATAGTGTCTACTAACTGTTGTTCACTCCATTTAACTTGTAGCAATAAAGCAGATTCTCTTACTTCAGATATATAATGAGCTAATCTCTCGTATGTTCCTTGTACACGAAGTACTAGGTTTCGCTTCAATTCTTCGTAGATACCGGTGGGAATGAAATGTCTTATTAGGGTGGTATGAAGTTCTTCTACAGGGTGATTATTACCTTAGGGATTCTAACACTCTATCTTTTAAAGGAGGTCTACATTTAGGTAAAATTACTTGTAAAATCTGGTCATCTCTTAGTTGTTGCAGGTCCTTTAATTGTAAAATGTGCTTGAGAAAATCTAGGAGCTTTGTAATATTCAGCCCATCAGTGATTGGTATGTCCGACAAAATATGTTCTACAGGGTGGGTTATCTTTCCATAGAGCTCGGTAGTTAGATTTACTTGAGTCATCATTCTAGGTTTTTCCGCAGATTGATTCGTCTGCAAGTGAGGAGGTAAATCGTAGGTACGGGTCATATTTTCTAGTTCATTAGGGAGTAGCCTAACGTTTACGGGTTGGATATTTACTTGTCTATCAGTTAACCTTTCTTTAAATGGATCTATATTGGATTCCTGCAGAAGCTGAAATTTTGCAGTACCGGGTTGCTGTTCTTGAGTCGGGGATTGGGAAGGGGAAATATTTAGTTTCATCATTGCTTCTTCAATCTCTTCTAATCTAAATGATTCGGACCTTCGACGTAATTCGCGCATTATCTCGGGTAATTGTTGTAATGCTTCCTCCGCGAATTTTTGTACATCCTGTGGGGTAACTTTATCACCAGGCCAATTCAACAAATTGGTGATATGTCGGGTCAGATGTTCGATTCTTTGGGTGGTGCGTAAAAATACTGCGGGGGATTTTTCATCACGCAGGGTTTGTGCGATCGAATTTAGTTCTGTATACTTGTGATAGCATGTTTCCTTTTCGCTTTCAAAATCTAAAACACTTGAACGATTTAATAATGAGGGTTTGTCCGGTTTATTTTCACGTAACGTTTTGCGAAGTTCCGCCACAGTTACATTTGAGTATGGAAGACCACGCAATAATGCTTCATAGCTTAATTCGTCTTTCAACAACAAGTCGGGGTTAAATTGAGCCACTTTTGTTAATAACAACTTTAAATACACGACGTATTACGTACGACAAATCTTATGTCATCTATTTTAAACACTTATAAAACGTGAATTCATTTAAACACACATATATATCTCTTATTACATATAGAATCTTATACTAATTAATCAAAATAAACTTATCTCACAACAATTCAATTTTTTTTACTGTCATAGTCAAAACAAAATGCTAATACCATTGTATAGTAGAGAGAAATTTCATGTACGAAAAGTTCATTGCTTTAACAATAGCACAAAGGGTCAGCTGTTTTGGGGAGTCGTTTGTTGCATAGGGTGGTAACATAGGTAGGACAATTCAGAACAGGAAAAGATCATGTCTAAGGTGGACTGTTTGGTTAGTGAGGGGAGGTTTGAATGAGATGCGTGCATACAAAAGGGGGGAGTTTACATTCCTCAACACGTATTTAACATGAACATGAACATGAAACCTGTTCATACCGACAGGTTTAGAATGGAATATTTACCAGCGATGACTAGTTTATTACGGCAAAGTCACGATGCTAATATTATTATAACTTCATTAAAATTTTACTCTTTTTTTTTTTTTCTAGAGTGAATAAATTTATGTTTGTCAAAGCTATTGTTACAGAATTATAACAATATACAATATAATTATTACAACAACACAATACACAATTATTATTATTTTTACAAAGAACAGTGACACAATTTTGCAGGCGTCACAATGCTTATAAACCTTTTATGTAAATTAGCAGAGTGGCGCAATTTTGGTACCGTAAAAGCTTGGTACGACATCACAACATCGGGGAGTAGTTCAATTCGTTACCTGTTAATTAAACCAGCTGCCGTTGTTAGTAAAATTTCCTTACTAACAAATTATAACACATTATTACATAGGAAATAGACAAGGATTGCATAAATTTATTCACTCGCTAGGTGTTCGCAAAAACATCTCTTTATTATTATTCAAATCTCATGGTTTACTATGTTTTTTTTTTAAGAATTTTACTCTAGTAAATTCAGCGTTTAATGCTGTAACAATATTAAATGCCTTATTCCTTTTATCTCAAAAGTATTCATCTAGAAATTGTTTTAAGTACCTCGGATCCGGGACTGAACTTTGTTAAGTTTTAATTTATCACAACTTTGACCAAATTATTTGAAGAATAATGTTGGTTGTAAACTATAGAATTACCTTACATTTAGATATCGTGATGTCACTACTACTTCATTACAGAAATTACAAATCTTATAAGTTATTCTTTACATTATCAAAAGTTCTTTACTGTTCTTTTGTTACTTCTCTTATTGAAACAAATTTTTACAAATGTTATGTTTGGATATCACCTGAATTTAATGTGAGGTTGTTGTGGGGTCCATGATGGTCATCTTCTGTCGTCTTCTAGGGTGCAGTACGTGGTTCCTCTTGAAGCTACATCGGGTTGATTATATCTGGTAGTCTCGATGATCGGATTTTTTTTTACTTGACGTTCATACTGTTGTAGTTTGAGTTTTCCACTTCTGGAGTTTGTAGTTCACATTTTACACCTTAATTATAGTTCTTATTTTGCAGTACAAAAGTCTGGTAAGTTACATATCTTACCACTTACAGTTTTATTTTTTATTTAAGAGATGTGTCGGCTAAGTTTTCCTTTCTTTATTTTTTTATAACTCTACACACACTACATTATATATTTTTGTTATACTTTTTCCACGCTACATTTTTCAAAATAATATCGCCACAAACTGGATATATGTTTTTAACGGCATACACCTACGTGTATGTGGACAACACAAAACTGACATCTTTACATGTCGAAGTTCTACTCACGACTGTGTGCATAGTTTAGCGGCGAGGGGACAGTAAGCTGGTGCGTATTTACGCACTGAGAAAATAGTTCGTTCTTTTATTTAGTATTAATTATTCATTAATTAGATTGTTAATTATACTTTATGTTAACTTTGTTACGAATTAGAAATGTCCTTATTTATACAGTCGTATTTTAAATTATTAACGTAGTTATTATTATTATTTAATTAACACCGTTCTTTGTGTGTTGGTACGGGACAATTTCAAGTTGATGCAGGAATCTGAGTATAGGTAAGGGGTGGATAATACTCTTACTTGTTAGAAATTGAAAATTTTTTATTTGCGCGATTTAAATATTTTTTAAAATCGTCACATCCTCCTGCACCTAACGATGAAAACAGGGTGGTGGGGTAATAATAGAAAATCTAATAAACACAATTATATTTGGACACAGAACTTCATACTGAAATTTCACTCTCTCAGATTATTTCTATTCATCAATTGATTATCTTACACTTACACAAAATATTTAAATTCTAATACATCTACTACACATCAAACACACAAAACATAAATCTACCTTATTTTAAATCTTACATCTACTACCGAATTTTTCTTGAATTCATCACTTGTTTTACGGAGTTCTACTCATGAGTATGTTACTAATAATAATCACGTATTGTAATAACAATCGAATTACTTTTAGTTTACTGCGCTAGGGATTATTTTTTTTCTTTCCTTCTTTCTCTCATCATCTTCATCGTCATCGTCATCTGACTTCTCATTCTTTATATCATTCTCGCAGGACATTAGCTAAGGTTGATCAGGCCTTGCTAGTATTCATACGAGGGGTTTGAGTTTATACTCACTCAGGATGTTGCAAAATCTTATCGTATTCCTGTATGAGTATATACAACATATTTTATTTTCAATACTTAAATAGTATTCTCGGTTTTCTATCTTTCTCGTAGTCGTGCATCTGTATTTTGACACGAAAAACTTTTTTTATTTGAGACAGATGGCTTCTGCGAACGTAATTTTCTGTATTGGGTTCATACAGTGCTACAGTAACGGGGGTTATAAACTTATGAATTTGGTAGGGGCCACACCATCGGTATGATAGTTTCGAAGTGGTCCTATCAATGGCTTTACTCATAGGATGCGTTTTATACATTACTAAATCACCTACTTTATACTCTATTTGCCTATTATTCTGCTCATGATACTTCCTTGATTTTTGTAAATTCGCTCTCAAATTTGCACGAGCTTCGTTCCATATTTTTCGTATGTTATTCCCATTTATGTCGCGGGGTAATAACTCATGGATTTTTCACTTTGTGGTTAAAGGATGGTTGGGTTTATACTTGTACAGTAAATCAAATGGTGTTGATTTATGTCCTTCATGATACGCTGAGTTGAACGCAAATTGTATCCACGATATATTTTGATCCCAGGTTGTCTGGTCTTTAGCGTGATAAGATATTAATGCTGATGTTAAGTTACGCAAGTATCTTTCTGCTAGGTTTCCTTGCGGTCTGTACTCGGTCACTGTAATATGATTTATCCCTAATTTAAAACACATGTCATTAAATTCTTTTGATTTAAACTGAGGTCCATTATCAGATATCAGATGTAAGGGTGTACCATAATCTTTAAATAGTCTTTCTTGTAGAATTTTTATTGTCATAGATGCTAATGCACGTCGCATTGGATACATCCACACGAATTTAGTGAAAGAGTCTACACAAATTAATAGCATCGTATTTCCGGATTTAGAACGGGGATAAGGTCCAGAATAGTCTATGTACATCTTCGAGAAGGGAGTGGTAGGTATTTCGGAGATTAATTTTCCGACTTGACTGATTCTTGCTGGCTTGCTCAGGGCACAGATTTCGCATTCTTTCATGAACCTTTTTATTTCACTGTTCATGTTTTCCCAATGGTATTCCTTGCAAATACGATGTATAGTTTTCCTAATTCCCATATGAGCTCCAATGGTCGATGAATGGTAATAATCCATTAGCATGGGTTTGATTATTTCCGGGGCGATTATTCTCAGTAATTTTCCATGTGCCTTTTTAAAACAAAGTACTCGTTTACTCAAGGTATATTTGTCAGAATAATTTCCTTTCTCTATTTGTTCGATTATTTTGCACAATTTCGGATCTTGTTGTTGGTGATATGCTATATCCTTAAATGCAAGGGGAAAGTTAGTAATTAGCGTATTAATGGTAGTGGTTTCAATATTGTCTTCGCCAGATCTTGTATTGGGTAGTTGGAACATGCGGGATAGAGTATCGGCTACTACATTTTGAGTACCACGAATATGTTGCACTTTGAACTTGTAGCAATTTAGTCTTAATATCCATCTTCCGATACGACCTAACTGTTTTGGGTGATTCAATAACCATGATAAAGCTTGATTATCGGTTTCTAGTAGAAATTCTTTGTGTTCCAAAAATGGTTTGAATTTATCAAAGGCGAATACTACGGCTAAACATTCAAGTTCGTAGGCTGAGAACTTCCTTTCTTGCTCGGTCAATGTACGGGACGCATAGCTGATCGGGAGTCTAGTATTATTGATTTCCTGATATATTACGGCTCCTAATGCTACACTTGAACTGTCAGTCTGTACGACAAATGGTTTACTGAAATCCGCTAACTGCAATACCGGTGGGGATATTATGCTTTCCTTAAGTGTTTCAAACGCGTCTTGGTGTCGAGTAGTCCACTTGAATTTCGTTCCTTTCTTTCTTAGTGCATTCAATGGGGCTGCTATATCCGCTAAGTGGGGTATGTTCTTATGAAAATAATTAATCATACCTAAAAATCGAGCTATACCTTTGGCGTCTCTCGGCGGTAAGAATTCTCGGATTGCGCGCGTACGTTCGGGATCGATGCTAACCTTACCTTCGGCTGATACTATGTGACCTAAGAAGGAGAATTGTTTTACTGCGAAATTAACTTTACTCGGGTTTACGGTCAGTCCAGCTTTCTTTAACCTGATAATACTTCACGCAAGTGATCAATATGTTGATCCATTGACTCACTATATACTACTATATCGTCAAGATAATGATATACAAATTTAAATTTAACGTCATGAAAAATTTTTTCTAACAGTCTGCTACATACTGAACTTGCTTGTGATATACCGAATTGTACTCTCGTGAATTGATATAGATTGAAAGGGACAGCAAAAGCAGTTAAATGTTTTGATTCCTTAGCTAGTGGGATTTGGTGGAATGCTTGGTTGAGGTCCATTATAGTGAAGATTTTCGCTCTTGTAAAATAGTGAAATGCACTGTGAATGTCGGGCAGTGGTATCGATTCAAATTCTATACTCTTATTTAGTTGTCTATAATCCACGACTAGTCTATGTTTGTCAGTTCCTTTTGGTACTAGGAATGCAGGTGATGAGTATGGAGACATTGACGGTTCAATGACGTGCTGATCAAGGAGTTTGTTAATGTGGTTTCTCATTATTTCCATCTTGGGCGGAGATAATTTGTATGGGTGCAGTCGTATTACCTTATTGTCACTAAGATTTATTTTATATTCGATTAAATGAGTTAATCCTAACTTGGGGGTGAGTACAGCAGAAAATTCTTTTATTAACTTTTGGATTCTTAGTCTCTCATTTCCTTTTAAATGACTCAGACTCGATTCATGATGCTCTGAATGAATAGTTGCGGTTTCACAAATAGCGTTGTTACTTAATTCGGGGTCGAACTGATATTTTCGAGTGCGATCAAATCTGAAGAAATATTGTTTTGCATATATGTCAAGGATTAAGGCAGTTTTTCTTATAAAATCCGCGCCTAATATTAAGTTTTGTCCTAACTCTTCAGCTACTAGTAGGGGAATATACCAAGTAAAATTCTTTATTTTTAATTTCACCGTAATACTGTGCGATATCTTTAGATTTTGTTTATTTGCGGTGGTAATTTAAATTATTAACGTAGTTATTATTATTATTTAATTAACACCGTTCTTTGCGTGTTGGTACGGGACAATTTCAAGTTGATGCAGGAATCTGGGTATAGGTAAGGGGTGGATAATACTCTTACTTGTTAGAAATTGAAAATTTTTTATTTGTGCGATTTAAATATTTTTTAAAATCGTCACACACTCATTAAATGGTTATAACTTTTTTCATGTAGTTCTATACTTCTAGACAAATGTTGCCAATCTTTATATCCCATTTTATCATTAAAAGTAGTGTCATTAACATTAAAAAGTTTACAGTAAAAACAATAAACAGAATCATTTGATTTTGAGTAGACCTACCTACTCAGGCTTTTTGGAGCCTGTCTCTTTCAACAGTTTCATTATTTCATAACTTCTTTATAAAATATACATTTGAAAATGACCTGTTTTTATTATCCTTCGGAAAAATAAAATTGTTTAACTGTACTTGTCCGTGATTTACTAAACATATCCTTAGGTTATCTGATTATTACTTCAGGCCATAAGGCAAGATCATTCATTGCATCTTTAGGAATTAATCCTATTTCCATTTCTGAAGAGGAATTGGCGCATTCTACTGGGTTACATTCAATAACTGGTAGAGGGGAAGACTCTGCAGACGGAACTGCAAAAATAGGACTAGAATCTTCAATATCTTCTTGATTTTCTTCTGTAACTAGATTTTCGAAAGCTGAAGATGGGCCTGTTAAAGAAAAGGTAACAGAAAGTAGGTAAATTAACCCTAAGAAGTGTAAATTTTATTTCAAAAATATGATTTTTTATAGAATATATTGTTTGTTAACAAAAAAATTATTGTTATTACTACATTTATTCTATATATTATAGTAGAACCTATAGATGTAGGCTATAGATATTGTTACGGAACAAGTATATTATAACGTTAAGTTATAGATGATGAGATATTATGCTGTGTAAGTATAATTGTATTTATAGTTGTAGTATGCTTGCAGATACGCTCCGGTATCTGCTATTATGTTGTTTCTATAAAAACTGCTCCAATTATAATTATTAGGAGTTATTAGTGTGATTGTATAATCTGTATAATTGTTTATGAAGATTTCACTCTTTCGATTTAAATAAGTTTCGCGCACTTTTTGTTGTATGCCTCCCTCACTTACCACAAGTATCCGTTTCAGTCCTGTTCTGTGACGGTAGTTGCTGAAATACATACATTCAAAATGCACACAAATATTCCATTTGAATATTCAAAACAGTTAGTACACACAATATGAATGAGTTAGCACGTATATGTAATACTTTAAATTACTCTCTGTTTGAATTCTTCCGCCACCTTTGGTAGAACTGATTTAAAAGAAATAATTTAATTTCTATTTGAAATGATACTCTTGTTCATAGGTAAATAAGTGAAGGTTTATTCACAAATTTTAATAAATGGCAAATTTCAAAAAAAAAATTAAAAATCATTTGGCTAATAACCCTTTAAATAATAATTACAATTGATTAATTTTAACATAAAACTCTATCCAGGCTCAATGCTGGTAGTCCTGTCTTTAGTACAATAATTTGAACTTATAAGGTTATGTTTTCTTGTTAATATATTATCAGGTTGTTAGGTTCTTTGAGGATACATGATATCAGTGTTAAGATGTAATATTAATAGAATCAATAAAATTAAACAATGGTTAAAAAATAACGAATAAATATAAAACAATGAAATTTAATACCATATGTATGGTAAGTATGTAATTATCGTACGTTTGGATGCGCACGCACCTTATAACATTCTATAGCAAGCGTCAGACTCGTGGCTTGTACAGTTTCAATGTATCGTTTTATTTTCAACCATGAATTTGATAACTATATATTTTCAAGAGAAAAATTTAATAAAATACAAAAAAACTCTTGCTATGATTTCTATTTAGTTTGGAAACTATTTGAGAACAGATGCAACAGTTAAATTAATAAGCTACCGCTACCAATTTGAGGTTAGCGATCACAGGTAATGCTATTACAGAAAATGATTTCTTACTGGTTAATATTTCTTAATTTATATTTCTGAACATAATATTATTAACTTTTTAACATGTTACTATTAAAATTGCTTTATACTTTTTACGTAAGTCAATGTTATTTATTTCAAAACATCGAGTAATCAAAACAAGTTTAGTCAAAAGAGTGTCTAAACGTTAACTCTTGTAATTAGTGATAGTTACTTTAAACATACTTTTTATAATTATAAAATTAATTAAAATATTTATTTAATATTTTAATAAGTCAAAATTGACATTTCTTGAAATTCTAATAATTCCATCATAAGTTTGATGCTGCGCTAGTAATGACTCGCGTAGTATCAAAATGTCTATTTCAAAATATTATTTTTGAAAAATCAAAGTTATTTAAATAAAATAATGTACTCCCTGTTTATTATCACAACACACGCGAGTACGACCGGGATTATACACTATCGTACTTATATTGTTCGGTAATCCCGCACATATCACTCGGAAGTGTATTTGTTGTGTCAAGGTTATGTCTGTATATTAACTTAATGTCAATACACACACACACAAATTTGAAAATACTTTTTCATGGCGTTGAGTGGCGTGACCTATTCGTCTGGAAGCTGTTCTTAGACTGTTACAATTTGCCAAAGCGTCTCTCTCGCATCTGACAAAATGCGTTGATTTGATTGGCTGTAATCACTATAATCTTCACCCCAAAAGCCTATGTTTTATTAAAATATTTGGTGTTTTACCAAATTTCGACTTTGGGTCCTGGTTTATGTGACGTAAGCACTAGTGCAAAAAATACTTGAAAAGTTAATAATTACAATAACTTCCTTATTGAACGTCCTATCGTTACATGAGTTATGTCATTGAATTATAGACATTTTCTTCTTTAATTTAAGTCTAAACAACACTATTTTATTTACATTGCTTCTCTTAAAATAATGTTTTTATTAATTATCTTGGTGTTTCTTATATTTATAAGTTTTTGACACCAGATTTAATTATTTTTAATAAAAACACTTTCTAAATAAACACTTGGAGTCCATTTCTCACTTGGTTTGATTGGTTATTTGGAAATAATTATTTCCTTAACAATAGCTTATTTTAGCGTCATTAGGCGTCCATCTTGGTTTTTATATAAAAGTATTTAAAATGAATTTCCCTTATCTAATACAAGTAATCTTACAATCTTATGATACTAAAACGATTATGTACATGATTTCACACTTAAGTATCCTCACATGATTGTATTAAACATAATACATATATTGTCTTCTTCCTCTTCTACCTTTCTCATACAATTGTCAATATAATTTTAGTCTTTTCTAAGTGAATTATATTATGTATTAGATGTCATTAGTGTACATACATTGTACTTAATGTATTACATATATTGGTCAGCTTATAGCTAGTTTAGTACCCTTCAATTCTCTAATAATGGGCTTGTTCCTATGGTGTTTCAACATAATGGTCATTTATTTTTCATAAAAACAATACTTAAACTGTTATTGTTACATTATGTTTGTGTTTCTACATTGGTATTAGACATTACTCCTACTTTTGGTAATGTTCTCATTTACTCTTAGATAAATTTATATGTCATATTTTACCTAAGTAATTTACTTAACATGGTTGGTTTATATATGATTTCTGTCACTATGGTCAGTTGGTTTCTAATTATTTGCATATATACTGACTGTTTTTATAGTTCTAACCTGTTCTCAAAGTTGTATTGATTTTCCCTCTAACTACTGGTAATATTGTGAACAATCTGTGTTTAAGCTTTAATACACTATTTTCCTTAACTAATGGGCCATACAGTGGTCCATCTTACATCTGATTGTTTGTACATGGTTAGTTAGTTTACATCATTTTGTTTATACTACTGTTGTTATTATGTTAAAGATCTGTTCTCAAACCATTACCAGATATTAGTCTTACTACTGGTAATATGGTTATTCACTTTAGTATTGGTTTTGATATTGCACTTTGCCTATTTGAATTGGCATATTTGTTGCATCTTTGCTATAGCTGTCTGCCATTGCATTTGATTGGTTTTATTTACATGGTTGCATTTTAATGTATTGTCTATTAGGATGTATTGTTATTTATAACAATTCCTTAATTGATATCATTGTTGATAATCATTTATTTTCATTGATATTTTTGGTTTTCTGTTTAACAGGTACTTTCTCTATGGGTTATGTAACAATGTACCATCTGTTTTAATGCAGTATGTCTCTACTACCTACATGGTATCAGTATGGTCTTTCACAATAATATTTTACTTATTTTGTGACACATGTTTATACATTCCTTCTTAAACATTAATATATATCTTATTGTATTACTTATGATATTTTTCTAGTCATAGGTTGAATTCAATTCAATCCCTTTTGTTTGATACAATGGTTTTTTATATTGTTGTCAGTTCTTTACCAAAAATAAAACATAGTTATATTGTTCTATTTTGTTTCATTTTGGTGGACTTATGATTATCTGTGTTAATCACAACTTTATTAAACGCGTCACACTCATTGTTCGTGTCTATTTGACTTATTTAACATCTTGTTGTTTTCATCATGGAATTAACATATTTTCATATACTTATAAACTTCCTCACTATAATTGTTTGTGTGGTTTTATCAGTAGAAATAGTTGGTTATTCACATGTTTCACATCTATTAAGTACGCACTGTCATTGTTTGTATTTCCTTAAATGCTAATCACTGTTTTTCATCCTCACATCTGATAATCATTATTTCACTTGTCACTTAATTAGTCTTTGGTGCACGTGGTTTATGTTGATTTCTGGTATGATTTATTCATCTTCTTCTCTCTTCTGAGTCAGCTTTCTTGTCCTTCTTCTTTCTTGTTATTTTCATCGTAGTCATTATTCTTTAGTCGTTTCCCCTCACTTTTGGAGTTTGTTAAATCCTTATTTCGTCGTTTCCCCTCACTTTTGGATCCTATTGGGTTTATAATTGGTATTTGGTTTTGGCTCACTTCATTTTCTTTCTTATTTTTCGTAGTTGATGTCACTAGATTGATATTATCTTATTCATAGTATAACATTGCCAAACCCTGATCACATTTGATATAAAAAAGTATGTAAAAAATGCCAAGAAACAATATATTTTGATAGATAAATGATAACGAGAATGAAAGTAGTAAATATAATCAATAGTGAAGGAGGAAGAATACAACCAAAGGTGGTCACAAAACAAGAAAATACGAACTAGACTGACAGACAACTGACATTGACCCAACCCCAGAGATTGGCCAGATATTAACCAAAGTAAAGCGAGACAAGAAGACAGTGAAGAAAAAAGGAAAAGAAAATAAAAAATTACATGGCCATAACAATTAACTCACAAGATTGTTTTAAAAGAGAATAATTTTTTATTATTGTTAATAAGTTATGTTTAAATTTTTATTAGTGGTAACTTGTAAATGACAGTATCTCAGCAATTGTTATACATAAAAAAACATGTGTAGATATGATTGTATGTATATCCTTATCTATAGGTGATGTGTCAGCTGTTGTGTTTAAGGTTACACTCATACAGACAGGGAATAGAAATGTGTGCGTGGTTCAATCAGAGAACAAATTGTATATCCTACTATATACTTTGGAACTTTTACTAAGATTATTTCAGCAGTATGTATATTATTTCAGCATTATGTGTTTGAAAGTATAAGGTTTTGGAGAGTTTATTTATTCGCTAATATTATTGCTGTTGCTACAGATGTAGTATGTTTCAATTAACACAATATATTTTAACATTATTAAATTGTTGTTATTATTACTAATTATGACATTTCAGACCAATTTTTATCACTTTAATGACAATATATACAAAGTTATGTTTTGTTTGAAAGATGTATTTACAATACCATGTTGTTTGCATATTATAAAATGATATGTGACAATCTGAAGGTACCAAAAAAGACATGAACTCATTAGATACAAAAACTTTGTAATAATAGTGAGATCGTGAGAAATATAAGGGTAATTAGAGATAGGTAGGGAGTGACAAAGTTGAACAGTGAAGTGATAAGTGTAATAAAATAAACAGCATATAATCTTAAGAAAAAAGAGTTAAACAAGTGTGACAAACCCAAAATATAAGCACATGTTAAATGAGCAACTAAGTTAAGTATATTAGACTGAAAGACACAACATAATTGTGAATGTAAAAAACAGAAAAAATATTATCTCAGTATAAAAATCACCAGGATGATTACTGTTATAAAAGAGATGGTGTAGGTATAGCACTCACCAAATTTGTTCATTTGTTAATTTAAAGAAAGAAGTTATTGGCTTAATGTTTAAGGCAATAATTACCAGAAGAAATAGTTTTACAGTAATATGTTAGTATGTTTTAAGTAAGTAAGGAATTTATAAAGAAAATAATAGCAATACCTTTATAAGAAATAATAGGCAAATTATATTAATTATGTGTAACGAAAGGGAACATGGCAGAATTATATTAAAACTTAGAAATAAGTAAATTATGTATTAGCATAGTATTATCCATTTTGGACTAAAACATTAATACATGACTTAGACCAATCTTGTAAGATATCAAACTAATCTTTGAAAGAAAATAGAAACATCTACGTAAAGATTACAACCATTGAAATTATCCCCAAGTAAATATAGCCATTATAAAATATTTATTCAAGTTAAACAAAAATTCAAGGTTTGATAACAATGGGTTTATTTTGAGATCGACCAGGTAGAATAATTACGTTACCATGGAAACTGTGGAGTAACAAGCCAAAAAATACCGTTAGATTTTTTAATGAATGTATGACGCTTTAATGGTATAGACGCTAATTTTCGAGTGACCAAAATTGTCCATTAAAACATAGAAAATATCAGAAAAAGTTATTACTAAGTGTATACCAAGACATAAGACAAAGACTGGAACCATATTATTGAAGTTTGAGGCCAAATTAACGAAAAAAGAAAATAAATTACTATCAATTAAACTGGAAAAGACGCCTGATGTCCTGAACCCAGCAAATTAAAGAAGATTATAGTATAACCCATGAATAACAGATCGTACGAATTCGCCATAACTACGGAAGTGATAAGTACATTTTAAATTACCCAAAATATATAAATAAACTCACGTTAATTATCTCACTAAAGGTCGAAATCTCACTGAACTGAAATTCATTACTTTCAGAGATTAAAAAGAAATCTCAGTCACTGACAATTTATAAACTAGCCAATATAAACTGTTGTTAATGATCCATAACTTGTAAACACTTATGCTACACTGCGCTAAACCAATTATACATACACAATATGTTAGTTAAGTTCACTTGATGTAAGGGTGTGTATTTTTATTGTTTTTAAAACATTTGTAATCCTTTGAACGTAACCTCAAGAACCTATGACAAACGACATTAATAACTTGTATACAATTTTCAACAGACGCCATCATTAAACGTCTGGTATCAATTCAAATATCGATTGTCAAACCCTGTAATTGTCTCATATAAATAACCGGAGCATTTGTATTAGAATAATTTGTATTAAATGAATAATAATCACTAATAAAAAATGTGTAAGTATTGAGTGTAACCACGGTGTTATAATTTCATTAGGTGGTGCACAATATTTTATGTACATTTTAGCAGATGACTAACGATTTACACAGCCCACGCATCGAACTGCTGTGTGCTACAGTGGGCCTAGCTGGCGGAAATATTTGAATTATTCAAACCGCCTGAGCTGCGCTGGTCACACGCCTTTGAATGTTATTTTAATTGTTTTAAGAAAACAATTTGGCGCCACCGGGACTTTCTCACCCCTAGTGAACATCAAGACCTGGTTATTCGTACGTTCGCAACGAACGAAATATACAGAAGTTGCACGCATTTGAACTACGGATCGAGAAGACACGTACACTCATTACACGCAAATTGTACATTATACACATTTTGCAGAGTAAGACGGTAGACGTACACAAGATTAGTTACAAATTGACGCATCCAACGTGTGGCAGAATAACACGACAGAGGCCACACACAGTAAGGATAGTTACAAATTGGCGCGCCAACTAGTGGAGCTAGAATAATAAAGAATTTATACAATTAAACCCTATAAATTCTAGCGGCGATTACGAAAGATTACAAAATGCACACCAGAGGAGTGTCGAAAAAATTGGCAAAGGAGAAGGAGATGGAAGGAAACAGAGGGGAAGAAGAGGAAGGAACACCGATTGAAGAAGTGGAGACAATAATAACCACAACAGAACCAAGCCAAGACGAAGAAACGGAATTACAGGCGGGCGACAAGGGAGAATTTAGAGGAGACCCAAACATACTAAAATTAATGGAAATGATGAATAATATGAACAATAAATTCGACAAGAATGAAGAGAGTTTGAAGGAGATGAACAATAAGTTTGACGGAATGAATAAAGAAACCAATGAAAATTTCAAAAAACAGGAGGAGAAAATAGATGAAAAATTGGACAAGAAGTTTGAGTCAATTAATGAAAAAATAGTGAGTACTAAGGAAGAATTGAGGAAAACAGTCAACCAAAATAATGAAATACTACAACAACGATTGCTGGAGGAAATTCAGCAAAGAAGCGAAGAATTGAAGGAAGAATTGAGGGAACAGCTGAAGGAGGACCACGAGAAAAATAAAGAAGAAATGAAGCTACAGATGGCACACCAATTAATGGAGTACCGAGAAGAAGCAAAACAGCAGGTTACGGAAATCAACGACAAATTAGAGGAAACGTTGGAGAAGCTAGAGAAGACCAACGAAAATGTTTCTGGAGTCCGCAAGGAAGTACTCGATAAAATGAACCGTCTCGAAGGAGAAAATAAGAGAAGAATTGAGGAAGGTCATGAAGAAACAGTCAGAAGATGTACCCAGATAGACCAGGACATACACCAAGTCCGGGAAGAAAACCAGAAAGAGGTAGCAGCTGTACGAACAGACTTGGGAGTACGAATGGAAGGAGTTTACAGTAACTTAAATAAAGTAGATAGCAAAGTAGACAAAAACCAACAGAGGATTGACGAAATGCGCAGAATAGAAGAGTCATTACGGGAAGAAGTGGATGCCTGGCGTGACCGACCATGTAATAATAATCATGTCATGAACACAGACAACAGAGATACCATCAATTTCCGTAATTATAAAAGAAACCCTATTGAATTCTTGAAGAGGGTAGAAGAGTTAATCATCAAGAATCGAGAGACTCGATGGACTACAATAAGAGGGATGTTGGACGAAATGTTCAAGGAGACATACGACAACTGGTGGACTGCCACTCGACCAGACATCCAAAACCTTCAAGACTTTAAGACTCAATTCAAGGCTAAATACTGGTCTGAGTCCACTCAGAATATGGTCCGCAATAACCTGAGCAATGGAAGGTATGAAAACCAGAATGGACAATCCCTTACCTCCTACTTCTTGGGAAAAATCTGCATGGCCAGGAATTTGGAGCCACGTATACCTGAAGAGTGTCTGGTAATACAGTTATCTTACCACTACGACGACGCCATCCAAAAGGCACGGATGTACAGCCAGGTAAAGACCATCCAAGATATGGCTAGCTTACTAGAAAGCCATGAACATGAGTGGCAGTACAGGAAAAATAGAGGGTACAGCTTCAGAAATAATAGAACCAATGAGGGACAATTGTCACAGAATCAACAGGGAGATACTAGACCACCGATAAATAACCCTAACAATTACCAAGGGAACACACGGGGCAATAACGTGCCCAGAGATTTTAACAGAAGTGGAAACCATAATAATAACAACTTCAGGAACAACCACAGGGGTAATTTCCCGTCGAATGGTTACAACAATAATTATCGCCCTGGAAACAACAGTAATCAGAACAATAATCCAGGATACCGGCCACAGGTAAATTACATAAGGGGGCAAAGACAAAGGAGCCCAAGAAGAAACTATCCCTCATCTAACTATCGGCGAACGTACTATAACCAGGTACCCGATACGAGAAGTCACCCATTCGAAGAAGATCACAGGCACAGCGTGGATAACCGGAATAATCAACAGGAGCCGAACGCTAACCAACCATCAAACACTATTGATGTTGGGGGCAATGAGGTCAACCCTCATTTAAACGCTTAAGGCCAGTGAAAACTGCGGACAGCCCATCACTGGACCAATCTCTGGGTGAATATAAGACAACACATGACAAGAAGATCACAATAATATGTACTAATTATTTGAAAAATATAAGGGACGATTTGATCGAAGAAAATGATAACATGATGCCCATTAGAAACAATGAAATAGTGTATGTGAGTGCCCAAATAAATGGAATTCTATCAACCATAATGATCGATACAGGGTCTAATGTTTCCCTGATCAACCAAATAGAATTAAATAGACTACAGCAGGGAAGTAGTGTACCCATATCAACCCTGCCCATAAACAATATAACTATCATTGGTGCTACCGGCCGACAAAACAAAACCGTCCGGAAACAAGTATCCTTGGAACTTAATAGCAAAGGTATAATAGTAACTATGCCATTTCTTGTTGCCAGCGGCCTACCTTTCTCATTACTTGTTGGATGTGATGTACTCAGACAACACTCTGCCATAATTAACCTGCGGCAGGGAGAAGTATCACTAACCACAGAACAAGGAATATGGTCAGCCGATATAGTGAATGGTGGCAACTTACCATTAATAACAAACCACTATAACATGATCCAAAGCAATTATTGCCGACAATCACCTGAAAGAATATTGACAGATTGGAAGAATGAAGAATTATGGTCAAGCAAGCTGGAGGAAATCAGAAACTTCCAACGAGAAGAACAAGATCCACAGATTAGTGTGCAACATTCAGAGGAACTCATAAGTATATACAACAGATATAAACACATTTTTTCTGACGCTCCAGGCAAAGTAAAGAATTATCAATGCCAAATACGATTTAAAGAACCCGTTGACTTCAAGAAAAAATCTTACCCCATTGCTTACTCACAAAGAAATGCAGTGAGGGCAGAAATCAATCAAATGATGGAAGACGATATCATTGAATTAAGTCAATCACCGTATACAAGTCCAATAGTGGCGATACCAAAAAAGGACGGAAAGGTGAGAATTTGCCTCGACGCCAGAGAAATTAATAAAATGATAGTGAACGATAGAACATCACCGGGTGAAATAGAAGAAATCCTTAAGAAGTTCCACGGTATAAAATACATTAGCTCTTGGGATACGGTATGTGGCTACTGGCAGGTTCAGCTACATCCGAACAGTAGGCAATACTTAGCATTCCTGTTCGATGGGAGGAACTATCAGTTCAAAAGACTGCCATTTGGATTGATAAATTCGGTCGCAGTATTTGTTAAATGTATGGACCAAATACTGGGACAAGATGTACTGAATTTTACCACCGTGTACGTAGATGATCTGTTAATAACATCATCAAATTGGCAAGAGCACTGTGCCAGAGTGGAAACCGTACTAAAAAGATTATCAGATAATCACGTAACCCTTAAGCTGGACAAGTCAAAGTTTATAGCCCGAAAAATACAATTTCTAGGATTCAATCTAGCAGAGGAAGGCATATCTCCTTCGTCAGAAAAAGTTGAGGCGATACAACGATTCCCCACGCCAAAAAACAAAAAACAACTTCAATCCTTCCTGGGAATATGCAACTATTACCGTAAGTTTCAAGATAATTATTCCAAACTAACAGCAAAATTCAAAAAACAATTATCAGTCAAGGACAAGTGGACTTGGGGGTCCGAACAAGATGAAGTATTTAACCAAATAAAAGAAAAGTTCTTGAACACCGTGATCTTACATCATCCAGACTTCAAAAAGCCATTCTTCATGAACTGTGATGCGAGTGATGTCAGTGTAGGTGCGGTATTATACCAAGAAGATGAGAAGGGACAGCATATGGTTATTAGTTTTGCAAGCAGAATTTTAAATGGATGCGAACGAAATTATCACGTCACGGAGAAAGAACTACTTAGTGTCGTGTTCGCTTGCAACAAATTTAGGACTTATATTCTGGGATACGATATAACAGTGAGAAGTGACCATAGATCCATATCATTCCTTAAGCAGTGTAAACTCAGCCACGGAAGATTAACTCGATGGATATTGTTGCTACAGGAATATCACATAAACTGGGAGTACATCCCAGGTAAGCAAAACGTAGCTGCGGACATTTTATCCCGTATAAACGTCCAGCAACAAACTTTCGAGGGTGAAAAAGAACAATTAGTTAAGGTGTATAACATTATCAAAAACAGAGTAGATCTAGAAAAAATAACCCAAGAAATAAGAAGATGTCAAACTGTGGATCCAAAAATAATGAGTATCCGGGAGAGAATGTTAAAAGATGAAGAAACCATTCTACAATATTATAAAATACATGACAACTTGCTATTTATTAAAAACAATCCTGCAATCGGAGAATGGAAACTTGTAATACCATCTACAGTGGAGGAACAATTGATACTAGACTACCACATTAGATACGGCCATATGGGGGCTGTAAAAGTGATAAAAGCTTTACAGGAACAAGTTTACATTAAAAATATTTATCGAAAAGTAAACAAAATCATTCAAAAATGTGATATTTGCCAAAAAGTAAAATGCAATAATTCAAAAAAGGAAGGTATGATGATACCTATCACATCAAGTCAGAAATTAGAAAGGGTATTCCTTGATATATGTGGTCCGTTTCCTATCAGTGGAGGAAGACACAGATACAAATTTATAATCATTATGTTTGACCACTTCACCAAGTATACAAAGTTGTACTCCATTAACCGTGCAACAACAAAGAAAATAATTGAAATTATATTAACCAAGTTTATACCAGAAGTGGGAAGACCGACGGCCGTTATAACAGATCATGGAACCCAATTTAAGGGAAATCTTTGGAAAAATAAGCTCTGTGAACATAATATTAAAACTTACAAAACATCCGTTTATCACCCAAGCAGCAACCCAGCTGAAAGGGTACTCAGAGAAGTGGGTCGTATACTGAGAACCTACTGCCACGATAAACAAAGAGAATGGCACAATTATGTGAAATCCACTGAAGAATTTATAAACTTAGCTTACCACGACTTTACGGAAGCTACCCCATACACAATGATGTTTGAGCGGCCACCGCCTAGAGAGATAACTGATATGATCCAATTCCCCACCAACACCGAATATCAATTCGAGAAAAAAAGATTCTATAACAGAATAGCCGAAAAGGTAGAGCAACAAAAGAATAAATACGCTAAGAACCAGAAAAAGACTATTAAGTACGAGGTAGGAGAAAGGGTACTGTTAAAAAACAGAGAACTACCCAGCTCCATAGAAGGCATCACTAGAAAGTTACTATTATTATACGTGGGACCATACACTATAACAAAAGACAAGGGCAATAACACTTACGAGATCACTCACCCCGTCACCAAGAAAATAAAGGGGGTATACAATCAAGCCTCAATTAAGAAATATTATGACAATCAACAATAACTGTAAAAAAAACAATTTAAAGCAAAAAAACCAACAAAAATACTTTAAATAAAGGAAAAAAAATAAAGTGACAAACAAACAAGTCTGCCAATGTCATAAAGAAAAGATCTCTAAAGAATGTCAAAATTCCAAAACATTCGTAAGTACAGCTTACACTAAGCATTAGAGAAACCATTATGATGAATAAAAATTGTAAAAAATCAAAAAAGATATGTAAGAAAAGCTTACCCAAATATCTTAATAATATTTTAGAACAAGTAAAAATGGAGAGATAAAAGTCACAAGGCATTCAGATAAAGTAAGAGCAACCAACTTACTACAATATTTAAATAAAAATTAACAATAGAGGAGTGTAGTTACAAAACATTCCTCCAAAATAAGGTTAAATTACCATAATATTTAGCCAAAAAATGAGGCATAAAAAGCATAACATACTGTAAAGGAATAAGCTACAAAAAATTCCTAACTAGTAAGAAGCCATAACTTACTATGATATTTAAAAAAAAAAAAAAAAAAAAAAAAAAATATATATATCAATCAAAATGATCAGCTTCCACAACTATTTAGAAAGAGGGGAAGTAAAATTACCCAAACCAATGATCACAAAACAATATAAATGAAATAAACGTTCTAAGAGTTATAATGTGAAAGGAGATGAAACAAAGAGTAATTAAAAATGAATAAAAATGTGAATTGTATCAATAAAAAACAATGCTTCAAATAGTATCTATAAAGAAAGATGAAACAGTATATGACTCGAACTGAGCTACAATGAAGTATAAAAGTAAAAGATTCCCAACAAATATTATGATTATGATTATTATTATTGTTATTTTGAGTCACGAGTTGACTATATTTAAGAATTATTAATTGAGATTGTCTGTTGAATGAACCAGCAATCATTTTACTGAGCAGGGATGATGTTCCCCTGATATCAGTATAAGAGTAGTTTTGATGAAAAATAAGATTTATAGGGAATAAGTTATAATAAAAAGTCAATAAGCCAGTTCGCAATATGAGAAGATAATGAAGAAAAGACTAAGAAGAATGGAATTAAAGGATACAGAATTAATTATAAAAAATGAATGAGAAGCAGGAGAATTTGAAAAAAAAAAAAAAATTTGATACGATACAATTGATAATTTCATCAAACTCAAATTCACGTTTTATAAAATGATCAATTTTGGTGGAAGGGCATTATATAACATTGCCAAACCCTGATCACATTTGATATAAAAAAGTATGTAAAAAATGCCAAGAAACAATATATTTTGATAGATAAATGATAACGAGAATGAAAGTAGTAAATATAATCAATAGTGAAGGAGGAAGAATACAACCAAAGGTGGTCACAAAACAAGAAAATACGAACTAGACTGACAGACAACTGACATTGACCCAACCCCAGAGATTGGCCAGATATTAACCAAAGTAAAGCGAGACAAGAAGACAGTGAAGAAAAAAGGAAAAGAAAATAAAAAATTACATGGCCATAACAATTAACTCACAAGATTGTTTTAAAAGAGAATAATTTTTTATTATTGTTAATAAGTTATGTTTAAATTTTTATTAGTGGTAACTTGTAAATGACAGTATCTCAGCAATTGTTATACATAAAAAAACATGTGTAGATATGATTGTATGTATATCCTTATCTATAGGTGATGTGTCAGCTGTTGTGTTTAAGGTTACACTCATACAGACAGGGAATAGAAATGTGTGCGTGGTTCAATCAGAGAACAAATTGTATATCCTACTATATACTTTGGAACTTTTACTAAGATTATTTCAGCAGTATGTATATTATTTCAGCATTATGTGTTTGAAAGTATAAGGTTTTGGAGAGTTTATTTATTCGCTAATATTATTGCTGTTGCTACAGATGTAGTATGTTTCAATTAACACAATATATTTTAACATTATTAAATTGTTGTTATTATTACTAATTATGACATTTCAGACCAATTTTTATCACTTTAATGACAATATATACAAAGTTATGTTTTGTTTGAAAGATGTATTTACAATACCATGTTGTTTGCATATTATAAAATGATATGTGACAATCTGAAGGTACCAAAAAAGACATGAACTCATTAGATACAAAAACTTTGTAATAATAGTGAGATCGTGAGAAATATAAGGGTAATTAGAGATAGGTAGGGAGTGACAAAGTTGAACAGTGAAGTGATAAGTGTAATAAAATAAACAGCATATAATCTTAAGAAAAAAGAGTTAAACAAGTGTGACAAACCCAAAATATAAGCACATGTTAAATGAGCAACTAAGTTAAGTATATTAGACTGAAAGACACAACATAATTGTGAATGTAAAAAACAGAAAAAATATTATCTCAGTATAAAAATCACCAGGATGATTACTGTTATAAAAGAGATGGTGTAGGTATAGCACTCACCAAATTTGTTCATTTGTTAATTTAAAGAAAGAAGTTATTGGCTTAATGTTTAAGGCAATAATTACCAGAAGAAATAGTTTTACAGTAATATGTTAGTATGTTTTAAGTAAGTAAGGAATTTATAAAGAAAATAATAGCAATACCTTTATAAGAAATAATAGGCAAATTATATTAATTATGTGTAACGAAAGGGAACATGGCAGAATTATATTAAAACTTAGAAATAAGTAAATTATGTATTAGCATAGTATTATCCATTTTGGACTAAAACATTAATACATGACTTAGACCAATCTTGTAAGATATCAAACTAATCTTTGAAAGAAAATAGAAACATCTACGTAAAGATTACAACCATTGAAATTATCCCCAAGTAAATATAGCCATTATAAAATATTTATTCAAGTTAAACAAAAATTCAAGGTTTGATAACAATGGGTTTATTTTGAGATCGACCAGGTAGAATAATTACGTTACCATGGAAACTGTGGAGTAACAAGCCAAAAAATACCGTTAGATTTTTTAATGAATGTATGACGCTTTAATGGTATAGACGCTAATTTTCGAGTGACCAAAATTGTCCATTAAAACATAGAAAATATCAGAAAAAGTTATTACTAAGTGTATACCAAGACATAAGACAAAGACTGGAACCATATTATTGAAGTTTGAGGCCAAATTAACGAAAAAAGAAAATAAATTACTATCAATTAAACTGGAAAAGACGCCTGATGTCCTGAACCCAGCAAATTAAAGAAGATTATAGTATAACCCATGAATAACAGATCGTACGAATTCGCCATAACTACGGAAGTGATAAGTACATTTTAAATTACCCAAAATATATAAATAAACTCACGTTAATTATCTCACTAAAGGTCGAAATCTCACTGAACTGAAATTCATTACTTTCAGAGATTAAAAAGAAATCTAAGTCACTGACAATTTATAAACTAGCCAATATAAACTGTTGTTAATGATCCATAACTTGTAAACACTTATGCTACACTGCGCTAAACCAATTATACATACACAATATGTTAGTTAAGTTCACTTGATGTAAGGGTGTGTATTTTTATTGTTTTTAAAACATTTGTAATCCTTTGAACGTAACCTCAAGAACCTATGACAAACGACATTAATAACTTGTATACAATTTTCAACAGACGCCATCATTAAACGTCTGGTATCAATTCAAATATCGATTGTCAAACCCTGTAATTGTCTCATATAAATAACCGGAGCATTTGTATTAGAATAATTTGTATTAAATGAATAATAATCACTAATAAAAAATGTGTAAGTATTGAGTGTAACCACGGTGTTATAATTTCATTAGGTGGTGCACAATATTTTATGTACATTTTAGCAGATGACTAACGATTTACACAGCCCACGCATCGAACTGCTGTGTGCTACAGTGGGCCTAGCTGGCGGAAATATTTGAATTATTCAAACCGCCTGAGCTGCGCTGGTCATACGCCTTTGAATGTTATTTTAATTGTTTTAAGAAAACAATTTGGCGCCACCGGGACTTTCTCACCCCTAGTAAACATCAAGACCTGGTTATTCGTACGTTCGCAACGAACGAAATATACAGAAGTTGCACGCATTTGAACTACGGATCGAGAAGACACGTACACTCATTACACACAAATTGTACATTATACACATTTTGCAGAGTAAGACGGTAGACGTACACAAGATTAGTTACAAATTGACGCATCCAACGTGTGGCAGAATAACACGACAGAGGCCACACACAGTAAGGATAGTTACAATATTTGGATTTTCATATTAACACATTTGTAGATACACACTTTATATACATGGATTTACTTATCTAGATTTACATTCATATTTTTTATCTTACTTGCCGTCCTTTAGGCTCATTTTATGTAACTGCCATATTTGGTTATGTTACATATGCCTTCCTTTAAGAATTGATTAATTCTGAGTTATGATTATACTATATTTTTCTATGAAGAATTTATCAATTATTGTACATTCCATATTGATTTACATGTTTTTTCCATATATCCTTTCGCTTTCTGCTCTTTGAATCATATTTATTTCTTCTCTATGTAATTACTTCCCTCGTTTATTTAGTTCCCTAATATACATTTAGCTGGGGCAGTTTAGAGCGGCTCACTTTGGCTATTCGACTCTACTGGCCATACTAATTTCAATAAATATGGAGGCAAATCATCTCCTTTAATAATAATAAATGATTGCTGGCATTACTCTTCAGTCAATTCATCTCAAATCATTAATAATAATAATAGTGGTCGTTTTTCCGACAAATAATAAATATTCTTGGGATTAATTCTTGCATCTGCGGTTTGTACATTGTGATTCTCTCTTTTCTTGATTCAACTTAACTAATTCTTCACATATCATCGGGATATTTTGTTTTACATTTCCTCACTGGTATACTCTCATGATTTTCTTCGTTAGTATATTCTTTTTTATTCTTCTTCATCATAGATTAATCTCTTCATTCTGTGTTACCTTGAACGTTATTTCGTCATAATCTTCGTTCCAAATTCATTCTTCTAGATACTATGTATTAGTACATTTATTTTTTCTTTCCTTTTCCAGGTTTTAGTTGGTATTTGTACTCCATGTAGTGCTGGCTTTTCTTTATTCAAATACAAATTTGTCGTGTGTGGTCATTTCTCTACAGTAATAATGTTCACTTGGTTTATTCTTCCAACTCTTCTTTTTCTTATAGTAGTACGGGTGAGATGTTGTTCTTCTACTGGTTGACGTGGCTCTTGGAAATAATTGTGCCAAGCTTGTTGAGTGTCTTTCTCGTATTGACATCCTTTTTTATATTAGTACGTTATCATTAATGAATACAATGTTCTGATTCCTTTACATAAATTCTCTGGGATCATTTTTTCCCACATTATAAAATGACAATATACATTCAATGTTTAATACATAATTACATAGTTACTTTTCATTTAATACAAACATATAATAATCTTCATGACAATAATTCACCCTTTTTCTTCAGTCAACATTTATTTTTATAATCATATTTTTACTTTTCATTTTGTAAATAACAATAATCTTCATGGCCACATTTCATGTTTCATCTTGATATAGTCAACAGTTATATTCATAATTATCTTTTCATTTTACACAATAAACATTTCCATCCTTTACATAGTATCAATAATAAATAATCCTTATCGCTCACTTTTCACTTGTAATTTCATATTTCAATTGTCAACATATTTTTTCATCGAAGTCTGGTTATATGTCCCCTTTATCTTTTTTGTAATAGGGTTTTGCAATTCATAGGTGTTGTTTAGATTGTCTTTTGTTACAGTATATGGTCCGGTATATAATAGTAGTAATTTCTTTGCAATGCCCTCGATAGTGCTTGGGAGTTCTCGATTTTTGATTAATACTTGGTCTCCCACTTTGTATTTTATCATTTTGGGCTGCAATTTTTTGTATTTAATTCTCAGTTTCTGGGCTCTTTCAACAGCATTATTATAGAACTTGGTTTGGTCAAACTTGATCTCTGCACTTATTGGAAAGTTAATTATTTCTGTGATCTCTCGGGGTGGTCTTTTTTCATGCATTGCCATGTATGGTGTCTCCTCAGTTGACTGATGGTATGCGAGGTTTAAGAAGTCTTCAGCTGGGGACAAATACTCCTCCCACTTCCTCTGCTGGCTGTGACAGTAGGTTCTTAAAATCCTTCCTACTTCTCTCAACACTCTCTCAGCAGGGTTGCTGTTGGGGTGGTACACCGATGTTTTATACGTTTTGATGCCCAGATGGAGCAGTGTTTCCCGCCATTTCCGTCCTCGAAACTGCGTTCCGTGATCTGTAACTATTGATGCTGGTCGACCCACTTCGGGTATGTATTTGTTTATAACTACTTCTAGTATCTTGCTTGTTGTGGCTCGATTAAGTGGATACAGCTTCGTATATTTTGTATAGTGGTCAAAGATAATAATGATATATTTATACTGATGTCTTCCACCACTCCGTGGAAACGGCCCACAAATGTCCAGGAAGATTTTTTCTAATTTTGTCACAGATGTTATCGGTATCATCACTCCTTCTCTCTTTTCGTTACTGCATTTGACTAGCTGGCAAATATGGCAATTCTGTATATATTTTCTTACCTTCCTATTCATATCAGTGAAATACACATGTTCTTGCAGTGCTTTTACCACCTTCACTGCGCCCATATGACCATATCGTATGTGATAGTCGATGGTCAAATCTCTCTCTAGAACCTTTGGGATAACGATCTTCCAGTCTTCACCATTTTTATTGCTTTTGGTGAAAACTAGCTGATTGTGAATACAGAAATACTGTTTAATGTTTGCATCGTTATCTGCTAGTTTTTTAATAATTATCAATATTTTAGGATCTTGTTGTTGCTGCATAGCTATATCTGATAGTATTTTAGTAAGCTCAGATTTATTTTTTAGCAAGTGGTAGACCTTCGCGATGGTTTCTCTCTCTCCTTGGAACGTTTGTGTGTCGATGTTAATCCGGGACAACACGTCTGCAGCTGTGTTGCTTTTTCCCGGTATGTACTCCCACTGTATATTATACTCTTGGAGTGTGAGAGTCCATCTGGTCAACCTTCCGTGTTTCAATTTACAGTTCTTGAGGAATGAAATGGATTTATGATCCGTTCTTACTGTCACTTTATATCCCAAGATAAAGGTTCGAAATTTTTCGCAAGCGAATACGATACTTAACAATTCTTTTTCTGTGGTGTGATAGTTGCGTTCACACTTGTTCAACGTGCGACTTGCAAAACTGATTACTTCATGGTTCCCGTCTTGGTCTTCTTGATATAGCACGGATCCGAGACTCAAATCGCTGGCGTCGCAGTTCATGAAAATTGTTTTTCAAAGTTAGGGTGATGTAACATGACGGTTTCTAGGAACTTTTCTTTGATTAACTTAAATGTAGATTCTTGTTCTGATTCCCATTTCCACTTTTCTTTTGATGAAAGCTGTTTTGAAAATCAAGCTGTTAAATCGGAATAATTCTCTTGAAATTTACGATAGTAGTTGCAGATCCCGAGGAACGATTGCAGTTGTTTCTTGTTCTGTGGGACGGGGAAACGCTGTATTGCCTCCATCTTTTCCTGGGACGGTGTAATTCCATGTTCAGATAGGTTAAACCCCAAAAATTGGACTTCTTTTGCTATTAATTGAGACTTATCTAACTTCAATGTAATGTGATTATCTTCTAGTTTCTGTAAGACCTGTGCCACCCTTTCACAGTGTTCCTCCCAATTGTTGGAGGCGATTAAGAGATCGTCAACATAGACTGTTGTAAACTGCAGTGTATTGTGGCCCAGTATCTCGTCCATACATTTGACGAATATCGCTACCGAATTTACTAAGCCAAACGGTAGTCTTTTGAAATGGTAATTTCTACCTTCGAAAATAAAGGCAGTATACTTTCTACTATTCGGATGCAGTTCAACTTGCCAATATCCGCATACCGTATCCCATATACTGTAGAATTTTGAACCATAAAACTTCTTTAAGATCTCATCAATTTCTCCAGGTGATGTCCTGTCGTTAATTATGGTTTTGTTTAATTCCCTAGCATCTAAACAAATTCGTACCGCACCATTTTTCTTTGGTACGGCGACAATAGGGTTGGTATATGGTGAATTGCTTACTTCGATAATGTCATTTGCTATCAAACGCTGGATTTCTTCCCTTACTGCTTCCTTCAGCGAAAAGGCGATAGGATAAGATTTTCGTTTAAATTCGGTTTGGTCTTTGAATCTTAACTCGCATTGGAAATTTTTAATTTTTCCGGGTGTATCGGAAAATATGTGACGATACTGGCAATATATTTTTATCAGATGGTCCTTTTGTTCCCATGTCAGCTCTTGGTTATTTTGGTTGGTCTTGAATTCTCGTATCTCATTAATCTTGGTCAACCATAAATCTTCCTTTGGGTTATCGTGAAACTGCTTGTTGATGGTGCCTTCCTGATGTTGGTGGCCTTCCCTAATGTAATAGATTACATGTTCTGCGGGTGCCTTTTGATATTCTGTTAGCTTGGCTGTCCACTCAACTTCTCCTGTCTTCATTCTCACTGTATTTGTGTCCATGTTAATTATCGCAGTGTATTTCCTGAGTATATCACACCCAATGAGCAGGGTAAAAGGTAACCCACTGGCTACGAGGAATATCATCTGTATCGTGTTTCCGTTACTGGATACTTCAAGTTGCACTTGTTGTCTAATCGTCTTGTTTTGACGTCCGGTAGCTCCAATGAGTACAATGTTGTTAATAGGTAAAGTGGGTATTGTCGCTTTATTTTCAGATTGGATTCTATCTAACTCCACTTTATCAATCAATGATACATTTGCTCCGGTATCTATCATTGCCGTTGCTTTTATGTTATTGACCTTCACCGCTATGTATGCAATTTCACTATTACTTGTATCGCTGATAGTATTCTCTTTTTCTTCCATTAAGTCTCTTCTAACATTTTTCAAATAATTATTGGTGTATGTTTTACGAAGATTTGGATGGTTTGCCAAAACTCTAGACCCAATAGTCCGGTTCAGTGAGGGTACTACTTGGTTTTTCACTGCCGGTTGGCGTTTAAAGGCAGGTCACTATTCCCGTGCCTGTCTTGCGATGTCGACGCTATGGGTTCTTGATTCCCATTTCCATATCCATTATTGTAGATTGCTGTATTTTGCGTTGTTGTTCCTTGACTTCCATTACTGTCGCTTCCGTTAGATCGGTATCCAGATTCCCGCTCCTCTCTATCGCTGTTGCTGGAGTGACTATTCTGATTAGGGAAACTCCTCCTTCCTTGGTAGTAGTTTCGACGATTTCCCCCTCGACTGGCTTGAGCATAATGCACTCTACGAAAGTGATTATTATGTTGGTTGCCATTGCTTTGTCTTGGGTGATGATTGGGAGCTTGATTCTGGTACGGCCGGTAATAATTGTTACCTCTTTGGTAAGCTGGCTCTCGCTGATATCCACCTGAATGCTGATTATTATTATTCCCTCTATTATTGACGTTGTTGCCCCCTCCGTCTTGACGTGGTATAGGGTGATTTTGGAATCTCGGTGGGTAATTGTGATTTCTTCCCGGGCTATTCCTTTCGTTGGATATGTTGGGGTTATTATTCCCAGGTCCGCCTCGATCATATGTCTGGTTTGGTCCTTGCCGACTGCGTTGGTAGTAGCGTTCTCTTTCATGGTTCTCCAGCAGTTCGCACATCCCTTGGACTGTCTTTATTTGTGCATTTAGCCTCCCTTGTGATATGCCTTGATTGAAGTGGTAGGCTAATTTCGTCACTAGGCATTCTTCTGGAATGGCGGGTTCAAGATTCCTGGCTAGGCAAATCTTTCCCAAGAAATATGTTGTCATTGACTGCCTTCCATGTGTATCGAACCTCCCGTTTGTGATATCATCCCTAACGATGTTCTGGGTGGCTTCTGACCAATATTTTTGTTTAAACGCCACTTTGAAGTTGTCATAATTCCCCACTTCGTTACGGGTTGCCGTCCACCAATTGTCGAACGTGCTTTTGAAAGCTTTGTCTAACATTCCCTTAATGGTAGTCCATCTACTTTCTCTGTTTTTTCTTAGGATTTCTTCCATCCGTTCTAAAAATTCTAGCGGATTTTTATAATAGGTTCTGAATTCAATCTGGTCTCTGTTGTCTAGATGAGTCAATCCGGATAGTAAGTTTGGTATCGTCTGTAATCGATGCATCTCGTCGCGGAGGTCATCTAGCTCTCTTCGTTGACGCTCGGTTAGTAGGGTTCTATCATCATGTACCTGCTGCTTAATTGCGTCCACTCTTCCAGATACTTCTTCACACTTGTCTGTTAGTGTTGACTGTGCTATTTTCATGTTGGTTTGTTCTTGTGTTATCACATTAATTTGTGTACCATGCGTTCTCTCCATTTCGTTGATGCGTTGATTGATGTCCAACTCTGTTTGTATTAGTCTCAGGCTGGTACCTTCTCCCTCCTTTCGTACTTCATCCATCTCGACATTAACTTCAGTTGATAATACGGCCATGCGCTTCTCGATTTCATCGATATTTTCCTTCAGTCTTTTTTCTACCATTTCTTCTGTATCCTTGGCGGCTTCCTTCATCTTGTTACTGTTGATACTTATTTGCTGCCACATCCCTTCGTGGTCAGATTGTATAGTTTCGACGTCTCTATTGAACTTAGCAGTGATTTCATCCATTTTCTGGTTGGCCTGATCCATTCTGACTCCCAACTCTGTCGATAACTCCTCTTTCATGATGGCCATTTTCTTCTCCAGTAATTCCTCAGTTTTCTTTTGTCCATCTTCCATCCTCCTGTTCGTCTCCTGTATCTGGTTATTGAACTCTTCCTTTAATAATTCCATATGTTTCTTGTTCTCCCTCTGGCCTTCCTCTATTTTCTTGCTTAAGTCCTCTTTTGTGGATTGACTAGCTTCTTCTATTTTCTTGTTTAAGTCCTCCTTCATTGACCGATTGTCCTCTTTGGTGGATCGCTGACCTTCCTCTATTCTGTTTAAGTCTTCTTTCAATGACCATAATATCTCTAAAATACTGGCGTCCATTGTTGCCCTTGACTCCTCTGGTTGGCGTATTTCCGGCAGAACTTCTGGTTGTATTATTTCGGGCTCCTCATCTGGCTGTTGAACCCCCTCCGCCGGTTCAATTTGTTTGTCTTTTTCTTCCACTACTATCTCCTCCACGTCTTCTGTTGACATCGCCTCCTTCTCTTCTTTTCTGGTTTCCTTCTCTGCTTGCGCCATCCTTTTTCTTGACGTTGACCTTGATTTTGATCTAGATTACAACCTGTCTGTATACATCTTGATCTTCTGATAATGGTCCTGCTGTCTTCTCATGAATTATTATATTTAGGTTACTGGTTATTGTATATCTTCCTAACTCATGCTCAGACGTTGGGCGCCAACTATAACGTAAACGTAATAATTCGTTGGTATGTCCTCCTTTCGTAAAGCCCCACGTTGGGCGCCAACTTTTTATGGAACAAGTATATTATAACGTTAAGTTATAGATGATGAGATATTATGCTGTGTATGTATAATTGTATTTATAGTTGTAGTATGCTTGCAGATACGCTCCGGTATCTGCTATTATGTTGTTTCTATAAAAACTGCTCCAATTATAATTATTAGGAGTTATTAGTGTGATTGTATAATCTGTATAAGTGTTTATGAAGATTTCACTCTTTCGATTTAAATAAGTTTCGCGCACTTTTTGTTGTATGCCTCCCTCACTTACCACAAGTATCCGTTTCAGTCCTGTTCTGTGACGGTTGTTGCTGAAATACATACATTCAAAATGCACACAAATATTCCATTTGAATATTCAAAACAGTTAGTACACACAATATGAATGAGTTAGCACGTATATGTAATACTTTAAATTACTCTCTGTTTGAATTCTTCCGCCACCTTTGGTAGAACTGATTTAAAAGAAATAATTTAATTTCTATTTGAAATGATACTCTTGTTCATAGGTAAATAAGTGAAGGTTTATTAACAAATTTTAATAAATGGCAAATTTCAAAAAAAAAATTAACAATCATTTGGCTAATAACCCTTTAAATAATAATTACAATTGATTAATTTTAACATAAAACTCTATCCAGGCTCAATGCTGGTAGTCCTGTCTTTAGTACAATAATTTGAACTTATAAGGTTATGTTTTCTTGTTAATATATTATCAGGTTGTTAGGTTCTTTGAGGATACATGATATCAGTGTCAAGATGTAATATTAATAGAATCAATAAAATTAAACAATGGTTAAAAAATAACGAATAAATATAAAACAATGAAATTTAATACCATATGTATGGTAAGTATGTAATTATCGTACGTTTGGATGCGCACGCACCTTATAACATTCTATAGCAAGCGTCAGACTCGTGGCTTGTACAGTTTCAATGTATCGTTTTATTTTCAACCATGAATTTGATAACTATATATTTTCAAGAGAAAAATTTAATAAAATACAAAAAAACTCTTGCTATGATTTCTATTTAGTTTGGAAACTATTTGAGAACAGATGCAACAGTTAAATTAATAAGCTACCGCTACCAATTTGAGGTTAGCGATCACAGGTAATGCTATTACAGAAAATGATTTCTTACTGGTTAATATTTCTTAATTTATATTTCTGAACATAATATTATTAACTTTTTAACATGTTACTATTAAAATTGCTTTATACTTTTTACGTAAGTCAATGTTATTTATTTCAAAACATCGAGTAATCAAAACAAGTTTAGTCAAAAGAGTGTCTAAACGTTAACTCTTGTAATTAGTTATAGTTACTTTAAACATACTTTTTATAATTATAAAATTAATTAAAATATTTATTTAATATTTTAATAAGTCAAAATTGACATTTCTTGAAATTCTAATAATTCCATCATAAGTTTGATGCTGCGCTAGTAATGACTCGCGTAGTATCAAAATGTCTATTTCAAAATATTATTTTTGAAAAATCAAAGTTATTTAAATAAAATAATGTACTCCCTGTTTATTATCACAACACACGCGAGTACGACCGGGATTATACACTATCGTACTTATATTGTTCGGTAATCCCGCACATATCACTCGGAAGTGTATTTGTTGTGTCAAGGTTATGTCTTAATTAACTTAATGTCAATACACACACACACAAATTTGAAAATACTTTTTCATGGCGTTGAGTGGCGTGACCTATTCGTCTGGAAGCTGTTCTTAGACTGTTACAATTTGCCAAAGCGTCTCTCTCGCGTCTGACAAAATGCGTTGATTTGATTGGCTGTAATCACTACAATCTTCACCCCAAAAGCCTATGTTTTATTAAAATATTTGGTGTTTTACCAAATTTCGACTTTGGGTCCTGGTTTATGTGACGTAAGCACTAGTGTAAAAAATACTTGAAAAGTTAATAATTACAATAACTTCCTTATTGAACGTCCTATCATTACATGAGTTACGTCATTGAATTATAGACATTTTCTTCTTTAATTTAAGTCTAAACAACACTATTTTATTTACATTGCTTCTCTTAAAATAATGTTTTTATTAATTATCTTGGTGTTTCTTATATTTATAAGTTTTTGACACCAGATTTAATTATTTTTAATAAAAACACTTTCTAAATAAACACTTGGAGTCCATTTCTCACTTGGTTTGATTGGTTATTTGGAAATAATTATTTCCTTAACAATAGCTTATTTTAGCGTCATTAGGCGTCCATCTTGGTTTTTATATAAAAGTATTTAAAATGAATTTCCCTTATCTAATACAAGTAATCTTACAATCTTATGATACTAAAACGATTATGTACATGATTTCACACTTAAGTATCCTCACATGATTGTATTAAACATAATACATATATTGTCTTCTTCCTCTTCTACCTTTCTCATACAATTGTCAATATAATTTTAGTCTTTTCTAAGTGAATTATATTATGTATTAGATGTCATTAGTGTACATACATTGTACTTAATGTATTACATATATTGGTCAGCTTCTAGCTAGTTTAGTCCCCTTCAATTCTCTAATAATGGGCTTGTTCCTATGGTGTTTCAACATAATGGTCATTTATTTTTCATAAAAACAATACTTAAACTGTTATTGTTACATTATGTTTGTGTTTCTACATTGGTATTAGACATTACTCCTACTTTTGGTAATGTTCTCATTTACTCTTAGATAAATTTATATGTCATATTTTACCTAAGTAATTTACTTAACATGGTTGGTTTATATATGATTTCTGTCACTATGGTCAGTTGGTTTCTAATTATTTGCATATATACTGACTGTTTTTATAGTTCTAACCTGTTCTCAAAGTTGTATTGATTTTCCCTCTAACTACTGGTAATATTGTGAACAATCTGTGTTTAAGCTTTAATACACTATTTTCCTTAACTAATGGGCCATACAGTGGTCCATCTTACATCTGATTGTTTGTACATGGTTAGTTAGTTTACATCATTTTGTTTATACTACTGTTGTTATTATGTTAAAGATCTGTTCTCAAACCATTACCAGATATTAGTCTTACTACTGGTAATATGGTTATTCACTTTAGTATTGGTTTTGATATTGCACTTTGCCTATTTGAATTGGCATATTTGTTGCATCTTTGCTATAGCTGTCTGCCATTGCATTTGATTGGTTTTATTTACATGGTTGCATTTTAATGTATTGTCTATTAGGATGTATTGTTATTTATAACAATTCCTTAATTGATATCATTGTTGATAATCATTTATTTTCATTGATATTTTTGGTTTTCTGTTTAACAGGTACTTTCTCTATGGGTTATGTAACAATGTACCATCTGTTTTAATGCAGTATGTCTCTACTACCTACATGGTATCAGTATGGTCTTTCACAATAATATTTTACTTATTTTGTGACACATGTTTATACATTCCTTCTTAAACATTAATATATATCTTATTGTATTACTTATGATATTTTTCTAGTCATAGGTTGAATTCAATTCAATCCCTTTTGTTTGATACAATGGTTTTTTATATTGTTGTCAGTTCTTTACCAAAAATAAAACATAGTTATATTGTTCTATTTTGTTTCATTTTGGTGGACTTATGATTATCTGTGTTAATCACAACTTTATTAAACGCGTCACACTCATTGTTCGTGTCTATTTGACTTATTTAACATCTTGTTGTTTTCATCATGGAATTAACATATTTTCATATACTTATAAACTTCCTCACTATAATTGTTTGTGTGGTTTTATCAGTAGAAATAGTTGGTTATTCACATGTTTCACATCTATTAAGTACGCACTGTCATTGTTTGTATTTCCTTAAATGCTAATCACTGTTTTTCATCCTCACATCTGATAATCATTATTTCACTTGTCACTTAATTAGTCTTTGGTGCACGTGGTTTATGTTGATTTCTGGTATGATTTATTCATCTTCTTCTCTCTTCTGAGTCAGCTTTCTTGTCCTTCTTCTTTCTTGTTATTTTCATCGTAGTCATTATTCTTTAGTCGTTTCCCCTCACTTTTGGAGTTTGTTAAATCCTTATTTCGTCGTTTTCCCTCACTTTTGGATCCTATTGGGTTTATAATTGGTATTTGGTTTTGGCTCACTTCATTTTCTTTCTTATTTTTCGTAGTTGATGTCACTAGATTGATATTATCTTATTCATAGTTGGATTTTTATATTAACACATTTGTAGATACACACTTTATATACATGGATTTACTTATCTAGATTTACATTCATATTTTTTATCTTACTTGCCGTCCTTTAGGCTCATTTTATGTAACTGCCATATTTGGTTATGTTACAATATGTAGATATTGAGTGTGTATGTGGTTGTATTGATTGTAGATACGCTCCGGTATCCACAACAATATTGTATAATAAAATTTCCAAAATGTAATTATTATTAGCGGTTTGATTGTTATTACTAGTTGTGTGAGTATTCCCGTTTAAATTCTTCAATTTAAAAAGTATTTTCGCACTCCACTGTTCACCTCCCCACTTACCATATGTGGATATTACTGTCCTGTTGGGTGACTGCTTCTGCTGTAACATACACTCAACTTGTAACATACAAGTGGATATTCTATTTGAATATCATACGTGATCAGCATGCACAATAAAAATAAAATAAAAGCTGAATTATGATTTGAATTATCAGGAATATTCAAATTCTGCCGCCACCTTTTGATAGAACTAGCTATGAAAACTAAACTATTTTAATTTTGAAATTAAACACTTTTTCCACTGGTAACGAACAATTGAGGTTTATTAACAGTTATGGAATGCTATTAACCCTTTTAAAATCAACAATCAATCACTAATAGTTTTACAGAAAAATAATTATTATGAACAATTTTAAAAAGAAACTCTTCTTAACCTCAAGGCTGGTAACACTGTAGGTTAATACAATAATTTTATTTAGAGAGGTTATGTCCTCTTTACATTGTTGAATTACCAAGTTCGTGTGATCTTTGAAGTTACATGATGCCAGATACAAGATGTTGTGTTTTATAACAATATTTAATAAAGAATTAATAGAAAACAAACAAACAAATATTAAAATTGAAAGTCGCTACCATATCACCGATAACTATCGTATTATCGTACGCGGCATACAGTACACAGTAGTTACTTGAATAAACACGTGCGTTGAGTTGCACTGCTAAAAATTACTATTATTATATAATAGTTGGCTATAAAAATTATTTATTGACAAGAGAAAAAGTTTATAATAAAAAAAACTCTTGTGATAGCTTTCATTTGGTTTGTATTACTTGAGAACAGACTTATGAAAAAGGTGACAAGTTGTTGTTATTATTTCTAGGTTAGCTAATAATGTAAGTAGTTATTAGGGTTAAATATATTATTCATTGAGTTCTTATTAATCTAAACATATATATTGTTATATAAATATATATATAATAGTTACAAATAATACTGTGTATATTTTGCTGTCTTGTGTTTCTCCTTAAAGCCACACTGCTGGGCTAGCCAACTGGTAATATAATAAAATTACAAGTTCAAGTTATGTATTTCTTGTTGTATTGATGTTAGGTGTTTTCGTGTGGTTGTAGACACGCACCGGTGCCTACTATAATGTTGGTTATAAAAGGTGTAATTTGCAATCGTAACTGTCACTGGTGTTAATGTTTTGCTGTTGTAAGTACGCCGTAATAATTCACTCTTCTTATTAAAATATAGTCCGCGCACTTGTGGTGTATCTGATTTACTTACCACTGTTGAAATTCAAATTCTATCTTGTGGCGTTCCGTCTGAAATACATTCACTTCAAACACAATAGAAAAAATATTCAATTTGAATATTTAACATGTTTTCACACACAGTAATGAATGCAGCAATATCTGATAAGTATATTGATTTATACTAATACTTTTTGAATTCTTCCGCCACCTGTCAGAACTGATTAAAAACAATGAATGAATCTACTTTTAATAAAATGATACTCTTGTTATGGTAATAAAAATTATAGGTTTATTAACAAGTTATTACGTGAGAATATTTTTAACAAACAAAACAATAATTAACAACCCTTTCAATTGCTGATTACAAAATAAAACTTCAAATGAAACTCTATCTGATCTCTCAAGGCTCTGGTATACCTGTTGTTGTTACAATAATTTTACTGTACAGGTTATGTTGTTTTAATTCAGTATATACCATATTCCGTTAAGGTTCTTGGAGATATCATGATACCAGACTCAAGATGTACTATAATTAATTATTTAGGATTAACAATATTAACTGATAATTGAACAAAATATAAAATTTAAAATTGGTATCATATTTCTGATGTTTACTAAAATTATCGTACGCCGGTATGCGCACGCATCTTTACTTTAGTATTGTGGTTAGGCTGTATGACTTGTACAGCATTTAACAAGTATTACTTTTAGTTAATAATTAGTTTTAAAATAATTTGTTCACAAGAGAAAAATTTCTAATAAAAAAAAAACTCTTGTTTGCAATGTACTTTAATTTGCATGTTAATTGAGAACAATTCGGTAACGTCATCATAACAAGCTACCGTAATGGTTTCTGAGGTTAAGAATGACCGTTATTTTTATAAGGATAAGTTTGTCTTATTAACTAATATTACTTATGCTATACAGGTAAACATATTATTTTCTAATAAGTTTTAACATAGGATTATCAGAATTATGTTTGATACAATTAATAAAATAAATTCTGAAATAACGAAATATTCAACAAATACGTTTTATCAAGTAAGCGTCTAAATGCACTCGTATTTATCAATAATTATCTTTAAGCATTATTTTTTTACATCGTTATAATTTATTAAAATATTTTTTATAATATTTTAATAATGTTGTGTTAAATCTCCTTTAAATTCTGATAACTTAGTTGTTGATTTCCAATACGCTGCATAATGACTTGCGTAGTATCGAAAATTCGAAATTGGCTAAATTCTTATTTTTCTTTTAAGTATTGTTTAATTGAAATTGTACTCCCTGTTTCTTAATTAAAAAATTCACTCGCAAATAGATCGATATTGTACACTGATCTACTTGATAAAATAACACAAATCCGCACTGTTGCACTCGTTAGTAAATGTGTAGTATTAGGTTAGTGTATGTATATTGTACTTGAGTAAAACATGTCGCGCACTAATTTAAAAATATACTTTTTCTGGTCTGGAGTGGCGTGGCTTGTTCCTTCGGTGTTCGATTGTAGACTGTCATGTACCTCGAGAGCATCTCTCGCTCGTCTGATGAACTTCATTCATTCCATTGGTTGGTTTTTTATAGTCTCTGACCCAAAAGGCCTATATTTTATTAAAATATTTAATTTTTAGTCAAAATCGATTTTGGGTTGGAGACTTTTTCACGTCATCGACGGTACAAATTTTTAGTTCGAAAGTTAAAAACTATCACAACTTCCTTATTATACGTCCTATCGTTAATCGGTTTATATCACTGAACTCAGGGCGTTTTGCTTATTAAAATAAGTCCAAACACGCTTATTTTCTGTTCACTATCAATATTATTATATTGATTTTATTTATTATTTTTGGTACGTCTTATCTTTATAAGTTCGTATTACCAGATTTTTCTTAAATCTAATATAACATTTCTTATTTAAACACTTCGAGTCTATATCTCATTTGGTTTAAGTTACAATTTGTGAAAAACTATTTCCTACACAATTTTCGCTATGGTGTTACTCAGCGTCCATGTTGGATTTTTCACAAACATGCTTATTATTAAATATCCTTATCTAAAATGAACATATTATTACCTAGTATTACTAACAATGACTATTTACATACTTTTTTACTATAATATTGGTGTATTACCGTGGTCAATTCAGTATTTAAATCATTTTAAACCTCTCACATAATGCTTATACAACTTTTCATCTTGTTTTCTATTTTTATTACATAGATTATATTATTTAATTGTTATAATTAGTGTACATACACAATAATTAATCTGTTATATTCAATGGTCATCTTTTAATAAACTCAGAACCTCCTAATTATTCAGTAGTGGCTCTGTCTATGTTGTGTCATGACATTATAGGTATTTATTTTGTTTAATATAATAACAAAGTGTTATTGTCCTATTTGGATTGTATTCCTAAAGTAGCATTGGATATCAATCTAACTTTTAGTAATGTTTCCAATTACTTTTTACATAGGTTTACTAGTTATATTTTTCATAACTAGCTGGTTGGTCATTGTTTGTTTACCTCTGTCCTTTTTCACATTGGACATTTGGTTTTCAAATGTTTATGTACAATATGATTGTTTTAGTGGTCATTATTTGTTCTCAAAGTAGCTCTGAGATTTCCTCTTGCTACTGGTAATAATTGTAATACCTTCTTCTCAATATTTAGTACAGTATTTTCTTTAACTAACTTGCTATACACTGGTTTAGCTTACATTTGGTCATATATACATGGTTATTTTGTTTACAATAATTCAGTCATAATACTGTTCTTAACATGTTCAAAACTTGTTCTCAAAGTATTATCATATATTCCTTTCACTACTGGTACTATTCTGATAAACATTTACATTAGTTTTAATACTGTAGTTTGCTTAACTAAATTGGTACATTGTCTTATTTCTGTCTTTGACTGTGTCACTATGTCTGACTTGTTTTGTTTACATTGTTTTGTCTTATACATTATATTGTTTCTTTATATTTACTTGATGATCATATATTTATACTAATATGTATCATTTTCTGTTATAATAGGTTACTTCCTTGTGGGTATTGTAACAATGTATCATCGGTTTTAGTGCAGTATCTACCTACACCTAAACTGACTCCATTATGGTATATTAACATAATACCTTCACTAATTTGTTACAAATGTTTACAACTCCTTCTAATACACTAATACAAATCTTTCTTATATTACTTACAATGTTTTTCTCTGGTCAATTGTGGAATCTAATTTCCTGTCATGTTTGACACTTAACAAATATTCTCTATTTGTTGTCAGTTTTTTGATATAAACAATAATATGATTGTTTTATATGTTCTGATCTGGTGGTCTTATAATTATGTGTGTTGGTCACAACTTTGTTAAATCAGTCACACTCATTGTTTGTGTTTATTTGACTATTTTTTAACCTTTGTTGCCTCATCATGAAATTAACCTATTTTTTCACACTGTAAACTTCCTCACTGTAATTGTTTGTGTGGTTTTCAGTTGAAATAATCAGTTATTCACCGGTTTCACATTTGTATTAAGTACACTTTTATTGTTTGTGTTTCTTTAAATGATCACACTGGTTTTCATGTCACACTTATAGTTATTTCTTTTGTCACTGACTGTTTCTTCTTTAAAATATATATGGTTCATTGATTCCTTACGTCTTTGGTTTCTCTTCATTCTTCTTCTTGGTCCTTCTTCTTTCTTCTTAATTCCAAATTTCATGGTAGTCGCTGTTTTCATTTTATTTCCATTGTCGTTGTAGCTTGATGATCCTTGTCTCGTTGATTCCCCTCACTGCTGGATATTATTTTCATTGATTCCCCTCACTGCTGGATCCTATTGGGTCTATTTATTAGTATTTTGTTTTGGTCTTGTGTCATTTTCTTTTTACGTTTTATAATTAAGGTTGACATATTCACATTCTCGTCTTCATTGTTGGATTCTTCTATTATTAGTCTTGTAGATACACAACTTATATACTTATCTTTGTTCATTTAAATATGTTCCCATGTCTCTTATCATACTTGACGTCATATATATTTATAGTATGTAACTACCATATTTTGGTACTGTTACATATGCCTTCCTTTAAGAATTGATTAATTCTGAATTATTATAATATATTTTTCACTTGAAGAATTCATCAATTGTTGTACATTCCACGTTGATTCACATGTTTTGTCCATATATCCCTTTGCTTTCTTCTATTTGAATCGTATTTATCTTCGCTATGTAATTATCTCCCTTGTTTATCTAGTTCCCTAATTCCCTAACATAAATATTAGCTGGGGCAGTTTAGAGCGGCTCACTTTGGCTATTCAACTCTACTGGCCATACTAATTTCAATAAATCTGGAGGCAAATCATCTCCTTCAATAACTATAAATGATTGCTGGCATTACTCTTCAGTCAATTCATTTTAAATCATCAAAATAATAATAGTGGTCGTTCTTCCGACAAATAATAAATATACTTGGGATCAATCAACGCATCTGCGGTTTATACATTTTTATTCTCTCTTTTCTTGATTCAACTTATACTATATTCTTCACATATTGTAGGGATAGTCTGTTTTACACATTCTCACTGGTATACTCTCATGATTGTCTTCGTTATTATATTATTTTTCATCCTTCATTAATCTTGATCAATCTCTTCTTTTGTTGTCACCTTGAGCTTGTCACCTCATTATATTCTTCATCTTAGGTTTCATTCTTCTAGGTATAAAACTTAAATACATTTGTTTTTTCTTCTTCATCATGGGTTGTATTTGGTGTTTACATTCTATATGGTATCGGTTTCCTTATTAGTAGTATACATTATAAACAAGTGGTTGTGTGTGGTGGCTGGTCTACATTACAACTTTAATTTGGTTTCATTTTTCCAACTTCGCACTTGTTTCTTCTCTCTCTCTCTTTTTTTTTTCTTTTTTTCTTTTAGTAGTAGTACGGGTGAGATGTTGTTATTACTTGTTGACGTGGCTCTTGGAAATAGTTGTGCCAAGGATCTTGTGTGTCGTTCTCGTTTATATATCTTTCTTATAGTAGTAGTACATATTATTAATAATACAATGTTCTGTATCCTTTACGTTAATTCTCTTGAAGTACATTCTCTTACATTATAAAATTACAATACGTTCAATGTTCAATACATAATTATACATTTACTTCTCATTTAATACACACATAATAATTTTCACAATAGTAATACCTTCTTTTTCTGTGGTTAACATCTATATTTGTACTCGTACTTTCATTTTCCACCCTTAAATAATAATAATCTTCATATCAACCTTGCATTTTTTCATCTCAATATAGTCAACAGTTATACATATAGTCACATCTTCATTTTTTATAACAAATATTTCCATTTTTCACATTATCAATATTCGAGTAATCCTTATCGCCATTTTTTCACTATTTGGTTCCATAATTTTAATCTTCAATGTATTTTTTCATCGAGGTCTGATTGTAGGCATTACTGGTTATCATAATAGTCAGTCCCATAAATCGGTGTACATTTTATGTTTTAACCGTAATCGTCGTTATCCTCTCTTCCTATCTTCTGGACTTCTTTGGTATTCATACTTCCGTCCGTCCTTGATATGTATCGATCTATCATCTGGTTCTTCCATTTGAAAGCTATGAGGGCTGAGTCTGCCTTCCATTCTTCTGTCTTCTCTCTCTCTTCAATATATCTGCTTCCATCATTCTCTTGGTGGTTGTTAGTACTGTCGTTTGGTGATTCCCTCAATTTGGTTTGGGTACCTTCATCTATCCGTTGATTATGTACTTCCGGTAATTGACTCCACTCCTTCCGCATTTCTCTTATCCTTCGGGCGTATCCTTCCACAATCCGGTCCCATTTCTCCTGGTAGCCTTCCTTCTTCTTACGGTACTTCACTCTTCTCTTGGAAACACGTGGTTGAGATATACCGTTGGTCATTTTCTTCTTTGTTGTTATATAATTTTCTTTCTCGTCAATCTCCATGATGCTCCCCCGATACTCCTTCCTGAAGATCCCTTCTTCATGGTTGATGATTGGTATGTTGACCACATTAATCAGACCATTTCTAGTCATTTCAATCAATTCTTTTGTGACTCTTGCCTTCCTTGGACGTAGGGTTCTTCTTTTTTCCATCTTCGCTTCTTCCTTTTCCATAATTATTTGGATTTTCTTTTCTCCACTATATTTAGGCTCTGGATTCGTTGGTTCCGTGTTTTTATTTTCAGGTATCTCTTCTGTCCCTGGTTTGTTGTCGTCTATCTTCTGGCTGGCTTGTTCCCTCTGTTCTCTCTCTCTTCTGAATTTTTCTATAAATAATTGGTTGTCTTCATGTATTTCCGTCAATATCCTCATTATTTCTAACTCTTGTGCTCTTGTTAATCCCGACATCTTGTTGTTCTGGTAATGTATCTGCTGTCTGTTTCACGAATTAGGATTATTGTGTATCTAGTTATGGTGTAATTCCCCTTAAATCGTGCCCCACGTTGGGCGCCAACTTTTGTTATATAAATATATATATAATAGTTACAAATAATACTGTGTATATTTTGCTGTCTTGTGTTTCTCCTTAAAGCCACACTGCTGGGCTAGCCAACTGGTAATATAATAAAATTACAAGTTCAAGTTATGTATTTCTTGTTGTATTGATGTTAGGTGTTTTCGTGTGGTTGTAGACACGCACCGGTGCCTACTATAATGTTGGTTATAAAAGGTGTAATTTGCAATCGTAACTGTCACTGGTGTTAATGTTTTGCTGTTGTAAGTACGCCGTAATAATTCACTCTTCTTATTAAAATATAGTCCGCGCACTTGTGGTGTATCTGATTTACTTACCACTGTTGAAATTCAAATTCTATCTTGTGGCGTTCCGTCTGAAATACATTCACTTCAAACACAATAGAAAAAATATTCAATTTGAATATTTAACATGTTTTCACACACAGTAATGAATGCAGCAATATCTGATAAGTATATTGATTTATACTAATACTTTTTGAATTCTTCCGCCACCTGTCAGAACTGATTAAAAACAATGAATGAATCTACTTTTAATAAAATGATACTCTTGTTATGGTAATAAAAATTATAGGTTTATTAACAAGTTATTACGTGAGAATATTTTTAACAAACAAAACAATAATTAACAACCCTTTCAATTGCTGATTACAAAATAAAACTTCAAATGAAACTCTATCTGATCTCTCAAGGCTCTGGTATACCTGTTGTTGTTACAATAATTTTACTGTACAGGTTATGTTGTTTTAATTCAGTATATACCATATTCCGTTAAGGTTCTTGGAGATATCATGATACCAGACTCAAGATGTACTATAATTAATTATTTAGGATTAACAATATTAACTGATAATTGAACAAAATATAAAATTTAAAATTGGTATCATATTTCTGATGTTTACTAAAATTATCGTACGCCGGTATGCGCACGCATCTTTACTTTAGTATTGTGGTTAGGCTGTATGACTTGTACAGCATTTAACAAGTATTACTTTTAGTTAATAATTAGTTTTAAAATAATTTGTTCACAAGAGAAAAATTTCTAATAAAAAAAAAACTCTTGTTTGCAATGTACTTTAATTTGCATGTTAATTGAGAACAATTCGGTAACGTCATCATAACAAGCTACCGTAATGGTTTCTGAGGTTAAGAATGACCGTTATTTTTATAAGGATAAGTTTGTCTTATTAACTAATATTACTTATGCTATACAGGTAAACATATTATTTTCTAATAAGTTTTAACATAGGATTATCAGAATTATGTTTGATACAATTAATAAAATAAATTCTGAAATAACGAAATATTCAACAAATACGTTTTATCAAGTAAGCGTCTAAATGCACTCGTATTTATCAATAATTATCTTTAAGCATTATTTTTTTACATCGTTATAATTTATTAAAATATTTTTTATAATATTTTAATAATGTTGTGTTAAATCTCCTTTAAATTCTGATAACTTAGTTGTTGATTTCCGATACGCTGCATAATGACTTGCGTAGTATCGAAAATTCGAAATTGGCTAAATTCTTATTTTTCTTTTAAGTATTGTTTAATTGAAATTGTACTCCCTGTTTCTTAATTAAAAAATTCACTCGCAAATAGATCGATATTGTACACTGATCTACTTGATAAAATAACACAAATCCGCACTGTTGCACTCGTTAGTAAATGTGTAGTATTAGGTTAGTGTATGTATATTGTACTTGAGTAAAACATGTCGCGCACTAATTTAAAAATATACTTTTTCTGGTCTGGAGTGGCGTGGCTTGTTCCTTCGGTGTTCGATTGTAGACTGTCATGTACCTCGAGAGCATCTCTCGCTCGTCTGATGAACTTCATTCATTCCATTGGTTGGTTTTTTATAGTCTCTGACCCAAAAGGCCTATATTTTATTAAAATATTTAATTTTTAGTCAAAATCGATTTTGGGTTGGAGACTTTTTCACGTCATCGACGGTACAAATTTTTAGTTCGAAAGTTAAAAACTATCACAACTTCCTTATTATACGTCCTATCGTTAATCGGTTTATATCACTGAACTCAGGGCGTTTTGCTTATTAAAATAAGTCCAAACACGCTTATTTTCTGTTCACTATCAATATTATTATATTGATTTTATTTATTATTTTTGGTACGCCTTATCTTTATAAGTTCGTATTACCAGATTTTTCTTAAATCTAATATAACATTTCTTATTTAAACACTTCGAGTCTATATCTCATTTGGTTTAAGTTACAATTTGTGAAAAACTATTTCCTACACAATTTTCGCTATGGTGTTACTCAGCGTCCATGTTGGATTTTTCACAAACATGCTTATTATTAAATATCCTTATCTAAAATGAACATATTATTACCTAGTATTACTAACAATGACTATTTACATACTTTTTTACTATAATATTGGTGTATTACCGTGGTCAATTCAGTATTTACATCATTTTAAACCTCTCACATAATGCTTATACAACTTTTCATCTTGTTTTCTATTTTTATTACATAGATTATATTATTTAATTGTTATAATTAGTGTACATACACAATAATTAATCTGTTATATTCAATGGTCATCTTTTAATAAACTCAGAACCTCCTAATTATTCAGTAGTGGCTCTGTCTATGTTGTGTCATGACATTATAGGTATTTATTTTGTTTAATATAATAACAAAGTGTTATTGTCCTATTTGGATTGTATTCCTAAAGTAGCATTGGATATCAATCTAACTTTTAGTAATGTTTCCAATTACTTTTTACATAGGTTTACTAGTTATATTTTTCATAACTAGCTGGTTGGTCATTGTTTGTTTACCTCTGTCCTTTTTCACATTGGACATTTGGTTTTCAAATGTTTATGTACAATATGATTGTTTTAGTGGTCATTATTTGTTCTCAAAGTAGCTCTGAGATTTCCTCTTGCTACTGGTAATAATTGTAATACCTTGTTCTCAATATTTAGTACAGTATTTTCTTTAACTAACTTGCTATACACTGGTTTAGCTTACATTTGGTCATATATACATGGTTATTTTGTTTACAATAATTCAGTCATAATACTGTTCTTAACATGTTCAAAACTTGTTCTCAAAGTATTATCATATATTCCTTTCACTACTGGTACTATTCTGATAAACATTTACATTAGTTTTAATACTGTAGTTTGCTTAACTAAATTGGTACATTGTCTTATTTCTTTCTTTGACTGTGTCACTATGTCTGACTTGTTTTGTTTACATTGTTTTGTCTTATACATTATATTGTTTCTTTATATTTACTTGATGATCATATATTTATACTAATATGTATCATTTTCTGTTATAATAGGTTACTTCCTTGTGGGTATTGTAACAATGTATCATCGGTTTTAGTGCAGTATCTACCTACACCTAAACTGACTCCATTATGGTATATTAACATAATACCTTCACTAATTTGTTACAAATGTTTACAACTCCTTCTAATACACTAATACAAATCTTTCTTATATTACTTACAATGTTTTTCTCTGGTCAATTGTGGAATCTAAATTCCTGTCATGTTTGACACTTAACAAATATTCTCTATTTGTTGTCAGTTTTTTGATATAAACAATAATATGATTGTTTTATATGTTCTGATCTGGTGGTCTTATAATTATGTGTGTTGGTCACAACTTTGTTAAATCAGTCACACTCATTGTTTGTGTTTATTTGACTATTTTTTAACCTTTGTTGCCTCATCATGAAATTAACCTATTTTTTCACACTGTAAACTTCCTCACTGTAATTGTTTGTGTGGTTTTCAGTTGAAATAATCAGTTATTCACCGGTTTCACATTTGTATTAAGTACACTTTTATTGTTTGTGTTTCTTTAAATGATCACACTGGTTTTCATGTCACACTTATAGTTATTTCTTTTGTCACTGACTGTTTCTTCTTTAAAATATATATGGTTCATTGATTCCTTACGTCTTTGGTTTCTCTTCATTCTTCTTCTTGGTCCTTCTTCTTTCTTCTTAATTCCAAATTTCATGGTAGTCGCTGTTTTCATTTTATTTCCATTGTCGTTGTAGCTTGATGATCCTTGTCTCGTTGATTCCCCTCACTGCTGGATATTATTTTCATTGATTCCCCTCACTGCTGGATCCTATTGGGTCTATTTATTAGTATTTTGTTTTGGTCTTGTGTCATTTTCTTTTTACGTTTTATAATTAAGGTTGACATATTCACATTCTCGTCTTCATTGTTGGATTCTTCTATTATTAGTCTTGTAGATACACAACTTATATACTTATCTTTGTTCATTTAAATATGTTCCCATGTCTCTTATCATACTTGACGTCATATATATTTATAGTATGTAACTACCATATTTTGGTACTGTTACAATATATATACTATTCATAATACTCCTGATGCGTATCTATCAGTTAATTGAATGATTTTTCGCAAAAAATAAAAATATTTATTTTCGTTAGTCAAATCAAAAACAACATGAGTCAATTGAGCGACTATTTGCGACACTCATATTTTGTAATATTTAAATTAATCTTGACTCCTTTAATTATGATAAATCGTAAAAACATTTATTTCTTAAGTTAATAAATGCGAAATAATTCTTTTATTAGTTCTGATAACTTTCATCAGAATTGCTACACTTCGATACTACTGATTAGAGTAGTATCCAAACAATCATTTACAGAAATTATTATTTCTGTTTTATTTTTTAAATAATGAAAATATAGTACTCCCTGGTTTTTTATCAACACAAAACTCGAAAATACGACCGATATTATACACTGGTCGTATTTTACTATTATATTCACTCCGCACTATACACTCGTTCATTGTTTGTCATGTGTAGGTTAGGTGTGTGTAGAATGACTCTTGTATATGTCGCGCACAATTCAAATAAAACTTCTTCATCGACCTTGCCCGTCGATTTATGCGTGTTTACTCCTTGATGATTGAAAGATGACTGTGACGCTTCTCCTAAGCGTCTCTGGCTTGTCTGCCGGTTTTCATTCATTTGATTGGTTCAATTTTTCGAACTCTCCGACCCAAAACACCTTGATTTAGTACAACTTTTAATTTATTACCAATTTTGTATATGGGTTGGAGACTAAAGTGACGTAAACGCCGATGCACAAAATGATTAAAAAGTTTATAATCGTTATAACTTTTTTATTAGTTGTCATATCGTTGAATGGTTGGTGTCAATAAATCGCGGACATCCTGGGCTTTAAATAAAGTCCAAACAAGATTGAAATCCGTCCATTATTAATCCACTACAACGATTTTACAAATTCTTATGGTGAATCTTAAAATTAATAAGTTTATTTCACCAAATCTTATCTAGTTACACAATAACACTTCTGATTAAACGTTTTGAGTCCATTTCTCAATTGCTTAATACAAAAATTGGGAGTAATTATTATTCAAACCATGTTTGATAATGGCGTCTCAAGCGTCCATATTCGATTATTTATAATCGCCCTTAATACTATTATTCCTTATCTAATGACATTTGTTTTGTATTCTAATAATAATATAAACGTTTATTTACATTGGTTTACACTTTAGTATATGCACAATGTTGTGTTTCATATACTAGTAGTCTTATCTAACTACCTTCTGATCTCTTTTCTTTAAATTGTCACTTTGTTTTTGTTTTTCTACATAAGGTATATAATGTTGAAAATGCAAATAGTGTACAACTATAGTACCTAGTTCATTTAATATATTTGTTAGCCTTTCGCTATCTGAAAACCTTTCAATTCCTAGTATTGGGTTTGTTTACATCAGGTTATGACATGGCCGTCAGTTATTTTTTAATAAATCAATAACTAAATTGTTATTACTACATTTGACATAGATTCTCAAAGTAGTATCAGATATCCTTCTGATTACTGATAACATTTTTATTTACCCTTGAACAAGTTTGGATGGTGCATTTTGCTTAAATAACTTGCTACATAGTGTTTGTTTACATTCTGATTCCACCATCATGGTCATTTAGTTTTCAATAATTTGTCTATAAAATTACTATCCTTATGCTTATGGTCTGTTCTCATAGTAGTATTAGATGTCCTTCTAACTACTGGTAACACTTTCACCAATCTCTGTGTAAGTTTTCATAATGTATTTTGCTTAACTAGTTTGTTACATTGCCTTTGTTTACATCTGGCTATTCATTCATATTCAGTTAGTTTACAATATTTTGATCATAAAACTATTATTATTACACTTATAATCTGTTCTTTTCTAACTACTGGTAACACTTTCATCAATCTCTGTGTAAGTTTTAATAATGTATTTTGCTTAACTAATTTGTCATATTGGGTTCCCTTTCATCTAGCTTTGTGCTATCATATTTAATCTGCTTTATGTGCAGTGTATTTCAGTATAAGACATTATTTATTAGCGTGCATCATTATTTATAATGAATCTTTAATTGAAACAATTGTTGATGGTTGCTTGGTTTAATTAACACATATGATTTTTTGTTTTATAGGTGCATTTCCTATGGGGTTATGTATCAATGTACAACATATTCTTATGCAGTATTTGCTACTACTATTATGACTTCATTATGGTATTCTCTTACAATGGTTTAATTGTTGATTATTACACATGTTTACACTAACAATAACACAATAATATTCGTAAACTAATGATAATACATTTCTTGTTATGGTTTGTACCTAATTTCTGTTTTATTGTTGTTTGATACTTAACAAACTAGTTTGTTTGTTATTATTTTTTCTGGCCTTTCTTTATATTGTATTCTGTTTTGCCGTGGCATTCAGTTACATTTCCTTTAAAATTTACAAAGTTTTTTTATTATCAGGTTCTATGAACAATGATTTTACTGTTCTATCTTACATTTCTTGGTGGTCTTATGATTATCTATTTGGATTACAATCTTCATTAAATTAGTCACACTAACTGTCTGTATTTTTCACTATTTAATCTTTGATGTTTCCACTATGAAGGTAACATATTTTCTTCTGCTATAAACCTTATCACTTGAATTGTCTGTGGGGTTTATTAGGTTAAAATTGGTTAACTGGTCACAGGTTCTCACACTTACATTAAGTATTCACTATTACTGTTTGTGATTTCTTAAATATGTTAAACACTGTTTCTTCATAGTCGACAATCGCTATTCTTCTTCCGATTACTAGTATTGTCTCTAGTATACTTGGTGAATGGTGATTTCTTGTATTGTCTATCCATTATCTTCACTCTTCATGTCATGTTTCCTTGTCCTTCTTCTTCCTTTCTTCTTTTGGTTTACACGTCTTCTTCAATATTTCCATTGTAGTAGTCGTTGTTCCATAATATTTATATTTGTAAATATATTGGTTTGCCTGCCATCATTGTGGTTGCTCTTGAGTTGTCTCTTCTTTTTATTTTACATATAGTCATTATTTTTGTTGGTTCCCCTCACTGTTGGAATCTTGTTGTCTTCTTCTTCATTTTATGTATAGTCATTATCTTTGTTGGTTCCCCTCACTGTTGGAATCTATTGGGCCTGGTTTCTAACATTTTATATTGGCTCATGATCATTTTCTTTCTCTATTTTGTGTACGATGCTGCTATGTTACACTTCCTTCTTCTTTGTTGGAATTTTACAATAATATATCTGTAGATACACACTTTTTGTTCACATAATTTTACTTAGAAATATTTTCATGCTTTCCCGTCACTTGACGTAATAATTGCTTACTTTATGTAACTACCAAATTTGGTAACGTTACAATATTATAATGAATACAGTTCTAAATATTATTAAAAAATAAATTATATATTAGACTCTTTAATTTTTAAAAAAAGAAGAAAATTATTTTAAAAGAATTTTATTCCAAAGAGGGCAATGAGCCAGATCAGGGTATCAAAATATTTCGATTAATCTTTTTTCATTGCTAGTCAACAATAAAGAAAAATCTGTGTGATAGTGATGAGGTAGACGTTCACGTCATCACATGTGTATATTTTGGGAAAGAATGTAACAAACAATTAATAATATCCCTTAAAACTGATATTACAAATAGGTCGTCCCGTCTTGCCCTTCATATGGGGCAAGAGGGGACAAAGTGCATTTTCTCAAAAAAGCGTTAATTTATTAGTGAAATAGTTAAATAATTCTTTAAAAACTAAAAACATAAAGGTGGAACGTTTACCTCCCACCGCTCCTTACAGGGTTAATAAATTAGAACAATTACCGCAACTTACTGGATTGAAGAAATTTTTTGATAGAACCTGTAAATTTCTTCGCATTTACTTCTTTTTCAACTTTTCTTTTTCAATTCTGTGCACCGGAAAGTTTTTTTTTTCACATCCACATCAGCCATCTGCAAACATTAATCTGTATTTAATGCAAATAATCTGTATTTCTCGCCGCTAGCCCGTGTTTCCACTGTCATATATTTTTAGTTCAGGTTAACTTCAACTATATAAATAAGATTGATAAAATAAGTAGAATCGATAAAATTTACTTACTTTTCAGCAGGTTTCAAATAAATAATAATCGATCCGGTTGAATAATGGCGATAACCGACTTCTTCGCTCAGAGCTCAGAGCGACGTCTGTGGAGACCTAGAAGAAAGTATATGTTGTTTACATTCCACGCTCGAAGCGCTATGAACGAATTTCGCCCACGGTAGTTCATTCGTAGTGCTTTGAGTGTGGAATGTAAACAACACCGTTTTGGCGATACGAAAATAACAGCTCTGGTGTTTTGAACGACTTTGCATAGTTTGTACTAGATCTCCACAGTGGTCGCTCTGAGTGAACAAATCGCATTCCGTGTAGTTTCCCACAATAAATTTTATGATTTTACACCCGTGACAGTAGGTGTCGGGAAACTCTTCGATAAATAACTTTAGCAAATATGCACCGATTTTCACTTATCAAAATTTAATTGAATAAAAATTGAATTTAAGTTGAAATCTGAATAATTATCATGCCTGATGTGTTATACGTATCTAAGTCGTACTAAACAAAAATTAACTTAAATTAATTAGAGTATATTTCCTACTTAAGGCTTTGGCGCCCCCCTGGGCTCGTGCACCACTTGCACGTATGGTAGGGCCGCCCCTGGTGATTCCCCGTCATTACCCCCGGTTGATTTCTAAATTCACCAATTTTGAAAATAATAACAAGTATGGCTGGGATACAATCTGCCTAACCACACTTGCTACCAATAATCCAAATCCACGGTCAGGGTTCGGTGACGCCGTGACCGCCCGAAAGTGGGGAATCATAAGTACAATATATATATATATATATATATTTATGCAACATTTTTATTTTGTTACATTTAATTTCAAATACAAATACACTTCTATTTGTGTTTGCGGAGCCCCACGATCTTGGAGCGCCAAATATATGCAACGTATTTATGTGTGTGAATTTTTATATGTACTTTAATTTGTATAGCCCCACGTTCTTTGGGAGTCAAATAAGCAACAATACATATACATAAACACATATACATATACACAAATTTAGCGTGACCGGTCTCACGTTCAAGATTGACAAATTATGTAACAATATAACATTTAAATTGGGTTTCAGGTGTATCTGCAATAAGAACTCTATGTAACTTGTAACGGTATTTCAAATTTATTTGATATTATTAAAAATTGTGCACATGGCACTGACTTCGATTTAAAACATTCATTATTATTTGTTATTATGCCGTAAGGCTTATGCTATATACATCCTTACTGACTAAATATTCTACTCTACTAATTATTGTATTACAGAAAAATCTCATTTTCAGACTACTCAGTCGATTAATGTGTTTCAAAATATCAATATTTAAATCTCTTTTTATATATTGTAATGTACTCAAAATATTAATAGTTATTGAATTTATCTTTTGTTTCTCAGTACTGTTTTATCTCAAATACTAATTGTTTTCATTTAAATGCTTTGTATTCATTTTATTTCATATTAATTTGAGCTCTTGTTACGTTAATCGTATTTCTAAAACATCTATGAAACATTGGCTCTTACTTTTAAATAAAATAGAAATGTCTTTAATTGTCTTTGAGTTCATTGTATGAATAAGATATAAATAAGTTGTTTATCACCTTATTGTCGTCAATCATACTCGATCTTTTTGATCCATCTGTAGTCGTCCTCGTCTCACACTCCAGCGTCGGCTGTCTCTCTTCTCCTCTTGTCCAGCGTCGAATCACTTCTTCTTGTCCAGCGTTGTATCACTCTCTGGAACTCTCCTCTCGTCCAGTGTCGTATCTCTCTCTGGAACTCTCCTCTTGTCCAGCGTCGTATCACTCTCTGGAACTCTCCTCTTGTCCAGCGTCGTATCACTTCATCTTGTCTCGCACTCCAGCGTCATATCACTCTCTGGAACTCTCCTCGTGCTGTTTCTGACGTCAATGGATCTTCTTATGTAATTCTTCTTATGTACTGCTGTTATTATTTAAAAATGATTTTAGTTACATAGTTGTATGTAACTGAAAAATTTAAACTATTTACAAAAAAAATAAATACGCCGTGCGGACGGGCATAAGCTCCCGCTGCACCGTGGATGATTTAAGAAAGAGAACCACTGTAGCTTGCATGTCCTATTTATACCCATGTCTTGGTCGACACCTGCAGTGGTACGAAATCGACATGTCAGAAACTGTCTCTGGATTCAGTTCCCCCACTCTTTGTCAAATTCGCTATTTCTTATATTTCTGCGAATTGCAGAGTCCTGTAAGTATACTCTTATACTTATGTTATAACTATTTTTACAACACATGTTCACTGTAATTTTGGACATTGCAACTTAACCCTTTCGATTTTTACACAGTTATTTCACTATTACACTCGTACGGTGTGGCACTTTCGCGTGGTTTTCGTACACAGTATTTAGTAAATTTTATTACATTTTATTGTGGTTTTGGATTTTAATTCTTAATTATAGTTTATGAATAATTACAGAAAAACAGTAATTGTGCAATTATTCATCTTGGGGTGGTAAACTCGCCTGCATAGACCTGCGTTCACACACACTAGCAAAATACTGGTGTACACACTTTCAGTTACATTTGTGTGTGTGTGCACGTCGATTCAGGTCAAAACACCTGTTCATATTTTTGTCTGAGCCAAGCTTGCAATCCCTGACATGCTTATTTCTAATTTATTATTAATTATTTACAGTTTATTAGGTAAATTTAAATTTTTATATTCAATGCTCAGTACATCACTTATTTGTACTGTCGCAATATATATATATATATATATATATATATATATATATATATATACATATATATATATGTGTGTGATATATTTAAATTGAAAATTTACAATTCTCATTACATAAAGTTCCTAGTATTGATTATGTGCTCTAGCTCTAGCACCATTCATTTTCTTTCTTAACTTTCCTTATTGTGACTTTCATTAACATAAAATAGTGAGTACAACAAAATATTTGTTTGATTTTCTAAACTAATCTATTCATATTTATACAAAATAGCACCAAAAAAATTTAATTTAATTTATAAGGGCCCATTTGAAAACCCCATTTGGACCCCACTGGTCCAAGAACTTGATAAACTTACTATTTCCATTCACACACTCACTCGTACATTATCTATACACATTTTTTTTTTTTTTAATCATTCACACCTCCATTCACATGTTAATTTCTATTCTTCTCATTTCTTTCTCATACTTTCTAAAGGGATCAACCAAAATATGTTTTATAGAAATGGGGTCGGCGATGGGCAGATACCATACGTTAATGAATATGAATTGAAAGCTCGGATGGCAGCCTTGAAGGAACAGTACAAAGAACCAGCCAAAACCGACCCCGTTATGCTTAACACTACTTATCATTACAATTCTTATGGCTACTGTTTGGTGCTTACACTGAACTTGTCATTTGCAGATCATAATTTACAAACGATACCGGTAATATATATATACTTGAGAATTGCCTTGTTCTATTTTTATCTAATGCACTCTCTCAGGCAATTGTTGGTACGCGGTGTGGTGCAAATTTCTGCACCCTGAGTGTGAAAACTTATTTCCACGTACCTTAGGGGTCTCCCTCCCCGTTCAATAATACTGTTGAATTTCTAGTTATTACCAATTTTGTGAAGCCGGACCATCGTCATTTTCACCACCCGAAGGAAGTTACCGCCAACCATGGTCCACCTCCAAATAGCCAAAACCCACGGTCAGGGTTGGTAAGTCCGTGACCACCCAAAAATGGGGGAGGATCCCTTTTCATTTAATTATACAATAATCTGTGTTTATGTATCAAAATTTTAATGATATTTATTATCAATTTTTTTTTTTTTTTAAGTACCTAACATTACTCAGATAGATAATACTTCTTTAATTGGGTCACATTATACATTCCTTTTATTTCTCTGGTTTGTGGGTCTATTAATACGTAAGCATTTTCCATTTTTATTTCACTAACCTCATATGGACCCGTGTATAACAAGAAGAACTTTTTTATCTCTTTATCTAGTGCCGATGATTGATCATGGTTTTTTACTAATACTAGTTGCCCTACTCATATTTGACGGGTATTAAATTTCTATCATGCTTTCGTTTCTGTTGTTCCGCTTTACTTAAGAGCCGCTCCTTGGCAAGCACCAGCTTCCTACCATGTGGTAACTCAGTCCGTGTCGGAAATTTTATTAATTCCTCTATTATGCGTGATGGCCTCCTCTGAAACATTAACTCATGAGGACTATAACCTGTGGATTCATGTAAGCTACAGTTAATGTACCCTTCTATTTTATTTACAAATGTGGCCCATAATGAATGTTTTTGATGGCAAAATGTTCTGAACATACGCCCTAATTCCCTCATAACACGCTTACTAGGGTTTGATTGGGGATGATATACTGATGTATGTTTAACTAAAATATTCTCCCAACCTAACGTTTCCCTCCAAGTGTTGCTGGTAAACTGCGACCCATGATCCGATAATACTATTTTAGGTCTACCCACTTCAGCAATGTATTCATTTACTATCTTTTTTGCTAATATCAGAGATGTAGCCTTTTTTACAGGGTACAGCTTTACAAATTTAGTAAAAACATCTAATGCTACGAACAAATAAGTCACTCCACCTCGACTCTTGGGTAGTGGACCATATAAATCAACAGCAACTATCGCCAAAGGACTGTCTGGTATTACATGTTGCATTAACCCCTCTTGTTTACGATTATTTATTTTGGCTTTTTGACAAATTTCACATGTTCTTAACATTTTATGCACAGTTCTTTCCATATTATTAAATTTACATGATTCTTTCAATATGTCACTGCATTTCTTGGGACCTACGTGCCCATATCTCAAATGACAATCTTTCACTACTTTGGATATTAAAAACTTAGGAACACATAACTTCCAATCGTCACCTTGTTCGTTTGTTCGGTGAAATAAATGTTTATCATACAAGCTAAAATGTTTTTCCCATTTATTAGGTGTATTTGGCATCTTATTTAATGCTGTTATTATTTTACCAAGTTCTAGATCTTTTTCTTGTTCTGCCACTAGGTTGTGCATTAATTTTTTCATATCTAACCCCTCCACTTCTTTGATTACAAATATTTTATAGGTGTTTGCTGTATCTACATCGGTATTATTATTGAAATCAGTTCTAGATAGGACATCAGCTACTACGTTCTCTTTACCCCTACAGTATTCTATGGTTAAGTCATACTCTTGTAATACTAACATCCATCGCACTAATCTACCATGTGTTAGTTTACAGTTTTTTAAAAATGTCAAAGCTTGATGGTCTGACCTTATGATTATTTTATTTCCCAACAAATATGTTCTGAATTTTTTACAGGCAAAAACTATCGATAGTGCTTCCTTTTCTGTTATAGTGTAGTTCTTTTCACTAGCCACCAAGGATCTACTGGCAAAAGCTATCACATTATGATTACCTTCCCTATCCAATTGAAATAGTTCTAACCCCAAAGCTATGTCGGACGCATCGGTAAGTATGTAAAATGGTTCCATAAAATTAGGATGAGCTAATATGACAGTGGTTAAAAATTTATTTTTTATTTGTTCAAAGGCAGTTTGCTCTGGTAAACCCCATTGCCATTCATTACCCTTGTTTAATAAGTGTCCCAGTTGTACGGTTAAATATGAACACTTTTCTATAAATTTCCAATAATAATTACACAGGCCTAAAAAACTTTGCAGCTGTTTAATATTCTTGGGTGCTGGAAAATTTTGTATTATTTCTACTTTTTTAGGATCTGTACTGATACCCTTAGCTGAAATTATGTGGCCTAAAAAATTGACCTGTTCCCTTAAAAACTCTGACTTTTTAAATTTAACAGTTACTCCACATTCATGTAATTTGCTTAACACTCTATCTAATCTCTCACAATGTGTATTAATATCCGGTGAATTTATTACTATATCGTCCATGTACACAGTGGTAAACTCTAAAATTTCTCTCCCTAACACGTAGTCCAAACATTTAATAAAAATTGAAACACTTACGTTTAGTCCAAAAGGCTACCTACAAAATTGATAGTTCCTTCCATTGTATAGGAATGCCACATACTGGCAAGACTCTTCCTCCAGTTCTATTTGCCAATATCCAGCCGTTAAATCCAATGTCGTAATATATTTGTCCCATTGAAACGTTGTAGGATTTCACTCACCGGTTCTGGCAACTCTCTGTCTGGAACAATTATTTTGAACAATTATTTTGTTTACCTGTCTCGCGTCTAAGCATAGTCTTATCGATAAGTCTTTCTTTGTAACCACTACTAAAGGGTTGGAATATGGTGAGGTGGAGTTTTCTATTATTCCTTTGGCTAACATTTTATTTATTTCTTCTTGTACTAACCCCCTCTTAGAGTATGGTACCAGATATGCTTTAGGTGCAAAAGGTGTCTTTTCTTTAACAATTAACCTACCCCTAAAACCTTTTACTAGACCGGGTTTATCTGAAAAAACTAATTTATTTTTGTCTACTACCTGTACTATTCTCTCTCTATCCTGATAACTAAATTCCCCAGTTTGATATAGAATTTTATTCATTCTTTCACCCCAACTATCTTCAGTTTTAATTAATTCATGCTTATTTACCTTTAAATTACAACAATTGATCATCAAGAGTCTGCAGTCATTCATTTCGTTATCGGATACTAATATTCCTTTACTAATTATTTTTAATGCTTTCATTTCCACATCTCTTCGTTCTATAAATGGTACTTCAATTATATTGTTTTCATTTTTTAATTTCATGGTTTGTGTATATTAATGTAATTCAGCTTTAAAATTATTTAAAAAATCATTTCCCATTATCGCCCCCATATTCAAACTTGGAATTATGGCCATCATAATGTTGCATGGCCAACATTTTTAATAACGATGGTTTTTTGTTGATAATTGTGTTTTATTATTATTATTATTATTAGAACCAAATTTTTTGTTCATTCCATCATATAGCACAGTAATAATGCCACATTATAGAATGGGCAAAGGGAAGGGTTTGGTGTTAATAATAATAATAATAATTATTATTATTATTATTATTATTCTATTTTTTAAAAGGGTAGATGGAAAAATTTGCTGAACAAATGTCTGGAAGAATGCATACTTCTGGGTATATGGTTTTGGTTATTATACCCAATCCATTAAAAAAACAACGCCCTTTCCTCTTCTAGGACGCTAACCTGGAACTGTGTGACATATCACTTCAAGCTAAGCCTATTGTTCTTCAGGTCTAGAAGATTTGTTATTATTCTTCTATGTTAAGGTGTCCAAGTCTGTCTTTTTTCCTAAAGAATCTCTTCTGAGAAGTGTGCCATACAGTTCCAGGTGTCCTCCCCTCAAAGCATCACTTCACCAATTTTATCCATGGAGATCTCCTACCTAATATTCTCTTGCAATGATCTCCTCTGTGCTTCCTTCTATTGCAGACAAAGAAGGTATGGCTGTCATCATCCACGGCTTCCAAGCAAATACAGGCACTCTTGTGACTCGGCCTTTCCAACATTCTTCAGATAAGATTGAAAATACATGTGTCCAGTCAGAAACTGGGTAAGGTAATAGTTGATCTCCCTGTGATTCCTCCTCTCCACTCCACCCATGACTGCGACTGATTGATGAGCCTTCTCATCCAGTTACCTCATTTTCTTGCTCCCAAGCTCTTTGCCAGCAGTCCATTATCTGGCTTTGTACCTCATAGCGTGGAGTTTCACCACCTTCATCCTTCTTCCTCTGAAGGATGATCTTATGCTCCTAGGCACGAAGGTCAATTAGCATTACTCCGGCAGTGACCAAGACAGCGGGCTTGGAATCTGTGCAGTAGTCTGATACTACCGGAAGACCATTTCACTTTGGACCTGGGCTAGTTTCTTCCTGTAGATCTTACAATTCAGGGAGTCAATCCAGTAGGACTGACTGGACAGCTGCCATCAGAAGCCTTCTTCTGCTTGATTTTGAGCTGCTAATGTTGGCCATGAGCCAACTAAGCAACATTACTTCTATCGCTGCCTTGTCCTCCTTTTGTCTAATCTACTCAGAAAAGCTTCACTTGGAGTTTGTCATCACTCTGAGGTATTTCACTGCTGGCTTTGACTCGATCACTTTGTCTCCGACTCATAACAGGATTACAGTGAGAATCTTCTTCTCAGTCAAGACCTAACTCCCGTCTTGCTGAAGGCTAATGTCAGTCTATGCAATACCATCCAGTTGTTAACTAATCACATGGTTCTGTTGAGTTTGATCTGGGCCTGATTGGAAGTACGAGCAGTGCTGACCACCACTACATCGATGATAATAATAATAAAAACAATTTTTGCTTAATTTTTATTTTTTTTTAAATTAATGCAAGCTTTCCACATATAACCCTAGACCCTGCCTTACACCCTGATGCAGGAGAACAACCAGTAGAGGAAGAGGAGAAAAAAATTTTGATAGAATGGTTGAGCTCCAACTCTGGTATATCACGCTTGTTAGAAATATTATCTGTGAGGGATTTTAGAGTAAATATTATTGAAGAGGCTGTGATAAGAAAATTGGGACATTAAGTCTGGTTTACATAATCATCTCCACAACATGAATGTACCGAGTAAAATAAGATGAGTCAAAGAATTTCAGTTTTAGCAGTCAAAGCTGTCAACTTAGAGTTTGGCAACATCAAAACCTATCAATCCGACTCCATGAACCTGCATGGCCATCTATCAACCTGATGTTGTGTAGCTAAGCACTTTAAACAATACTCATAGGTAATCCGCTAAGTCTGTGAAGGTCACTACAGAGAAATAGTAAGTTAGTGTGAGATCTTCTAGTTGACAGTAGACCAAGACCAAAAGCTTTTATAATCTTCACTTCATCATCCACTAATTCAAACTTCTTGGACATCCACAATAAGAAACTCCTCCGGACTTCTCAATTAATTTACTAGAGCAATCATGGTTCCTGTTTGAGAAACAGAAGCACATTCTAGGTGATTTCTTACCAGTGACTTGTAAAAAGCAACACAGCACAGCATACCACACTCTTAAATGCTTTTCAGTACTTTTAATAAGTAATAATAACCTTCTTCCATCAGTGAAGAGGCAAATTGCCTGTTCCAGTCCCAAAGAAAATACTCCTAAATATAATTGATTCACTACCGACTCGGAACACAAAGTTTTTTATAGGTAAAAATGTAAAAATTTTACCTTATAGTCTTAACTGGTTTTCACTTTTAAAAAGCTTCTTCAGAGGCTGGCGTTGGGCGCACTCAAGGCAGCCTCTGAAGAAGCTTTTTAAAAGCAAAAACCGGTTAAGGCTATAAGGTAAAACTTTTAAGTTTTTACCTATAAAAAACTTTGTGTTCCGAGTCGGTAGTGAATTAGTTATATTTAGTTAAGTAACGGACACGTCATGGACAACGAAATCCAAGAAAATACATCCATTTCAGCAATGCTTCCTAGGTATTCCTATACTTCTTTGACCAATAAGTTTGTATTGTCAAACTTCCTTAGGCAGCCTTCCATCTGGTATCCTATACAGATGAGCAATCCAACTTTCTTTGTTTTCGACAATACAATCTTAGATATGAAAGTCCTTGTGTATGTTTTTATTTTAGAGTCCATCTCTTTATGTGTAGCATTTAACAGATCACAAGAATCTCATGTCTGATGCCTAATCAAACGCAGATGTTTCTTCAGCGGAACCCAAGTTTCAAAACCATACTGTTACAACACTGTAACATCCATTACCTTATAAGTTTTAGTTAAGTCTGTTAACTCATAAAAAATAAAAACAATAATTTTTTATTCAATCATTTACAACTAAAATAGTTTCTTCCTTTTGCACAACCCAATGCTTGCACCTCACAAATTGAGGCATTCAAGTCACTATCTTAGTGATAATTTATCTTACAAAAATTATTTGGGATTAAAAAAAAATAAAAAAAGATCTGTTGCTGGTAAGAAATCACCTAGAATGTGCTTCTATTTCTGAAACAGGAAACATGATTACTCTAGTAAATTAATTGAGAAGTCCAGAGGAGTTTCTTATTGTGGATGTCCAAGAAGTTTGAATTAGTGGATGAAGATTGAAGAGGTGAAGATTATAAAAGCTTTTGGTCTTGGTCTACTGTCAACTAGAAGATCTCACACTAACTTACTCTTTCTCTGTAGTAACCTTCACAGACTTAGCAGATTACCCATGAGTATTGTTTAAAGTGCTTAGCTACACAACATCAGGTTGATGCAGGTTCATGTAGTCCGATTGATGTTGCCAAACTCTATGTTGACAGACTGGACTGCTAAAACTGAAATTCTTTGACTCATCTTATTTTACTTGCTACATTCATGTTGTGGAGATGATTATGTAAACTAGACTTCATGCCCCAATTTTCTTATCACAGACTCTTCAATAATATTTACTCTAAAATCCCTAAGAGATAATGTATTTCTAACAAGCGTGATATACCAGAGTTGGGGATCAACCATTCTATCAACCTTTTTGCCCTCCTCTTCCTCTACTGGTTATTCTCCTGCAACAGGGTGCAGGGTTGTAAGAGGAAAGGTTTGCTGTAATTTAAAAAAAAAAATAAAAATGAAGCAAAAATTATTTTTATCATTATCATTATTATTATTATTATTATTATTAACAATGTGGTGGTGCTCATCAGTGCTCATACTTCCAATCAGGCCCAGGTTAAGCTCAACAGAATGATGCGATTAGTTTTTAACTGGATGGTATCGCATAGGCTGACATTCATTCATATCGCATTCAGCAAGACAGGAGTTGTAGCCTTGACTGAGAAGAAGATTCTCACTGTAATCCTGGTATGAGTCAGAGACAAAGCGGTCAAGTCAAAGCCAGCAGTGATGACTGACTCCAAGTGGAGCTTTTTTGAATAGATTAGGCAAAAGGTAGACAAGGTGCCGATAGGAGTAATGTCGCTTAGTTGGCTCATGGCCAACATCAGCAGCCAAAATCAAGCAGAAGAAGACTTCTGATGGCAGCTGTCCAGTCAGTCAAAACTGACTGACTCTCTGAATCATAAGACTCACAGGAAGAAACTAGCCCAGGTCCAAAGATGAAGTGCTCTTCAGGTAGCATCGGCCTACTGCATGGTTTCCATGCCAGAGTAACCGGAGTAGTCAAAACATGCTCAACATATGCAAGAAATCTAAAGACAAACAATACCATACAATATAAACAATGTGTGTTTTAAGATTCAGTGAAATGTAAAAAATCTTTCAAAATAATGTAATTTCTTCTTTCTACTTCTTCTTCTTCTCTTCTCCATTCCAGGAATAACTATCAACTATCCCAATTGATACATTCTAGTGGTCTTTATATTGATCTTTCTACATCTGTTTTCCCTTTTTAAATTCATATTTTTAGATTATGGTAGTCTGTTATCCTCATCGTAGCTACTTCTTCATTCAATGCATTTCAATATGAGTATATAGTGAGTACTCATTTTAATTTCTTCTTCAATATAGTGAGTACTTGAGACCTTGTATTTGCTAAAGAACTGGTATTTTATTTTATTGTTTGTTTGTTGATACTTTCAAACCTGCAGGATATTTGCCTTGATAGCCACTACTTTTGTTTGTTAAAAAACATATTTAAGGTAATATGCTTTTGTCTGTTACTAAGTCAAACTCTGATGTATTTAACTATGCACAGTCTAAGCATTAAAATTATTTCCTATTTGTTGACGCATATGATGTCATTTTCACCACATTTATGAATATGTCGTAGTAGTACAACACACTGTTTATGTACATTATGTTTGTAATGTCTGTGTAATGTAGGTACGTTACAAATGTTTTTTATTTATTTAATTTAACAGTCATTGTTTCCTGTGCTGAAAGACCTTATGTTTTATCTTGTAAAGATAACAACAGGTGAATAGTTGGTGTACAGATTATTGATTGCGTTATCAGTGCAAAGATAAAGGCTTGTTTTTTTTGTTTTTTTTTTTTTTGAACCAATGTGTCTGACACATAGTATCACACCTGAAGTTTTTAGTACAGAAATATAGCAAGTGCGTTGTTGTGAAAACGACTAATTAGTTTTGTGAGCCACGAGACTGCAAACTTCTGTCGTCATTCTCGTTAAGGTAGATTACACAATTACTACATGTTTTACATATATCTGTATGCATTTGAGCAACAACTGACTGCTTATTTATACTGATTACTTGAATCTAACCGATATACACATTGCATAATCCATAGCTGGATTGAAATGGTTCATTTTTAGCTGTTTTGTTTTGATTAGGAACAGAGTGAATCTGGTGAGAGATTCTTGTGCTATCCCAGGTATTTATAGTCCATATGTAAGTGATATAGTTTGTAAAAGCTGCTGTATAAGAATTACGTTGTAGATAAATATTTGTCTAAACATTGTTAGCACTGGTCAACATATGTTGGAGGTTTGATGTTGTTATTTATGTGACAGGTTTTGTATGAGGAAACATTTAAATTAAATAATTAGTTTTGTAATGCAACTTTAAATGTTTCTGTTTATTTTAATTTTTTAAATATATTGGTCTGTATGTGTGTAATGTGTGATGAGTATATTTTCTTGTGTTTGTGTGTGTGTGGATATAAATACAATATTTATCATTTTCTAAATTTTCATTAAATTTTAGTTCTTCCAATCCAACATGTTTAACTGGGATTATACTTATATCATAAACAGATAAATAAATATATATATTTTACATTCATATCTGCCCATATTATTCTTGAATATATTTTTTTATTATTGTTAATATAAATAACACTTGTCTTACAAGAATGTATATTAGCCTATATATTCTTGTAAGAAAAGTGTTATTTATCATTAATAATAATAAAATATATAATATTTATATCTTCTCACATTATTCTTGTGTATTTTTATTATTAATAATAAATAACACTTTTTTAATGAAAATATATGATATATTTTTTATATACTAACAATATATAATAATATATTTTATTAAGAATTTTATATAATTTGTATGTATTCAGATGATGATAGTTGAGACAATTGAAACACTGTTAATATATAAAAATATATAATATATTCTTGCAAAAACAAATTTTATTAAACGCTTTTATTTAACTTGCTTTTCCCATCAGTCTAAAGTGGATTTTTCAAATTGAATTTTCGCATACCGGTACTTCCCGATGTGATAGCGACTTGAAATTTTGCATACACACTTGTATCACGTGACAATACAATATTATGAAAAAAATACATACATACATTTACCAATGTACAGATTATAAGTTAAATGTAGTCGCATTCATAAGCAAAGTTTTATATGTGTATTACGTTATTGACAACAAAGAAGTAGTATCTATGGAAACTCACCAGTTCCCATTTTCGATCACGCACAAATGTGCGACACGTCCTTATAAACATTTTCAATGTTAAAACTGTCTACGTGATTACAAATAACAGTAAGTAATTTTACTTTGTACAAAACGTTTCACTTTGAATTTTTCTCTTTTAAAATTAAAATAAATAAATAATTCTTAATATGAATTACCCTGGCTTGGTATATGGCACTATTGAAAGTTTTTGGTCTCAGATACGGTCTTTTTTAGGTTAATTAATACTACACTTCTTTAAATTAAACATACAAAAATAATGATTAACAACTAACAAAAAATTACAACAGTGTTATTGTGTGATAGTTCAGTGTTTGTGAAAAAATAATTCGCTAGTATACAGTATATAGTGTCACAGGTTAATTTATAATAACCGTCAAGAAGTTTTTAAATTTGATTAATATCACAATACTTTCCTTTTTAAATTCACACTTTTATATTCCTTTTTGGTTGTTTCCACTATATAATTCATTTATTATTATTTTAACAATTCACTATATAGTTTTATCATTCGATTATAATTTAACTCCGGTTCACTGTACACCTAACCCGTCTGATGTTCGATTCCGAGTCCTTAATTGTAAACAATGCGTATAACTAAAGACTTTAACCTTCAGTATCAACCTTTGGAAATATGTGCGTGAAATGAAAAATGAATAATGGCAGTTGATTTTTGTTTATGTATCATTCTCTTTTCATTATGTAATTTATCTATAAAATTTGACTAAAAAGTGAAATAAAAAAAAATTAAAAAAAACGCTTTTATTTAAAATTAACAAAATGATCAATGTACTAAAAAGGATAAAATAATTTATCTTATACCAAATACATTAACAACAAATGAAAATAACGTTTATTAATCAGACATTTTTGTAACATTAAGTATCACTGATAATAAAAGCGTGGGCGCCTAAGGAATGATATTATACCATGTTTAAATCAATCTTCAATAAAAAAGATCTATAACTGATACTATTTGTTCTACATTTACTATCACTGATAATAAAAGCATGGGCGCCTTCATTTAGACAATGTGATCTTAAACATGAATTCGAAAATATAATTAACCAATATCAAAATGAATTTTGTATCTCAAAAATATAAAAAAAATATTAGTTTATATTCAGTGCATTGTTTTTTTTTTTTTTATTTAAAAATATAATCCTTGACAATCCTAATTTCAACGTCCCCTCTTAATAATAGTTTGTAATGTGAAGTATAATGTTATAACTTGATTCAATGAAATCTTCAAATGTCTGCTATTTTTCCAAATTTAGTTATACAATGATTCTCTGTATAGAATGTAAATTTTGGAATTGCACACGATCGTACTTGTAAGACAAATGTACACATATATGCATACTCTGAAAAATTTAATTCCTCAATAATCAAATAAATGTAGAACAAATAGTATCAGTTATACATCTTTTTTATTGAAGATTGATTTAAACATGGTATAATATCATTCCTTAGGTGCCCACGCTTTTATTATCAGTCATACTTAATGTTACCAAACTTTTTGATTAATAAACGTTATTTTCATTTGTTGTTAATGTATTTGGTATAAGATAAATTATTTTATCCTTTTTAGTACATTGATCGTTTTGTTAATTTTAAATAAAAGGGTTTTTTAAAAAAAATTTTACTTTTTTTTATGTATTTTATTAATAATATGTATACATTATTATAATAAATATGTTTTAAAATAATAAATACTTCTGGAAGTATATTTTTTGTTAAATTATATTGTTTTTTTTTTCCTGATGCTCGTTTCACAGAATAGTTCAGTATCTTCTGAGGTTTCTTTATAAGACAGAGATATAGACCTATTCTGTGAAATGTGCGTCAGGTGAAAATACAACAATATAATTTAATAAAATATACTTGCAGAAGTATTTATTACTTGAAAACATATTTATTATATAGAAATCCTGCAAGAAAATTTGAAGTTACCTAAAAAATTAAGATGCACACACACAACCACACACACACAATTTAATTTAGGGATTTTTTACCACGCGTATGCTATGCACCCAGGTGAAATGATTTCCTTCACCTTTTTATAAACATTGCTTATATAATTTATCACAAAATAAATAAATTTGTTTCTTATACATTATATAATATATTTTGACAAAAAAATTAATGTGTAGCCAATGTTTGACTGAACATTGCCCTTAATATACAAACAAAAGATAATTAATGTCCATCTCATGTTGACGGTCATGTTTCTCACAGTATTTAATAGAATGCTACTGAATGCTAATACTTCTTTCCCAATTTATTAAAATTTAAGGAGTTTTAATACCAAGAGTGTCATCAGGATAGTTTTCCAATACCATTTTCTGAATTATAAGCTTATTAAATTTGAGTTAAAGGCTATGCCCCACAGCTGAGTCCCTAGACTGTTCTTGTTATAGTTATGTAAATTTACATTTTTTTATAAGAACTCCTGTAAGCGTCTACTGAATTTTAACTTCAATTGTTTGTTTCCTGTTTATGTGCTCTCTCCATGGTACTATTTGCCTTCTGTCGATAAGTAGAAGTCCAAATACTTGACTTTATTATCTCGAGATAACTGACAAGTACTGAGAAAATGGAAAAACTGTTTTTTTTTAATTGTTAATTAATTTATATCAAGTTTATGTTCACTTAGTTTATATGATTCAAGATATGTTTTGAGACTGTTTAAAATATCCATCTTCAACCAAATATCTACACAAGTTTTTCTTTTTTTATTATGTAGAATATTAAATCAGATATTCTCTCACTCTTGTTTCCATGGTCATACATGCACCAAACACCATTTGGGTTTGCCAACAAGCCTTCACCACTGGATTCAATCTTGTGCATTGTCAATAACTGTCTCTGATCAGTGGCGTGCGCACAGGGGTGTCAGAGGTGCACAGGCACTCCTAATTAATCACAGTTTCCTAAAAAAGTAATTACTAAAAATTTTGAAAAAGTGCTGTACATAACACGATTTTTTACTAATTTGAAAATTAATTGGAGTAATAATATTATTTTTAAATATATCGCAATGTTTATCTGTTATGATTCTATGATTCTCAACATCAACCAATGTCTTGTTTCAGTACTCCTATGTTTAGTGATAGTCTTGTAATACTCAGTGCTTTGAAGTCAACCACTATGTCACGCCGGCCTGCCCAGATGGTGTGTGTGTGAGACAAAGGTACAAAGATTTTATCAAATCATTTCCTCTCTTTTCTTCTTATGATATCACTTGTAGTTGAAGTTGGTGTGTAATAGACCCTTTAGTTTATTTCTTTTATTATTATTATGCTACTTCAAAAAATATACTATCCCCACCCCGGTGCACCCTCTAATAAAGGGGGCTGCACATGCCTATGTCTCTGATCCGTCTAAGTCTCTCTTTGCCTGATGCCAGTAAATCATCAAAGGTCTACTCTGAGGCCTTCTCCCTTCTGGAGTCTTTCTCCAGACTTCCTTCAACATGGATCCCTCCTCCCTCCTGGTGATCTTACCAGCCCACTTCAATCTCTTTGTCCTGGCTTCTGCTATTATATCTGGTTCATGACACAGCTCCATTATTTCTGTGTTATGCTTTCTTCTCTAGGTGTACCATCCTACATAGTCCAAAAATCTTGATCAAAACTCTATTTCAGTTGTCACAAGTTTTCTCTCCTGCTGTTCATTAAATTTCCAAATTTATGTTGCATACAGAACAACCAGCCTGACCACAGCTTCATAAATCAATTTTTTTGGTAAAATAAGAAAACAATGTTGAAGTTTTGTTTTTGTTGAAAACAGATTTCTATTTCCTAAATTAATTGGTTCTATATTTCTTCTTCTTTCACATTTGGATATTAACCGTCATTAAATGTTTAAAACACAATGTTTTGATAACTACCTATCTGTTAATGTCTTCGGGTGTTAGGAAATATTAACCAAATCTCCATTAAAAACTATTACATACACAATATTTCCAAAATACGGTGCCAAACTTTGGGAAATAAACTTTCTACTCATTAAAAACACAAGAAAAAATGTCCAATAAACATATATAGGCTACTGGAAAATGCTCTATTTTCCGTCTGTGTCTACATATGTTAAAAAAATTAATTACTACTGAAAGAAATGAGTTGAAATTTAGTGTACACAGTACACTTGTAAGCACAAACAAACCAAAGTATTGTCTTACAAATTAATTACTACTGAACGAAATGAGACCTAATATAAAACTTAATGTCAGATGGGTTTTTATATGATACTTTTATTTTTACATTAAATATAGGTTTACTTAAAACTGTTGGTGTAAAGTTGTAATAATAATGAATAATAATTAAAAAAAAATTACTGGTTATTGAATATTTATAACGTATAAAAAATTTCTTAGTGAGATAAGTGAAACTTTTTCTTTTTTCTGAAACTTTTCCAAGGTCGGGATGAAGGCTGGACACTTGGATTCAAAATCTGAATGCCAAGTCTATTTCTATATTTATTTTTCATGTAGCACAGAGTTGAAAAGGCTTGTTCACGTTGGCAAGTTGTACAAAAAGGCAACAAATGTATCAGTGCTTTTTCAACTAGTCGATGATTTTGGCCTGCTTGATAAATGGTTAGCCAAGAACTCAATGGTCTTTCTCTGTGATAAACAGATTTTAAACTACTATTGCTTGCTAAATCAACTAGCTGATCCTCAAGATTAGAAATATCTTCAATTTTGGTATGAAATGGGTTTCAAATCCAGGCAGTTTTGTTGAAATTATGGGTGGAACAGGAAAATATTCTCTTAATGTTGTCCTCACATTCTCTTAATATTCCCTGGTGTTCAAATATTTCTACTTCATTATTTTGGAAGACTCCAAAAACTGTTTTAGTGTTGGAAATTTGCTAAAAGAGTCTTCCTCCACCGTACTTCGAACTACTTTATTATGGCATTGATCTTGTCCTCAACACAAAAAATGTCCACATAATTCCCTTGCAAACTCAAATTAAGAACATTCAAATATTCAAACACATCTACCAAATAGGAAATTATATATAGTCACAAAACATCAGAAAGTAAAGCTGAAAATTTTATCTCCAGAAGAAACAGCGCACCTTATCTCTTAGTTCAAAAAATCATTAAAGAATCTTGTCTCGAGAGAGCCAACAAACTTCAGTGTGAAGAAGTTGAACATGATAGCTCCCCATTTCCTTCCTTAATACTTTAAATAGCCTTGGTTGTATGGATCGCATATTTATCTAATTTATCACTTTTACTACTTCTCCAAAAGTTTTTTTTCCAGTAACTCTCGAAGGTGTTAGCTACCAAAACTTTTCTATGACTGCAGGAATGAGTCCACTTTATGTGTGGAGCAACAGCCCTCACTCTTCAGAAAAGCTCTGTTTTGTAACCGGGCGTGGATGTGGTACCATCTGTTGTTATACAAACACTTTTCCCAGTTGATACTTGTTTAGAAAAATATCGGTATGGAGAACCATACATGACTTCCATATTCTAAGATTTATATTTAAAATCATTTTCAGCCAAACGGCCAGGCTGTGTCTTACCTGCCTTTTTATTGCTGTATTAAATGAAAAATATTATATTACATTAAAATGAAAAAATTATAATTTTATTGCCTGGCAACAAAATTATTTTATTTTTAACAATTACCATTGTTTCAAAAAGTTTAAATAAATTTTCAAGTACTTTACTCTTGTTAAAACGTAAAAGGTTGCAGGTAAACTACCCCTTCCCCTTAACCGATCTTCACCAAAATCGAAAGTCATTGAGACCTTTACAATTCAGGGACGTATGCAAAACATTATTTGATTCTGTTTGAATTTGCGGCTGTTATCGTTTGCCATAGAAAATACGCTTGATAAAAAAACGTTGCAGGTAAACTACCCCTTTCCCTCAACCGATCTTCACCAAAAACAATAGGTCTTGAGAACTCTACAATTTAGGGCTGTATGCAAATAATCTTTTGATTCTGTTTGAATTTGCGGCTGTTATCGTTTGCCATAGGAAATACCCTTGTTAAAACATAAAACGTTACAGGTAAACTACCCCTTTCCCTTAACCGATCTTCACCAAAATCAACAGATCTTGAGAACTCTACAATTCAGGGCTGTATGCGAAACATTATTTGATTCTGTTTGAATTTGCGGCTGTTATCGTTTGCCAAACAAACAAAATTACCCTTGCTAAAAAAAAACCGTTGCAGGTAAAAACTACCCCTTTCCCTCAACCGATCTTCACCAAAAACAATAGGTCGCGAGTACTCTGCAAATCACGGCTGTATGCAAAAAATTATTTGATTCTGTTTGAATTTGCGGCAGTTATCGTTTGCCATAGAAAAAAAATCTACAGACAGACAGACAGACACACACACAGACACTTTTCGGAAAACGACTTTTTTTCATGTTTTGAGTGTAGTAGAATCAGAATCTGCAATAATCTCGAACACGATTTTTTTTGCCATCACCATACTTCCATTCCTTAAGGAATATGGAAGTAAAACTGGTCAATTGCATTGAAAATGTCTTCTAATTGCGTATGCATCAATTCACAAAAGAACAAAAAATCTGCAAACAATTGGTTCTCTGATATGAAACAGACAAAAACAGCATAGTAGTTTTTTTATATATTTTTTACTTTCATCTAACTGGAGAGCAAGCATGTCATTCATATAGAGTCTAACAAAAAATAATGTATACCGGTAGTGTATATTTTCAAACAAACCAGAAATTCTTCTTTGAATTGTGTCATTTTGAAAGAGGAACTGAACTAACTAGCTTGGCTGCTGAGTCACCTAACATTCTCTTACAAATAGCAACTGCAGCTGGGTGAATAAGCTCTTCAGCTATTGTATATAAGATGTTTAATGAAGAAATTTGTGTTAGTGGTTGAAATCACAATCAGAATGATCACTGTTGCACACCACTATATAAAAATTATTCCGATTAGCGCTTTCAAGCTTCACAGCTCATCGTCAGATCGGGAATAGACAAAAAATATGTGAAACCCAACCCTTCACCCCTCTCCCCCACCCTGCTCACCCACAACAAACTAAAAATTAATGACCCCTGTTATTGTATATAAGACTTGCCAGATATGATAAGCTGAGCAACTTCTTGTGAAGCTAAGGTAGCATTTTCATTCATATTGTGAGTTTGAGATTTAATAGTATTTTGTGATCTTTTTAACTCTCCTAGCTTAAGTTTACAGTTCCAAAGACTAACTTTTATATTTTTGATGTTCAGTTTCAAGATGATGGCACAATTTAGCTGGTTTCATGCATTCATTTGACAAACATTCCAAGCAAATAACACACTGTAGCCTTGGTTCGTCTTCAGGGCCTACAAATGTAAAACCTAATTGTAAATATTCACTCTTATATTTTCTTACTTTTACACTTCTGCTACTCTTTGATCATTTATTTTTAACGTTAGATTTGAAGCAGGTGGGTTCATTACTTGTATGTAAATCACTTGGAGTTTCTTCTACCATATTTTCTATTCAACTTCATTTATTGTTCTTCTAAGTTAACAACTTTTAAGCCAATGGTCTATGATTACAAAACACAATCACACAAAAATAATAAAATGTAACACCAAAAGAAGAACAAATGTGACGATTGATGATTTGTCACATTGGTACAGGAACAGAACAGTGACTTGGGGTGCACAGCAAAAACAATAACACAAAAGTATTTCTGTCTCAATGACTCAACCACTCTGATCGGCACACTCAAATTCCACATGAACTACGAATTGATAGAAATTTTACTGAAACACGGTGCTGGACCCTCTAGGAACAGTTTGCGGATTCCCGACGGTCCACAGACCACCATTTGAGAACCACCATTATAAGTTATTATACATAGTGATTCCTTCAGATCCTGGAGTTATCTAGTTTTTCACATTTTGGGTGACAGGTACTCCTCATCGTAACTGGGAACTTCTACCTTCTGTTCAGCTGTCTATGATACTTTATCGAGATTTTGTGCTTTTTTCTCTTAAAATACTTTTCCAGTCTCTCTTTATATACTAATTCTCAGACAGAACATTTCCATTTTCTTCTCTGCATGCATTAGTTTTGGTCTAAATTCCCGGTCTCTTTCTTTATAAAATTTTATACTTTTCCTTTTGACCTTTATACATTATGACTTTTGACAGAGGTTTTATATTTTTGTTCACAGCCTCTCTGTACTTTGCCCACACTTTCTTGTTACATACAATCTTTTTTCCCAATAGTTGTTCCTGTTGACCCTCACATCCTGTTGTAATAACTTTAACCTTGTCTCATTCTGCATTTTAACAGCTTTCTGAATTCACAACCAACTATTCTAAACTTCCTTTTTTTTTTTAGTTTCACCAATTGTTTGGTTAACTGTTTAATACATACCACAGTCCTCAGTAAATTTCTATTCATTAATTTAATTATGGTGTGTGTTCATAGATTTTAACACAGGCATTTGATAATACAAACTGAAGGATTTTGCTGGGTATTCCAAAGAAACTTGTAAATATTACAGTACCATGATCCAAAGCAGTAGTAAGATTTGACACTCAGCTGACTTCACCCTTTTTTATAACTACCCAAAGTCAGGCAGGGTGATCCACTCTATTCAATATCGTTACGAATGGAAGCAACTAGAATAGAGAGAGAGAGTCCCCATCCTGTCCTCCCACCCAGTGTGGCAGGTGTTGCCTAGTCAAGGCCGTGTTCAAGTTTGTTCTAGACTCCTCAAGAGGCCACTTGAGATATGCTTTGCATTAGCGTGAGGATTAAGTGGCGTGCAAACTGAGGAAGGAAGATTTTGCTAGAATGCATGCACTACCTATAAAAAGCCATATCAGCTGGCTTAGGTGGCAGTTCCTCGAGCGATTTCTCCTTAGTGCAGATCGAGTAGTGTTGTGTAAAGCATTATTGTGTTTCAGTTACTGTGGAATTCTTTACAGTTGAGATTATTATTGCATGTGAACAAGTTTAACTTGGATTATTGTACAAGTTGATTATAAACTGTTTTTTGTGATAATCAAAGCTGGGTTTTAGTGACTTCATTGGTGTCTTGTTTTTGTTTTCCAATGTACCATACGATGATCAGTGAGATCATCGTAACAATATTATTTTTTCAACACCAGAGGCTGGCTTTAGATAATTAGAAATAAATAGATACATTTGTGGTAAAATCAATATTAATTGGAGTTTATATGGGTGATCTGGTTCTAGTCAGCTGAAATAAAACAAAGTTAAAAGAGACAGTCTAAAAATTATATAGAGAAGTGATGAAACACAGGTTACAAAAGATAAATAATTAAATATAAAAATATAGCACACTCAGCTTAAAAGAGACAACAACAACAATGTTAATTTTATAAGAGAAAATCATATTGTCAAACATGTACATAAATTTAATTAGTTTGGGTCACAACTGAATAAAGTGGGTAGTGCGCCAATGTAATACAAATCAGAACTCAATGTAGAAATAGATTTTAATAAATTCTTAATGATATCATGCCTGTTAAGTAAATGTTTAACTTATAAAATATACAAAACCTACTTTGGCCTGTTACCACTTACGGTAGTGAAGATTGGACCTTGACAAAAGCTAACAAACAGCTGTTGAGAAAAGGAAAATTGTATAGGTCAGAAGGAGAGTGGGTGGTTATCTGAGAGTAATTTTGAACCATGAGTTAAGCCAGTGATAGGCAATGAAGATATCATACAATTTACTAAAAGTCAAAGAGTCGTATGGTAGAGGTTACACTAGAGGAATGGATCAATCACACACATGTTAAAGAAAGTTTGGAATGAATTTGAAAATATAGGGTTAGGAAGGCCAAGGGAAAGTTGAATCAGTATTATGGATGATGGCTTGAAATCAATTGGAAGAAATTGTTAATGGAGGGTGCAAAATAGAAACAATTGTAAGGGAAACCAAAATCTATCCCAGTTTGTAGTGTTAAAGTGAAATGGAATAAGCTAGGCAGCTAATAATTTCACCATTGTTGCAGCTCAAGGTAGTCATTAAAGGATTACCACAGATGTAACCATAGGCATAACTTGGGAGGGGCACTCCCCCCCCAATTTTCTGAGTATTATAAAATTTTGTTTCCAGTTGTGATAAATGAAAACTAACAAATAATCAAACAGGAGACAGTTTCTATGCTTGCGAGCACAGTAAGCACTATTTATCAACGTCTGTACTTTTATCAGATGACTAGTTGCCATAAATTTATTATTCTTATTTCTTTCTTGTAAATTTATTATTTATTTCTTTCTTATTCCCCTTACAGAAACTTGACAGATTTGAATGATATATGTCAAAATAATATTTCTGTTCAAAAAAAAAAACACGCTAGAGACTTAATTAACTGGAATACAATACGAGCCTTTTACACAAAGACTTGTTTTGGAACACCGTAATGAAATAATAAGCAGAGCTGTACTTCTAAGAATTTGTTCTCTTTACTTTCCTCTCTTTGTCACACATATTCTTTTGAATCATCATCTCTGTGCTCGGATTGTTTACTGTTTGATTCCAGATTATTGCTGTTTTTAGTTCAGCAGAATTTCACAAAGACTACAGCCCAGTGTAAAAGAGAGCGGTATAGTAAAGGTAACAGACTCGGCAATATGAACAAAGCTGAATTACTGTGCAAGACGTCGATGGTTTTGTTCACGAATCTTAAAAGGCGGTTGTTTGGAACTGTTATTTGTTAATGATTACTGATACAAGTGCGGTCGGTTACTCGGTCGTGTACGTAGTCCATCAAAGTTAACAGACAAGCGTAGTCCATCGCTTGTCTCTTTCTTAACTCGTTATTGTTGTGATTGTTTTGGTTTTATGTGTTCCTAAGTTCTGAGAAATGGGAGATAAGAAACACAAAGGAGTAACACTGCTTAATTTCTTTGAAAATTGCCTGACTGGCAATTTGAAAATTTCTTTGTGTTGTGACTGATTCGGCTTACTGCTACTACTGCCAACCATTTTGTGACAGTGTGCCTAAGGGAGAGGATGTGTTTACAAAAACTGGGTGTAAGAATTGGAAGAACTGAAATTGTTTTTGTTTATAGGCCTACAAGCAAATCAAGCCGTATTATTATTATTATTATTATTATTGTTGTTATATTGTTCTTGAACACAAAATTTAATGAACTCTACTATTGTATAATGTTTACACTTATAAACAAAAAATTTTTTTAATCTTCTTCTCCCTTCAAGCATTATGCTTGTGGTCTGTTACGGCACAATTCACATTCCACCGCCACCAGAGAAATAAAATATCTAGTAACCACATCCGGTTGTGAGCCACATAGTGGAGAGAGAGTTGTATAGTTGTGTGAGTTTGTAGTGTATTGCCTTTGTTACTGTTCAGACAAGACCACTGTATTATTTACCCCCAGCCACATGGACAAGCAGGCATACTGATTCATGACCTTGATTCGATCCTGCGACCACAACACAGCTGTTGTAATCATAAGCTACAAATAAAACTACTGTGTCAGCCCACACCACTATTTCTTAATCCAATATAAATTTTCAATCTTAAAAACATGTATTTGTTAAACCTTTTTCAGGTTACTATTAAGAGTCAATAGTGACTTGGAAATATGAAATATAAAATGGAGTAATGAAAGGAAATTACTATATTTATATAATCAAACATAGTTCATACATATATGTATTAAGTATATGTATTAACTAGGGAGTCTGAGTATCTACAGGAGCTGTGTAGGGTCAGTTGTGACATAATGGAGTGAAGACCTGGTGCCTCATTTAAATGATAAACAAGCTAGAGAGGTTTTTGAGTGGAGGATTCTTAACAAAATTTTTGTACTGGTTCAACACGATGACAGAACACTGTGAAAAGGATAATCTTTGGAGTCATCATCTTAATGTACAATGCAGATGTGATGCGATTAAGAATATGCTCACTTGGTTATGTTGAATAAATGAAACTCTGTAAATAATATGGGCAAAGCCAAATGGTGTCTGGTGCATGTGAGACCACGGACATAAGAGTAAGAGAATATCTGATTAAATATTCTACATAAAAAAAAACTTGTGCAGATGTTTGGCTGAAGACGGATATTTTAAACAGTGCCTCAAAACATATCTTACATAACTTAAACTAAGTGTACACAAACAACTTGAAATAAAATAATTAACAATTATAAAAAACATTCTCTCCATTTTCCCAATACTTATCAGTTATCTCAAGATAATGAAGTCAAGTATTTTGACATCTACCTATAGATAGAAGGCTAGAAAGAGAAAGAGCATATAAACTGAAAAACAGACAACTGATGTTAAAATTCAGTAGATCATTATAGGTGTTCTTATAGAAAAATGTAATTTACAAAACTATACCAAGACGACAAGACCAGTCTAGCCATAAGGGACTCAGCTGTGGCGCATAGCCATTAACTCAGATTTGATAAGCATACAGTTCAGAAAATGGTACTGGATAATTGACATGACTGACACTCTAGGAAAGTGATGACAGATTCAAAATTCAATTGGCCAACTGGAAGAGGTTGGATAAATCCTCATAAGAGATGGCTAAACAGACTGGAGGAAAATTTCAGGATAATGTGAGTTATAAACTGAAAAAGGGCAGAGTTTGATATAGTCAAGTGACAAAATGTGATTGTGCGTTTGAATACCTATCAAGGGTTATATCAGTGTAGAAAGAAAAAATGAAGAAGTTTAAAAATTGTTTAAACTGAAACTGAAATATGTGGTTCAGTGTGGCCTGAAAATGGTTTAACTACCTGAACTGTTGTAAAATTTTGACATTTATAGTAGAATAGTAACTAAATTGTTTGATAAGTGTTATACAGTACCTTTGAAATTTGCTATTGGTAATAGCTAATAGTAATATCAAAGTGAGTGTATGACTTAATTGAACACATAATCCAAATGTCAAAGTTTTGCATTCACTAAAAGAGGAGAAGGAGGAAGTTTCCATATACAGAAAGTTTCTAGTGACACCATTTTCATTCAATGTTTAACTTATATGATTCACTGTATTTGAGGAAAATTGTATTTTCCTGATATCCATTAATGTACTTGCAACAAACAACAACAAAACAGTACGGTAATTTAATTCTTGGATTTTGTTGTCCATGATGTGTCCATTACTTAACTAAATATAATTATTCACTACCGACTCGGAACACAAAGTTTTTTATGTGTAAAAACGTAAAGGTTTTACCTTATAACCTGAACTGGTTTTCACTTTTAAAAAGTTTCTTCAAAACTTTTACATTTTTACCCATAAAAAACTTTGTGTTCCAAGTCGGTAGTGAAATAATTATATTTAGTAATTTAATGTAACATTTTTATTTCTCACAATTTGCATTGGCCTACAGTTATTTTAATCCCACAGATCTTTATATACTAGATAAAATGACCCAGTTCTTATTTCAGCTGACTTTTCCTTGACATTATTCTGAAATTAAAAATACAAGTAAGGCAATATGTGTACATTAGCTTGACTGTTTGTATAAACAAGAATATCGCTTGCATAACAAAGTGGAGTAAGAAAATGTAAACAAAAGTATCTCCAATTTTATTAACCATATATAATCAACCTATGGCTTACACATTTAAAAAATGCTTTATATTATAAGGGTACTATGGTGTACTACTTTCTATATCTAGTGAAGTTTGTATTGAATTTTGGTAAACAAGTAGACTGAAGACAGTAAAATGTTGTACGATGTGGATAAGTAATAATGGATTATGAACAGTGGCGTATCTAGAATTTGGTCTGTGGGGTGGGGGGGGAGTCCGGTCGAGTCGGGTTCATACAAAAGAAGAAACAACTTAAGACTAATCAATATTACTTTATTTAAAGTGTTTGAAGAACGTGTGATAACATCCTGAAATCAATCCCATTAAAGAGATTGCCAATAACACAATAAACGTATGCATTATTGAAACATTGTTTAGAAGATACTTATTGACTTATTCACAGCTGAAGAAATTATAAAATAGGCTGAAAATTAAGATAGTAACAAAATTTGTCAATCTTTTTACCCTCTAGGGGGGTATAGGGGATTTGTATCTCCCCCGTAAATACACCCTTAATTATGAACTGTAAACACCACAATGTGGGGATTGCCCAGAAGTCATAGAGGATGACAAGTGGCAGTGACTTGATTTCTGAGTTAGAGGGATCTAGACAATATCCTTGGGAGTTTCTATGATACATTTTATTTTTAAGCACTTTTATTTTTAACCAGTAAGCAATGTCTCTCCTCCTGGAATCGTCAGTCTTTCGACTGGTTTGTACCCTCCCCTCATATAACTGTGGTGCATGTGTTACGGAGTCTCTCCCAGGTATATGGGACCTACAGTTTAACGCTGGAACGAACGGGGTAGTTAGGGAGGGATTATACTAGGCAGGATGCTTCTCACTGGTTTGTCATTGCCTTGTAAGGGGAATATTATATTACATAATTAATATAACATAAGCAATGTCTAACTGGCACCTAATTGCAGTTGAGGCCCTCTCTATACTTTTGCCAGTTGTCTGCAACATATTCATTGAACACGTAATGAGACAGGTTGTTCTTGATTGCAAAGTGATGATTCAAAAGTAGGAAGGAAACTTAATAATCTGATATATGCTGACAACACTGTAAACATCACTACAGATAAAGAAGAAGTAACAGAAATTATAAAATTACATAATAGCAATAGACTTTACAACTTGTAAATAAATCAGTCTAAACAAAGGTCATTGTGGTAAATGCTTGCAGAATATAATTCATTTAGCATCAATCAGATGCAAATTTCTAAGATGTAAACAAATGTACATATACTTAGAACAGAAAAAATGTGTGCGTGTGTGTGTTTTGGTTAGAGAGTACACGTTAAACAAGGGAGATACTGTCATGAGCATACATATATTTTATTATCAAAATACCCTTATACCATATTGGTGTCGAGTTACATCAATATATGATAAGTACATCAACTACACTGTATATACAAATTTTTTCCATCTTACTCTATCCATTGACAATGTCTTCGCTTCCCTCCAACCCAAGCCTCTTTCTCTCAAAATGTTTCCCATCGTTCCATCCCAAGTCAGTCACGGTCTTCCTCTCTTCTTTCTCCCCCCTGATTTTGCCTCCCAAACCTGTTTTACCATTCTATCACTATCCATTCTCTGCATGTGTCCCCACCAGCATAGTTGTCTCTGTTCAATAAAATCCAGAATCGATATCACTTCCAGATCCTCTCTTATTTGTGTATTCCTAACTCTGTTCTTCCTTGTTACTCCTACTACTCTCTTAAGATATTTAATTTCTGCCACCTGGATTTTACTTTTTTGGCTTTTGGATAGCACCCACATCTCACAACCGTATGTTAAAACCGGTCTATATACTGTTTTATACACACTCATTTTCGTTTTTCTTGATATCTCCTTCTTATTTATAAAGCTATTGTTTAATGCATAGTATACTTTTATTTCCTTTTCAATTCTTTCATTTAATGCGGCTTCCTGTTTCCCATTACTGTCTATTATAACTCCTAGATATTTGAATTGTTTGACTTGTTCTATCTTCACACCTCCAATCTCTATATTTATTATTTTCTCCCCCATTACCATTACCTTTGTTTTGGTCTTATTTATTTTCATCCCTTTTTCCTGGAGAACTTCATTCCATATATTCAAATTACCCTGTAACGCGCTTTCACTTGTAGCCATTAGCACTACATCATCCGCAAAAGCCCCTTCTGCTACTTCCATACTTTGCAAGTTCCTGTATCCAACATGCATTTTCTTAACCTTCAGTGAACACTTCTTAATAATGTCGGACTCAGTCCACCTCCTTGTCTTAATCCATAGTTTGTTGTAAATCCTAATGACCTCATATTCTTACCAATTACATAATTAACATTATTTTTGTATAACCTCTGTACTACCTTAATTATTTTACTCCTTATTCCTCTATTTTTAAACTTTCCCATATTTTTTCTCTAGGCACACTATCGAAAGCCTTCTCAAGATCAATAAAAGCCAAACATACCAATTTATCTTGTTGTATCGACTTCTCAGCTATCTGTTGCAGAGTAAAAATGTGATCCTGCACACTTCTCCCTGATCTAAAGCCACTCTGCGATTCCTCCAAACTATTTTCTAAAATTGGGATCAATTTGTTATTATTTGTCTGCTCATAAACCTTAACAATTGTATTTAACAGATTGATACCCCTATAATTATTACAATCTCTTGCGTTACCTTTCTTAAAAATAGGAACTATCAATGCTTCCTCCCATTGTCTTGGTATGTCTACACTTGTCCACGGTTTATTGATAATTTCTAAAAGTATTTCTTTCCCCTTTTTCTCCATATTCTTTATCATTTCTGCTGTAATTTTATCTGTTCCAGGTGATCTCCCACTTTTAAGTCCTTTAATCACTACTTCTAATTCATGCATCATTATTTTTTCTTCTGCAACTTCACCATCCTCTCTATCGTCTTCTTCATTAATATTGACTTTATGATCATCTTTGTTGATTTCCTTACCACCTAGTAATCCTTAAAAGTATTCTTTCCATCTATTCATTATATCATTTCTTTCTATCTGTATTTTCCCATTAGCATCATACATACATATATCATTCTCAGTTTTTTCTTTTCTAAAAGATTTCAATACTCTGAAGAAAAGCTTTTGATTTTCCCACCTATCTCTTTCCAATTTTTCTCCAAAAACTTTCCATGCACTCTCTTTCGCTTTTCCAACTAATTCTTTAACAATTTTTCTTTGTTGCTTATATGCTTCATAGTTATCCACAGTTCTATTAGCTGTATACGTTTTCCATTCCCTTTTCTTCCTTTTAATCTGCTCCTTTATTTCATTAGTCCACCATACCATCTGTTTTCTTTTATTATTCATTTTAGTAACACCACAAACCTCCACTGCTGTTTCTATAATTATATCTTTCATTATTGTCCAGCCTTGGTGTATATTAGCATGCCTTATATTTTCACTTACCTTTTGTAATTTTTGCTCAATCACATCTTTAAACCTATTACTTACATCTCTACTTTTCAGTTTATACGATCTGATAGATTTATATTCTATTATTCCTTCTCTGTTGTATATCTGTTTTTTATCTAATTGTTCTTTACATTTGGTCATTACTAAATAATGGTCGCTATATATTTCTGCACCTCTCCAGACTCTAGTGTCCATTATCATTTTCCTATTGGTCCTTTCAACTAGTATATAGACAATTATCGACTTCTCTCCCCTATTTGGTTGTTCCCTTGTGAATTTATGTATATCTCTGTGCTGATAAAAAGTGTTCGTCACAATAAGATCATGTAATAAGCAGAAATCCAACATTCTCCTACCGTTATTGTTTCTCATTTCTTCTCCATATATTCCTATTACTCTTTTATATATCTCATCTCTTTTACCCACTCTACTGTTAAAGTCACCGACAATATATTTATTTCCTTTGGCTTCCTCTGTTACTTCCGATAGTTCTTTCCAGAATTTATCTTTTACTTCCACCTTCTCATCCTCGTTTGGTCCATATACTACTATAATTGTAAAATATTTTCCCTTTTGACTCTCTAGCTGCACCAATAGTAATCTTTCTGATACTGCTTCCCATTTCTGTATCTGTCTTACTAAATCCCTGTGAATTATGCATCCCACCCCCGCTGCAGCTCTCTTATCTTCATCTACTCCACTATATATAAGTATGTGATCACCGTTCATAATAATCTTACCCCTTCCTTTTTTTTAGTTTCGCTTAATGCTAAAATTTCTAATCTATATCCTACCAATTCTTTAATTATTTCCTCCTCCTTATTATATAAACTTCTGATGTTCCATGTTCCTAAATTCCATTTTCGTCTATTTACTTCATGTGCTCTCCCCATTATCTTATCCAGTTTCTCTGCTCTGTCTGTTCCCTTTATGTCCGTCCTCTCATTACTACTGAGTTTTTTGGTTTAGCTATATCCAACTTCCCTTTACTCTTATTCCATCTCCATTCTATTCCATCTATAATTACTTTGTTGTACCCTTTTTTAACTCCCCTTCCTTTTTCCCTCTCCTACTTTACCATCTTTCTTAACTGTCTTTGTATTTCTCTTTCCTGCTTCGTTAAATCGTTATTAATGTATATTCCTTCAGTACCTGTATCCTTTTTTAATTTATATTTATTTTCTAGAATTTTCATCTTATCTTCCTCCTTTTCAAATCTAATTACGTTCTTTTTAATCTCCGTTTTGTTATCTGCACCTATTTTTAATCCACTTATGATCACATTATTTTTCCTTCTATCTTTCTCCAAATATTCCGCTGTATTTCTAACCTCAGCCAACTCCTTCTTAACGTCCATATTTTCTTTCCTGAGCGCTTCGTTTTCATCTTTTATGTTTTCCATTTCTTCCGCATATTTCCTTTGGTCCTCTCTTACTTGTTAAATTTCTTCAGTTAACTCATTTTTCATTTGTTGTATAGTTTTCAATATTATATCTAACTTGTCTTCACTTGCACTGACGTCTCAACTGGTGATCTCATCTTTTTTTACTTCTTCCGAATGCTTCCTCTTTACCTGATCCAACTGTTCTTCTTTTTTTTTGTCCGATCATCTGTACTATACTCATCACTATCCATTTTTAATAACCTTCTTACGGCTGTTGGCCGCGCAAAAAGCAGGACCCCAGTCGACCCGTCGGAAGTCCACACTTCTATCAGCCCAACCCGCCTTCCCAAATAATTAATACAATAGATTAATTTTTAAATACAATACAAAAAAATTATAGTGATATAATATACAATAACATACCATAACAATACAATACAATAATACTATATAACAACTCGTCTACACCATTAAATAATACAATAAGTTAATTTCAAATACAATATAATAATTTAAAAAACAAATACATATCACAAACAAGTTCCACTATAATTTAAAAGACAAAAAACAACAAAATCACAAATAAAAATTTTAAATTCCTCAGTCGGAATCGAACCCCCAAAACTCCAAACAGAAATCTGCCATACTATCGATGTCACTATTTATCTTGATTATACTTCAAGCCACCCTTTCTACATATTACTCTTTATCAACACTTATCATAACAAAACAACCTTATCTGTTGTACTTAATTTTTGCCCTACTTCTTAAGTTTATTTCAATTAAATCCTACTTCTTACTTATTGCCTTAAACATACCACACCTATTAAATATATATATTTTTAACACTTAAATAATGTACACTCCCTATACCAATTAACCGAAAAATCTTGCAAACTCATTAATATCTTTAATCATGGCACATAACCTACATTCTGATTTATATCACTATACCCATTCACAAAACTTTCTTTTCTTCCAATAGACTGTAACACCTACATTCACCCTTCAACATTTATCTCTATACCTTGTTTATTATCCTTATCTTGCCAATAATTCAAACTTTTAAACAAATATAACAACAAAACTATCACTACGAAGGCAGGCTGACTTGACGGTATCTACCTGTCGCTCCAAGGGGGCAATTTTCTATAAAATCAGCATACATATATAAAAATCCAATGTAATGAATTGAGAATATCAAGTCAGGACAGACAAGTATCGTTACCAGACCAGGTTAACATTTTTAAATATTTAGGCACCATAAAGAGGTTTAACTGAAGCTGTACTGATGAGATCAGAAACAGAATTACAAGTATAGGAATGTAATATTTACTGATTCCAAAAAGTATACCATGTAATTTGAAAAAGAAGTTTGAAGCTCTAGGTTTAAAGAAGTGTGGAGCTTAATATTATGAGATGCAGAAATATGAACATTGAGGGAAACAAAAATGACATATTTGGGGAGATTATAAATATGGGTGTGGAGGACATTGAAAACCAGTTGGAGGAACAGAGTGACTAATGAAAAGTGTTAGGACAACTGGAGAATTGATGAAGGTTGCTGTTAGATAATTAGCAGAAGGAAGGGCTTAGTAGACAGTGAGTATGGTTTCATGCTTCTAATCTAGAGATCCTGGGTTCAATTCCTGGGCCTGCCATGAAACCAAGGTATATTTTTTTAACCCCTAGGTTTGCTCAGTCAATCGAATTAAGTATCTGGGATAACATCCTGGGATAACTATGAACAACAGCTTAACCATAATGCTGGACTGATAATAATGTATGGAGTTTAGCAAAGTGCTAAATTCCTTGAATGGTAAATGGTTCACATGAGGTAGCCTACTCTGCCTAATTTTTTAAATGACTTCATTGGCACATAAACTGCACATTATTATTATTATTATTGTTGTGTGAGCCTCCAGGTGGTCTAGTGGCTAACGCGGGCGATTGATGCGCTCGTGGTCCCAGGTTCAATTCCCGGCGGAGGTTCTGTACGGCGTGCACTCAGAGTCGTGAGGCAAACTGAGTAGGTGCTGAGATAACAGCATCGTGAGGCAAACTGAGTAGGTGCTGAGATAACAGCATCGTAAGGCAAACTGAGTAGGTGCTGAGATAACAGCGCCGCCTCCTGGCTGTGAATACCGCAACTAGCGGCTGGTGGCGCGTAGTACTAGCCATACACCGTCACACTAACACAAAAGCCGCGCGGTACACCTTGGTCCTTACGGACTGTTGAGTGGAGGTTTATTTATTATTATTGTTATTATTATTATTATTATTATTATTATTACTGTAATTATTTCTAAGACAAAAGAATAAAGCAGAAAATGATCTTGGTAGTGCCACTGACAGAATAGCAAAAATCAGATAATGATACACCTGCTGCGGAAAAAATAATTTCTACTTGTAAGTTCAAATTAATAATTAACACTGTGTAATAAAGTAATTTATGCTGAAAAGCAAGAAATTAACATTATTTGTAGTAAAAATTGAACAATATGAATTTTATAAACTACTAAGAAGGATGTGCTAGTCTGCTCCATCTCAGACATGTCTATTCTGTACTATAAGCAGACCCTCCAACATGTTCAATATTGACAACACTTTTACACATTGAACACAATAACCTACTTATTTCTTTCTGTTGTATTAAAATGGAAAGTTGTTTTTCTATTCATCATTAAACTAACACCTGCTGTTAGGCACTGTTAGTGTTAAAAACGCATCCATAGTTCCCACTATTTACAAAACACAACCTATGAAACAACATGAATAAGTTGAGGTTTACGCTTACACTTACAGGGTACCCACTGAGATTACGTTTGTAAGCATCCTGCATCAACTGGCTATTGAAATAGATGATGTAAACATCAATGCTGTGAAAATTTGTAAAGCGTTACAACTAGTACAGACAGAGCACGGAAAAGACTACAGGTAGATATAATTTAATATAACAAAATCAAATTGTTTTTAAAACCTAGTTTTTTGTACATTTAAAAAATTTTGGGAAGCATTTTTCTTGAAAAAAAACGGGATATTTTGTGTTCCTTTAATTTTTTCTAAGAACGACAGGACTTAGAGCAAGAAAACAGGTCAATCATGTTAAAAACAGGATGTCTGGTCACCTTAGGCTAACCACCTTCAGCCACCTATTGTTATACCAAAATCCTGTCCAAGGTACTCATTTCCACATGCTGAGTTGTCCTACAGAGACTTAAAAAAAATGTACCTTGATTTCATCGTGTTGTTTGAGAATAGAACCAGTGACCTCAGTGTTAAAAGCCAAGTGTTATACCCACTGGTTTAGCACTATTTACTTGTTTACTTACTTCCTTGGTGCTAAAACCCTTGAGGGATCCTTCAACATTGATCACCATCCCATTCTATCCAGTGCTACTGTCTGCCAGTCACACACTCCCAACATAGTCTGGGCATTGACTGCCACAGAAATTCTTTCTTAGAGCCTTCCTTGGAATCTTCTCTTCTGACATCCTTGACACATGGCCAGTCCAATGAAGTCGGTCCACTTTAATAGTATGAACCACGTCCAAATCCTTGTACATATCCATTAATTCATAACTGGTATGCTGCCTCCAGTTTTGTCCTTCTTGTACGGCTCCAAAAATTCTTCTCAAGATTTGCCTCTCAAATCTCAGCAGGGACACTTCATCATGCTTTGTCAGCGTCCAACACTCAGATCCATATGTCAGAACAAGTCTTATCAAAGGCTTGTAAAAGTCGTATCTTTGTGCTTCAAGAGATATATTTGCTTCTAATGTGTCTCTGAAGCCCAAAATAGCATCTATTGGCGGCCAATATTCTTCGCCCAACCTCCAGTTGAATTTCGTTTTTGGCAGTTACTAACGTGCCAAGTTATGTGAATGTATCAACAGAGTCAAAAACATGGGTGACAATCATAACCTGTGACTGTTGTGTTTTATTTTGATGTAGTTGGGTGCGCATATATTTTGTCTTGATTTCATTATCTACCAGGCCTAGTCTTCTGGCAGCTCCATCCAATGCAAGGAATACGTCACTCACCACAGTATAAGACCGGCCCACAAGGTCAGTATCATCAGCATATGATAATAGCCGAACGGACCTGTTGAATATTGTTCCATCAACTGGTTTACCATGTCCCCCAAAACTTCTAATTATAAAACAAAAAATAGAAGAAAAGACTACAATCAGCACAATTTGTAACAAGCGGAATACTGCACAACTTTAACCCTCCACTTGGTTAGCACAGATAAGATAAATTGGGAATTAATGTATAAGTGGTGTATTACTTTGTATGAGCATTCCAAAATACCTGATTTTGTGTCATGTTGTTGTGTAGTTAATTCAGTTTATACCACCAGTAATTTTTAAGATTCTGATTCTATTTGAACAAATATTATGATGTGTTTCCTTGTGTGTGCTCTCTTAGCTTCTTATAATTATCTGCTTTAAATATTTACCGAACAGATATTTTGGCACGCTTATTAGTTTTCTGATTATTATGACCTATCATCTTATCACTCATATGCTTTAAATATTTACCAAACCAAACGCAGCTGTATGATTGTGTGGTTAAAACATTGCCACTCCATGTATAAAGTCATGCATCACATATATGAACACCAAGGTCCGCAGAAAACAATACTATGGTAGTGTGGTTTTGAGGACAGCTCCTCTTGTAATGATAGTCAGAATGTAAAGATTCAATTTTATTTAAAATATTTACCAAAAAAATCTGGAATTTATAAAGTCTTTTATTCTTTTTGCTATTGGGGTATACAGAGAAATAATGCAGATTCGTATGATGTTACAGTCATACAGTGGCTATGTATGTTTGTTAATCAGATAAGCAATACAAAATATATGAAGCATTGTTGGCACTAAAATAAAAGAAAGATATACTTTACAGTCCATCATTGTACAACTGAATTCTTTAACAAAGAAATGTTTTTAATTAAGCTAAACAGAAGTATTTAGGTGCATATTTGCACAGTAGTGAGATGAGTATTTGAGGTATTGAGTTGAAAAACTTCTCTTTTCTTTCATAAGTGATTTTAGTGTAATAACAAAGAACATCTTTGTGACTTTTGAGTAGGACACTTGTCCTCTAAGGCCATTATCATTGTCATGTAGAGTAAGACCAGTGGTAGGAGTGCTGCCTTTGAGCCCCTGTTCCTGCTCTTGGTTTCATTCGGAGACCCTCCTCCTAGTTGCTCCCACCCCTAGTTCCGTTCAGAAACCTTCCTCATCCATCCCTAGGACCTTTGACCATTTGACATCTTTAACCCTGGCTGGTCCCTTACTGGGTAGTACAAAAGGAAAACAAAAAACAAGAATTATATAGTAAAGCTGAAGTTTGAAAACAGTGAAAGACTCCCAGCCCTCAAAAACTTAATAGCGTCGGGGTCGAAAAGACCAAGAGTTGGTCAAGAGAGACCAGACAGGAAAGATTAAAGAAAGTGATTCCACCCAAGATAGGCTGAAGCAAGGTGAGAATCCAGCTCGGGTACATTGGGTGTGCTAAACCCGTTTCCACAAGGTGTCGACCCCTGATGTATTCCTTTGGGACCAGAACTGGTGATTTGCCTAGTTCCTGATAGAAGAAGAATGACAACAATAAAGAACACATTACTTCATTTATAACAAAAATTGATTGTTTGAACTTTTAAACATCAGTTAATTACTACCTAACTTAAAAAATTTGAAAGAAAAGTTAACAGCATATTTTTAATTAAGTAAATAAGTGGTATATTTTGGACAACACCAGCTTTACAAGCACAGAATGTGAATTTCACAAGTTGTGGTGCAAAAATGTAATATTGAATGTTACTGGCTAACTTAAATTTTTGCCAACATGATACAAAAATAAAGTGAAAAATGGAAAAAATAACTGGATGCTGAGACATATTTTGGTCACACAACATGAAAAATATTAATTTGACATTAAAATTTTTTTAACAAGTCTTCAAACACACTTTACACTTACTTATCCTTACTTAGTTTTCAATAAATATTTTATTGACACTGCTAATTGACAACTATTGGTGTATTGGGCGTAATTGTCTTGGACAGTCATTGAGTATTCTGAAATATGCATTTTAACTGGTTAGAATCATATTATATAGGTTTCTAAAAAACAATTTTTTGGTAGCATTAAACAAGATGTTCTGAAATGAAAAAGAAAAATAAGACCGAGTCGTGTTTTCTGTTCCAAGTCGTAGTGAAATAATTATATTTAGTGAAGAATAAGACCTTAAAAATGATTTAAGGTGTAACTTATCATTGAGCAGATACAATATTTCCTCGATATTGTTGTTCATTGATTAACTAATTATAAGTATAATACTACTGACTCAGAACACTAAGTTTTTTATTGGTAAAAATGTAAAATTTTTACCTTATAGCCTGAACCAGTTTTCGCTTATTATAAGCTTCGTCAGAGGCTGCCACTAGGCCTAATGGCAGGTTATAATTATAAGTTATAACTATACTTATAATTAATAATATTTCCATTAAAGCAAATTCATGCTCACATGCACACAAACATACATACATGTATACAAAATAGTAACTGTATATATGTAGGTTATATTGCTTCTTCCAAATCTAAAAACAACCGACAAAAATTCACAAATGTTCACTGTCAGTATTACAGAAGAAACAATAAAACACTCTCAATGTTATAAATATTTAATCTTGTCATCTTTTCGTGAACAGGTAGAACAGGGTGTTATCAGACACTGAGATAAGATTTCAACTGTAAAATCAGTGTCAGTGCAATGCTGCTGGACAAAGAATTCAATCCCAGCTTGGTCTGCATAAAATACCTGCTCGTTGTGTTCAATCTGCTATTTGTGGTGAGTTCATTCACTTTTTTTTGGGCGCAAACACAGTCAACAAATGTGTGCAGTTTATTGTACATCAAAACTCACTGTTAATACACAAGTATTACATCTGTAAAAGAATAAAAGGGCCCTCTGTGGCGTGCATTGACTGACTCTGAATGCAAGTTATCATTTATATCCTGTCAGCTTCCAAATGTTCTCAAAACATTTTGGAACATGCACAAATTTATGATTATGTTTGTGTTTATTTCAAACTTTAATTAGTTATATATTTTCAGACACTAAGGTAACAATAATAAAGTAGCTGAATTTGAATTCAAATCAACTTGTCACATTCCTAACATATATTAAAAATTTCCTATAGACATACAAAAAACCACACTTAATTATGAATAGATAATCTTGCATAGAAAACAAGTAGTAAAAGAAAAATACCTTATTATTTTAGAACTTACTATTAGCAGAGTTACTGAATAATCACAGAAACTTGCAGAAGCTAATGTAAAATTTTGTAGTATCATAATACTGTATTTATTTTTACCATTTCCAATATCTTAAACAAAATGTCTTCTTCTTCTTCTTCTTCTTCTTCTTCTTCTTCTTCTTCTTCTTCTTCTTCTTCTTCTTCTTCTTCTTCTTCTTCTTCTTCTTCTTCTTCTTCTTCTTCTTCTTCCTAGTAAAGGCTCTGTCCTGTTCCATAACAACGGTCCTACATGCTGTCACTCCACCTCTTCCTTGCCCGACCAATGCTCCTCTTCGTGTTTGGTTGGCTATCTCTTGCCTTTTTTTTGCTAGCCTTGTGTCATCCATTCTTGGTATGTGTTAATTCCATATCCTTCTTCTTTGTGCAATCCAAGAATTACACGTTTCTCTTATACTATTGTTTGGCAACCTATCGTACCTTGTCTTTCCTAGAACCCTCCGTAATATAGTAATTTCTATAGTTTGTAGTTTTCTTTGAATTGTTGCTGTATCTGGTTTAGTCTCTGATGCATAGGATATTACTGGATGTATTGTGCTTTTGTAAACCCTAGTTTTTTCTTCTTAAAACAATAGTTTAGTCTTTTCACAATCAACAATCATATAAAAAAAGAATCATGTCATATTTAAAGAATCTGTGTGACATGAATATAGCAGAATCATAAGGCTTTTAATCAACAAAGCTGTCCAGGTATTTTCATATCTGTAACAACAAAGTGACTTGAGGTAAACTGCAAGCGCAATGGCCAAACCTTGTAGCAGCCTACAATTAACTGTTACAACTGATAACACGTTTACATTGAGAACTGAACAAACATTATGGAAAACAGACTTTATTATGCTTATAATTCAGTTTAATTAAAATTAAACATAACTATTGTATCGCATAATTAAAATACACACCAAAGGGTTAACAGCATTTACCGAGACCTTTCCATCTTTTGGCACATGGTGAAAACTTTCCAAAAATAATTTCAGCTCAAGGAAGAAAATTACAACAAAATACAAACTTATAAAGTTACATAATCTTAGAATACTTGTGTTTGTCAATCAACAAATACTATTAGTCTGTCCGTCTATCTCTCTCCCTCCCTCCATCTCACCTACATCTCTCTTTTTCCTCTTTATTACTGATAGACTTCCATGGTAGGAAGTGTTGGTTCAGTATACATTTCTGCCAATACAAAATGATCAAATTGCATTTATAGAATTACAATTATGTAACCATATGAAAAATTTTTTAACCATTTAAAAATTAGTAAATTCATATAGATAATTTGTTTGTTAATTGAAATAATAAGAAAACACATATTTAAATAATTTGTAATATTTCATAAATTTATTAAACAAGTCTCTATATTTTGTAACGTAACAAAATTGTAGTTACATATAAATGATATCCAATACCTAGAATAAGAATCTACCACGTACATGTCTAAGCCAAAATGATAAAAAACCTCTAAAATATCAAAACCAATCGTGTATCCATGACTAAATGAAGTCAAAGTAAGTCAACACAGGAGAAGGAAGAATTATAATTGAAAGCATCATCAATATGATAAGAAGAGGAAAAATATAAACCAAACAAATACGTTAGTAACCAGGACCCAATAGATCATACAAGTGAGGGGACATATCATACAAGAGACGACACATCATACAAGTGAGGGAAAATACCCTATGAGTGAAAAATATATATATAAGAAGAAGAAGGAACCTGTACATAAGAAGAAGAAGCAATCTGAACATAAGAAGAGGAGAAGTATATATAATTAAGAAGAAGAAAAATTTATAATAAACCATGAAAAATCTTTAACAAGGACAAGACAATAACATTCCCAGTGTGAGGAATACACTACGGCAAGGAAGATAATAAGGCATGTGTGAAAAATGCCAAACAAGTGAATTATAATACCCCCAACAAGAAGGAAAATGAAGAAGAAAAGGTGACCAAGAAAGTGTCGACAAACTAATAAGTAGCCACAAACAATAATAGTGAGTGACTTATATAAGTGCATCGATTAATACTAAATATCACAATCCCAAAATAAACAACACAAACAATATAAGTGCAATATTTATGGAAGAGGAAGATAAGAAGTGTTAACAAAGAGAAATAGTAAACCCCAAATAAACAACACAAACAATTAGTGTGTGATTTATGAAACAAGATTATGATCAAATACAAACCTAAAAAGACCACAAAAGTACTGATAATAAAGAGAGAAATAATTGCTCAATAATGACTGAACTGAATATAAAATCCTTAATAAGATATATGTTTAAATATCAAGAGAATAGAGAGTAAAACCAAAATATAATGTAATTATCAATGTATTGAGAATAAGACAACCTGTCATAAAAAGACAAGGCAGTTTACCCAAACCAAAATATAAACACATAATATGTATAACAACAACAAGTAAGAATTAAGTAATAATGTGTAAACAAATAGTATATAATGTGTATAAAATAAGGAAGATATTGTAATAGATAATAGTAATAACATCTCATAGTAAAAATATAATAATTAAGCAAGATAATGAACAAATCAAGATGAGTATTGTTGTCAATTCAGTAGGAGACACATAACCTCAACTGAACAGAATATGCAACACAAAACCACATATAATAATTAGAAAAATGCAGACAAAAGTAATTATTCAAATCAACAACCAAACTAAGATAAATGAGTAACATAATGAACCCAGTATGAATTGAGAAACACAATTATACAATCTATATTGTTTAAACAAACCATAGCCAGATTAACAAAACACAAGATGACTATCAGAGTTACACAAAATACTCACTTAAACTTGATAAAGGAGAGGAAAATAGATTGACAGTAGTAACTAGAATACTCAATACCTCTATGAGAACCTTTAACAGACATTAGATACATAAGTTTATATGAAAATAATAATAAACAAATATACATGACCAATGGGACTAGATGCAAATAGCAATCCTATTGAAATTTATGAATGTTGAACACAACAAAAAGTACTATACACACTAGACAAACAATGTACAAGGTCTAAGTACACATTAATGGATAAAAAATACGTACATTAAGTACAAATAATGATAATATATGTATATCAATGTGACAGAAATATGACATGGTGTTTTAAATCAATACAAAGTAAATAAATGAAGTACCATAAAGGGGAACAAAGCTTCACCAAAGGTGTATGAATAGTTAAAGTACAACCTAAACACCTGAGAAGTGTATTATTATGATTAGGGGGCGGATTTCTATGATATGTCATATTTTTTCCTTGACATTATTTCAGGTTTCAGCTTGATTTAAACTTGATTCTAAGTATTTTGATGAAGATTGATAGTGTTTTATTGTGCATATAACTGCATATGTCGGTAGTTTTTAAGTTTTGTAGCATATTTAGCACTAAAATGGATGTTTAAGTTATATTTTTTGACTTTTCATATGCATATTTAGACATTTATGAAGTTTTACAGCATATTTACAGTGAAAATGGATTATAATGGCATTTTTCGTGTTTTTTCACACGAAAATGCATTTATTCGTTCAGTAGCAAATTGTGGTGTGTTAAAGTAGTAAGAACATCTTTCAGAATGTCCTTGAAATACCTATATATTCCGAGAAATAGTTAATAAGGTGTGAAATGTCTTTGGAATGCGGATTTCAAGTACCGTTAGGCCTCTATTGTTTGCCTCCGTGAGCGATAATGCCAGCGGGCAAAAGTGAAGGGAGGGGGAGGGTTTTTCTTACATTTTGTAAAGTGCTTTTAACTTTCACTATCCCCTGTAATGGTCTTTCACTCATTCCGTGTGTCCGCAGTTTGTTTCCATCATGCCTAGAATAAAGAGTTCGGTGAATGAACAGGTGCGCGGTTTTATTCGAGAATTTGGTGATAAAATATTTAGTACCGATGACACTATTTTATTTTGTAAGTTGTGTGAAGGTAAAGTCGCCACTGAAAAACGTTTCACTGTGCAGCAACACTGTAATATGGCAAAACATAAAAATTGCTTATAAAGACAGTCAGCAGTCAAAAGTAGACAACTTCTATTATTCGAAAAATCTGCTAGTACTTCAACTTCATCTTCCAACACTTCAGAGTTTACGAAGGATCTCTGCAGGGTAATGATTTCATCCAACATCCCATTGAAAAATCTTAACAATCAAAGCTTGAGACAGTTTCTGGAGAAATATACGAAACATCCGGTTCCAAATGAATCAACGCTGAGGAAGAACTATCTGACTGGGTGTTACAAAGAGGTGTTGTATAAAATAAGATGTAGTGTGGGGGACTGTAAAATATGGTTTCAATTGATGAAACAACAGATGTTGATGGGATATATGTTGCAAACGTGATTGTTGGAACACTAAAAGAAGACAGACCTGGAGAAATATTCCTCCTAGCATGTGAAGTACTAGAGAGGACATATCATTTAAGTATTGCTGTCTTATTCGACGATTCTTTGAATATACTGTGGCCAAATGGGGCAAAAAGAGAGAATGTTCTTCTCTTTATTACTGACGCGGCTGCTTATATGATGAAAGCAGCCAAGGGACTAAAGATGTTATATCCGAAGATGATACATGTAACATGCCTTGCGCATGGTTAACATAGAGTGGCCGAAGAAATTCGCAGTAACTACCCGGAAGTGGATAAATTAATATCAAATGGAAAGAAAACCTTTAAGAAATCACCACTCCACCTGCAAGCATTTAAAGATGCAGCTCCTTCATTGCCTCTTCCTCCCCAGCCTGTCCTAACACACTGGGGTACCTGGATTGAAGCTGCGGTATATTACTGCAACAATCACGACACCCTGGAGAAGATCATGAACTCCTTGGACCCTACAGATTCTTCGTCAGTGAAAATAATGCAAGATTTGTTTTCATGTTCCACTATAAAAACTGACCTGGCTTACTTAAAATCCAACTTCGTTTTCTTACCGAGCAAAATCACCCAGCTAGAAGCTTCAGGTTCTGAACTAAGTTATGCTCTGAATATTGTAAAATACACAGAACAAGAGTTAAAACGTGCAAAAGGAATAGTAGCAGCCAAAGTCTGTGCAGCCAATTAGAGAGTGTACTGGAGAAGAATCCTGGATTTTTGCAACTGTGCGGAAATGAACCAGGTTCAGACTTCGAAAATGAATTTTCGTCCTTTGACCTAAGTTTATTTAAGTACTCCCCCATTACTTCGTGTGATGTGGAGAGAAGTTTCTCTCGCTACAAGACCATTCTCAGCGACAACAGGAGAGGATTTTCATTTCACAACCTGAAAATGCATGTCGTCATCAACTGCAACAATTCAGCTGATAATGAAGACTGACATCAGGTATGAATATTTTTAATAGGGGTGTTAAATGGGATTTGCGTAAGTAAAATTATTTAATTACTTTTCTCTCCCTTATAGGGTTGGTGCTGTTTTGCAGAATGCAGTTAAAGGAGTTCCAGATTGCTGCAGTGTGTGACTATCTTAAAGACACTCATTTGAAGTAGATAAATAAAAATAATAATTAACAGGATTAACTCTATATTTAATAAATAAAATAAAAATGTAACACATACGTGTCATTAATAAAGTCATATTTTGGATTTCATTGGTCATGTTTTAATGTTTTTTAGGTCATAAATGCATGCATATTTCCTACATTTTTAGGTCATAGAAATCCGTCCCCTAATTATGATATATGTGTTAGAATTAGTGAATATAAATGCAAAGGCATATAGGGCTTACACGCCTGAAAAGCATTTGACAAGAATTGTAAATATTTTAGTATTTAGAAGTAATTATTAAGAGAAAAGGACTCTAAACACCTACAATAAGTATTAGAATTAGAATATATTATAATAAAGTGGAAAGGACTTAAGTGTGATTAAGAACCACAAAAAGTGCATTATCGAAAAGTTATTTAGGTTAATTATGGACGGATTTATAGCTTGTGTGAACTCTAAATATAGAGCCAAGCATCCGCAAGATGATAATACCATTAACTTCTTAATTCGAAATGTAATAAGAAAGATATAAACAATAGAAAGTTTTCCTTCAATTCCAAAAAGAATTGAACGCGTCATCGCATACTCTTGAACCCAAAGACCGATGCTAAAAAATAAAATTTCTGACTTTATTAAGGCATATGGGGTCGAGATTATCAGATTATCAACCAATAGGAAGAGCTGATTTCAGGAGATGCCGACAGCAACTTCGAAGGAAAGCATTACTAGTTTTTTGACCATCAGAGTGAACGGGACGAGTTTTCGTAGGGAGCAAGTTTTTAAAAAATGTGCGCGCCCCCCCAGTATAAATAAGTAAAACTAACCTCACTAAAAGTGCATAACCCATTACGTGTGAAGTGCAACGAGTGATGTGTAATAATAATCCATCCATCGCCAGTGTATAATAAAGGCGATGATGAGTGGGAAATTAAGGGAGTACTTATTAACAATATTTTAATGAAAACTATTATTTACCAACAAATAACTTTTTACGTTGGTACTACTTTAGTCAAGTACATGGCTAAACTAATTTATGAATGTTAATTAACCAGTATTTGAACAAAAGTTCTCGATTTTATTAATTTAAATAAAATATTATTGATTTTTTAGAAGAAAATGACAAATGAATCTAATATTATAATGAATATCGAAGTAAACGATATCGAATTAATAAACAACATACTTATCACGAATAAATGTTATGTATAGTTTTAAGATTTTAATGCCATCAATTGAAATATTTTATTAACTCACTTTGAGTAAAAGGCAATCTAACCTATATGTTACGAGAGTTGTAACAATCATACCGAGTCGTGTTTTAACTTTATACACACTTGAATATACTCAGTTAAAATGAATTTATGAATTAATTATAATATATTTCATTATTAATAACCATCCAAGTAATATTATTCTGACACACAGTATTTGCAATCGTGTCACACACTCCACAACGTAGCTGGTGAACTGACACCAGGTGGACCAAAATACCATAATTTCCAATATCATAATTAAATTTATTTTCTTGATTTGTAATTGCTCTCTATAATGTATTATTGTTATATTTCAGCATTTTTGTACCCTGTATCATGTTAACTAAAAGAACACATGACTTTTGGTAATTGTAAATCAAACTAACAACTAGGTTAACAGCTATACAATATAAAATAATCAGTGTTACCAGCCCTGAGCTATAAGAATCTCAATAACTAACTAATTTGTTTTTCGATGATTATTAATTGTTTTAAAGGATTCTAAACTTAAATTAACTTATTGTTAATAAAATACAAATTTTCTTACCGTTGAATCAGTTTTTCTATTTCAAAGTAGGCAAAAGAAAAAAATATTTACAGAGCAATTATTTTCCAAAGTGGCAGTACGACAAACGAGCGGCCAATATTTGAACTTCAAAACAGTATCAAATATACAAAGTCATTTTATTTACTGTACATACACAAATACACCTGTGACATATTATATAAACTGTGTTGTGACATTTCAGTGTATTACAGGGCCTATTTTGGAAGACTGACAACAATCATCATTGGTAAGTGAAACGGTAAATCTACCAGTGCTTCAAGAGAATTTTAACACTCCTTTTAAACCTTTTGAACTACATAATTAAACAACTTTTTTGAACTACATAATAATAATTAAACGAGTAAACATCTATCAATTACGTTTTATTACAACGTGACAAACCCAACGTGGAATTTGAACAAATTAATTAATAATAATAAATAAATTAAACTTCTACCAGCAATTAGATTTATTATAATGTATATCAATGTTTAAATAATTGATAAAATCAATAACACGATGATTTTTTAATATCATTTAAAATACCAGTATTCCTTTCAGTCACTATAATAGTAACACGATAGAGAGAGAGAGAGTGAATGAAGAGAGATAATGAGAGGGAGAGGGAGAGGGAGAGGAGAGAGAGAGAGAGAGAGAGAGAGAGAGAGAGAGAGAGAGAGAGAGAGAGAGAGAGAGAGAGAGAGAGAGAGAGAGAGAGAGAGAGAGAGAGAGCGAAGGGTGGAGGAGTGAGAGAGAGAAGAAGGGAGACAGTGAGTGTGATGTAGAAGAGAGAGAGAGAGAGAGAGTGGGGTGATAGTGAGTGATAGATCGATTTCAGGTTAGAGTGAGAGGCTGTGAGAAGGACTGGCAGGGGAAGAATGGGTGAGAGAGAAGGGTGATTGTGGACACATACATAAATTACATTATTCTATAGTACTCTTGAATATATTTTATAATATGATTACAATTATTATCCAAGTTTACCTGTTAGTAAAATTTACCAGAAACTTTTATTTGTAACCTTTGTCAACTATCTAATTTAAGTCGTAATATTTTACAGTATTGTGTAAATTGTATGTTTCTAAATTATGATTGTTTGTTAACACCAGTAGGGAGTGAAACATGGTAAAAATAACTTTTAATAATTACGTAGTGAACATCCCCTAATCTGTTTTAGGGTAATATAGGTATAGGTAATTATTTATAGTTATTTTATAGGTAATCATTAGTTATAGGTAATATATTACTTTGCTATATGTTGACTGTTGTAGGTATAAACAATTTATGTACCAATCTAATATCCAATTGTTGATTACTGTTTGTTTAATTAATTAAAATAACATTACATTTAGTAATTTAAATTGTAATACTGTATAAATTAAGTTCTCTCATACTATAATTTGCTCGTTTTCTTAAAGATGATTTGAAGATGTAAACAAACTATCATAAGTCTTCACATATAAAATTATACATACATACGCAAGCACACACTCACATCACCAACACGTTCACCCAAATATTTAATTGTTTCGTTATGTTTGATATTTCTATTGTATTTCATACACAGGTCCTGAAGATGACAATAAATATTGTCGAAACATCGACGCAAAATAGCTAAAATTTGTATTATTGACCGATCCTCACTAACCATCCACTAAAACATTCATTGATTGATGGTCACTAAAAATTTAAGGATATAATAGTAACAGCAACAATATCTTCTTGTGTCTATCACTTGCTGTACAGCACCTGGTGGGCCTTGGCCTCTGCAACAATTCCCCTCCACTCCCCTCTATCAACGCCAATCCTTTCCAGCCTCTTATACCCATTGTAGCAAGGTCTTAAGTGATGTCGTCCATTTATCTTTTCCTTGGCTGATTCCTTCTTCTTCTTCCATATAATCTGCCTTCCCAGACACCCTTAACCATTCTTGTATCCTCCATGTTTTCAACATGCCCTAGCTGACTTAATTTTTGTTCCCTGATGAACCTTAATCAGTTATCTCTCCCTTCAGTAAGTACGTTCAATTCATAACTTTTCCTTATTCTCCATGTATCCGCTTTTACATCAGCAACAATATCATTAATGGAAGAAGTAATAGTTGTTTAAATAAATATAAAGTGTAGTGTCCTTTTAAAATTAAGTTAACTACAAGACAACAGTAGTTTCATAACATTTTTAGATAGTTCAATGAGGTACAGCCTAATAAAAGGTTTATTAACACTGTAAATATTTCACTGGCCTGTATGAAAAAATATTTAATCACAGGAGGTAATTACAATAATCAATATATTACTGGTTTTAAGAACGAGGAGATAGTACGTCATATCAGCAGTTCCATTTTTAATATTTTTATAGCACAAATAATGATACTGTAATTTCTGCACTGAAACAGATTTTCTAATAAACAGAATTTCTTATAGTCATGTATAATCCAGCTGGTTAATGTGTTAATGTACTTTTCATTGCCTTCACAATGCTTTTCCTGATTCCGTTAAAAATATTAATTTTTTAAGGAATGTTAAACAAATTCCTTAAAAGGACTAGTCATGTCCAGCTGGTTAATGTGTTAATCTGCTTTTCATTACCTTCACAATGCACATGTCTAAAAAATTTATATTTATGTTAATAGCGTAACAGCTGTTCTGTCAGCTTGACCTTATCCTTTTTACTTATGTCAAATATAGTTACTGATAAAATTTGTATTGTTAATTGATTTAAAGTAGTATTTAAACAAATACTACAAATAGTGTATATATATATATATATATATATATATATATATTGCAACAGTACGAACATTAACGGTACTGTGCATTGCCAAAATAAATGAAATAAATAATAAAAATAAATAAATATAAATTAATAAACATGATTCAGATTGCATAAGCTGGGTCGTAGTAAAATAGGGAGCGCAGAATTCATGCATGGACATGCATTTTCGACACACCTGTCGCTAGCGTTGTGTACGCGCGTATTTTGTTGGTGTGTGTGAAACCTGTCCGTTCCTGAAATGTAACCAACCCTTTTCAAGTAAAATAGTTGTATGTTTATTTTATTATAAGAAAACTATGTACGATAGGGTAAAACAAAAGACACCAAAGTGTATAGAAATAAAGTGAATAAAGTGTTAAAAAACCGTATCAATGTGATGAAAAGTGCAATTACTATACATACAAAATGAATAACTCTTTTTGTGAGTACCATAAAGAAGTGCAATTTACATATAGTAATAACATAAAAATTAGTGATCGATTGAGCATCGAGTGATGTGAAACAAACTTCGTAATTCGCGAAAATAGGCGAAAATTGTGACTTGAACCAGAGTGGGGAAAGTAACGCTCAACAGAATCTGATAGGTCAAATATTGTTCAGACAGGAATTTTTGCACGACCTGACTATAAATACCAGGTCGCGTTAATAAAGCTTCTTCTTCTCAATTCAACCGTTGCTGGAGGAGGCTATGTCAGTCGACGACGCCAATTCACATCTATAGTAAGAGTCACAGGACAAACTAGATGTCAAACCAGAGCCGCAAAATATGTACAATGAGGTCTATGGACACACCGGCAGCATATGACGTGAGACGAGACGACTACTAATCAGCACATGCAGTGGAACACGACCAGAGGATCAGAAGGACATGGAGAACACGACCAGAAGGACACGGAGGACACGGCCAGAGGACCAGAAGGACACGGAGGATGTACAGATGAATAACCACGTCAAACGAGGTGATAAAAAAACCATTGTAATTATAAACGTTTGAAAGACACTAATTAAAGTTGGAATGAAAGACATTCAACCAATATTAAAATAAATAAATTATACATAAATGTAAAAGCAGAATAAAAATTAGAATAATATTTCTTGTATCAAATTTAGTAATTAGTAATGTAAATGATAAGAGAAATATTTAAATTTTGAATTAACGTAATTAGTAAAGTCTTTGATGATAAAGGAGAATGCATATGCATTAGAAAGTTAAAACAAAGTAATATAAAAGAAATTTGAATAGAAGTAATTCAGTTTTGAAGCTAATGAATCAGCAATTGCTGAGATAAACACACAATGAGTAAGCCGAGAGCAAAATAAATATTTTAAAGAAATTAAAATTAGATAATAAGTTGTGTATAACTTGTGTATGTAATTTGTTAGCAATAAGTTATGTATGAAAACTTCGTACAAACAATATAATAATGAATCAATGTTTAACATGCGATATGAAAGATTTTGTTTATAAATACGCGTAAATTATGGAACAATTTTAAAAATTATCTTGTTGTTGCATCCTCTTCGTTCACTTTATTAATTTAATAATATATGTAAACTTTCACTAATGAACTTACTGTTGTCACTTCCCAAACGTTTCGAGATGATAATATATATATAAACTTTCACTAATGAACTTACTGTTGTCACTTCCCAAACGTTTCGAGATAAACAACCACTGAAGAAGAGAAACAACATCTCGAAACATTTGGGAAGTGACAACAGTAAGTTCATTAGTGAAAGTTTATATATATTATTAAAACAATTTTAAACTTAAATAACGTATCATCTTCTTATTACGATTACACCCATGAAATCAATTCAATAAATTAAATTGAATTTGTTATGTTATATAACACACACATTTAAATTACATTAAATAAATATCAATTTGTAGTGTTATAAAATTTTGACGTTCCAAGAACGTGGGGCTCCTCAAACACAAATAAATTTGTATATGCAACCTATATACACAAAGATATGCCGTTGTATAAATTGTCTCCCAAAAGCGTGGGGCTATACAATTTAAATTACATTTAAATTGGTAATGTGTGTAATGTTATAATATATATATAATACATTTAATATTTATAAATAAATTTACTTCAAGATATACCTTTTTTTTTCTTTATTAGGAACATGTTTCGGGTACCATCTTGTACCATGGTACCCGAAACATGTTCCTAATAAGGAAAAAAAAGGTATATCTTGAAGTAAATTTATTTATAAATATTAAATGTATTATATATATCAAGAAATGGACTGTAGCAGTTAGTGATTGAATATATATATATATATATATTCTCCTTATAAATATGACATAAGCATTTTTAATTATATTATAATAATATTATGCCAAATAAAATGTTATTGATACTGTTCAACAGATTTCTGAAAGTTAATCAAGTGTTATGGGGTTCTTATTTGTATAGACTGAAATTAACCTTCAAAACAATACCAATCAAATGTCACAGCTTTTAAGATATAATTATGTAAATCAGTTTTGTTTTTGGTTTTCAGTTTTTAGAGCTTATTTTGACTACTATTAAGTATTGGGCTTCAGAAAAATGTATTTTTATAATTTTAAAATTTATTAATTTATTTCTGTCATAATGTATCAAAATAAGTTATATCAGGAACAGCAATATTTATAAATACAATGTCAAATGTTGTCTTAAAAAAAAAGAAGTTACTCCAAAAATGTGTTACGATTAGCAATTCAATGAGGTTGCACAATGTGAGTCTCAGCTGTGGGTTGTTATACCTGCATGTTTGTCGTATTTTATCAGAATCTACACCACACTTGTTCTGTTCCTTTAGTGTACATATGTGAGCTGTTTATTTGATTCCTTAAAAATTATACTACCACTTTAGTGATTATTTTACTTCAATCAAATTTTAACTACATAGAAAATAAATTTGCATTAAAAACTTGACGTGAAGATGCCATGCAACAAACAGTATAAGATCTAATGTAAAAAGAAATCCCATAACAAAAATTACAAAAAGTATTTAACAGCATACATATTACATTACAAATTACATATCAAAGTAAAGTCTCTCTTATTTATTTCAAAGTGATTAACACCTTTTTTAAATAATGGGCTGACTTAATTACTAACCATAATGTTCATTCAGATTTTCATTTTAATTATAGTCTCATCTTAAATGAATATTTTGTAAACATATTGTTCAGATCACATACACTTCTGAAGTTCACAAGAAATAAATTCACTGCAAATGTTTTATTTCTATTAATTCCCTGGTAAATCAAGGAAATAACAAAATATAGGTATAGTTTTATGAAAGATCTAGAGGGAGCCTTTACAACTATTCTCTGTGATGATCAACTTCTCTGTTCATAGTGTTTTTTCTGTATATCTCAGTTTTGGTAAAAAAGAGCATGCAAAAGAATACATTATTATGTTTGACTAAAACTGACATTAATTGATTCTAAACTAAATAAACATAAAATTTACAGCTTATCCAGCTGTGTCCATAGTTTTTCTGTGTAAATCAAGATCATACACACAGTGCTCTGTCTACAGAGCAGAACAATTCAAAGGATTTAATGCTTTTCAACTTTTTTTATCAAACTGTTGTCCTGGAGTTGAATAGTTGCAAAATTTTACACTCCAGTGATCCAAGGTCACAGTCACTATTACATGTGCAATATATCATGGTCCTTTCTGTGTGTTACATAAAATGTTTATTTGAATATTTGTCTCCTATCTACATGGCACTGTTTAGTGTTTCCCACAGTTGTTTGAGATAGATAAAGACTGATCATAAAGAAAATCAAGTCACCTATCAGACTTCGGGTTTTATTTTTATGTAGAAAGCAAATGAAATGTAATCTGCGAGTATAATATAAAATTGGAATTATTTACCCTTATTCTGGGAACCAGAAGTGGACTATGTTTGTTAGGGTTTGTTAAATTGTTATTTTTATAACATTGTCACCACATGAACTCCATCTGCTAAATATAATCAAGCATTTTTCTCCTCAGTCCATACTACCCTTTGTTGTGTCGTTTTATTACCCTTCTAAATCTGCAGTATACTGGTCTGGCGCACATAATTTTCCAGCATTTTCTAGATGGCGCTATAGGCTCATCAATCATGGTCAACTAAAGTGTGATTAAATTAAGAAAGTTGTGTTAGTGGTTATAATCACAAATAGAATTATCACTGTTGCACACCACTATAGAAAAATTTCCACTAGGTATAAGACAATATAAAATTATGGACTAGATACGTTGACGATGTATTGGTAATTTGGAAAGGAAGCATAGAAGAAGTGCATGCGTTTATAAATGAGGTAAATAATAGGTATAAAAACATATAGTTTAAAGGGAAGATAGGAGGTAAGAAAATAAATTACTTAGATTTAAACACAGAAATTAAAAATAATGAAAAACTACAATTGGTGATATTTAGGAAAGAATCGTATTCTGATATAATTATACCGGAAGAATATTACCACCCATATAGATATAAAATGGCAGCAATCAATTCATTTTGTTATAGAGCTCAGAAGTGTTTAAAAGAGGCAGCAACAAAAGATAGGGAGATAAAAAAGATAAAAGGAATTGTAAGGAATAACTATAACATCAACATAGTGGATAACGTTATGAAAAGTATTAACATACAAAAAGCTAAAAAAGAACCAAAACAAAAGAATTATGCAGGGTCATTGACATACGTAGAATCACATACTAGAAAAATTATAAAATGTTTTAATAAATATGAAGTGGATGTAGCAATTAAAAAATGTGAAACGGTATTTGATAAGATAAGGAATAAAAATATAGAAAAAATCCCAATATTACAGAGAAGCAGAGTTTATAAATTAAAATGTAAAGAATGCAACAAAGTGTACCTAGTTGAGACTGGACGGAAATTCGTATGCAGGTTGCCTGACCACAAACATCGAGAAGGTAAATAGAACAACAAATTCATTATATGCAAGACATTTCATAGAAGAGAACCATAAGTATGTTAATCCTTTAGAAGACTATGAAATTTTAAAAGTAGTGAATAACAGTTGAAAGAAAGCTTAGGGAGGAGTTAGAAATATTGAAAGAAAGAGAGAAAGGGTTAGATAATTTAATGAATACTAAAACTAAATTTGAATGAATGAAGAAATATTTTATAATATACTCAAGAAATAAAAGGGAGAGAACAGATACATAACATTAAGAATTAAATTGCATAAGGGTTAAATTTTGAAATAAGGGTAAGTGACTGTGTCCATAGGCGGTGATAGGAAGGGACGAGAAGGATGTTTACCTAAGTTGTTGTTTGCATTGAATATAGAAAGAATAATAGGGATAGTTATGACAATATAATGCATTGTAAAACTGTGCTGAAAAGGAAATTCCAGTTAAAAGTGTGAATGAGAAAGGTTTTAGAACGTTAGGTTTTGAAAGAATGCACACACACACACACACACACACACACACACACACACACACAGAATGTGCTAGAAAAATATATAACTGCATAGACATAGGTGACTGAAATCGGTACTTAATAAAGGACATTTAACTTATAGCTTGTTTATGAAAATGTGTGCGGGGGGGGGAAGACAAGTAGGGTATGAAGAAGTTGTTTGTCCTATTAATATTATTTCCAATCTGATGCTAAGCTCTGAAGCTTGAAAGCGATAATCGGAATAATTTTTCTATAGTGGTGTGCAACAGTGATAATTCTGTTTGTAAAGTGTGATTCTATCATTAATAATAATGAACCGTTAATACCAGGAAGCAATGTTTCTGCACTTCTATGTACAGCTAGAACTAGAGAACCTCTTCAGTTCACACCAAATACCCTGGAGATAGGACCTGAAAAAAATAGTGTTTTCTATGAGACACTCTCATCAATTACAATTGTTTGACTAGACCATAGCCTATAATTCTGCAGTGTTTTACATCTAGTGTTCAACCTATTTTTCACTCTAGTCTGCTTGAGATATACTTGTCTCGTATATTCAGTTGTAAGAAAAAACACTTGTCTGGGATTCATTCCCATTTTGTAATAATCTTATGTAAATATATTGATAATAACAAGAAACAAGCGAAATTCAATTTCTAAACACATACTTGATAAGACTTCAAGATTTTGTTAAATATTGACATATTGGAATTGTACATAAAAAAAACATAATTTTCTACATTTCAAGGTTGATTCTGGTCTCTTATTTTTCACATGCTCCTTCCATAGAAAGCTTGGATCTGGTGTCATTACAAGAAATGTAACATTTTTTCACAGGGAACAGTATTACTACTAAGGAGCAGCTCTCTGTAGTGCCACACTTGAGAAGTCCCAAACTAAAGATTAATAAAACAATAAAAATTAGACTTGCCACTTCTTTCTCCTTTGTGACTCTTTTTTATCATTATACATACTATTTGGATAAATGTTACATTATAGTTTACGCATCAAATAGTGCAAATGAATAAACACAAATAAATAATAATAGCAATAATTGAATTAATTTTTTATCAATGTATCAAATACAAAAAAAATACTGTATAAAAATATGTATACAGAAATATGTTACTTTTTTAAGAAAATTAATCAAATGGCTTTAAATATCAAGATTCAATTGTCAATATAAAAATATTAAATGGAAATATTTTTGTTGGAGGGGTGTAACGAAAAGAGCAGCTTAACCAGGTGAAAATTTTATATTGAGCTGCCCCTGATAGCCCTGATGATGGCAGGTATTTATAGTGAAACTAATATGCAATGAATTCAGTTTATTTAGAAAGAAAGCATTGTGTTATTAAATGTTAGCGGTGAATCAATTTAATTGTATAAAGTTTGTACAGCGCATTTTCTATATTGTAGATCACAGGAATATGCATGATATTGGTGGCATGGGCTATCAATTCTATTTACTTCGAATACTCTCACTTCCTCGATGACAGTTACTTTTCACCAGTAATGCTGCTCTTCGTTGTAGGAATCATTGTGTTTCTGGTTGCTTTCCTCGGATGTTATGGAGCTTACAGAGAGAGCACCTGTTTGATTATGGTGGTAAGTTGTTTTTTACTTTTTTTAATTTTACAATCTGAATTAATTGTATAGTATGAGTAATTAATTATACAGTAGTAATAATATATCATTATATAGTGCACAAACATAATTATTGACATAGGGACTGCTCCATTAAATACTACTCTCTAAATACAATTCAGGTTTTGCGTTGTGCACAAAGTTTTTCCACATAGTCTTAAATAGAACTAGGTGTGAGCAACCCAAGTTAAAGAGGCTAGATCAAAGAAGGCATAGAAAAATAGGAACACTGAACATAGGAAATTTAAGCAGGATGAACAAGATTTAGGAAGTGTCAGGTGTGCTACGTGACTCCAGAATCAAGACTAAAGTTAAGGGAAAAGTATATAAAACTTTAATAAGACCAGCAATTTAATAAGTACTTGGCACTGAAGCTTAGCCAGTAAGTTAAGTACAAAAGACAAAACTTAATGTAGCAGAAATGAAAATGCTTAGGTAGATGTGTGAAATAACTAAAATGGATAAGGTCAGGAACAACATAACAAGAGGAACAACAAATGTAATAGCAATATTGAAGAAGATGGAAGGAAGAAAACTACAGTGGTATGGTGAAGTGAGGAGAAGAGAAGAATCATATGTGGGGATACGAGTGTTGGGGATGATAGTACAGGGTGAGAGAACGAGACACAGGCCTAGACAGAAGTGAATCGATTGTGTAAGGGCTGGCATGGGGGAAAACCAATTAATGATAGAAGATGTACATGACAATGCCAAATGGAGACAACCTTCAGAAATATTGACCCCATATAGAATAGGAAAATATGTATAGAGAAATAAGAAGAGAAGAAAATATTAAAGTTTTCTAAAAATATGGAGCATGTACTGAAATTATAGACAGATGAATTACTGAAAGGTTGTTGAACGAAAAAATAATGCAACTTGTAAATATCAACTAGATTGACATTATAACTAGATTGTAATACTCTGTTTCATGGAATTTTTACTGGTGATTTTGATCAATAAAGAGTTCTTTTTGGCCATTTCCATTGTTTATGTGATAATATTTGTAGAGAACAGCAAGATTTATAAAAGGATTATTTTACCATGTTAATAAATCAGTTCATACTTTACTGATTGTTCGAGAATGTCTGGCCAAAAATAACACTATAATATGATACTGTAGCTACAGTATTCACCTGATATGGTCTCACATAACAAGAATGAAAGAAACTGTAAAGGGCCAAACAGTCATTTTGTGACTGTTGAAGACAAAACAAAAATTACTGACCAAGATCAAGGCTATATCAAAAAGTATATTGTACAGATATTTTGAAGGCTGGATAAAACTTTGGTATTACATGTGAAGGAGATGTTACTTTTATGGGAAGAATATAAATATATTGACAAATAAAGATACAATTTTTAAAATACAAGAAATTGCATGACTTGTTGTTTGCCACATCATGGATATTTTTCTGTAAGTTTTAAACTAACAAAGTATATCTACACTTTGTTTATTATTGAGTAAAATCATTTATACATAGAAAAAATGTAATAATGATAAGCATGTTAATGTACAATTTAGTTTTAGAAAAGGTGCATGCAGTTGGATGTCTGAGGATATGGGGAGAAAAAATATTGAAAGTGAAAAGAGAGATTTTTGTTTGTTTTTTCAATTGGGATAAATTTGCAACAGCATGAGTGGAATATTCTACTGGAGATTTTGAAATATATTGGTATAGACTTGAAGGATAGACTAAATAGAAAGTACACAAAAGAGAAAATAGTAAGAGTATATGAGGATGAAATAGACAAAATGGGCATTTGAAGAGGTGTTAGACAAGGATACTGTTTGTCACCAACACTACTCAATATCTATGCTGAAAAATTAACAGAGTGAGCCTTAGAAAATAACAAGAGGAATTGTAGGGGGAAGACAAAGAATAATGACCATTAAGGGTTGATTTATTCAGGGAACGAGCCGACAATGTGACAAGGACAGGCCGAGCGTGTGACCTTTTATACACACAACGCAACGGGCCAACCGAGTTTGTTCTGAGTTTATTCTCTCTGTCTTTGTAGTACGCATAGTTAGCGATTTTGTAAAAATATGTCGGCCTCCTTTTCGTTTTCAATTGACGAGTTAGCGCCAATATCTCTATCACTGGAAGATGAAAAAAGCAGAAAAGAAGAAGACGGATTGTCCATCCTGCATGGCTTACTAAAGCGAAAGAAGAGGAATTCAAAATGTATAAAGAATTAGTGGAGTATGATGAAAGGTTTCACGCGTATTTTAAAATTTCAAAATATTCTTTTAATATCCTTTTGGAAAAAGTTTTACCGTAATCATAAATTTTCTTAAAAAATATAAACAATATATTATAAATACATGACATTCACTCCTAAATTAAAATTTACCAAGTTAATTATAAAAGTACACATGAAATGGTGAAGAAAAAGTCTACCATAACTTTTAATCTGTTGATCAGTTTGTGTTAATACTTTTTCCATGAATGCTTTTCTTTATGGAGATCTGCTGACTTTTAGAAGGTTGATAGATCCCTGCTTGTCCTTTTTGAGAGCTTAGACTTCACTGAAAGGAAAATTGATTGTATGGAACCTGTAAAATTCCTTTAGTTACAACTACGATGTTTAGCACCACCAGAGGCTGAGCTAAGATTTTTGCCCCTACCACTTACATTAACATCATATCATTTTCATTGGTTTTGAGACTAAGCATTGACAATCATTGGTTTGGTCAATGAGTACCAAAATATAGGCCTCCAACTTCTTTGTGGTCTGCAGACGTTGCGTCTTTCCATTGGGATTGACTTTCTTGGACATGTTCTGAACACCATTTTATTCTGGATCACCTGGAAGTTCAGGTTCACCAGGTGTAATGTAGGTAGTGTGAACAGGATATCCATATTCCTGTAAGTATCTTCCCAGCAAACCTGAAGTTAGGTTTAGCCAAACGATAATTTACAGTGTATCTGTGGTCATCCAGGTAAGAACCAAATAACTGTAAATCTAGGCAAGTCCCACTATAACGGTGCCATTCTACATTCACCTCAATATTTCGTCCCGTACTGTCATCTTGTACTTAGGATCCACGAATTTTTGATCCACCAGATTTTATAACACACTCTGTGTTGCCTCACTAATTCTATTAATATTTCATCGTTCATGATGAAAATGGAAATTCCTTTGTTCTAAAAAAACAAAAGGAAAGAGAAGCCTTCCCACTCTAAAAATGACATCCTCGGCTTGTTGAGTTGACTCATACAGGAAGCGAACGTGCTGTGAATGAGCCAAGTGGTTGACGAGTTTCATAAAAATATCATTGATGAGTCTCGGCCAAGGTTCAGACTCATCAAGTCAGCAGTATAAATTGCCCTACTACAAAGCGTTGAAAATTTCCTGTCCGGCTCATTGAGTACTCGTCATGTCATCGGCTTGTTCTTTATTGCGAATGATCGGCTTATTTATGCGAATGATCAAGCGATGTTGGTGGAATCAGAAAAAGTGCTACAATTTATGATGGCGAGTATTGTAAGAGTGGAGAAATAGTTCAGAATAAAAATAAATTTTGGAAAAAGTAAAGTGATGAGAATTAACAAGAATGAAGGCGTTGTTAAAATATATCATTAGGAGGAAAAAGTGTAGACCAAGTGAATTGATTTACTTATTTGGGGAGTACAGTGATGTGGATTGGAAGCTGTATGAAGGAAATCAGAAGTACCATATCTATGGTTAAGAGAGCTTTTGAAAAGGTAAAAGCACTGCTGACGGCAAGAATTCCTGTTGGGACAAGAAAGAGATGTTCTAAATTTTTGTTTGGAATTTAGTTTTTTAAAGAACTGAAATATGGACTATAAAAAAAATAAAACTAGCAAAACACTATAAAAAAAGATGGAAAGAGCATGTTATGTGCATGTCTCCAGAAAGAATTCCAAGAAAAATCCTGAATTAGAAGCCAACTGGAAGAAGAAATGTTGGCAGACCGAGACGGGGATGGTGAAGCTGGAACAGACAACCTGCCTAATCCTGGACAGATAGATGATGATGATAAAAAAAATCAATAAAGAAGTACTTAGAGAGCTTTGAAATGTCGTTGTGGTGAAGAAAGAGAAAAACATCTTGGTTTTCGCACTTATTGTATAGCAACTGTCTGCAGCTAAGAATCATAAACGGGAAAGATGGACAGAAAGATAGGACAGGGAAGTAAAATGTTGGAATGCTTGATGACATCATAAATTAAAGGAGTTGTTAACAGATGGACATAACCAAGAAAAATGGAAAGCATCCAGCTGAAACTTGTCATAAGACAGTTGTACTACAGATGAATGTTAACATAACAGTAAGGAATACTTTTGCAGAACCAATGGTACAAAGTATATCGATTCATGGGAGTGAATGTTGGATGTTGTGAAAACCTGTCTTAAAGTAGCAGCAATGTGGATATTGGTCAAAAAAATAACACAAACTAATTGAGCAGAAAAAAATTAGTTTCAAAATATTACAGAAGTGGAGAAGAAAGGCAGTTATTACAGAAATGGAATTAGAAAGTTTAAATTTATGGGCCGTATTACATGAAATATTTACTTATCATGAATAATGTGTGGATTGGGGTTTTAGTGCACTTTAAGTATCTCAAATGTATCAAAAACTTCAAGTAAAAATTATTTTCAGTTGTACAGATTTATTGAAGTACAAGGGCAATTAAAAAATTAACATCCAAAACTGTTTGCCATACCAACACAGCATATGTGCAGTTATAACCAGAATTCTTTTAAATATGTAGTTCCTTGCAAATCCATAGCACACTTTTTTCATTTCTGTTCAAGCGGTGACTGACAAAATACATAGCGTACCACTGCCACTTCCACCAGCTGAAATGTGAACCACCAGTTGGCATCTTTGAAACATGCCTTTGTCTGCTGAGTATGTTAGAAGTTGTGCCCTGAACTGCTGGATAGTGTCTGACCAAAAAGTTCTTGGTCAATGAAAAGGTTCAGAACTGTCAGGCCAGTGCTGGAGCCTTGCGGGATGGTGTCCTGAATATGACCTGTGGGTGGCAGCAGTCTTTTGTCCAATCACAGGTGGATCTAATTAAATACAGGGTGCTAAGTCGTCAATATGACTTTGTTATGCAGTCAATCTCTTCGCTGGGAGGACCTGGGTAATTGGCATCAGTATTGCATAGGACAGACTCTGCGTACTCAAAGGGCCAGCAGACACTTTAGACATCTTCACAAACGGGACAGCACACTGCTGGACTTAGCATGTGCAAGGATGCCATAAGGTTACCCAGATGAAGGTCCGGCTGGCTACACAGCACTTGTAACAGAACCAGTGAGTATGTAATTAATGGAGTCAACTTTTGACTGGGTACCAAGGCGGTAGCATTTTCACTGAGGACTACAAATTACTGGTGCAACCCATAAGTAACTTATTTAACTTTTGCAAATAATAAAATACTTTTCTCTGTTTTTTTCCTTAACAGAACTTAATTTTTTAATACCGCTTTGTAGGTCAGAAAAAATTAACATAAGCACACAGGCATTCTGTTCTACTGACATTAAGAAAAAAGTTAGTTTCATAAATTTATAAGTAAAAAACAGACCGATGTCTACTAATGGCACCCAATATAAGATTTTAGCTTACCATATCCTACTTCAATAATACAGTTTTGTAGTAGTTTTTCTCGCCATTACATAAATGAAAATTGCATAAAAGTTCAAAATTTATTACAAAAATCTGTATAAATTTTACAAGAACTAAAAAATACTGAATGAGGAATTTTTGTTGTACGTAGTACCATTTGCTATTTAACACACCTCAGTATGCCATTAATTGGCACACATACAGCAGGTTGGCCACCACTCCTTTAGATCATGATGATGTTCCTAAGCCTACAAAGCAGATAACGTTTTAAATGGATATCTAGTTTTTTCTGTCACAATTACGTATGAAATTACTGTGTATGAAAACTACACACCTGAGTAAATAAATTACAACACATTGAATTTGTAAATATATTGTAAAAAACGGAAGAAATCGTATTTTTCACACATAGGGTGTGCTTGGGTACACTTTAGTAATTTTAGTTTCAAATTTCTTCTTCTTGCTTTTGTGTTTTAAGCAATCTTGCCTGTGTCATGGTTCTTCTCTTTTCAATCTACCTGCACTTTATTTTTGATTAAAATTTTTGTAATATTTTTTGAGATAAATAATATTGTGAGAAATGTGATTTGTTAAAATACTATATATTATTAAACTTTCACTTGTGAAACTTACTTTGTTTCCTCCCGTTCGCGTTTCAGCGTACAAAGTAAAGTTTCACAAGTGAAAGTTTAATAATCTATATTAATTTAGTGCTGTGAAAAAAGAAGATGAACTATCAAAACAACGTTAAAATACTGTCACACCCTATCATTATAGTGCCTTGTTTTCAATATTGTTTCTTGGAACAAAACAACAACAAAAACATGGAAGAGAAACTTTTGATTATAATTTTCTCAGTAAGATTTTTAAAACTGGCACTGTCTTCACAATTGTACTCTAAACTGAAAAATATTTAAAAGTGTTTTCATGGAGAAACATCAAGATGCCATTTGAACTATATGGTATAGTATAGTATTCTATATATGAACTATATTTTATATACTGACATATTGAAGCTTTTTGTACTTTTCTATGTTTTAAACTATTTACTACTATATTTTTGTTATCATAATAAACAACCGCTGGATATTATATATTGTTATAGTCCTTTTTAGCATTAACTATAAATGCGCGTGAGAGAGGTATGCGTAACTATGGAAAGCCTCTCTGGCAGAATGTGTATGTGATGAAATCATTGGCTGTCTACTACATGACTTGCAAATATATAGTTTATTTATGGTAGTTGAAAGTTCTTAGTTTATAATGTTCAGTACTGAATATATTGGAGTGGGGGAAAATTACCGTTACCAAATGAAAAGTATGCTAACAATTTCAAAACTATGACTCAACATGTTTGTAGACGTAATGTAATAAAAACTAGAGACACTTACATGACATTTTAGACAAAAAAAAGAGAAATAAAGGTACCTCCAGTTATATGAGAGTTCAGTAATTTCTTATCATGTAACCTAATTTTTTACCTCAACATTCAGTAAGAAAAAATTATGTTTATGATAATAATAGTTATTAGTTATGACTTGTTTACTTAAACAAATCTATTTGTTTTAGATAATTATAACCTAAAAAGCAGGTTACAACAGTTACGCCGAGATCAGAAGTTATTAACATTTACTGCAACCAGTTTCTTTATTGTATCTCTGCTGCTGTTTGAGTGAATCATTATCTCGTGTTGTGTCATGTTTCATGACGTCTGTAATGTGGCCTCGATTGTTTACAGTCTTTGAAATTCATTGTGTTGACACAAATTGTCCTATCAAAGTGTTTACATCATTGTCTCTATACTATTATCTATTACACATGTACGTGTCTATTACACTTGTTATGCAGTACACGTGAGGTCTGGTTTAACTTAAAATTGACAAACTCATACCTATAAAATTTTAATATAATGCATTGCTAGTCCATTGACATCCATCCCTTTGGAAAGCTTTGCAAGAAGACTATTCTAAAAGTGTTTGAAGGGTGGATGACTAGGTATGAACATTAGTCATCATCATCATCTTCACAGCATAGGATAGGCAAGGTGCTGGCCTGTTCCACCTACGAAGATCCTCCAGGCATCTCTTCGAGGGTCAACCCACAAACCTTTGTCCTATAGGTTTGTATTTCCAGACTTGTTTGGCCAGTCTGGAATCTGACTTTCTTTCTAAGTGTTTTTCCACCGTTGTTTGTAATCTTTTAATTTTTCATTCAAGTTAAAAACTTTAACTCTTTTCTTATGGCCCCATTCTTTATATGGTCAAGTTTAGGGTATGGTCCCCATCAAAGGCTAGTGGAAGACAGCCCTGAATAAAAATTACAGGAAGTCGTGACCCATAAGAGGGTAGTCTATAGGAGCGTCATATATAGGCTGGTATCCTATAATGGGGAAATTAATTTACTAAGAACTTTCAAAAAACACAGCCGGGCGGAGATAATGGTATGGATAATAGTATATAGCTAAAATCCATCCTCCAAAGTAGTTTTACAAATAATTTTGTAGCATGGTTTTCGCAGTTGTTGTAATGTTATTCTTGATGTGACTGACATTTTTTCAAAGTTTTCTTTACTTTTTGTGGGCAGAAAAATGAGTCTGTATCAAATACATCGAATAGAGATAGTAGTCAAACATAGTTACATTTTTTTGGCTCAACACCCCATCTCAGCAATTCTCTTACCATGGACCATCTACCTTCATTGGCTGAATTTTAGAAGGCTCTCAGAATTGCACAGTTTAATAACTAAAACTATAAAGATATTAAAGCCATTAAAAATTAGGAAAGAAATGTGAAAAACTATTTAGAGTATAGCGAATATTAAGAACATTATATTACTTTTGGCTCAAGATTTTGAAGACATAGAGTACATGACTAGAAACTTGATACAGTATATCAGAAATGGGGACTAAAGATAAATATGAATAAAAAAAAAATAATGGCAATAGGTGACTTTCATCAAGACTTGATATTGGAGGAAGACATGGGGAAGATTTCATATACAGAGGAATACAAGTATTTAGGGGTGATAATTATGGCCAGTGGGAAGCAAGACAAAGAAATACAATCCAGAATTAATTTGGGAAAGATGGCTATATCTACATTAAATGGAATCCTGTGGGATAACCAAATTATAGCAAAAACTAAAACCAAAATATTTAAACCCATTGTTAGAAGTATCATGACTTACGGCTCAGACGTTTGGACTACTAATAAACACACAAGAACAAAATTAGTGACAGCAGAGTGGAGTTTTGAAGACGTTTGACAAAGACATAATTATAGAGGAATTTCTATTTTGGATACTATATATAAGGTCTACGCTATAATAGTAAATGGGAAACTGAAGCCAATAGCTGACAATTTATTATCAGAAGAACAAAATAGCTTCAGGAAGGGGAGATCATGCATAGATGGTATCTTTACACTTAAATTAATAATTGAAAAGAGAAGGGAATTTAACTTGGAGACCCATCTAGTATTCATAGATGTGTCTAAAGCTTTTGATAATGTGAAATGTTTGCTACTCTGGAGTATAATGGAATGAAGGGGCTTCCCTTTGCAATTAATTAAAGTTCTTAGGAGCAGATATTACAACACAGCAGTTGTTGTGGATTTGAATGGTAAATTATCATAAGATATTCCTACAAATAAAGCTGCAAGACAAGGGTGTCCTATTTCACTGACACTTTTTAATATCTACATGGATAACATATTTTGGCGATAGACATCTAAAGTTGACTCAGGATTATCACTTCAGCAAAATATTCATGTGAATGCATTGCTTCATGCAGATGACAAGGTAATGATACAGAAATCAGAAGACCAGTTACAGCGGGCGATATTTACGTTCAGTATCATCATACAAGACTATGGGGTACAGATCTCTGCTACAAAATCTAAAATGATGGCATTTCAGGGAAGGTATCCTATAAGAACTAAGATAGTCGTGAATAATCTGATTTCGGATCAGGTTAGTCATTTTAATTACCTTGTAAAATCTCATATGGAACTGATATTGATTGGGATAGTAAGCTAACAAAATTTAGATGGATCTGTGGAATGGTTCATAGGTACCTGAAAAATAAAACACGGAAGGATACCCAAATGAAATTTTATAAGACTGGGTGTCCTCATACTCCTGTATGCTAGTGAGACACGAACTCTTGGTAAAAGGGACATGCAGAGGATTCAGGCACCTGAAATGAAATTTCTAAGAGGGACATAAAGGTTGTTCTCTCTTGGATAAGAGAAGAAACGAGGATATTAGACATGATTTAAACATTGTATCATTGCACCAGAAGATTGAAGACGACAGAAGGAAATGGTGTGAACACTTGAATCGCATGTACCTTGATATCCTTCTACCTGTGGCTCCCTTGGGTTATCCACCCTACTAGGAAGAGAGATGTCGGTAGACCAAGGAGAAGATGGGTTTCAGAACAGGTCTAAGGCCTAGTCCTTTGAGTGATGATGATGATGATGATGAAATATGTGTGCACTTTGTTGTTTAAATGACTTAATTTAACTGGAGAGAAGGAAACCAACTGATGGAAAAAATAACGCAAATTTTATAGTTACGGCACCTGAATTACTTTGTGCTTGCATTTACTGGAGCAGTTAAATGAATTTAGGATGACACAATTAAGAAAAAGAAATATTAATATAAGATAGGATATGAGAGGTAGACAGGGCTTGGTGTAGAGACCAAGGATCAGTATGGTTTATTGATTTGAACAGCTGATAAGACAGAATATGGATACAAATTTTAACATTGACTTAAAAAAAAAGAAGAAGAAAGAACGATATATGAAACTCAGTTTTAGAGGTGAGATTGGTGACATTCTGAATAAAATTATTAAAAGAATCAAAGATAAAAGAAAAATATTAACTGGACAAAGAGTGACAATAGCAGACAAATTTAAATTAATAAAATCGAAATAATTTAAATTTAAAATGTACACAATTGAATTAAATAATTTAAAATGATTATACATTTTAAATTAAATGTATTAATACCCTCCTCACCTGAATTTTCTTTATTGAGTTCCAGCAACCTTCTGTTACAGTACTGTGCTGACATGTCTGTGCATATATTATGTCTGTTATTAATTTCATGTTCTTGAATTAATTTTGTCTTTAATGACATTTCACCATTAATTACTTAATCTGTTTTCTTTATTTCAGTTCAGCTTGTGTTTAGCATTCGTATTCATTTTGGAAGTTACAGTTGCTGTAGCTGGATATGTGATGCAACGACAGGTCAAGGACGTGCTTTCGTATGCAATCAAGACAACAATGGATGACTATCCTCACAACAATGCTTCAGCTCAAACTATTGACATGTTACAAGAAGAGGTAGTGTATCATAAAAACATGCAATTGTAGTGATCAAATGTTGGTAGCGCTACCCTCAATTCAACTTGTAAATAAGCAATTTGTTTTGATTTATATATATATATATATATATATATATATATATATATATATTTCAATCACTTTCTGCTACAGTCCGTTTCTTGATGTATATAATACTATAATACTTATAACTATTTTACCTCAAGATGTATTTTTTCTTTGTTTTTTCTTTTGTTCAACCCTAAACAAACAAGAAACTGACAAAGAAAGAAATATAATATACCAAATTGGTTATACAAATGGATACAATAAAAATACTATGATCAAAATAGAAAATAAAATCAAATACAAAATAAAAACTGAACAATTAAGAATTAATCAAACTGAACAACACATAAATAATAACAACAACAAAAAATGGGCCACATTCACATATATAAATAATAAAATGTCAAAACTAACAAAACTATTTAAAAACACAGATATAAAAATAGCATACAAAACTAATAAAAATAAATTACAAAATCTAAATAACTCACACAACAAAGATAATACAACAACCAACGGTATATACAAAATTGAATGCCAAGATTGCAATAAATGTTATATAGGACAAACAAAAAAACAGCTGAAAAAACGTTATTTTGAACACCTAAATGCATACAAAAAACCAAACATATATAAATCCAATTTAGCCACACATGCAATAAACACAGGACATGAATTCCCAGACATAACCAATGTAACACTAATAAAACATATACCACACAAAGGCACCATAATGAACATTTGGGAAAATTTACAGATTTACAAACATAAAACACAAAACAAATTAATACCAGAACAAATACAAACCAATACAAAACATGACACAATATTCAAAGCACTCAACATCGAAAATACACAAAATACAAAAACAGATACCACAACCACACACAATAATGCAACATTGAAGGACCAAAGACCAACAAACCACCATAATAACATCCAGAAGCCAACACACAAATACTGCACCAGAAGCAAGATGGCGAAGGTTGAAGATGGGAGAACAGGATCTCCCGAAACATGTCCCTAAAAGAAAAAATACATCTTGAGGTAAAATAGTTATAAGTATTATAGTTATATATATATATATATATATATATATATATATATATATATAGTATTGCTGTTAAAATGCACACAGTACATAATAGGGAGGTAATAAATTTTAAAAGAGAAAGGATGCAGATTTTGTATTGAATGTAACATATGTTTTAAAATGTAAACAAAAAATATTGGGACTATCGACTCACCCAGTCAACATAGAGGTCGATTCCTATATGTTATAAAACAATATTCAGTTATATGTTCAGAAAAGAATATATGAAATTGGAATGAATGGTATAATAAGAGTAAAGAGTAATAAAATTATAATTTAATAAATAACAACTAGAATTACGAATATTAGAGGTAAAATAAAGATGTTTAATAAGAAATAGAAAAATGATATATGTTTTAATAGGTATATGATAAACAGATGTAAAGAAATTAGGGAATTATCAAAGTGGCAATTTTGTAAATTGTTAAAAAATTGTATTGCATAGTGATGAAGGACATTTTTATTAGTCTTCAAATATATTTAATAAGAGTTACATCAGGAGTCTTCAATTATATTCAATAAGAGTAACGTTATAAGTCTATTTTTATTTTCAATAAGAGTAATGTGAAGAGTCTAATGTAATATCTAATGGTAACAGCATGAAGAGTCTAAAATTATATCTATAAGAGTAGCTTGAAGAGTCTAAATTCATAAAATAACATTTGTACATCATCAAGTTAATGTAACATGGAAAAGAAAATACAGTAAAGGAATTTAATTTGTGATACCAGAGTTTGATTATAATAATTAATAAATAAATAATATTACGAGAAATATAACAATATCCTTAATAGAACGACGATAGAAGAGGGAAATCCTGGACTGAAGAAGAGTTTAAGTGGCCATAAAGGATAATTAAGTGTTCCGAGGAGACATCTGTGTTGCAGTCGTCCTGGAGAGCGGCATTCAGCGGTGAGATCAATAAGAAATTTGTGTGAAGGAACAGATCGCCAAGCCTGATATTGCTTTTGAAAAAAGGTAAACAACAACCAGAAGTGAACCCGTGGCAGCTGGAAGAATTCAGAGTCGGTTAAGTTACATTAGTCTGGTATTTATTTTTTACATGGTTAATTCTCAAAATACTGCATATTAACTGAATTTGGTTTGGTTTAAAGAAAAGAAAATATTAGATACAATCGTAAATACGATCAAACAGATTAATAATCATTAACTCTGAGAGAAAGAGTTTCTTTACATGTACTGGTAAACAAAAAAAACATAATAACAGTAGGTACATTTCTTAATTATATTATACTATTAAATAATTACAAGACTCATAAAAAAGTAACAGTACATTAAATGGCTGATCCAACGTGGAGCAGATCTTAATTACAATACCTGTAATTAATTACAGTACAATAAATGACGCATCCAACTTGGTGCAAATATTATATTACGTATCAGTAAAAAACAACAGCACAATAAATGGCGCCCATACGTGAAAGCAAAGATTTTCTTTAAACCAGCACCAAATAACACAATTTTGTTAAATTTAATTAGCATAACAAAATTTTTTCCTTGTAATTAAATTAAGTTAAAGATTGTAAAATGGCTAACAAACCAGAACAACGATATGAATTAAGGAGTAATAGTGCTGAAGAGGACGAAACTGAAATGGAAGTAATAGTAGAGGATGCCCAAGGGGACCAACCAAAGAAACCAAACCAACCAATGGATGCAAATTTCCAGGAGATGATGAGAATTATAATGGAAGGGAATAACAAAACCAGCGAAAAATTATTGAAACAAATGAAAGTAAATAATGAGGAATTAAAGAAACAAATGAAGGAGGATATTGAAAAAATGGACAAGAAAATGGACAGTAACCAAGAAGAGTTTAAACAAATGAAATTAGATAATGAAAATTTATTAAAACAAAATAATGAGGAATTAAAGGAGACCATTCAACAACAATAAATGGGGTGAATGATAAATTAGACCAGCAAAAAGCTGAAATCAAGTTAATATTACAAAGTTATGAGGAAAAGAACGTTAGGCAATCCGCAAAGGTGAAATTGAATATAGAAACAATGAAAGAAATAAGGAATGATGAAAACCAGTCAATAGAAACAAAGATAGAAGTCATACCAAACGATCAAATCAGGGAACCAGTAAATCAGAAAATAAAAGGTAATAAAGAAATAGAAAATAAAGAAGATAAAAGTGTATCATTATATAAGGATAAACATAGCAGAAACAAAGAGAATAATAAGTATGTGGAAAAGAAGACGAAGAAAATAGGTAAAAGATGTCCCAAGATACAAGAAAATACACAGGAAGAATTAGATATGATTAGGAGTGGGCTGGTTAATGTACGTAATCTCCCAATCACTAATTACAGGGAAAGAACAGAATAAAAAAAATATAGAAAAGACTTAAGGAAATTTATATTGAAAATGAATACCTCAGAAAAAGAAAGGGATAAGAAAATATCAGCTATATCATCAATAGTTGATATACTAGTGACATATTTGGTTAAATAACTAGAGAATAAAGCGTTAAAAGTAGGCGAAGATACCATTGAAAATTTGGTGTTTGAAAAATTGCAGTACAGAGTGATCAAAACATATGTCATTAGGACAGAATTGATTGGAAATTCAACAGGAGGTCTTGAAATGAGTGAAGACTTCGCAGCAGAAAAATCAGAATACAAGGTAGTAGCGATAAAGTGGACAAGGATAGAATTCATACTGAAAACAATAATAGTCCGGGCGAAAATGATAACTTATGTATTTGACAATGGATGAACTAAAGATGAAAATATGGAAAGAAGGGACTGATTTTTTTGGGCATGGACCACAGCAAACTAATAGAACAAAGATTAGGTTAATTAATAAGACAAACAACATAATATTGAAGTTATTACAAATAAAAATTTTTATTTTATGAATTAAAAGAAAGGAAAAGAACACCAAATTCAAAAAAACGTAAGAACATCTTACAGGATACTTCAGGGAAATTATTTTGAATCGATTAAGAAGAGAAAGGCGGTTAATAACAATAATAAGGTGATAGTAATGAGTAAAGAGAATAAATACTTAAAACAAATAAATAAATGAACCATCAGTTACTGAATGAAGCAATGGAAGATAAACTTGGCAAGATAATAGGAGTGCAATACAAATTACCCATAAGAGAGAAGGTGAGTTTAAATAAGAAATTATACCCAATACCCTATACAGTAAGAGGGCATATAAAATAAGAAATCGACAAAGGATTAGTAAAAAGATAATTGAAATAAGTCAGTCAAAACACACGAGCCCGTTAGTAGTAATTCCCATGTAAGGATAAGTCCTTAATATTGTGTTTGGATGAGCGTCAAATTAATCAGATGATAATTCCTGATAAGGCGTCACCAAAGAATATAAGAATAGTTTTAAAACGTGTTAATAACGTCATTTTTTTAATAATTGTAATGCTGTACCTGGATATTGGCGAATAGAATTGCATCCAGAAAGTATAGAATATGTGAATAGTATAAGTTATCATTTCAAGAGAACACCTTTTGGGCTGGTCCATAATGTGGCCATATTTACAGAATGATTTGACTGAGTAGGGGGCAAGGAGATTTTAGAAGTTATTACGGGTTATGTCGATGATTTAGTAATTGCATCAAACAGTTGGGAAGAATATTGTAATAGAATTAAGAGGGTACTTACCAGATTGGGGAAAAATATAATGACTCTCAAGTTGAATAATGTCATAGCCAGTAGGATTAAATTGTGTGGATTTGTAGTAATTAAATACCAAGATGGGAAGGTTAAAGATACATAAAATTTTAATCAGATTCAACCGTATAAATAAAGTAATAATTAAAAGAAAAATAATTCTTAAATGAAGAACAAATGAAATGTATAACCCGGATTGGGAAGGTGATGTCCCCGAAAGAAAGATAATGTTTTAGTCACGTTTTTGAGTTTTTTAGCCATGAAATTAGGCACAATTGTAATTTGTTATTTATTATTATGATGTAAAAACAGTTGGTTTAATTAACGTTGTTTTAAGTCATAAATAAGTGTTTAAGATATCATGATTCATGATAATAAAAAAACCAATTTGTTAAAAGAATTTTGTCAGGTACAAATACCTAATTAATCAGATGTTTAAATATTAAGATTAGACTATGTTGATTATTTCAAAATTTCATCTAAAATTGTATCTGAAATTATGAAATAAGGGAAGGTATTATGTACTGCTGTTAAAATGCACACAGTACATAATAGGGAGGTAATAAATTTTAAAAGAGAAAGGATGCAGATTTTGTATTGAATGTAACATATGTTTTAAAATGTAAACAAAAAATATTGGGACTATCGACTCACCCAGTCAACATAGAGGTCGATTCCTATACGTTATAAAACAATATTCAGTTATATGTTCAGAAAAGAATATATGAAATTGGAATGAATGGTATAATAAGAGTAAAGAGTAATAAAATTATAATTTAATAAATAACAACTAGAATTACGAATATTAGAGGTAAAATAAAGATGTTTAATAAGAAATAGAAAAATGATATATGTTTTAATAGGTATATGATAAACAGATGTAAAGAAATTAGGGAATTATCAAAGTGGCAATTTTGTAAATTGTTAAAAAATTGTATTGCATAGTGATGAAGGACATTTTTATTAGTCTTCAAATATATTTAATAAGAGTTACATCAGGAGTCTTCAATTATATTCAATAAGAGTAACGTTATAAGTCTATTTTTATTTTCAATAAGAGTAATGTGAAGAGTCTAATGTAATATCTAATGGTAACAGCATGAAGAGTCTAAAATTATATCTATAAGAGTAGCTTGAAGAGTCTAAATTCATAAAATAACATTTGTACATCATCAAGTTAATGTAACATGGAAAAGAAAATACAGTAAAGGAATTTAATTTGTGATACCAGAGTTTGATTATAATATTTAATAAATAAATAATATTACGAGAAATATAACAATATCCTTAATAGAACGACGATAGAAGAGGGAAATCCTGGACTGAAGAAGAGTTTAAGTGGCCATAAAGGATAATTAAGTGTTCCGAGGAGACATCTGTGTTGCAGTCGTCCTGGAGAGCGGCATTCAGCGGTGAGATCAATAAGAAATTTGTGTGAAGGAACAGATCGCCAAGCCTGATATTGCTTTTGAAAAAAGGTAAACAACAACCAGAAGTGAACCCGTGGCAGCTGGAAGAATTCAGAGTCGGTTAAGTTACATTAGTCTGGTATTTATTTTTTACATGGTTAATTCTCAAAATACTACATATTAACTGAATTTGGTTTGGTTTAAAGAAAAGAAAATATTAGATACAATCGTAAATACGATCAAACAGATTAATAATCATTAACCCTGAGAGAAAGAGTTTCTTTACATGTACTGGTAAACAAAAAAACATAATAACAGTAGGTACATTTCTTAATTATATTATACTATTAAATAATTACAAGACTCATAAAAAAGTAACAGTACATTAAATGGCTGATCCAACGTGGAGCAGATCTTAATTACAATACCTGTAATTAATTACATTACAATAAGTGATGCATCCAACGTGGTGCAAATATTATATTATATATCAGTAAAAAACAACAGCACAATATATATATAATGCTATTGATTTTGTGCATGTTAAATTCGCACAAATTTAGTGACAAAGGAGTTTCAGTGACAGATCTAGAGTGGGAACGTGGTGCTCAGAGAATGATTAGTACATTAGTAAACTGTAAATTTGTCTAGAGTAACAAACATACAGGTGCATATTTATGGGGGGAACAAATGCGACTGGAAACCCCCCAGAGGGTTGAAAAAAGTTGACAAATTTTGTTATTCTTTTAATTTTTAGGCTCTTTTTTTACTTTCTCAGCTGTGTTTTACAGCTAGTAATTCTTTTTTAAATATACAAGCAGGTTTATTACACAGAATTTGCGTATACATTTGAAATATATAATCTAGGAAAATCAATTCAGTCAGTAAGTATCTTCTAAACAATGTTTCAGTTATGCATATTTTTATGTTTTATTACTGTTTACATTAATGGATGTTTTATCATGTTTTCAGCCAGTTTAAAGATAGTAATGTTAAAAAAAAACTTGTGTTTTCTTTTGTATTAAGCCAACTTGACTCGATTGGACACCCCCCCCAAGCTAAATTCTAGATACGCCACTGCAAACATATTGTTACGACATCATAGAACAATCTACGTGTTTATCGAATGTTCCGGAAGGATCCGGAATGTAACGCGTGTGGTGTACGTGCTTGTTGACGCATTTGCTAGACGGTGTGAGAATTTGCGTGGCCGCTCTCACTGTGTCAAGGGCCCAAGCAATTACGTCATAGTTTAGAGGTAATACGTAGTATGTGGAATCGTCTAGATTTTCGGTGGACTATAAATACCAGTACTCAACGACGCACAGTGGGGCAGAAAGCCTCCAAAACTGGCAGAAAATACAAAAAAAAAATACAATTTAAAAATACTAGCCTATAGCCCTATAATAGACTACTTACCGACGCACACTAAAACAGTACTGAAATGATCGGCAGCTTATTACGTTTGTCACTAGAGTGCGCCATTGTGGCAACGAATAAAGCAATTTGAATGTTGTCATTGTGGTTTTAGATTTGTGTTTGTGACATAATTACTAGATACTAAGAATTTTTGACTATGGAACCGTCAACTTCAGGTATGCAACTATATTCTGATAACATTTAATTTGTTTGACATGTGACATTTTATACTAATATATGCATACATAATATTAAAGTTAATTTTATGTGAAAATATGATTCTACAAACATTTGACTTTTTTGTTATGTTCGAGAGTAGATTGGATGTTAAATAATTTTTTTCTTATTAAGTATGAGTTACAAGAACAGAAAGACGTTTACATTTTTTGCTACTTTGTTACTTATGTCTATATTTCCTTAGTAAAGTTGTACAATGTATTTTTCTCAGTTTACACACACATCTCGAATGTCATTTTTTGTATTTCAGGAACAAGTGAAGAATCATTGTTTGTGACTAGGCAAGAACTACTCAATATTATGAGACATTCTGAAGCAAAAAGTTTCGATCAGCAATTTAATTTTATGGCAGAAGAGCTTAAGGAGCGGACAAATTGTGACGAGAGTAAATGTATTGATTTCAAGAGAAAGCTGTCGATTTTTAAAACAGAGTTTAGGTCTCGATGGGTGAAGGCGTGTAGAATTAATGAAAAATTTCAGAAAATGAATAAGAACTGGCTTGATGTATCGCTTTCATTTCCGCGCTTTATAAGACATGGAAATAAACACGGTCGACCGCCCATTCCATTTGATTTGTGTTCCGAACGGACTAAAAGGCTCAAAGCGACAGAGTTATGTAATTCCACCTGTACATCTTTATTAACACATGCTACCTGTATGAGTTTAAGAGTGAAAGGGCAAGTGCAGGCCTTGAAAGTATTGAAAGATATTACATCAAGCCCCGAGCGAGCTAGCAAATATCAAAATGCTTACAAAACATCTGTGAATTCACAAATACAGCTTTTATCAGCTGATGATGCTCTAGCAGTTTTAATAGATGCTAAGTTGTCTCGCGAGCAATATGATGCTCCAGAAAAATTCCCTGATTACAAAACTGTACAAGCAGCGAAAAAGTTATGCTATCCTAAAGACAACAGTAACTGAAACTAGTGCTTCTGTTAAACTACAGGCTCTGTTAGACCATACCACAGAGTGCCTGACATTAGAGTCCGTAATAGAACATCTTCAAAGTGAGGAATTGAATCACTTGGATCTGTTATCAAAATGGGGCTTTGATGGCTCTTCGGGATACAGTTCACATAAACAAGCATTCTATGACTTGGAAGCAAGCGATTCAGCTGTATTCATTACATGTTTGGTTCCACTTCGACTAACTTCTGGAGAAGCCATTGTATGGCAAAACCCGCGTCCCAGATCAACTAGGTTTTGCAGGCCTGTCAAAATAGAATTTATAAAAGAGTCTACCAATGCATCTATTGCGGAGAAAACAAATATGGAAGAGCAAATAAAAAACATTCATGTGTTGTAATTCAACAGAGGGAACTAAAAATAAATCACAAATTAATCTTTGCTATGGTGGATGGCAAAGTGGGTAATGCACTCACTGGAATGACATCTACGATGAGATGCTTTGTATGTGGCGCAACATCAAAAGAATTCAATAAAATTGATGAAATGATTTTGAAGGATATAAAAACAGACAATGTAGCATTCGGTCTATCTGTGTTGCATGGGTGGATTCGAATGTTCGAATGTCTTCTACATTTATCATATAAACTGCCCCTCAAAAAATGGCAAGCTCGTGGGAAGGAAGAAAAACTAATAGTAGCTGAGAATAAAGCTCGAATACAGAAAGAATTTAAAGATCGATGTGGTTTGATTATTGATAAGCCCAAGCCGGGTTTTGGAAACACAAACGATGGCAACACTGCCAGGCGTTTTTCCCAAAATCCGGAACTTGCTGCTGACATCACAGGCATAGATTTTGATTTAATAAAAAAAAATTACATATCATTATGATTGTGGTAGCCAGTGGATTTGATATAGATGTGGAAAAATATCGTCAATTCGCTTATGATACGGCCAGGTATTTTGTCTCGAAGTATCCTTGGTACAATATGCCTCCAACTTTACACAAGTATCTGATCCATGGACCAGAAATTATATCTTCGGCACTCTTACCCATAGGACAATTAACCGAGGAAGCGCAAGAGGCTAGAAATAAGGATTTTAAAAGATACAGGGAGAATTATTCGAGAAAATGTAGTCGAAACAAAACTAATGTAGACATTTTTAATTTTTTTTTATTGAGCTCTGATCCCGTTATCACCAGCAAACAAAAGAAAATGCATAAAAAAATACAAAAACTGCCAAGAGAAGCAATAGATTTGCTTAAAGTACCATCATCCGTCAATGCATTAGGATATAAGGAAAATGACAATACAGACAACAGCAGTGGCGATGATAGGGATTATGATTGATGATATTGAAATATAATATACATTAAAGACTGTCTTAATTGTATATGTAATACCTAATATGTATATATAATAAGCACTAAGCGTATTTAAATTAGCACTTAACTATTTGCTTATTAATAAATTTGTTTATATTTATTTATTAATATATTAGTTTATATTCTATGCACAAAGTTTCGATTTATACTAAATAATAAATAATAATTATTCAATAGGATTTTTTTATTGTATTACATTTTCTGCCAGTTTTGGAGGCTTCCTAAACCAGTGTGCGACGTTCAGTTCAATATTAGTCACGATAAATTACAGTGCAGTTCGAGAGTTATTATCGGGCGAAATTACTGTGGTTATTAGTGAAATGTTGCGTTTTATAATCGGGCGGTATGATTGTAATACAACTATGTTAATATTAGTGACATTTTATTGCATGTGAACAATTTTTATTTGATTTGTTGCAGAAGACTGTGTTGTTAATTACGAACTGTTTAACTGTAAAAATTAAAGCTGGTGATAGTGTCTTAATTGGTGTCTTATGCTTATTTTGTTTTCCACTGTACCTACGACGATCAAGTAGACCGCCGTAACAGTGGTGTCAGAAGTGGGATAGAACGGTTAACAGTGGAAACAGTGGACACTTTGTACAAGACGAGTGTAATTCGTAATTAATCGGAAAACAATGGATGCCAGTAAGATGATGGAAAATTTCCAGGCGCTGCTGTTGCAGATAGAGGAAAGACGCAGACAGGAGGCGGAAGAAGCAGAAAGACGACAAAAAGAAGAACGAAGAAACAGAGAAACGACATAAGCAGGAAGCAGAGGAACGTAAACGTGAAGCATGTGACATCAAAGCGTTAATTCATGAGCAAAAGCAGATGCAAAAACATACTACCGCAGAATTGGGTCTCCTACATGGTGATGTAGGTGAATTATGTGGTGAGCTTAATAATCAGATTACCAGAATATCTGACGTAGAAGAATCCATGTCAAATAAAATAGCTGAAGTAGAAAAATCTGTCTTGAGTGTGGAAGAAGCTATGTCAACAAAAATATCTGCAGTAGAAAACTGTATGGCGAATATAAAAGAGCAAATTAAAAATGAAGTTGAACAGTTCATGAAAATACAACCAAAACAAATTTCTGAACAGACTGTACCAATGATAAAGACAGAAAAAGACACAGAAAATAAGTCAATAGAGAAAGTAACTTTGTTTATAAAAGGGACAGTTCATGTCAAAGCTCCAATCTTTGACGGAAGCAGTCACTGGGCAACGTACCTCCGCCAATTTGAAGCTGCTGCATGTGCAAATAATTGGACAGAGAAAGAAAAGGCTGTTTCACTCGTTCTTGCATTAAAAGTACCTGCGGCAGAATTACTACAGAAAGTGCCATCTGACAGCCAAAACACATATGCCGAATTGATAAAATCTTTAGAATTACGGTATGGTGATAAACATTTGCGAGATGTGTACTGCACTCAGTTGAGAGCAAGGCAACAGCATTCCGGGGAGAGCCTTCAAGAGTTTGAAGCAAGTATCGACAGACTAATTAGACTGGCCTATCCTGAAGCGCCAGAAGATTTTCGAACGAGTTTTGCGATGCAGACATTTACTGCCGGTGTCCGAGATAACGAACTACAGCAAGTGTTATGAATGGCAAGACACCAGAACAGTGCGGACGCCCTGGTACATGCTTTGCAATTTGAGGCCGCCAAATCAGCGTCTGGTTGGACAAGTCATAAAGTGCGCGCTAAAAGATCGCGACGGCACAGACGATGAGGAAGAAGAACAAGGAACAGAGACTCGGCGGTCGGCGCCACAGAATAAAATAAAAAAGGATGGAAGACCGAAGTGTTATAGATGTGGGGAATCTGGACATCTACAACGAGATTGTCGGGTAAGAATTAAGCAGCTGGGAAACGAGCAGTATTCGGTACAACTAACTGGAGGAATGAAGCCCCTAGACAATACGCAATTTCTACACTTCAGAAAAACAGTGGGGGCTTGGTAGTTACCGGATTTGTTCAAGAAAGGCCAACCTCGATTACAGTTGACACAGGCGCAACAGTTTCTATTGTGCGCCCCTACGTGGTGAAAGATCTCAAGCCAATCTGGTGCTCTTGCAGCTTGCGAACAGCTACTGGACGGCCTGTAAAAGTGTATGGAAAAGTGGAGATACATCTACGCCTCAGTCGACTTGAGTTTAATCATCAAGTATTTGTTGCAGACATTGTGGATGAAGCAATTCTTGGTGTGAACGTTATGAATGCATACGGATTTATAGTCGACTTCAAAAACAATGTCTTGAGAATCGGTGGCGAAGAGGTAATGCTATCAACAATGATGACAGCAGAAAAATCGATTAGTCAATTAGTCAGCACACTGGGCATACTAATTGCCAGAAGTTTAGTAAAACCTGACGAAACCGGAAATGTACCTATTAGAGTGGCGAATATTTTGGATCAAGCTATCACTTTACAAAGCAATACGCTCCTAGGCAAATTGACTCCTGTGGCCTGGGTAGCCGGAATGACGCAACGAAGATCTAGTGCTTCGGATAATTCAAAATTACCAGAGGAACTGGAAGAATTATTGAACAGATCTTCTAACGACCTCTCAAGTGGTGAGGTAAAAGAACTCAGACAGTTTTTACATGAATTCAAACATTGTTTTGCAGTTCGGGGACAGTCATTGGGAAGAACCTCTCTTGTGCAACATCGTATCAATACCGGGGACACAACACCGATACGTCAACCTCCTCGAAGGCCTCCATTATCTAAACAAGAGGAAATGCCTCGGTTAGTACAGGACATGTTGACAGAGGGAGTAATCGAACCTTCGTCAAGTGCTTGGTCTTCTCCTGTAGTGCTGGTAGCGAAGAGGATGGTGGATTGCGTTTCTGCATAGACTACCGGAGATTAAATGGTGTTACAAAGAAAGACTGCTATCCATTACCTCGCGTTGACGATACACTCGACACGTTGTCCGGAGCACAGTGGTTTTCCACATTGGACATGAAGAGTGGATATTGGCAAGTGGGTCTTCATCAAGAAGACAAGGAAAAGACCGCTTTCTCGACCCCAAGTGGCTTATTCCAATTTAACGTCATGCCATTTGGACTCTGTAATGCACCGGCAACATTTGAAAGATTGATGTACCTGGTACTCCCGAGGCCTGACATGGAAAACGTGCCTTGTTTATTTAGACAATGTCATAGTGATCGGGAAGACTTTCAAAGAACATTTGGAAAACCTTAAGGAGGTTTTAACTAGAATTCACGGTGCCCAACTGAAGCTGAGCCCGAAGAAGTGTTCTCTATTCCAGAAGGAAGTACAGTATCTGGGCCATCTGGTTTCGGCAGCGGGTGTTAGCATGGATCCTAATAAAGTAGACACCGTAAGAGACTGGCCAGTTCCGAAGAGTAAACACGAAGTTCGGAGTTTCCTGGGGTTATGCTCATACTACCGACGTTTTGTGAAAGGCTTCGCTACTATTGCTAAACCACTACATGAGCTAACGGAAAATAAACGAAACTTCCAGCGGTCGAGAGAGTGTGATCAAGCATTTAGGACTTTGAAAATCGCATTATGTTCGCAGCCAATTCTCGCTTTCCCAGATTCCGAAGGGAAGTACATTGTGGATACAGACGTAAGCAATACTGGTCTAGGAGCAGTTTTGTCTCAAGTGCAAAACGGTGAAGAACGAGTAATAGCGTATTACAGCAAGACACTTTCTAAACTGGAGAGAAATTATTGCGTTACAAGGAGAGAGTTGGTGGCAAGCATCCAAGCGTTGAAGCACTTCCATAAATACCTCTATGGAAGAGAGTTTTCACTACATACCGACCATGCCGCGCTTGCATGGCTCTTGAGATTTAAAAATCTGGAAGGACAGTTGGCAAGGTGGCTTGAACATCTGCAAGAGTACAACTTCAAGGTACAACATTGACGGGGGCGCCTGCATGGTAATGCAGATGGCTTATCACGAAGATCGTGCCCGGAAGACTGCCGACATTGCCACAGAACGGAAGAACAAAACTCAAGCGAACATGTTCAAGCCATCACTGTAGATTTCTTGGCTGGACAACACAATACTGTCGACAAGGACAGATGACTGATGAAGACATTGGACCGATCTTGACAGCAAAAGAGGAAGGTCGGCGCCTGGATTGGCAAGATATCTGCCATGGTTCCGAAGTGCTGAAGGGCTACTGGGCACAATGGGAATCTGTCACCTTAGAAAACGGATTGCTGAAAAGGGCTTGGGAAAGTGCAGATGGACGAGACGTGGTCATGCAGTTGATAGTTCCCCGAAGTAAAGTGCAGTCCTTTCTTGAAGGAGATGCATGATTGAACATCTGGAGGCCATCTTGGCGTTAACAAAACCCTTGAAAAAATACGAAAGTGATTATATTGGCTTCATCTTCGCCACGACGTAGAGGAATGGGTTCGGACGTGTGAAATGTGTGCTGCAAGCAAGGGCCCACAAACCAGAAGCAGGGGAAAAATGAGACAATATAACGTTGGACTGCCTTTCGAGAGAATGCCATAGACATTGCTGGACCATTCCCAGTTACTGATGATGGAAACCGGTACATCATGGTTGTAGGTGACTACTAAGTGGGTGGAAGCCTACGCAATTCCAAATCAGGAGGTTACCACTGTGGCAAAGCAGTTAATTCACAACTTCTGTTGCTGTTATGGAGCCCCTATGGAAATTCTTACGGATCAAGGGAGAAATTTCGAATCAGGAGTGTTTAAAGAATTATGCTGTCTACTCGGAATTTGAAAGACCAAGACAACGCCTCTGCATCCACAGTCGGACGGGATGGTTGAGAGATTCAATAGGACACTTGAGCAGCATCTTTCGAAGGTTGTTGACGAGAACCAAACAGGCTGGGACCAACATATACCACTATTCCTCATGGCGTATAGATCATCAGTACACGACACAACCGGCATGACTCCAGCAAAATTGGTGCTTGGGCGGGAATTCGTCTTCCTGGGACTTAATGTTCGGATCACCTGAGACTCAGTCTCAAGAGCCACAGAACTATTCCTCGCAATTAGAAAACCAACTGCGAGAAATGAATTGCTTGATAAGAGGACGGCTGAAGATTGCCAGTGATAAAATGAAAACTCGGTATGACATTCGCAGCAATAGTTTGGGTTTCCAAGAAGGAGATCAGGTCTGGTTGTTCAATCCAAAGTGCCATCGTGGTCGCTCACCTAAGTTGAAAACTAACTGGGAAGGACCCTATACTGTGAAAAAAAGAATCAACGATGTTGTTTATCGGATTCAACAGGAAGGACAGCGAAAATTCAAGGTCGTCCACCTAGTTCGCTAGCTTAGTATTACTTCAGAGACGGTTTGCCAGTTCGGGACGAACAGGCTTAAGGAGGGGGCAGTCTTCGACATCACAGAACAATCTACGTGTTTATCAAATGTTCCAGAAGGATCCGGAATGTAACGTGTGTGGTGTACGTTGTTATAAAATAATTAAATGTGAAGGGGTTCAATCAAGCTCCACGTTGGTTTGAGCCAATTTGTAATAAAATAATTAAATGTGGTACTTCCTTTATTCTTAAAAGCCCCTCGTTGGGTTCGTCAATTTGTAATAAAATAAAAATCTTAGTGTTTATATTGTTTATATTTGAAATATTATTTGAAATATGTAGTTGTTGAAAATTGAAAGTTACTAGTCTTATAAAGTAATTGAACTGTAGCATTCGAGGTTACTAAAAATGTGTTTACAATTGTAGAATTATAAGTGTCTGAAAAGAATTCCCTTAGATAAAAAAAATAAAATAGTTGCGTTAATATTATTTAAACACTAACGTTACTTAAATTTAAAGATAAAGTGTACTAGCAGGTCGCTTGCTGTTGGTGACCGTCTTGATGACACTAGCTGCGAAACTCCTCCTCCAGGTTGATAATCGTCTAAGTATGTAAAGTCTAGTAAGGTCTGGACAATAGAATAAATATAATACACTTTCACGTACCTGTTCGTATTTTCTGGAAGTTCAATAAGCTGTCAAGGCGGTTTACAAAACCAACTCACTTTATCTACAAGGTTAGATGGCCTTGTTTAAGAATGGGCGCCACACAGGATTATTTTGGGAAAATCCCGTGGAAAACCCATTAATAAAATCAAATAATAATTTAAAAAATTTAAGAATCGTTTATTACCCTTATGGTAATGCAATTCATCAATATTTAATCACAACTGAAGGTTGTTTGATTCTTCTAAATGAATTATTTATCTACTTTTCAGAAATAAATTAAGTCGAGTTATGCTGTTAATAATGGGGTTTTATTCATACCCTTGATAGAGAATTCAAACAAATATAATTAAAAGAATACAATGATGTACAATTGTAAATATCTTGTTATATACCCAATACAATTGGCTCAGAGCATAAATATGATTCTGGTTAAGCCCAGATACTCTTTACCTTAAACATTAATATTATTCAAATCTCAGGCGTAAGTTCTTTGAAACACAAAAAAGAATGCTCATGCCTACACAATAGCCAATGATTTTCTGATATAATATGGACTAGCAATGCCTTTGAGGTTACTAGTATAAAATAAAAATAAAAATAACCTATTTTATAGGTTATGCATTTGTAACGCTTGATTCATGATTTACAAGTTATATTTTGAGATCACTTATAACTAACATTCAACTTAGCTAGTATTGACAAATCCATTAAATAAATTTAGACATGGTGTAGTACAGAAAAATGTTTCAGTGTTATGCGTCAGTACAGATCTGTTTATCAAAACATACAGGTTATGGCGCTCGAAGTAATGAATAAATTGTTACACTGTTACCTTTGTGTTTTAATCTTTTGATTAAAATTCAATTAACACATCGATGATCGGATTATAATGATCATCGTTCTTCACTACACACGCACATGAACAGAGAAAACTTGTTCGCTTCTAACTAAAAGAACCATATATGACATTATTTAATTATTTCTTCTGTTCGTTATTTTTCCCACACTAAATGAAATAATACTGCACTTAATTGCACTGTTTCTTTGTAGAATATCTTGAAGCTATTTTGGGTTGTTGCCGAAATGTTTCTGTCGATGCACTGTTGTAATGACGCTATCAGTTAGTAAAAATTTTTGATGAGACCAGCGCACCTTCCACGCTGAATGAAATTAAAAAGTGTCTCGCGATAATCTGCCGCAGCTCCTTATATACCCGATCGTTTGATCGGCTTTAGGCGGTTGTATTAATTACTAAGCTTTTTTTTGATTGGCTCAGCCAGGTGTGATGAAAGTGACGTATTGTCTTTCCAACCGTCAATAACGGTTTTCTAACCGACATTCGCAGGAATGATTGACAGTTGTCGTTGTTATTGGTGTTGATAACCAGATTTCTTATGCATTTTTTGTAAATGATGCTAACGCCTTTCACGCACTTATTATAGTTGCGATTGGGGTCGTATCGCTATCAAATTAAAGAATATTTTGTCCTCTTTAATTTGACATAGTTTGACACTGGTTTAATCCCACTTTTACTGACATTGCTAAATAAACAATGTTCAGGCACACGGCTTTACACTGTCGTTAGCTAATCGAAGTCGAGGATTACACACTCTGACTAATATTGTTTGTGTCCCACACCGCGTTTTTTCACTTGAACGTTTAGATTAGAACACTATTATATCTGTACTGATATTTAATTACTGAATATTATGATTAAATCTTACCTTATACCTTGCTATTAACAATACTTACTCACTATGATATTTCGTTTCACATTATTTTGCTCCGTTCTATTAACTAACAATTGAACTATTAATGATATTATATTAATAATGCTTATCGCTATGTTTGAGTATTAAAATTGTTCTGTGGATGTGATTTACACTCATATCACCTCCCACTAATCACTTTACTGATGATTGTCTGATTTAGGCCTTGTTGAGACATACCGTCTGTATCGGATTTCTGTCTTAAAACATTTATTAGTTCACAATTCGGTACCTTGCTGAGGTAGCTTATTTGTATAAGGTTCCCTCTTACAAACATGTTTACTTGTCATAAGTATATTTGAGACTGAAGTATAGCTTCATTCTCATATTGTGGCCATCGCTAATTTTAGTTCTTGGCATTAATAATTACTAGTCATGGTTGCTTAATTCTCAGCCAAATGCTGATTCTGATCTCACATTATTCAGATTCTTATTTAATCATTTTTTATTAACATATCATATTCCATTTAGTTATTCACTGACTCGCTTGACAGCTTAAAGTGAATTTAATTTGTCCATTAGTTTGTGTCTGTCATAGTATGGTTGTAGTGTCAAACAGTATTTGGGTTTACTGCTTCTTGTGGCACTTCATCTTCTTTCTTCTTCCAAGGTTCCTCTCTTCTTGGTTGCTCTTATCATTACTTTATCTATTTACATTATCGTTAGGCATTTATTAAATCTGATAGTATATGTCTAGGTTATGTAACATCTGGTTATGTTACAACGTGCTTGTCGACACATGTGCTAGACGATGCGAGAATTTGCGTGGCCGCTCTCACTGTGTCAAGGGCGCAAGCAATTACGTCATAGTTTAGAGGTAACACGTAGTATGTGAAATCGTCTAGATTTTCGGCGGACTACAATATGTACTCAACGACGTTCAGTTCAGTATTAGTCGCGATAAATTACAGTGCGGTTCGAGAGTTATTGTCGGGCGAAATTACTGTGGTTATTAGTGAAGTATTGCGTTTTATAATAGGGCGGTATAATTGTAATACAATTGTGTTAATATTAGTGACATTTTATTGCGTGTGAACAATTTTTGTTTGATTTGTTGTAGAAGACTGTGTTGATAATTATGAACTGTTTAACTGTAAAAATTAAAGCTGGTGATAGTGACTTAATTGGTGTCTTGTGCTTATTTTGTTTTCCACTGTACCTACGACGATAAAGTAGACCATCGTAACAATATTGTACATACAATTCAATCATTTGTAATATATATAACCAAATAGTTTTGCCATTAAAGAGGAGCAAATTAACAAAACACGACTTTTAATGTATTTAGGAAGGTACCAGAAAAATAAACCAGATGTGTTGGACAGGGGGGGATTTTAATTTATACAAACACAATGAAACATACATTACACCATATCAGATGTTTCGAGGACCTTGCAAGACCCACTGGTGTCATGCTTGAAAGTATTTAATGATTATATGAGGCTGTCTCGATGTTATGTGACAAATACTAGCAAAATATTCCATTTTTTTCCTTTAGTTGCACTGTTGTGGGGTCAAAAGCTCTGAAGACTGGCAAGGAATTCTACCACACAATGGGTCACACATAGAGCTGCCCGAATCCTGTTGCAGAGTGTTTGACAAGAACGGAACATGCCTCTATGTCAATGATCGAGGCTGTTTACCGCAGCTGGAATTCCTAATCCGTGAGAGTTCATTACTCATAGCCGGTACAGCTATAGCTATTGCAGCATTGCAGGTATTAATTTTAATGTTTTTAGTGAATCTGTCATTATTATAGTTCATTTATTAATGTCTGTGAATGGCAGTTTGTCTGGAATGATTTGACATCAGCTGTGTGGTTAAAGTATATTGCTTTGCTTAAAATTCAAGCATCACACAAATAAATAGAAAAAACTGGATGTCCCATAAAGAAATAAAGTTTTATTACTACGTGACACTTTACTCATAGATGTTAGCGAAGTGAAAAGATTTAATTTGTAATTATTAATTTTTTATTAACTGCTTTAACTTTCAATTTTTTCCCAACTTTCAAGTGCTTGAGAGTCAGGAATGTTCTATTATTCCAAACAATTTAAAACTTTATTTGAATAGAGCACTTAAAGTATTACTAAATTATTTTTAGTAAGTATAGCAGTTAGGCATATACATTAATTGTAACATTTTTTTAATTTTTTTTTGCAAGTAACTAGATCTTATTTTTAGAAGATTGAGATGCTATAGAATATTTATCTTGGCCATATTCTATAGAATATACATATAATATAATATGTATAATATAATATACGTATTATATAGAATATTGTCAACATCATACCAGAAAGTATGTTCCAGAAACATTGGTATAAGTGTGTTGTATCCACTGGAGATTAGTCTGAAAGGGAAAATAAAAATATGTATGAACAAAGAGTCATTTTTCAAGGGAAGAAAAGTGCTTGACTGTTTTGATGAAATGTTGAATAATTGAATAAATATATTATTGTTTATTCTGAAGGAACACTTTAAAAGATGGATGAATCATTGCTACAATTCAATAACATAATCATTGGAGGAGGACAAGCAGTGCCGCATTTACCAATAGGCAGACTAGGCACGTGCCTAGAGCGCAAAATTTTGAAAGAGGAAAAATATTGAGAGAAGCCAAGTTTTGAGAACTGTATAAAAAAAATCAGAAAATTAATCGAAAAATTAAATCACAATTTTAAAGACAAATACAGTATGGTAGGTATTTAAAACGCTGTTTTATAAGGTTTCTAGTTGCATTTAAGAAAATGATAGAACGAAAACCCAGAGACGCTGTCTTTCTTTCAGCAAAAGCGCCTGCTCTGCAAACCGACGCAACGCCACTATGCACCTCCACAATAGCACTTGCGACTTGCCCTCCCCACAGTATGACCAATATGGACTCGTTCAGTCTCCTGATGAGTGACGTCAAGACTAGAGCAAGACGTAAACAGTAAGATAACCTATTAGTTACAGTTGGCGCGACGCAAGGTGCTGTTATTGCTGAACGAGTAGTTATTTGTCTGTGCAAGTGAAAGTGAAATAGAGTATCGTAAAAATATTTTACTTCATTCGTGCCCCAAAACGCCATCAGAGTTTCTCACCTCTCGCCTACGGCCGCGCCTACCACGAAATGTTCGTTTTCCCGGCCTTGTAACGTAAATAACTATAGTGAAATAAATTTTATTTTATGTTTAGTGAAGTGAGCTCACGAGGTAATAATTATCATGTTTAAAAAACCAAGTGGAGCTGAATTCAAGAAAAGGGCAAAAGAAAAAGATGAGAAGGAGGAAAAGGTTTTAGCAAAAGTCCCTAAAATAAGTAACTTTTTTCAACCCAGCACACGTGGAATTAAAGGGAATGTTAGTGAAGTGAAGAGCGTGGACCAATGTGTAAACAAAGACCATGATAGGCCTACAGATACTTCTGAAGTTTCAGTTCACGTCGAAAATGAACCCTCCGCGACCTCTGAACTTGAAAATTCATGAAGGAAAGAAGACCAACAAAGTGTCTCAAACAATCCAGCCTTTTGGAGAAAAGATGAGTTCACAAGTGAGTACATTGCACAAAATGGTTTTAAACAAAACACTGAAAGTGGCTTTTCTGGGTCTGAGCATGACTACGGGTACGGGGGTGTTAAAAGATATTGTAATGAAGGGTTATACAAAAAACTTCTTCAAAATTTAGAACTGAGGAATCATGAATATCTCGTTTATTCACCTTCAAAAGGTTTTTTAATTTGTGCTTATTGTAAACTGTATTCAAACACATCATCCAACTTCACTGAGGGATTTAACGACTGGAAGAATGCCAGTAGCTTACTCCAATCCCATGAAAATTCTGCTATACACAGAAAGGCCATATTAGCTTATATTAGTCGAACTAATTCATTGACAACAAAGTAATTGAAGCTCGCCAGACTGAAGATCAGTACTGGAAAGAAGTTTTCAAGTGTGTAATTGCCACAGTAAAATATCTGTCAACAAGAGGGTACCCTTTTCGTGGGATGGATCACCTTTTTGGTTCTTCACTAAATGGAGCTTATCTAGAAGCCTTGGAATTGGTAGCTCAGTTTGACCCTTTTTTCTCTCAACACATAGCTAGATTTTGGAACAAAGGGCAAGGAAGTACGTCATACCTTTCACATTTCACACGTGATGAGTTTATCGTGATTATGGGAGACACTGTTTTACAAAAAGTTATTGAGGAGACTAAAGAATCCAAGTACTATTCTCTAGTTATTGATTCAACCCCTGGTATAGCGCATGTTGATCAGCTGACTCTAGTTGTACGCTATGTAAAAAAAGACGGTGAACCTGTGGAGAGATTTTTAAAATTCCTACCAAATACAGGACATAAATCAGAAGAGTTGACAACGGCTATCTTGAAAACGCTGGAAACTTTTGGCCTTGACATTAAAGACTGTAGAGGTCAAAGCTATGACAACACTTCCAACATGTCTGGAGTATTTTCTGGTCTTCAGGCAAAAATCAAGGAACACAATGAACTGGCAGAATATATTCCTTGTTCCGCCCACTCACTAAACCTAGTTGGGGTAACAGCAGCAGAAGCCTGTGACAATGCTTTAGCATTTTTTGACCTTGTTCAGGCCGTGCACAACTTTTCTTTTCTGCCTCCACCCATTGTTGGGCTGTTTTGAAATAAATTCTTAAAGATGGTTGTCCTGTGGTAAAATCACTGTCAGTTACAAGATGGTCGCCCCGAGCTGATGCTTTGAAGGCTTTGCTTAAATCTCTGCCCGAAATAACAGAATCATTGAAGAAAATATCTGAGGATGTTGATGAAAAGCCTGCCTGTCGCCAAGAGTCAAAAGGCTTAGCACGAAAACTGCAGAAACCAGAAAATGTGTTTTTGCTGGTATTCTGGGAAGAAGCTATGAATAAATTTCACAAAGTTAGTAAAGCTTTACAAAACAAAAATGTCGACATTGGGAATGTTGTTGCTCTGTTCACATCATTGGAAAATTACATGGTTTTATGTATAGACAAGTTTTCTCTATACTTACAGAAGACTGATATTATAACAAAATCCAGTGAATGGAGTTGTGAAGCTCGAAAACAAAAACCCAAACTGTTCTTTGACGAAAAACAAGAATCATCTGATTCTGGCTCTAATCTTGATGCTAAAGAGTATTTCAGGACAGGAACTTATCTTGTAATAATTGACAGGTTAATTGCAGAGCTGCAAAGAAGAGCGGTAGTATATGAAATGATCTTCAAAAGATTTGGTTTTATTTTAAACCTGCTAACACTTGACAATAAAAATATCCTTTCTTGCTGCAGGGAGCTTGTGAAAATATATAGCAAAGATTTGTAGGATACTTTTCCTGATGAATGTGTACAGTTTAAATACTTCCTGAGGAACACACCTCATGCGACTTTTTTTGAGCCAAGTTCAGGAACTGACGACAAAGAAGAGAAAGAGAAGAAAGAAAAGAAAAAAAGATCATTCTCATATCTTCTGCATACAGTTAGGGAAGGAAACTTACAAAACTTTTTCACGAATGTAGAAATTATCCTTAGAATTATTCTAAGTATTCTAAGTATAGCCGTGACAAATTGCGCTGGTGAACGTTCATTTTCTACAATGAAACGTGTTAAGAACTATTTGCGAAACTCAATGGGAGAAATTAAACTGAATGCTCTAGCCGTCATGGCGATCGAAAGTGACATGACTGAAGCGCTGGATTTCCAAGAAGTTATAGAGAAATTTGTTGAAATCAAGCAGCGGAGAAAAGTGATCACAGTATAAAAATTGAAAAAGTAAAGACTTTTTACTGTGCATTAGAAACCACCAATGGACTTGTTGAACGTAAACGTTAAAAAGTAATGTAGTGCGACAATACAAGCATATGCTGTAATGTGCATTTATTAGATAAAATAAATATTTAGATTAAATTTAGAAATATGTAATAAATAAGCAGGTGTGAGATTGAAAGCTGAGTTTATACGCAGGAATCAAAATGCACGATCACGTGATTGTCGCTGAGAGTGTGTACAGTAGTAAATAATGTGTGTGCGTGAGACCGGTTCAAGCCTGAAAGTTTGCAATCTCACCCCAAATAGATGTTAAATTATAGTTTTTATTTAATTATAAGAAAACCATAAATGATAGAAAAATTGCAAAGACTTCTAAATATGTATAAAAATAATACACTTGTGCAGTGCGAAAACGGCGTGAATAAGACGTTCAGTGCGATTTTAAGAACATAGTAATTACATGAATTATGCGATAATGGTGGTAATTACAGTGAACATGTGTAATTAAATCAGACACCGTCAGAGCACTTGTAATCCACATTAGACATTGCAATTGGCAGAAATGTGCGAAAATATGAAATTGGACGATAGTGAGGGAACTGATGCCACCAAGCAATTCCTGAAATGCTGAATTCTGGCCCAGCGGGTGCAGTAAGATGCTCGAATATAAATAAGGGCACAGATGAAGCCAAATTACTCTCAATCAGTCTTCAGAAGCGGCAGGACGCTATGCCCAGTATCGACGTGATTTTTAAATTTTGTTAATTGAACTGTAAAGTTGGATGGATGATATGTTCATCTAAGTACCAAACAGTAACTCTTGGTTTGGTTACTAATACGATTATAGAACATACTCTACAATGTCTACACCCAGAAACGTTCATCACTCAAGACAAGCATCAAAGGTTACATCAGGCAGAGGAACGCTATGTAGAACAATAGAGGTATCTACTAGCACAACAGCAGCAAGTGCAGAGCAACATATCACTCTACACTACAGCAACCAGAGAGGACCATAAGGAACGAGTAACTGGAGGACGACGAGTGGAAACGAGGAACGGACAGAGAACTCCATCAGAAGAGGACCTACGGATCAATGGAGGACATGGGTATGAGCTACAGAATCAAGGTGACAAATAATCAATTTATAAATTTTATGTGAAAGACTAGAGACATTTAAAAGACACTTTGAAATTTAGAAAAATAAATAAGAGATGTAAAAATGTAGATATAGAGATTCAGATAATCTAATTTAAATTTAATAAATATTTTCTTTGAGGATTAACAATTAATTTAGTAAATTTAAATTTTATTGAAAGTTTGTAAAGTAATCAATGAGTAATATGTATGCAATGCATAAAATAACGTAGTAAAAGTTATATAAAGAAAATAAAACAAAGCTGCAGTAAAGCACACAAATCAGACTGAGCAGTCGAAATTTTAAGATTAACAAATAAAGACATAGAATATGATTTTGTTACTGTAGGTTATAAAATTTATTTATGATAAATGTACTGCAACAATTAAACGTTAAGCAAACAATAATGAAGGTTTATGACGAAGTAAATGAGATTTTTTTTGTGAATAAATTGATGAAACCTTGTTAAAATTCAATCAATGACTACTCGTATTACTATTACACCCAATCCCCAGTAATTGGTACATACTAACAGTAATGTTAGATACATGTTGGCACAGCACAAATTATAGTTGTTTTGATAGTTCATCTTCTTTTTTCACACCACTAAATTAATATAGATTATTAAACTTTCACTTGTGAACTTACTTTGCTTCCTCCCGTATGCGACAGCCCTGTCTCACACCGCTGACGAAGGCGCACATCACGCTGAAACGTGTACAGGAGGAAACAAAGTAAGTTCACAAGTGAAAGTTTAATAATCTATATTAATAGCACAAATTTATTTACATTTGTTTTGTATTTTTTTGTGTTATACATTTTGGCGCTCCAAGATGTGGGGCTATACAAATTAAATTAAATTTAAATTTGTACGGAATTTAATTCAAAATTGTTATAGTAGATATTCGTGGACTTTCTACTCGATGAGATTGCAATGCTGTGAATAAAAAATTTTAATAATGAATTAATATACTTAGTCGTTTTTTTGTAGATTTTTAAACAATTAATTATTATGTATTGTAGTTTGTAATAGATCACTGTTCAAAATGTAATTAAAAACGATTATTACTCAAAGACTTATTACTTATTTATAGGCCTAATCCTAATGACAGTCCTCATTTAATAGTCTAAAAAACGCGTGTAATGTGAGAATAGGCAATAAATATCGACAACGACAATTAATTGGGAGTGGGGGGCACCGGCCCTTGAAGTGCCTAGGGGTGCCTAAATCCTAAATGCGGCCCTGAGGACAAGTATCATAATCCAAACCAGGAAGAAGTTAAATATTTTCACAATGTGCAAGTTATGTTTACATCTGTGATTAAAACTGAACCAAAAAAATAGATTCAACCTAAATAAAACCACACAAAGAAATAACTCTAGAGTCCGTTAAGTCTTCACAGTAGAATGCAGTGTAAAAAGGATCAACAACTTTAACTGTGTTCAGATTTAAATTCAAGTATGACACAGATAAGTAGAAAAACTGGATGACCCATAAAGCCATAAGGTTTTATCCCTATGTGGCACTTTACTCATAGAAGTTAGTCAAGCGAAAAGATTCGATTTATAATTACAGTGGAACCTCACTATTTCGTCACCCACTAATTCGTCAGCCACTGAAAATTTTAAAATATTTTCTTTATTAACAAGCTAGTAACATATACGTTTTAATTATAGCTGGGGTAAACCAGAAACATGCTGATTATGGCCGGAGTTTTACAAAATTTGGCACTTTGTGAAAAAGATATGGATATTGAACAATTTTGGAAAGCATACACTATATGGATACAATATATAATGCAGCTGATGCCTGGCAAAGTATTCTGGAAAAAAATCAAAATTGTTAGATCTCTGCCAATCCCTACCAGCATTTAACAGTTTGAATGAAGACGATGTCAAAAATTGGTGTGAAATAGACTTATTGGATGTAGGCTACGAAATGCTTAGTAATGATGAAATTGTTACATACATATCCACAGAACCTACAGAAGTTAATGATGAGGAAGACGACTAGCCAACAAAACCTCAAATCTCTCAGAAGGAGGTCATTCAATCACTGACTACAGCAATCAAATGGTACGAAGACCAAGATGAAACAGAACTGCCTAAAATAATTTCACTGCACCAAACACATAAATTGGCCCTTGGAAAGTATGGTCAACAGAAAAAAACTGAAGAAATAAAAATGTTTCTCACAATGATTAAACAAATTTTGTTTCGCAATTACAGTGCTTAACTTGTTTGAGTTTGAAAATTTCCAGTAATAAACAAATAAGTTTGAACATAACATTAGTACTGTACATTGATACTGTAGCAATAAAACATTTTATTTGTCCTTAATGTTTTTGTTTCTTACTCCCTCACTAATTCGTCACTGCTTCAGTCCCATAGGTGACAAATTAGTGAAGTTCTACTGTATTAATTTTTTAATAACTGCTTTAAACAGAAGTTACAGTCAAAACTGTTTAGTTTGTTTGTACAATTGTTATTTACAGGTAAATCTTGAAAAATTAAAATAAACCTGTTTAGTCTTAGTTACATTAGTAATTTTATTGCTTTATTGAGATGTGCTTAGATTTTAAAATAACTACCCCTTTAGAGCTATCTTAAGACAGATTAATAGTTTTATTTTGTTTTTATATAGTATCCAAGTCACTTTTTCACAATAATTTAATTACCTTGTATCGGTCAGTGCCTTCGTTCTAGCGTTTTTTATATAGACGCGTTTCGTGACATGTGTCACATCATCAGTAATCCTCATCAAATGTTAAAATTCACATAAAACACATAAAAACATATTTCCACATATTTACTAAATTATAATAACGACACACACATAACACGATGTAACTTCGGCTTCGTTGGACCGGTCCGACCGCGCGTGTAGTTGCCGAGCCACTAATTGAACTAAGTCAATCCTTATCACCAGTCATTACCGTCATGCGCGATTATATTTAGGGCTGTATCATATAGTGAGTGAGATTGAAACCTTAATTGTTCGTTTAGTATACTGTTATTGTTGGTATTCTTGTCTTTAAATGATTTATAAATCTCAAACTCCTCGAGAGCGTCCATTAACCTACCCTTACCGCATACATGGATTGCTTTCAAATTAGTATTGAAATCTGTGTAATTATGGTTATGCATTATTAGATGGCGCGCATAATTAGATTTGGTCTTGTCTAAATCATTCCTTGGTAGATGTTCTTTGTATCTTTTCAAGAAAGACCTGCCAGTTTGACCCAGATAGAAACAATCACAATCATCACAACACATCCTGTAAACACCTGTTTTATCTTCTAACGGGAATGGTTGTTTTATGTGTAACAATTTAGAAATATTATTATTTGTTTTAAACGTGACTTTTATATTGAATTTAGAGAACACATTGGATATAATGTTAGGTAAAAGGCTACCGTACACTGTCGTTATATACTTTTTATTATTATTTTTATTATTGTTAACTTTATTATCATCGATGGTATTATGGTGGGATCTAGTTTTATATAGGTGTCGCTTAAGAAGTCTATCTATCATCGAACTCTTGTACCCATTCGCTATTGCTATGTGCCTTATTATATCCAATTCGTCCTGAAAGTCCTTTTGGTTAAGTGGAATCGTTACCAACCTATGAACAAAAGTGTTGTAAGCCGCCATTTTCTGACTATATGGGTGATGAGAATCGGCGTGTATTGTAATATCTGTGGTGGTGGGTTTCCTATATATTTTATATTGAAATTTATTAAGATACTTTGTAACAGTCAGGTCCAAAAAATTGAGTTTATTGTCAACCTCTGTTTCGAGGGTAAATTGTATGTTCTTGCTAAGGCTGTTCAAATAATGTTTCAATTTCTCTATCTGCCATAGCGTGCCATTAAAAATTATAAAGGTGTCGTCTACATATCGTGCGTAGAATTTAATATTATTATAAAATTTGTTATTCTCTGAGAACATGTAAGTATTTTCAAAATGATGCAAGTATAAATCCGCCAGCAGTCCTGAAAGTGGCGAACCCATTGCGAGACCAAACTCTTGTAGGTAAAAATTATTATTAAAAGTGAAGTAATTCTGCTTCAACAGGACATTCAACAATAAAATTAACTCATCTATTTGTTTGTGATTCAGCTTCTCACCTTCAATGAGAAGATCTTTTACAATTGAAATTGTGTCATGAACCACAGTTTGAGTTTGTGTATAAATTAACTATGTCAAATGAAGCGATTTTGTACGTAGGTAAGAGTTCAATATCCTGGACCCTTTTAATAAAGTCAATATTATTTTTTATGCTGTGATTATTTTGTAAAACGATACTATTTTTAATAATATGATATAATTTCTTTGCCGTCTTATAGCCAGGTGCAGATGTGTAATTTATGAGGAGTCTGACAGGAATATTTGCCTTATGTATCTTCGGTAGTCCCGTGAGCTGCGGGGCGCATGCATTTATTGGTTTTATATAACGGCGAACATTATCATCAAACAAACTACCGCAACGATTAATAATGCCATTTAGCTGTTTGACGTATTCATTGGTGGGGTCACTGTTCAATGTCCGAATGTTATTGTTATCTATAAATTCAATTACTTTGTTATTATAGACCTGTGTATCTAATATGACAATTGTGTTCCCCTTATCGGCTTTAGTGATCACGGCATTATTAGAAGTAAGTTTGTCTTTAATTTGTCCTAATATTTTGGTTTCTGTGGCATGTTTACGGTATGTTGTCAGTGGTTTATTAAGCTTAATACGTTAATTAGTTTGACATTCATTAACGCACGTAATTCGTTTTGTATTTGATGGTCGGATACAGTTTTAATGGCTGCTTCCATATTGGCAATCTCATTGATAAAGCGGTTATTATTACGTAAGTTGGGTGGAATGTTATATTTTAAACCCTTGTTGAGTACGTCCAATTCTTCCTTATCAAAGGCGATTGAAGTTTGATTAGATATGCGTGTGTAAAACTTATGTTTGTGCTCAATATTGATCTTACTATGTCCTTTGTTCGCTAAGTTTGAAAACTTCTTATTCTGGGTTATATATGTAGGCTACTGTAAGTTATATCTGATGTATGTTTATTCACATAATCTAAAATATTTTCGATTATAGCAGGATGGACGCTATCGAGCAATTGTAAGTGTAATTTGTACAACCGGTTATTCAGCATTAATTTCTTCCTATACAAGTATTTAATTTCCGATTTTACCCAGAAAAGTTCTGCATGTTTTTTAGTTTTTCTTGCAATTGGTGAGGTATTATTAATGTATATCCTGGCGTACTTCAGAATCAGGTTATTTACTAAGCATTTCTTATTGAATTTAATGTGCAAGTTAGTTTTTAATAGTTTAATTTTAATGTTTTGGTATTTAAATACTATCGATGCCTGACTAGCTTCCATTTTATTTTGTTTTTATATAGTATCCAAGTCACTTTTTCACAATAATTTAATTACCTTGTATCCGTCAGTGACTTCGTTCTAGCGTTTTTTATATAGACGCATTTCGTGGCATGTGTCACATCATCAGTAATCCTCGTCAAATGTTAAAATTCAAATAAAACACATAAAAACACATTTCCACATATTTACTAAATTACAATAACAACAGACACATAACACGATGTAACTTCGGCTTCGTTGGACCGGTCCGACCGCGCGTGTAGTTGCCGAGCCACTAATTGAACTAAGTCAATCCTTATCACCAGTCATTACCGTCATCAACAATAACAGTATAACAACAATAACAATAACAATAACAGAATATCAACAATAACAGTATACTAAACGAACAATTAAGGTTTCAATCTCACTCACTATATGATACAGCCCTAAATATAATCGCGCATGACGGTAATGACTGGTGATAAGGATTGACTTAGTTCAATTAGTGGCTCGGCAACTACACGCACGGTCGGACCGGTCCAACGAAGCCGAAGTTACATCGTGTTATGTGTCTGTCATTATTGTAATTTAGTAAATATGTGGAAATGTGTTTTTATGTGTTTTATTTGAATTTTAACATTTGACGAGGATTACTGATGATGTGACACATGTCACGAAACGCGTCTATATAAAAAACGCTAGAACGAAGTCACTGACGGATACAAGGTAATTAAATTATTGTGAAAAAGTGACTTGGATACTTTATAAAAACAAAATAAAATGGAAGCTAGTCAGGCATCGATAGTATTTAAATACCAAAACGTTAAAATTAAACTATTAAAAACTAACTTGCACATTAAATTCAATAAGAAATGCTTAGTAAATAACCTGATTCCGAAGTATGCCAGGATATACATTAATAATACCTCACCAATTGCAAGAAAAACTAAAAAACATGCAGAACTTTTCTGAGTAAAATCGGAAATTAAATACTTGTATAGGAAGAAATTAATGCTGAATAACCGGTTGTACAAATTACACTTACAATTGCTCGATAGCGTCCATCCTGCTATAATCGAAAATATTTTAGATTATGTGAATAAACATACATCAGATATAACTTACAGTAGCCTACATATATAACCCAGAATAAGAAGTTTTCAAACTTAGCGAACAAAGGACATAGTAAGATCAATATTGAGCACAAACATAAGTTTTACACACGCATATCTAATCAAACTTCGATCGTCTTTGATAAGGAAGAATTGGACGTACTCAACAAGGGTTTAAAATATAACATTCCACCCAACTTACGTAATAATAACCGCTTTATCAATGAGATTACCAATATGGAAGCAGCCATTAAAACTGTATCCGACCATCAAATACAAAACGAATTACGTGCGTTAATGAATGTCAAACTAAATAAACGTATTAAGCTTAATAAACCACTGACAACATACTGTAAACATGCCACAGAAACCAAAATATTAGGACAAATTAAAGACAAACTTACTTCTAATAATGCCGTGATCACTGAAGCCGATAAGGGGAACACAATTTTCATATTAGATACACAGGTCTATAATAACAAAGTAATTGAATTTATAGATAACAATAACATTCGGACATTGAACAGTGACCCCACCAATGAATACGTCAAACAGCTAAATGGCATTATTAATCGTTGCGGTAGTTTGTTTGATGATAATGTTCGCCGTTATATAAAACCAATAAATGCACGCGCCCGCAGCTCACGGGACTACCGAAGATACATAAAGCAAATATTCCTGTCAGACCCCTCATAAATTACACATCTGCACCTGGCTATAAGACGGCAAAGAAATTATATCATATTATTAAAAATAGTATCGTTTTACAAAATAATCACAGCATAAAAAATAATATTGACTTTATTAAAAGGGTCCAGGATATTGAACTCTTACCTACGTACAAAATCGCTTCATTTGACATAGTTAATTTATACACAAACTCAAACTGTGGTTCATGACACAATTTCAATTGTAAAAGATCTTCTCATTGAAGGTGAGAAGCTGAATCACAAACAAATAGATGAGTTAATTTTATTGTTGAATGTCCTGTTGAAGCAGAATTACTTCACTTTTAATAATAATTTTTACCTACAAGAGTTTGGTCTCGCAATGGGTTCGCCACTTTCAGGACTGCTGGCGGATTTATACTTGCATCATTTTGAAAATACTTACATGTTCTCAGAGAATAACAAATTTTATAATAATATTAAATTCTACGCACGATATGTAGACGACACCTTTATAATTTTTAATGGCACGCTATGGCAGATAGAGAAATTGAAACATTATTTGAACAGCCTTAGCAAGAACATACAATTTACCCTCGAAACAGAGGTTGACAATAAACTCAATTTTTTGGACCTGACTGTTACAAAGTATCTTAATAAATTTCAATATAAAATATATAGGAAACCCACCACCACAGATATTACAATACACGCCGATTCTCATCACCCATATAGTCAGAAAATGGCGGCTTACAACACTTTTGTTCATAGGTTGGTAACGATTCCACTTAACCAAAAGGACTTTCAGGACGAATTGGATATAATAAGGCACATAGCAATAGCGAATGGGTACAAGAGTTCGATGATAGATAGACTTCTTAAGCGACACCTATATAAAACTAGATCCCACCATAATACCATCGATGATAATAAAGTTAACAATAATAAAAATAATAATAAAAAGTATATAACGACAGTGTACGGTAGCCTTTTACCTAACATTATATCCAATGTGTTCTCTAAATTCAATACAAAAGTCGCGTTTAAAACAAATAATAATATTTCTAATTTGTTACGCATAAAACAACCATTCCCGTTAGAAGAGAAAACAGGTGTTTACAGGATGTCATGTGATGATTGTGATTGTTTCTATCTGGGTCAAACTGGCAGGTCTTTCTTGAAAAGATACAAAGAACATCTACCAAGGAATGATTTAGACAAGACCAAATCTAATTATGCGCGCCATCTAATGATGCATAACCATAATTACACAGATTTCAATACTAATTTCAAAGCAATCCATGTATGCGGTAAGGGTAGGTTAATGGACGCTCTCGAGGAGTTTGAGATTTATAAATCATTTAAAGACAAGAATATCAACAATAACAGTATACTAAACGAACAATTAAGGTTTCAATCTCACTCACTATATGATACAGCCCTAAATATAATCGTGCATGACGGTAATGACTGGTGATAAGGATTGATTTAGTTCAATTAGTGGCTCGGCAACTACACGCGCAGTCGGACCGGTCCAACGAAGCCGAAGTTACATCGTGTTATGTGTGTGTCGTTATTGTAATTTAGTAAATATGTGGAAATATGTTTTTATGTGTTTTATGTGAATTTTAACATTTGACGAGGATTACTGATGATGTGACACATGTCACGAAACGCGTCTATATAAAAAACGCTAGAACGAAGTCACTGACGGATACAAGGTAATTAAGATTAATAGTGTTTTATTTATTTAATGAGCAAAGCTTTACAATTTTTAATCTACTTTACTATTGTTATTTTATTTAAAAAAACAATAGTGTAATCCAGGTTTTCATAATTTTCTGACAATTGAGAAATTATCTAATATTGAAATTTATCTAATAACAAACATGTTTCGTGAAGTGATACAATCCCAAATATAGCCTTTATAACATATTCTACAATATAAATATAGGAACCTTCCAAAAAATATAATACTGTATTGAATTGTATTACATATATAGTTGTTTCTTTCTTTAATTTATACTAGAACAGAGAATTTTATTTTTAACAACACAGTAAGTAATCAGAGTAATTAAGTAATTCTTTTATAATTACAGTAGGTCTACTTTAAAAATTGTTTTGGATTACTAGACATTTTAAACTAGCAGAATGCAGATTATAAGTATTGGACTCTATGTTTTTTCCATATGATTAGCATGCAGCGTCATCATATCTGCCTCATAAGAGCACCGTACAATACAAAGTATTATAAAATTTTTTTAATGCATAAAAAATACTTATTTTCAGTTATTTGGTGTAATGTTCGCCTGTTCGCTGGGAAGAATGATTCGATATCAAAAGACAGAACGAGAACGACAACGCTGGGAGATGCGAGAACAGCTGATCAGTAACTACACACAAGGTGAAAAGGGCCCTGTAATGTATATGACTCTTACAGATGTTAAACCTAAAAAGTAAAACACACACACACACTATATGCCGATCCTACTCCACTTTTGGGGGCATTAGAAATTTAATACAATTTTATAGAAAAAAAAACATTAAAATATCTTATAAAGTTAACTTGACAGATTTTATATAATAGCTCTCTTAAGCTCACTTTGGAAAGAGCAGCTCACTTTACTTTCAGCTACCCGGTTTCGGCTACTTTTTTAATTTTTAATTCTGGCTTCTTTTTTAATTTCCTTATAAAATTTGTTCTTATTAAATGGAAGCTGAAAAATTTATTAGTGCTGAAAAAATTGTTACTGGTGCTCCAAAATATTCTATTACAGAGTTGCTTGGAAATAAAACTATGCCAACCAACGAAAGATTTGGGCTATGGCTACTTACAGAAAACTTAGAAAATAATAATTTAATTACAAATATTGGAGATATAATTCATACAAACAAAGAAGAAAAATTAGAAGAATTGAAACCAATTACAGAACCGTTTTGTGATAATATTATGATAGTAAAAATAACAGATTTTATAGACTGTGAAGGAGAGTTAAAGAATGGTAAAATTATTAAAGGAAGAAGCTTGTAGATCTTTTGTTTTCTTAGGTCTCAATTTTATAATTGTAATTTAGCAAAGCATGGAGTTTATGCAAAATTTCCAGAATTATTAAATTCTAATGTAAAAACTATAAATGTAGTAAAACAAATTACAAAAAAGGATATAAAAATTATAAATGAAAAATATAAAAATCCTGATGCTATTAAATATAAAGTAGAATTATCTGATTTAAAAATAAAAACACTTTTAAAAGAATTACCAACAATATTAAAAGAATTAAAAAAAGAAGTTTATTATTTATTAGGTTTAGACATAACACAAGATTTTGCAGGAATTTTTAATAAAGAAGAGGTGATTAAATATTTAAATCATCTAATTACTTAATAAACATAAAGAGCAAATGGTTTTTGTTGCTTAGTTATTTTCATGTCTATTCCTTCCTGCTGATCTACAGTCATTAAAAATATAGAAAAAATATATAGATTTAATTTTCTTGTTGGTGGACTATTACGTTATTATAATTGTTTAAAATTTTATAATAATATGTGTTATGTTAAAGAAAATTATCAGTTAGAAAAAATGTATATTAAGGAAGCCAAAGAAAATAAAAATGATGAAATATCAAAGCAAATAGAACATAATAACAGAACATTAAAATTTTAATTTGTAAAGTTAATTTTATATAATTTATGTTTTTTTTTTAATTTCTTTCTGGAACTGAGCTAACGAGAGCTGTGATATAAAAATTTTAAACTTAATTTTATAAGATATTTTAATGTTTTTTCTATAAAATTGTATTAAATTTCTAATGGCCCCAAAAGTGGAGTAGGATTGGCATAGCTACTTATATATATGATACTATAAAAAACTTATTATTTTTATGTTTATCTACTTATAAATAATGACATTTCTTTAATTATAATAATTCAAAGAAACAGTGAAGTGCTAAAAATCAGTGAAGTGATTTGATAGCTGATATATTTATTTATGTTAGTAACAAATACACATGAACAGGTGCTTTGTAATTGTCTTGTGTTAATTTGATATCTCTTTTAAGCCACTGCTTAAAATGTTTACTCGTCACCACTAATTTATTTACATATGTCTAACAAAACATTTCAGCAACGTTACTTGAGAATGATGTTTGTGTAAAAGGAAGGAAGGTACTATAGCCACTTACTTTAGCCACTCATTATTGGTTAAGCCCAAATATAATTACCTCTAATACTCCTTTTACAGGTTGTGTTACAGCTCATTACCATCTTCCATAATAATAAATATTTCAAGCACTGGGTTTTGGGTATCAAAGGCACAGAAATAACTAATTAACACATCACAACACATACTCCACCACCAATCAACTTGATCCCCTAATTCTATAATTCTCCTTAAATTTACACCTATTTCTTTCTTCTGAGTGACTACACCTTCTCTGTCTCCAGCCTGCACTGGTGTGCATCTTCACATTCCTAATACCATATGGGCTGAAGGGGAGTCATCTCCAAAACAGCTGGACAAGCCTCAAACAACATGAAAAAAAGTATCAAAGTAGGATCCTCATGTTGGTAACCAATCTCCGCCATAGCTGGGACTACAGTGCTCCAGAATTCAGAAATTTATTTTTATAAAAATCAGGCCCTGATACTCACTTCATAGACCGAGTTACAGCTCATTACCACTTTCCATAATAATAATTATTACTATTATGACACTTCTGGGTATCAAGTGCAGGACCTCAATGTTAGTAACTGAGCTGGACTACTGCGACCCGAAATTCAGAAATTAATTTTCATAATAAGCAGCACATTTTTAAAGAACTTGCCCAGTCTGTGGATAAAAACACTGTCACAATACAAGAACTGTTGAAACGTTTTGTCAGACAAAAGTTAGTGGCACACATAAGTACGTTGAGGAGTAAACACATAAATTTATGCTTACATGCGCACACTTATGTTTACAGGTTTATTTATACATGCTGTATAAACTTATGTTCACAGTAAACATATTTTCCTAGTTGAGTGTGTGCATAATTACTATTTGTTAATTGACTTACACTATTTGTTAAACGAAAATATTCAGATTACAACTGACCATTAGCATCAAATGTCTTATTAACTACAACGTACGCAGAATATAGTATGCTACTTTTGTGTGACTGTGAAAAATTTATAACTTTATGAACGTAACTTTAACACAGTATTAAAGTTAAAATTTAGTCAAGTAAACGGTGAAAGGTTTATGGGGTGATTTGGCCAATTAACCAGAGACAATTTTGAATATTTGCATTGGTAGTCCAACAACTTTTTGTCAACTTCAGGACATGTTCATTTATTACTTAGCACAAGTGAATGTTACTGGACTTTCTAATTAATATAACATTTATTCATTCGTCATGCTGTCGGTTTAGCTCAAAGTCAAGTGAGCTCAACATCGTCTAGAAACATGACAGACTTTCTTGAATGGTGAACTCCACTGACCCAGCGAATGAGAAGTACAGCCACTTAAAATAACTAAGGTGTCTAGAGAGGAGAGGGGAGACAGCGTAATAGCAGTTTAGTGTCTCACTCACATACTATCTTTCTCTATGTCACATACTGCTTCACAATGACACTAGCACGCTTCCATTGTTTTTGTCACTCTTGTTGCAGCCAATGTTCATACTGTGAAACCTGTACAAGACTGTTGTGTGCATGTGTAAAGTGAATGAAAATTTTGTTGGCCTTCCAATAAGTTGTTTGTCCGGTTGGACTTGCATTTCCCGGTTCAGCTTCACACACTCCAATAGATGATTTTTGTTCATTTTTGAGTCTTCTCTCCTGCATAATACACATTTTTCTGTGGTAGAAATTTTTAATTTGTAGAGATGTGCTGAGAGACAGTCATGGCCAGTTTCCAATCTAAAGTTGGCGATTGCTTCCTTCCTGGGTTTTCTACAGTTTGTATCCTATAACTGTTCAATCCCTGGCCATGTTTTTCCTTTTGAGATGTTTATTGCTTCTTCCAGGAAGTGAGAGTTTGTTTTCCTCGCCATCAGTCTTCTTAGGGTGCTGAAGTCATGGGTATTTTCCTGGTGGTAGATCTTTGTCCTTTGCCAAGATGTCCGCTGTCTTGTTTCCCGAGATGCCTATGTGAGATGGGATCCACTGAATAAGTATCTCCTTTTAAGTGCTGTAAGCTGCCTGGTGAATATTAAAAAAATTGTATCTATTTAATTGACCAAACCTCGCTGAACCTTTTGCTATTTCCTTCAATTATTCACCACTCTTATAAGATTCATAATAAAATAAAAAGTGAATTTTAACTTGTCTGGTACAGCCTTTTAATAACAATTATTTTTGATTGATAACCACGTTTTATTTATATTATTAACAACCAACAGTTTTACATTAATTCACTGAATGCGGCAATCTCAGTATTAGTGTAGCTAAGAAACAAAAAGTTTAGTGCCAATAACAATATAAAAAATATGGTTGTTAAAAAAAGTGTTATTATTATTAATACTGAATTCTGTACAATTTGTACTGATTATAAAATGTCTTTAATTCTACAGAATTGTATTTTTTTGTTTTTAGAAAATCCATTTTCTTATAGTTAATTTACAAAAATATATTCATAAGTATTTACATTTTCCAAAGAGTTAGCACTAGAGTTACAAAAACTGACGGAATTTAAACTTTTGTTGCTCTCCTAGTTTGTGCATTGTGTACTGTAATGTATGGTTAGTGCTTTGTAGTACTTTTATTTGCCTGTGTATTGTTTTGTTGTCAGCTGCTGTCTAGTTATGGTTTACGTTTAAGCAAACTCATTTATGTAATAAAAAACAAACATTCTATTGTATTAATAAACAATTAACCGATGTTTTGTTTGGTGTACCTGTTACCTGTATCAGCACTAGTTTACAACATCACAACTTTTTAATGGCTTTGCCACAGCAATATCAAACAATGATAACAGCAATATCAAACAAAATGATATTTTGGAATTCCAATAAGTACCACATTCTGATGCATTAACTCCATTATGACTTAATGCGTTGTGCACTATTTCATCATTGTGACTAAGAAAGGTTGAGATTCTGCCAATTTTGTTACCCATTAGACAGTAAAAAAGCTTTGGTGTACATTTGATACATTGTCACAAATCCATGAAACCGTATCATTTGCCTAGAGGTTTATGGTAATAATATAAATGTAATGGGTATAAAAAATTGTCCATTAGCATCCCTAAGGTTTATTCACAAGTTCATCCACGACTAAATTCTGAAATAAAGTACACTTCAGATAATCCACACACAACACGATTAATGTAAATATAATTATATCACTACCGACTCGGAACACAAAAGTTTTTTATTGGTAAAAACATAAAAGTTTTACCTTATAGCCTGAACCAGTTTTTTCTTATTATAAGCTTCCTCAGAGCCTCTGACAAAGCTTATAATAAGCGAAAACTGGTTCAGGCTGTAAGGTAAAACTTTTATGTTTTTACCAATAAAAAACTTTGTTGTGTTCCGAGTCGGTAGTGGTATAATTATATTTAGTTAATCAACGGACATGTCATGGACAACGAAATCCAAGAATGATTAATGTGTTTGAGCTTATTGATTTGTTCATATTACCAAACCAAACCATTCCGTTATATAGGGTTAAAAAAAAATATTTTAAACAAAAAAATCAGTGGCCTACCTTTATTATAGATAGCCCTAGTCCACATACTATGAGATAGCTTATTTTACTATGTATTATATCCACTAAATACAGTATTTTATTTAGGCTGTCCCACCTTGTAAAATGTACTATGTTTTTCTTTAAAATCATTTTTTAATTTTTAATGAAAATGTTGTAATACATAAATATGCTGCAGTAGAATAATATCTTATAGTGTGAGACCAGTTTGATAAATACATTATAAACATTTCTTTATGTACTCTTCTGCTACATGATGGGACACTAAATTCTCACTGCTTCTTTCACAAGTTACATTGGTTTAATCTTAGTCATTGTCAGCAACTAGAAGTTGATTCTTATGAGGTAATTTCTTCAACAGTCTGATTTTAATTTCACACAATTCATCTTCATTATTTGTCAAAAGCCACTGATCTATTTCAGTTTTTATCTATTACTGTAATTTCAATTAACATCAGCTGCTGGAGTTAAATCAGTTATGTTATTGGTGTTCATATGATATTTAGGGTTTTCTACTTGAATAATGCATAAATTTGCCCATAATGAAATGATGAACTTACATGAAACCTCGTTTCATGCATGTATTATGGGAATAATAACATTAATTTATACTGCCCCCCACACTCACAGTATTGTTTATCTGCAACAATACTGTAATAATATTTAGGAAATTGTAGGTTGTTTTAAAGGTTTGTACACAAAATGTAAAAATCAAACCTTTGATTGGATAGTACTTGTTTGTATTACCGAGGGTATGGTTGCCGCACTAGTAATGGAGTAGCACATGTCTTTCCTGTTTCCAGAGATTTGTTGCACAAAGTTATCTACTTCAAACTTGATTTTAGTTTCAGTTAAGGCTGTGCAAAAATGTCAATACATGTTTTGTTTAGAACAAGTATGGAATTTAAGTTATATTTTATGATTGTTTTTACCAAAATCTCTGAAAATATAACTATATTGTAAATATAAAGTGAAAGCAATTGCGTATCTATATGTTCTTGATTGTTTTGAGTAGTAAAATAGGTAACTATTTATTTGTCTTATATGCAAGTTTTTATGGCTATTGCCAGTTCTCAGATCCTAGCTACCACTGTTTGCAATTAACAAAATATAGGTTCTTAGATTTTGTTGTACATGATGTGTTCGAGTATCATTGAGAACTAAAATATACTTCTTGGATTTCATTGTCCATGACATGTCTGTTGATTAACTAAATATAATTATACCACTACCAACTCGGAACACAAAGTTTTTTATTGCTAAAAACATAAAAGTTTTACCTTATAGCCTGAACCAGTTTTCGCTTATTATGAGCTTCGTGAGAGGCTTTAGTTATAGTATATTTAGTTAAAATATACTATGACAATGCGGAATATAAATATTTTAGATAACATTTTTACCTTACTGCCTGAACTAGCTTTTCCTCATTGTTGTATTTTATAGCCATTGTATTATATTATACAAAGCCACTTGGTAAGGGATGATTCAGATAATTCTCCACATCTAGCGGTACATTATGAGTACTATAACTGGAGAAACATTTTATGTTTCGCGTGTAAAACTACTCTGATTCCTACTACTACGTGTTTGTGTTTATGCCATTAAACTGTATGTGCACTGATGCACCTTAGTACAATTGTATTATGTATAAGTCCTTAAATTCGTAGTGACCATCAATCAATGAATTTTTCAGTGGAGGTTAGTGAGGATTAAAAATCGGCTCAAACAAATTTAAAATGTGTGTTAATTTTTACCGATCCTCACTAACCTCCACTAAAAAATTATGTATAAGATGATGTTAATATAAAGACAATGTACCACAAAGAAAAAAATGTATCATCTTTGCTATATGGTTTAGGGTTTTGCCTATTTGATCTTTCAGTATCTGACCATTTTTTTTCTATGGCCAATCTACATCCCTTCTGCATTTGCTTGGTATTCTCTTGCTTGTTTAGGTGGCCTTTTGTTACTCATTTTTTCCAAGTACTCTTTCCATTTTTGGGTATAGTCTTATAGTTTTTTCTTTGATGTAATATATTCAATTTGTTGCCAATTTTTAATTCTGTCAGCTCCCATGCGTAAGTTGTGGTAAAATCTATATATGTGTTGTAATCTAAGAAAACAAAAGCTGGTTTATTTGCTACAACGTTTAGTACGTGTAATGTCAGTGTGGAACATTACTATGTCTCATACCGTAAAACAGTTGTTTGGCTGTAACTTTCAGATATTATGTTGTAAACGTATGTTGTCCTACAGCCACTTGAGCCTATTCAAGAGTTCTTTCATCCACTCAGAAGCTGTTGAAACCTTTATTTATACTCTTGAATTTTGTTGTCCATGACGTGTCTGTTGATTAACTAATTATAAGTATAATACTACTGACTTGGAACACTGAGTTTTTTATTGGTAAATGTAAATGTTTACCTTATAGCCCGAACCAGTTTTCGCTTATTACAAGCTTCATTAGAGGCTGCCACTAGGAGCACTGTCTGCCTTGTTCTTGGTGATGGTGCCGTCATTTGAATGATCAATGTTGTGTGTGTGTGTGTGTGTGGAGTGATATGTTCGAATAGTAAGTGTGATTTGAATTGTGTCCATTTGTTTAGGATATCGTTTTTATGTGTTTTTGTGTGTTTGTATATTTCTAATTGTTCAAGAGTGTCTAATTTTTGGTCTTTTGTGTGTACATGTAGGATATCCATGTTACTTTTTATGTTTGTATATGTGTGGTTTGCAAAGGTGGATTCAGTGGTGGAGTGTAGTGCCTTTGTGTGTTCAATATATCTCTGTTTGAAGCAACATCCTGTCTGGCCTATGTAGAATTGTAGAACATGTAGAACACATAGAACAAATTTGTAGAATATGTAGAACACAGAGACAAATTAAGTATATACAGAAAACCCACTACAACTGACACAATAATACACAACTCCTCCAATCACCCAATACAACAGAAACTAGCTGCCTTCAGATCCATAATACACAGACTAAACAACATCCCACTAGATGAAAAGACTACAAAGATGAACTAAACATGATAAAATATCTAGCAGAAACCAATGGATACAACAGAACAATAATCAATAAACTCCTACACAAAACAAACAACAGACAAAGACAGAAAACAACAAGTTCATAACACTAACATACATCAATAACCACACTGAAAAAAAATAGCCCACAAATTTAAAAAAGCAGGATACAGAATCACATACAAAACTACAAACAAAACAGAACACACACTTTCAAAAAACACACACAAAGAACAAAACAAATTTGATTTACCTGATGTTACAAACTAAACTCCTCAGACTGTAACAAGTAACAAGCAAAACCATACATACACAAACATAAACAAAAAAAACATGGATATTCTACATGTACACACAAAAGGCCGAAAACTAGACACTCTTGAACAACTAGAAATATACAAACACACAAAAACACATAAAAACGACATCCTAAATCAATAGATTCAATTCAAATCACAAGTACTATTCGAACATGTCACACACACACACACACACACACACACACACACACACACACACACACACACACACACACACACACACACACACACATGTATCTTTCAAACAACAGTGCTGTCACCAAGAACAAGGCGGACAGTGCTCCTAGTGGCAGCCTCTGATGAATCTTGTAATAAGCAAAAACTGGTTCAGGCTATAGGATAAAAATTTTACATTTTTACCCAATAAAAAACTCAGTGTTTCGAGTCAGTAGTATTATACTTATAATTAATTTATTTATACCTTACAGTCACATGTAGACAACAACGTGTAGTAACCTCAATGCTTTTTTTTTTAATATTTACAACCAACCCCAAAACTCAGTTTATAGCAATTTCCTTTAGCGATTAATACACCTAAATGATTCCTCAAAGAAACTTGATCTCGGAAGTCCATATATTATTATTTTTTTTCAGTATTAGTGTTCATAAGCTGTCTCATTAAGGAATACCATTTTATGAAATTTGATTATAGTATCCAGTTATATTTGTTGTTAGGTGTTCTGTTGATGGTTCTGCAACTCATCTAATTTTTACTGGTATTCATTTAATATTTACATCTCTGTCTATTAGAATGTATAATTTTACCCATATAGCTGAAGTAACTTACTTGCTTCAATTTTTGGTTGTTATAATTATGTTGAATCTATTCTGCTATAATTATGTTACCTTAATTTGTGCGTATTAGATACTCCACATATTTTATACAATTGGCAGATTGAATACTGCAATTCAGCTTCATATGTTATTGAATAATTACTTGTATATCTGTGAATAGGACAGTTTTATGTACTGGTCTTGACCACTGGTTATTTTACTTATGATTACCAACTTCCAACTGAATCATCAGTACAAGTTAAACAACATAGGAGACATACTACAATCCTGCCTAACTCCCACAACACAAAGACTTTAAATTAAATTTGATGAAACTAAAGTCACTGAAGTATTCTTTAACAGTATTATTACAAAAGTAAGAATACGGTAAAATATTTTTAACAAAATGGAGACACTGGTTTGGATATCTTGTTTCCTGTTACACACTAGTGAAGGGAGCAAGGAAATATCCATCATAGAGCCAAAGTAAACACAACACAAATACTTGGAAGTTTTTTTTTGTATCAGTTTCAACTACAACTTTTTTAGTGTAACTGCCTAACCGCTAACTGTCATTTTCAGTGGCGTATCTGGAATTTGACTTTGGGGGGTGTCCCAAGTCAGGTTGGCTTCATACAAAAGAAAAAAACAAGTTAAGGCTAATCAACATTACTATCTTTATAGTGGCTTAAAAAAGTGCGGTAAAATCTTTAAGTCAGTCCCATTAAAGTAACTGCTAATAACACAATAAAAATACATATTAATGAAACACTGTTAAAAGATACTTACTGACTGAATTGATTTTCCTATATTTCACATTTCAAACATATACCCAAATTCTGTGTAATAAACCTGTTTGTATGTTTAAAAAAAAGCTACTACTACTACTACTACTACTACTACTACTATAGTAGCATATACAGCTGAAAAAAATAAAATAAACCAGCCTAAATATTAAAAAGAATAACAAAATTCGTCAACATTTTTTACCTATGGGGGGAGTGTGGTCCTGTTTGTCCCCTTCCGTAAATACGCCCCTGGTTATTTTGGACTATACACAGCTCATGTTGAGTAGGACTTACATGACACTGATAAGCCTTGACCAGTTTAACAAAGCAACTGGTGGTTGGGGATAATGTTACAATAGAAACAGTAATCAAAATAAATGGCTCTCTTTCCCATATTGAATGACACAAATACACATGCATACATAAGTACATGTATGTATAGACTTATAACAAAAGGAAGAAATGCATATGTCTGCACACCAGATTCAGACCAAAGATGCTGTGCTCATTGGAAGCCAAAATGATAACAAAACAAATCTAAATACAAAGCAAAAAGTGGTGTTCAACAGTCACACTAGTTTTAGCTATTATCTTTAACACACCCTCGTAACTTCCAATTTATCATAACTAAAAGTAATTTTACTGAACCCCATTAAAGATGATATAAAATTAAAATCATATTATTTGAATAAATGTCATTGGTAATTGCTGAATGACAAGCTGTTTTGCATTGGTTTAGCCTTTTGGTGTTTCCACTTGTCAAGTCCTAATCGACCATGTGGGTGTAGAATTTAGAAAATGGTGGTACATCAAAAGACCTTGTCCAATATGATGCAACATATGACTTGTAAATTACAGTGATATTCAAAGGCAACACTGTGTCAGAATTTAACACACCATTCTCCAAAGTGAACATTATCACCCTTATGGGGGTGAAGGGATCTGGGAGGTGTTGCTGCCCTCTTCCCAAGGCATTGAGAGTGTGGGAGCAAGGCAATATTTTAAGGAGTAAGTGGGCAATAAAAAGACGCTAAAACATTTGGGTGCCTAAACATTTACCAATAGCATTTAATAGCAAATTCAGTATTTGGGTGTCCAAATAGATGAAAATATCAACTGAAGAGCTCATATTACAAATCTAAAGACATAGCTGATACAGCCTTAAGAAAATCTTTCTACTTAAGGTATTTATGCCCCCTCTTCCATTTCAAAAGAGGTTTATTATGTGAATTCTAAATTGCAATATGGTATAACTTCTTGACCAGGCACTTACTTCTCAGTTATCAGTCCAATAGTAACTGTATAGAAGAAGAAAATTAGAACTGTAACCAGTTAAAAAATAAATGACCCTTCTCTATTATTATTATTAAGCCATGGAAAAATACTTCTTTACAATACTTATCAGGTCTTGAGGATATTCCTATATCAGAGGAGGTTATATGAGAAGTGATGCAAAATTCTATTTGAAAGGATCACAAGCTCTTGGTCATACATTGTCCCATGTCCAGTAAAAGAAGCTTGCAAGGATTCCTTTACTTTTTGTGCACCAATATTTTTAAATGTTCTTCCAAATAGTATTAGTTCATTAAACAACTTATTCATATTTTTAAAATGATTAAAAAATTAGTTACTATAATTGAAGGAACATTTTTATTAAGAATATATGTTAATTTATTACAAAAATAATAAATAAACAAAGTAAAAATTTACTTTGGCTGTAAATACTGGATTAAAGTAGGTCCTATATATTAATGTGGAATACTTTTAAAGACCATTTATAGTTTTTTTAGGAGCACAAATGAGTACTTTATAATTTAGTGTGTTTTTGTATAGCACCTGCTACATCTGCTTAATTCATAAGAAGCCAACCCCCACTCAATTTGCTAGAGTTGTACTTATTCATAGTACACATGTTAATTTTTTAATTTACTAGTTACAATACAAATGGATAGTTATTATTATTATTATTTTATATAAAGAACAGTCTTATATATTCTGTAACTGATCATATTTTGCTTTTAGCATGCTGTGTTTCATTCATAATATATCAGTGATTTGTTAGGCCTCTCCACACACACACACACACACACACACACACACACACACACACACACACAATATTGTAATATTGTTCAATATGGTCTCAGAATCAAGAATTATTTCGACTGTTATTAACTTGAAAGCCTCTGAAGATGCTGATTTTTTTAGTGAAACGTGCGTAAGGTATTGAAACAACAAAAACGCAATACTCTACTTGTAGAAGAAACCATATTGAACAATATCACAATATTATATAATTGCTGCAAGAAACATTGGGTTATGAATATAGAAAATTATATATATATATATTTCAATCACTTTCTAAATTTAGAATTTAAATTTAAATTCTGTAATTAAAATTTAAAGATTATAAATTTTTTTAAATTTAGTATAAATATTAAAGTAATATATATATATATATATATATATATATATTGTTACGGCATCACAGAACAATCTACGTGTTTGTCGAATGTGCCAGAAGAATCTTGCTCTAATGTGTGCGGCATATGTGACTGTAGACACATTTGCGAGAGTTTTCTCGATGCAGCCAGCCGTGCGGACTGTGTCAAGGCCGCAGTTGATTATGTAGTTCATACGGACATTAAGAAGCAATTAGGAATGTCCTGGTCTGTGAGCGTTGTACAAATACTTGGCAGCACCGGCCTTAGTAGTCAGTATAGCAGCGACATATTTTCAGTGCAGTTCGAGAGTTATTATCGGGCGATGTTACTGTGTACGTTCAAGTGGTTATTAGTGAAGTGATGCGTTTTATAATCGAGCGGTATAATTGTAATACAATTGTGTTTAATATTAGTGACATTTTATTGCGTGTGAACAATTTTTGTTTGATTTGTTGTAGTAGACTGTGTTGTTAATTATGAACTGTTTAACTGTAAAAATTAAAGCTGGTGATTAGTGACTTAATTGGTGACTTGTACTTATTTTGTTTCCACTGTACCTATGACAATCAAGTAGACCATCCCACTTCTGACACCACTGTTACGATGGTCTACTTGATCGTCGTAGGTACAGTGGAAACAAAATAAGTACAAGACACCAATCAAGTCACTAATCACCAGCTTTAATTTTTACAGTTAAACAATTTGTAATTAATGGGAAAACAATGGATGCCAGTCAGATGATGGAAAATTTACAGGTGCTGCTGTTACAGACGGAGAAACGACAGGATGAGAAACACAGGCAGGAGGTTAAATGACGTTACAAAGAAAAACTGCTATCCATTATCTTGCGTTGACGATACACTCGACACGTTGTCCGGAGCACAGTGGTTTTCCACTTTGGACCTGAAGAGTGTACATTGGCAAGTGGGTCTTCATCAAGAAGACAAGGAAAAGGCCGCTTTCTCGACCCCAAGTGGCTTATTCCAATTTAACGTCATGCCATTTGGACTCTGTAATGCACCGGCAACATTTGAGAAATTGATGGACCTGGTACTCCGAGGCCTGAGTGGAAAACTTGCCTTGTTTATTTAGACGATGTCACAGTCATCGGGAAAACTTTCAAAGACCATATGGAAAACCTTAAGGAGGTTCTAATTAGAATTCACGGTGCCCAACTGAAGCTAAGCCTGAGGAAGTGTTCTCTATTCCAGAAGGAAGTACAGTATCTGCGCCATCTGATTTCGGCAGCGGGTGTTAGCATGGATCCTAATAAAGTAGACACCGTAAGAGACTGGCCAGTGCCGAAGAGTAAACACGAAGTTAGGAGTTTCCTGGGGTTATGCTCATATTACAGTAATCCCTCGTCAACCGCAGGTTCTCCAACCGCGGAATTCATTTATACGCGGTTTTATAAATGCGCAGTAGTTTCCAACCGCGGGGCTGGAATTCGCTTATACGCAGTTTGTAGTAGCATCCGCTAGGCAGCGCTTCGTGCACACATATCCCTTCAAATCGGATTGAAGTCAGTCAGTCGCGCATTGCTCTTCTGCCGTGACGTATTGCGTGTTCTTTAGTTTTTAGTGTTCGTTGTTCTTATTATATAGTGTTAATTTACTCTTTTATAAACTATCCTTTTGTCATAATGTGTTCCAAACGTTCAGAAAACATAATTGGCGGTGATAAGCTAGACAAAAGGGCTAGGAATGTACTACCGCTGGAGAAAAAGCTCGATGTTTTGAACAGGTTAGGGCGCGGCGAGAGTGCTGCGTCTGTGGCCAGGTTAATGGCTGTATTTTTTCTTGACATTGATCCCATCATGGAGCGGAGTATAAAATTCAAACGGGCTTTGGAGGATTTATTATCTCCATACAAGCAGCTTCAGAAGGAGTTTCAAAATAAAATGAAGCAGACTTCTCTTTTATGCTATTTTAAATCATCTGGTGGCAAGTCAACTGACGTCCCTCACTCTTCCACAAGTGCCGATTCTCATGCCTCGATTTAAAATTGTTTTGATTAAAATTTTGCGTTTAAATTGTTTGTGTGTTAAAAATTGGTTTTATTTTAAAATTTTAAGTTGAAAATTGTAGTAAGCTATAAAACTGGACTTACTTAGCACTAAAAACTGGCCGCTATTTTTTCCTTGTCTTAGCGGCTTTTTCGTTATACGTAATGTAATACAGTATATACTGTATTTTAAACATTTTGAAAATTTTTATAATTTAAGTAACTGTCAGCTATTTGAAATCATTGGACTGGTTTTATACATTCGAACAATGTAGTGTATACTGTATAATAAAGAGTCGTACAGTATTTTATATTTCTGGCTTTGTTTCAGATTCCCCTAACCTTACTTTTCCCATATAAAGTTAACTTCACCAACCGCGGATTCACTAACCGCGATGTTTTGTAGGAACCTAACCCCCGCGGTTGGCGAGAGAATACTGTACTGATGTTTTGTGAAAGGCTTCGCTACTATTGCTAAACCACTACATGAGCTAACAGAAAATAAACGAAACTTCCAGTGGTCAAGGGAGTGTGATCAAGCATTTAGGACTTTGAAAATTGCATTATGTTCGCAGCCAATTCTCGCTTTCCCAGATTCCGAAAGGAAGTACATTGTGGACACAGACGCAAGCAATACTGGTCTAGGAGCAGTTTTGTCTCAAATTCAAAACGGTGAAGAACGAGTAATAGTTTATTACAGCAAGACACTTTCTAAACCGGAGACAAATTACTAAACAAGGAGAGAGTTGCTGGCAATCGTCCGAGCATTGGAGCACTTCCATAAATACCTCTATGGAAGAGAGTTTTCACTACGTACCGACCATGCCGTGCTTGCATCAAAGTTTGGATCAAGTTAGCTCGTGTAATGATTAGCACTCAGGACTCGGAATCCAGCGATCCGAGTTGTCTAAGGTGAGAGATTCCCATTCTCCTCAGTAACCCTTCAGCACTTCTGAACCATGGCAGATATCTTGCCAATCTGGGCAGCGACCTTCCTCTTTTGCTGTCGAGATCGGCCCAATGTCTTCATCAGTCATCTGTTCTTGTCGACAGTCTTGTGTTGTCCAGCCATCAGCCAGAAATCTACAGTGATGGCATGAACATGTTCGCTTGAGTTTTGTTCTTCCTTTCTGTGGCAATGTCGGCAATCTTCCGGGCACGGTCTTCGTGATAAGCCATCTGGATTACCATGCATGCGCCCCCGTCGATGTTGTACCTTGAAGTTGTACTCTTGCAGACATTCAAGGCACCTTGCCAACTGTCCTTCTGGATTTTTAAATCTTAAGAGCCATGCAAGCGCGGCATGGTCGGTACATAGTGGAAACTCTTTTCCATAGAGGTATTTATGGAAGTGCTCCAACGCTCGGACGTTTGCCAGCAATTCTCTCCTGTGACACAATAATTTCTTTCCGGTTTAGAAAACGGATTGCTGAAAAGGGCTTGGGAAAGTGCAGATGGACGAGACGTGGTCATGAAGTTGATAGTTCCCCAAAGTAAAGTGCAGTCTGTTTTGAAGGAGATGCATGATGGAACATCTGGAGGCCATCTTGGGGTTAACAAAACCCTTGACAAAATATGGAAGCGATTCTATTGGCTTTATCTTCGCTACGACGTAGAGGAATGGGTTCGGACGTGTGAAATTCGTGCTGCAAGCAAGGGCCCAGAAACCAGATGCTATATATAATATATATATATTGTTACGGCATCACAGAACAATCTACATGTTTGTCGAATGTGCCAGAAGAATCTTGCTCTAATGTGTGCGGCATACGTGACTGTAGACAAATTTTCAAGAGTCTTCTCGATGCCACCAGCCGTGCGGACTGTGTCAAGGCCGCAGTTAATTACCTAGTTCATACAGACGCTAAGACGCAATTAGGAACATCCTGGTCTGTGAGCGTTGTATAAATACTTGGCAGTAGCAGCCTTTAATTACGAACTGTTTAACTGTAAAAATTAAAGCTGGTGATTAGTGACTTAATTGGTGTCTTGTACTTATTTTGTTTCCACTGTACCTACGACGATCAAGTAGACCGTCGTAACAATATATATACATACATATATTGTAACAAATTAACCTTCTGTGTAATTTAATTTGTACATTAATTTAACTCATACACTTTATATAACATTACTAACAACGTGTATGTGTAATTGGGGTTCAGGTGTAATTATAATAAGAGTAACTCTTTTTAGGAATCGTATATGTTTCCATTTATTAATTTAAACAAACATAAAAGAAATAATAATATAAAAATAATGATTAATTCACCATACGATATCCATTATCTATGGTTTCAAAGTTCCTTTACTTGCTGTGTTATCATCACAAACATATATCTTATATTCTAGATATTATATTATAAATTTTAATTAAAAACTTTTCTTCATTATACTATGATTTCTTGACTAGTCAGTCTGAATGTGTGCTTTCTTTAAAATTGTTAATACATCCTTATTCTATATTTTCTTTATACCTTTTTACGGCTTTATAATCATTTTAATACAATTAATTGATTATTTTCAATGACTCTACGTTATGTGCTTTTACTAAGAAAAAGTTAAATAAATTAATTATTTGTTCATTTTCCAAGCGAGGATTTAACTTATTGTTACATTGACTGTTCATTCAATAAAGAAAAATAATTAAAGAATATTCTGATTACACATAAATTACATTGGTTTTATCTCTATCTACATAATTATTATTTAATCTTACAAAAATGTTTTGTTTTTGTTTTTCTTTTTATTAAAGTCTTTCAATGTCTTTCTCTTTGATAATTATATATTGGTTTTTCGTCACCTTAAATTCTGTAGAGTTGTCTCATGTCCTCCTGTGATTCCGTTGGTTTGCTCCTCCTGGATGTCCTCTTGTCCTCACTGCTCGTCCTCTCGTCTCTCGTCCTTCATGGTACATTGGCTGCTGTAGATTAGGATGACGTGTTGCTCTGGATCTGTAGCTGTTATGGTAGAACCGTCTCTAGTCCTCCGCGTCTCGTTCCTCTGCTAGTCATTCTCTCGTCATCTGTCTGGAGTTGATGTTCTTATTTGTAGACTGCTTGTAAACGTGTGACCATTTGTTACGGTACTTTTTAATTATTGTTTTTCATTAATACTTTAAATCAAAACATTTGCCGTAATACTTTATAAGTTACGATTTAAAAAATATCATACTGATGTTAGACCTAGCATCTAACTCTGTCCAAATTCGCGTCTCGTATGGACATAGCGTACCGCCGCGACTGATGAATGTTAGAAGAGATTAAAATTTCTCGTCGCTGACGGACATAGCGTACCGCCACGACTGATGACTGATTGAAGAGTAAATTTGGCTCTCCTGGGCTCGTATTTATATCCACCAAGAAAATCACACCTGCCGGCTCAGGAACAAGCCTGTCGAAAACTGAACCATGGTGTGAGTGCCCCCACTCTCGTCTCATTTCACATATTTGCACTTTTTCGCCACTCACATTGTTTAATGCGGATTTCAAGGTGATATAATATTGTCTAATTTAATTATACATATGATATGTAATTATCATGATGATCGCACCATTAGTGTAATTATAACGCTTTAAAAATCGCACAGAATTCGCACTGCACTTGTGTCTGATTTTTACACATTTTTAGAAGTTTTTACATTCTTTCTAACATTTATGGTTTGCTTAATATTAAGTATAATCTTAATTTGGCATTTACTTGGGTTGAGGTTACAAACTTTCAGGCTCAAACAGGCTTCACGCACACACACTATTTACTTGTGTACACGCTTACAGAGGTAATCGCTGATCCTGTGTGTTGATTCCTGTTTGCAAGCCAGCTCCCAATTTCACACCTGCTCGTCTATTACATATTATAAAAATTAAATTAAATATTTATTTTATTGCATATATGCGCATTACAGCCTATGCTTGTATTGTCGCATTATTCCTCTGCTTGGTAAAAAAAAAATTTTAATAAATTTATTTATTAAAATTTTTTTTTCTGTCATTAGACATATTATATTTTTATATTCCATATTACTTATATATATATTTTTTATTTGTATTTCTACACTACTATCCATGATAATGAATATTAATTGTTCAAATTCTCTTAGTTGGATGGTAACACAAGTCTAGTTCCTATCTCCCCCAATACGGGTTGCTAACAATGCGTAAGCATAGCTGTTCTTTCCATTGTTCTCCTTTAATCTGGTCCCACTGACCTAACTATTTATTATTATATTTTTTCTTTATGTATAAAACTTTCTAAGTGAACTAGCATGGTATTTGCCAATTTCTTTCTTCTTCACATCATCATATACTATAAATGTATGTCTCGCGATTCGTTGTTTTAGTGTATATGGTCCATTATACAGTTTAAAGAATTTTTTTGCTGTATTATCACTTCGTTTTCCCACTGGATTAGCTTTTACTAATACTTTTTCTCCCACGTCGAATTGTTGTAGTTTGTGTGTCCTGTTAAATCTTTCCACTCTCTTACCTTTTTCTATTATCCGTTGCTTTGCGTATTCAATTTTCACACTTACTGGTACAGGTACATTCTGGTTGTTAGGTTTGCTTACGTACTTGGTCCAAAATCTTTTCGGCTTTTTATCTTCTTCTAATTCTATTGGAGTATACCCAATTGCTTCACTGTAATTTTTGTTGATGGTTTTCTCAAGAAATGGTAGATATTCTGCCCATTTATTGTGCTGATCATGGCAGTATATTCGTAAATATTTACCTAGTTCTTTGTTAACTCTTTCAGCAAGGTTTCCTTGAGGATGTCTTATGGATGTGAGTACAGGTTGTATTCCATTTTCTCTTAACGTCCTTTCCCATTTTTCACTCTGGAATTGTACACCTTGGTCACTGAGTACTTTCTTCATTTTTCCATATGTTGGAATATATTTCTGCAGTAGTATCTTTAGAACAACTTTTGTTGTGGGTCGCATAAGTGGGTACAGTCGGACTGCCTTGGAAAACACATCGATACATACCAATATGTGCTTCACACCTCGACTTGATCGTGGTAGTGGTCGCAGAAAATCCACTGCAATTAGCTCTCCCTTATTTTCTTTCTCGATGCTCTGCATTTCTACGTATGTGTGTAAATTCGGTCCTTTCGCCGTTTGACACTCATAGCACTTCTTCACCTCCTTCTTGACTTTTCAAAACATATTAATAGTAAAATCTTCTCGCAGACTCAGGTAACATTTCAGAGCAGCAGCATGCGCTAAGCTCTCGTGTGCTGGTTTGATTAATTTTCCTAACATTTCGTTAGTTAGTACTATCTTCCACTCTTGTCTTACTAACCTGAAAGAATTCCATTAAGTACCTTATAATGTTTGGGTAGCTGTTTCGCTTGCCTAAACTTGTGGAATATTGTGCTTAGATGTTTCATATGTTCGTCTAGTGTTTTAGATACAACTAAAATATCATCTACAAATACTATGGTGTATGGTTCCACCTCAGGTCCTAGAGCTCTTTCTAGACACTTTACGATGGCTGCTAAACTCGTGCTTAGTCCGAAGGGTACTACCCTGTGTTGGTAGCATTTACTTTTATACAGGAAAGCTGTGTACTTTCTATTCTCTTGACGAATTGGAATCTGCCAGAAACTTGAGCGTAAATCTAGCTTCGTCAGATACCTCGCTCCTTCACACTTGGTAAATAATACGTCCGCAGTTGGCGCACAGTCATATTCCTTTAACACAATGCTGTTCAGCTCCCTCATGTCAAGGCACAGACATATCTCACCACTTTTCTTCTTCACCACCACTAGAGGATTCAAGAAGTTGCTGTTCGATCGCTCTATGACTCCATTTTCAATCATGCGCCGAATTTCCAGTTCAAACTCTTCCTCATTACGCATTGGGATAGGGTACGTCCTCCTAATGACTTTCGTAGGGTCTGACATGACTATAGAGTGCTCGTATACTGTTGTCTGCGTCGGTACTTCACTAAATACTTCACTGTATTCTTCTATCAAGTCGTGCAGTTTCTCTTCTTCCTGTGTTGTCATTCCTTCATCTGCTGCATTCACATGTCGATTTTGACCATACTGCATTTGTGGCTTGTACAAAGTAATAGGTATTTCACTTACCTTGCAATCTTCTTCCTCGCTATTCATATTGAACATTTTTATAATTACACACAATTGTATTATCATTAACATTAATCTTAGCATTTATTGCATTTAGTATATCAATACCTAAAATTCCATCATAGATCAATTTATGCATAATTATCATGGGGTGTTCTAATTCTAGATTTTTATGTTAGAGTTACATATGCTTGTTGCTTAACCCTTTCTTTTTTATTGGTAGCTGTTGTGATATTTAAATTATTTACGGGCAAAATTGCAGTATTTTAAAAATATTTCTTATTGCGTTGAACCCAAGCAGCGTTAAGAACTGACAGCTGGCTGCTGGTGTCAACTAACATTCGTATTTTACACCTGTTAATTCCCACGGTCACAATAGGACACTGTGTTTGTTGTTCGTCTCGCTTTATATCCTGTTCGGTGCTTAGTAAGTCCTCTCTAATATCGTATGGGTATATGTTACTAATTGAAGTACCCGTTCTACGCCCGGGTGGCGAGCATTTTTATTAGCACATATTTAATTATTTATTGGCATATATTAAATACATTTAATTACATATACATTTAATGGTACATTTAATTACATATTGGCTATGAAATTTAATTATTGGGTGAAAACTTCATTGTAGACCACATTTTTGGTGTAAACTCTGTGGTCTTTCTTTAAGTTGCCTTGTTGGTCAGTTCCTAAGACTTTTACCTTGACTTGCTGAAAGGACTTTGTTCTTGAAAATGCAACATAAGTTGTCCATGACTGAATACTGGAGATGGCAAATAAATACCAACTGAATCCAGTGTTTGCCCTTGTCTTTTGTTGATGGTCATAGCAAAAGCAAGTCTAAATGGAAACTGTTTTCGTCTTAATGTAAAGGGAAGGTCAGGGTCACTGGGTGCAAGAATAACTCTTGGAATAAATACCCTGGTACTTTTAAAAAGATCTGGTCAGGATTTCACAGTCAATGACTTTTGACATCATTTGCTTGACGACCATTCTGGTGCTATTGCAAAGACCTCTTGTTGAGTCAAGGTTTGGTAGCAACATTACTACTGCACCAACCTTCAAGTTAAGTCTATGAGGAGACATATCTCCAGGTGTTAAGCTGTTCAAAAACTCCATTGGATAGTTTGCTGCCTCCTCGGCATTTGCACTGTCTTGCTGAATAGAATCTATGCTGGCATAGCATTTCAATTCAGATTGAATTCGTCTAAGGACATTTTCATTTAGTTCAAGTGACTCGTGGTTTTTTGGAGTCAGGATTGCACGATTAGCAATGCTGTCATCTCCTGATTGGATGACCTCAGGAAAGACAGCAGCAACAACATCCATTCTTAATGCAGACTGGAGGAATTTCGAAGATGCCTTTGCTCTAATCCAGGCTCTTGGAGTTTTCCATTCCCAAGTTTTAAAAGCCAATCGGAAAAGCCTCGGTGTTCTGATGGGACATTGTCCTCATTGGCACGCATGTTTTGGTCTAACTTTAGGACCTGAATATTTTTCCAACACTTACTATTCTTCATGCATGAAGAAAGTATTTTGGTTCTGCTGCCATGTGGAACAACAGGGAGAATTTGTCTAAAATCTCCACCGAAAAGAAAGACCGGACCTCCAAATGGTTTTTTAGAAGGAACTTTTGGATCTTCAGCTAAGAGTTCTTTATACAGTGTGTCAACTGCATTTACTCCATGTGCTAGGGCCATTGAAGCTTCATCCCAGATTATCACTTTGGCCTTTTCCAGTTCATTTGCCACATTAGTCCCATGTCGAACATTACAGGTTGATGTTTCATTTATTGGAATAGGCAGCTTGAAACGACTGTGGGAAGTTCTGCCTCCCTCAAGCAAAGTTGCTGCTATGCCTGTAAATGCACATGGCAAGACTAATTCATTTTTGCTACGCACATAGTGCATGATTGTGTTGTAAAGGAAGGTTTTACCACTTCCGCCAGGTCCATCAATAAAAAATAGAAGTTTGGGTAAGTTAGGGTTTTCAATTGCTTCCCTGATTTTGTCGAAAGCCCTTCTTTGCCCTGGGTTGAGCATTTGAAACTTTTCTTCGAACATGGTTTTTTTCGGCAATTGGATCGTAATATTTTCCAGAATGGATTGGCCCGTCATAGCTGCCGACTGGAAGTTCTAGGCCAAAATCTACCAATGACTTTCCATGTGTTCGAAGGACAGATTCAATTTCTTTAAGCGTCAAATAGAGAGCTTTTTCTCCATCAGGAAAGCGTCTCTTATAGTCTTGCATAAGATTGTCCTTATGTCTGTCGAATAATGCTGCTGCATCCGATGGCTCACACATGATACAAATAAATGCAAACAACTGCCTAAGTTGTACTGGCATTTGATGGGTTGCAGCTTCTGTTAGGCAAGTATCCCATTCTGAGTCATCATCAGTTAATCCCCTTGCAATGCATGCTTCCTGGAAAGTTGCAAAGGGGATAGGATTTCCTTTGACCGTTCTTAGGTCCTCGAAAGATGTTGCTCCTCTAACATTGAGAAGGAGAATTCGGAGGAACCATTTTTCTCTATCCATGGGACTTAACGGCAAACATTCTGCTAATTGTAGTTTCATGTCCTCTAAGACGTGGTTTCCATTTAGAATTTTTGTCATCCCAGGTATAGTGTTCGGGAATTTCAATATATAAATACTCTCGGGCATTAGGGTCTTCCTGATTAAGTTTAAACCAAGCCTGAAGTTTGGACTTGGTGGCTTTTTGCGGTACAGCTTCAGCTTCCTTGCCTGGTATAAAACATATTGTATGCTTGTCCTCAAGGTGGACATTTAATCTTTCCACATGATCAGTTTGGTGGTGCATTTTGTATTCCCTGAGCCTCCAGCATGCTTCAGGTGCACTTACATATCGGGTCTCCAAGTAATTTTTTACTTCGTCCCATTCAATAGTAGCTTCCTGTTCTGTGGGAACAGTAACGAATTAAATATTTGCACAGTCATGCCCCTTGTAAACGTATGTGGTATTTGAACAGGTATTTAACGCTTTGAATTGAGCTACAAATCTCTACGTTAATGTGGGCGTTCTATTTCAGAGACAAGTATGGGTTGTATGGCACCACCCATCTGTTATCCACTTTGTTTCCCCCAAGTTCAACAAAGTTACCATCATCTCGGCGTTGATATTTTGGGTAACCATTGACATTGCTGTTGGTCTCGGCACAGAAATCTTTTGGAAATTCTTTTGTGCATTTGCCATTTTCCATACACGGTGCATTTGGATTTAATGGACCACATGGGCCGTGTATCATACATGATTTTACAATTTCATGTAGCCTCGGGTGGGCATCTTTATCAGGGAGTTCTGCACAGACAATTTTGTCAATTCTTTCATTCTCCCAGACTTTGTCTTCCGGGGCCATGAATATCAATATGTGCCCATGTGGTAGACCACGTTTTTGGAACTCGATCATGTGGAGCATAGCCCTAACACGTCCAAATCTATGGTGTTTGGTTAAGTCTTCAAGTAGCAATTTCAGTTTCAACTCAAACACTCTTGCTACTAAATCAGGGCGGTCGCATGGTTGCTGACCGGGAAGTAAGTTTTCCCTGATTTCCCTCCATTTAGGATTGCACGTGAATGTTACAAATAAGTCAGGTTTGCCATATTTCCTGACCATGGCCATAGCATCTTGGTAATTTTGAGCCAGATTTCTTGGACTCCCTTGGAAGGTTGAAGGCAATGTAACTTTCTTTCCAGGCAATATGTTAACGTCCTCAAAATTGTGGTTGTTCACAAATCGGTGAAGAACATAATAGTCTTCAGCTCTTACTGTGTTTTGATTTTTTCGAAACCAATTCAAACGGTTTGCCTGGTCTTGCAATAGGCATCATCCATGAATTTGTGAGTCAGCTTTCCTGCGTTGAGGAACTCGTTAAAGTTTCCATCACGAATGGCAAAATGGTATGAATACCATTGAAGCTGGGACACATTTCCCTGACCAACAGCTTTCTTTAGATCTGTGGTCTACCCTGAATCCCCATATGGGAAAAGCAAAGGGTAGCACATTGAGTCACAGAGTCTACTCAGGATGGATATATTTTGTAAAATTCCACTTTTCGGATAAATTGTAATATCCCGATTTTCTGGGGGTGCACCAGCTGCACTGTGAAAAATGGCAGCAATTTCTCCTCTGGCAGTGGGAGCGTTGGTTCTGCCGGGGAGCACATTATTTACTCTTTCTCTCAAGAAAGTCATGCTATATTCAATTGGCATTCGGTGGTTTTCCCGATTTGCTTTAGCATTTCGTCTTGTTCAAATTTGAGCATGTTCTTGTATTCTCTAGAGAACGGATTGATATCTCCAAGAAGTTTTTGGAGGTTCTCCATTACAACACAAATGCATCCATTGTTTGTTTGATTGTTCATTCTTTCTGTCAAGGCTTGGGCCGAATCCAAAATGTACAGTTAGGCACACTTTGGTAATTCACCTTGATTTGGGTGTAATGCAGATGTAGCGTGATAAATTTGCCCATGGATTCTGTAACAAAAAGGACCTGAACGTCTGGTCACTGATTGGTCAACTTGTGCTCCCATTGAGGCAAAGGCCATTGCACTGTTGTAGGATCTTATGTTTTCCATGAAATTTTTGGAATTTGGATCAGATCCATTCATGTAATTTGTAATGAAGGGATGCATTCGCATTTCATCTAATGCATTGGTCCCTTTATGGCCGCAATTTGACATTAATTCATTTTTGAAATGCGTGGCATTGCAAAATGGACATTTAGCGTCCATTGGGCCAAGATAACTTTCTTCAATTTCGTCTTCATTGAAGTTTTCAGGAAGCAAAGCGGTGTTGCGGGATTGGACATATCTACTCAGACGTCCTCTTTGATGTTGGCGTGCAACCCTTTGTCTTTCAGCGTTTGCCGCGCACTCTTGTTGAAGTTGATTTTGTGGCATGTTTTCTCTGTGTTGCCGGTGACTTACAGCATTAGCTTCACATTCTGCTTGAAGCTGCTCTTCTGACATGGCCGCTCTATGGCGTCTTTGAGCTTCAGCATTACGTGTTTTTTTGCTGCAATTTCTTCAGCAGTTGGTGGTTGCTGGCGTTTAGGAGGCATATTTGATCGTATTTCATTACTTATTCATTGGATCATCAGAAATACGTATAAACATAAATATCACAATTAAAACATATACAGAAATATAGGACAATTACAAAATATATAGACGTACCTGTATACAAAATTACAAAACATATCAACACAATCGCATAGTAAAAACATTAAAAACTATAGGAACGGATTCGATGCCGGTAAATATCATTTGTTTATTTACTTGTTACTATGGTAACATACCGATGACGGACACACTACCTAGCGCGTTATATTATAGATTTATCGTATAAGTTAGTTTCCATTTATTCAGTCATTGTGACGCTTTTGACGTAGAAGGCCGACTGTGGAATGTCGCTTTTTCCCACTCATTCATTTTCTCGCTATCTTTCTTTATTGTCCCCTCGTTGTCTTTCCATACTGAGGCAACGCTTTTGTCATATGGTTTTGAAAAACGTTTACGATTAGACAACCACACAACACCTCCTTGTTGTTTAGCCGTATTTATTCGTTCAGTCTCTGCTGATGTGCGCGTCGTAGTGTTGTGTATTGGTGGTGTATAATTTACTTTGTAATTATCATGGTGAGATGTAGTGTTTTGTATTGATTTCTTGTCATCACGGTGATAATTATAGTGGTGATTATAGTGTTTTGGTTCCCAGTGTTGTGTGTTCTTACCATTATTGATATTCTCCGACTGTGTCACAAGGATTAAAAATTCTTCTATGGTTTTAATTCCCTGCGTATAAACTGCTAACTGAATATCTCTCTGGAAATGGTAAGATAACTTTGAAACAATTTCGTACTCTGAGAATTTAGGTTTAAGATGCTTTACGTGTACTATTTGCGCAATTGTGTATTGTTTGATACTCTGTTGTCCTTGGGCGTTGAATTTTCCATACTCTAGTTGATCCCGTACCTGTCGTTGGGTATGTATATTCCAGTATCGGTTCTCAAATGCCTCACAAAACTGCTGATATGTACTGACGTTATCTCTAATAATTGAGTACCATTGACTGGCTGAATCTTTAAGATATCGCGTGACGAAGTCTATCTTCTCGTCGTCGTTTATTGCACTGCCAATCTTCTCTATTTCCTTCTCCACTCTAGCTAAGAATTCCATACTGTTCTCCCATTTACCACCTGAGAACCTTATCCTGCTCCTTTCGTCCATCAGTGTAGGAAACATTGTCATCTGGTTCTGTCATCTTCTCAACTCACCTCGTAGCTGATTCATTTCCTCTTTGATTTCCTCTTTCATATGTGATACGTTTCCCGAACGGTCCTTCATAGTTTCTTCAATTCTATTTTCAATGAATACTGTATGTGTTTCTATTTCTCTAAGTTTACTGGTATTTGCTTGCGACATATTATTAACAGTTTGAATTTTATCATCCTGCTCTCGCGTTATAGTATTTAAAGTATCATTTATTTGTTTATGCGCTTCTTTTATATCTTTTCTCCATTCGAGACGTAATTCTTTTTGTTTATTCACAATTCTTACAACTTGCTCATGTAAAGCTTGTTTAAAATTCTTCTCTAGCGTGTCAATACGTAAGTTGGTATCGACAATTTTTTCGGTTAACTGTGCTTTACTGTCGATTATACTTTGTTTTACTTCAAGATTATCGTTCTTCAATTCTTCTAACTTTCAGTAATTCTTATAGTGTCTTGTTTAGAATTCTCAAACTGTTGTACTAATCTATTTTCTAAACTTTCTGTTTGTTTGGTATTTATTTCATCTATTTTTTTTATTTGCTTGATATTCTCCTCTTTTAACTCTTCTTTAAATTTTTCGGCTTGTTTTATGACTAATTCGTCCATCATTGCTAGTATCGAATTTTTAAATGCTTCTAGATTCAACCCTCCTGATTCTGCTGTGTTGAATATTTGGTATTTATTTATTATGTTATATATATATATATATATATATATTTATTCCTTCAATATTATTCTTATGGAACTGATTTATTAATTTTATTTATTTATTGTTTAGTTATTATTATTTATTTATTCTTATCTACTTATATTACAATTACACCTGTTTGTTGGGGTGGGCGCCAGTTGCGTTATTACAATACAATACACACAACAAAATTAAACAACATATAAAAATATTCATTAATAAACATCAATTATTATACATACATCCTATGCACACATTTAACAATAGAGCATACATTTATTTATTCAAATGTAGGCGTGTCGTGCCACACGTTGACGGGCGACAAAATTAAAACAATACAAATAACGTGTATGTGTAATTGGGGTTCAGGTGTAATAATAATAAGAGTAACTCTTTTTAGGAATCGTATATGTTTCCATTTATTAATTTAAACAAACATAAAAGAAATAATAATATAAAAATAATGATTAATTCACCATACGATATCCATTATCTATGGTTTCAAAGTTCCTTTACTTGCTGTGTTATCATCACAAACATATATCTTATATTCTAGATATTATATTATAAATTTTAATTAAAAACTTTTCTTCATTTCTTGACTAGTCAGTCTGAATGTGTGCTTTCTTTGAAATTGTTAATACATCCTTATTCTATATTTTCTTTATACCTTTTTACGGCTTTATAATCATTTTAATACAATTAGTTGATTATTTTCAATGACTCTACGTTATGTGCTTTTACTAAGAAAAAGTTAAATAAATTAATTACTTGTTCATTTTCCAAGCAAGGATTTAACTTATCGTTACATTGACTGTTCATTCAATAAAGAAAAATAATTAAAGAATATTCTGATTACACATAAATTACACTGGTTTTATCTCTATCTTCATAATTATTATTTAATCTTATAAAAATGTTTTTTTTTGTTTTTGTTTTTATTAAAGTCTTTCAATGTCTTTCTCTTTGATAATTATATACTGGTTTTTCTTCACCTTAAATTCTGTAGAGTTGTCCCATGTCCTCCAGTGATTCCGTCGGTTCACTCCTCCTGGATGTCCTCTTGTCCTCACTGCTCGTCCTCTCGTCTCTCGTCCTTCATGGTACATTGGCTGCTGTAGATTAGGATGACGTGTTGCTCTGGATCTGTAGCTGTTATGGTAAAACCGTCTCTAGTCCTCCACGTATCGTTCCTCTGCTAGTCGTTCTCTCATCATCTGTCTGGAGTTGATGTTCTTATTTGTAGACTGCTTGTAAACGTCCGACGATTTATTTGTTACGGTACTTTTTAATTATTGTTTTTCATTAATACTTTAAATCATAATATTTGCCGTAAAACTTTATAAGTTACGATTTAAAAAATATCATACTGATGTTAGACCTAGCATCTAACTCTGTCCAAAGTAGTTAAAAAATTCATGTCTCAGACGGACATAGCGTACCGCCGCGACTGATGAATGTTAGAAGAGATTAAAAATTCTCGTCGCTGACTGACATAGCGTACCGCCATGACTGATGACTGATTGAAGAGTAAATTTGGCTCTCCTGGGCTCGTATTTATATCCACCAAGAAAATCACACCTGCCGGCTCAGGAACAAGCCTGTCGAAAACTGAACCATGGTGTGAGTGCCCCCACTCTCGTCTCATTTCACATATTTGCACTTTTTCACCACTCACATTGTTTAATGCGGATTTCAAGGTGATATAATATTGTCTAATTTAATTATACATATGATATCTAATTATCATGATGATCGCACCATTAGTGTAATTATAATGCTTTAAAAATCGCACAGAATTCGCACTGCACTTGTGTCTGATTTTTACACATTTTTAGAAGTTTTTACATTCTTTCTAACATTTATGGTTTGCTTAATATTAAGTATATTCTTAATTTGGCATTTACTTGGGTTGAGGTTGAAAACTTTCAGGCTCAAACAGGCTTCACACACACACACACACACACACTATTTACTTGTGTACACGCTTACAGCGGTAATCACGTGATCCTGCGTGTTGATTCCTGTTTGCAAGCCAGCTCCCAATTTCACACCTGCTCATCTATTACTTATTATAAAAATTAAATTAAATATTTATTTTATTGCATATATGCGCATTACAGCCTACGCTTGTATTGTCGCATTATACATATATTTAATATTTATAAAGAAATTACCTCAAGATATTTTGTTTCCTTATTAGGAACATGTTTCAAGAACCATTGTGTTCTCATCCTCAGCCTTCGTGATTTTGTGTGATATATATATATATATATATATATATATTCAAACACTTTTTGCTACAGTCCGTTTCTTGATGTATATATTATATTTAATTTTTATATTGAACTTACCTCAAGATGTTTCTTTCCTTATTAGGTACATGTTTCACAAAATACGGAAGGTTGAGGATGGGTACAAAATGGTACCTGAAACATGTACCTAATAAGGAAAGAAACATCTTGAGGTAAATTCAATATAAAAATTAAATATTATATATATATATATATATATATAGGGCACTTGCATATTCAATGTTATTATTGTAACTTAAATTATGCCACTGTTCAGTGTTTAATCATATTAAATGTGAACATAGAATGTTTCAATTTCACTACTACTTAGAGTATTAGCCATTAATATCTCAGGTAATGTAATTCACGCTTACAGTAGTTGTGTGCACTGTATGCTTTTCACTAATTAAACAAGTAATCCAATTAATCACATTAAACCATTATTAAATAACAAACAAATCACTGTATAGGTACAACATGACAACCAGGGATTTCCCTCCACATCACTAGTAAAAAAACACACACACACACACACACACACAGCACAATTGGAGTACCTGTGACATATGACATATTTAAATAATTGTACCATTGATGACACGATTAGTTGAATGGTATTTTTACAAATTTCATTTTTTGTATTTCTTCACTCCATCAGCTATCCTTCTCTGTTTCTTAATCTTTTTCTCCATGCCACCTGTGTTTCTGAACCAGAAAGCAACTCCAGAATCGCCATAAGTTGTATTTAGCTGTCCCTTTTTTCTTGAAGATTCTTTGTAATCATCTCTGTGAAAGGTTGAAATCTATTAATTTTCTTTTAAATATAATTATCTCTCCCATAACTGACATCTTATCCGAGAGACTGAAAATCTAATATCTATTCAAGCATCTTATCATTTTGTTTTTGAAGTCTTCTTCCAGTATGGACTGCGTCAAAAATGTCTTGTGGCAAGTCTCTTGTCCACATGTGACTCACATAATCGTGAGGATACTCACTGTAATGTGAGTAAAATGTTGTTTTACAAGACATTCTTAATGGGGTCTATACCGGAAGAAGACGCAGAAGCCTATGTGAGAATCTTATCATTTTCCTGAAATGATCCTTCTCCTTTCATCTTGAAGTTTTCAGGTTATACAATGAAACAGTTTGTATAGTCCACTGCAAATGGTTTTCTGATTGCTGAATGACCATATCCCTATCTGTGAAAAGTGTACTGTTCATTGCAACCCATAAAAATACATCGCCTTAATATTCCCATTTAAGAATGTTAACTTCCCAAGTCTTAGAGCTTCTGAACCAAAGTATACTTATATTTTACCTAAATTCACATTAACATTGGCCACTAACAGCTGAAAACCTTACTCTTTATGTTTTAATTTTTATTTTAAACACATTGTCTGTCAGTAGAACTAGTGGGAATGTTTCAAACTGTTGTGCTTTTTATTTGCTATTTTGTTGTTTGTTGGCTAATTTTTTTTATTTGTTTAATAATAGCTAGGCAAAGAAAATGATTAACATGGAAAGTAAAAAAAAAGGTATGTGAGGTACATTTATATGATAAGAAAAGATACATTCATATATTCAAGACATTCATAGATTTAATGTAGGCCTACAGTACACAAGGAGTACTTTATAGTCCAATTAACCATTTGTTGCAACCCAACTACCATAAAATATGGTTTTCACATGTTTCCTCCATCATATCTTTCCATCACTACATCCAAAGTATTTAGTCCGCAGATGGCTTCATCTATTCCTATCACAAGATGTCTATTTAAAAATTTGCTAGACCTGCCTCAGATGACTGTAGGAATCAACTTCCTTTTCCTTATCTTATATGTGATGGTAGATTTTACTCTCTTTCTACATCTTACTTTTGAATTGTAATGAGCTCCAACCTTGTTTGCTTTACATCATCAGAAACTCATTTCTGTCATTACAATACCTTGTTACATATTCTGCTGGTGATCCATGTTCCTACCCTACAAAAGACACAACGTTCAACTATCATCGTGCACATCCAAAGTAAAATAATGTCTAAAACTTTGCTATTTTACCCTTGTAGAGGCATGGTAGTACTACTTGTATCTAGTGGTATTCTATCTTTCTAGAACTCTCCCAAATGGGCTAATATGTAGTAAATGTCTAAGCTTCCACAAGTCTATTCTCCCACATCAATAGAGATCTACCTCAAGGTATTTTTCCTTCTACACAAGTTTTCTATTTTTAAATATAATTAAATCACTACCTACTCGGAACTGTATTGCGAGTCGGTGGTGATTTAATTATATTTGTTAATCAACGGAGGACACATCATGAACAACGAAATCTAAGAATTTTCTATTTTGTTGCCTGTTCTTCTGGTTATATATCCAAAGTATCTCAAGTCTTTTTTCTTGTAACTTGCTACAGGATCATTTCTTGCTACATAACTATTGTTGTACTACTTGCAGTTGTGCCATCTATTCCCTGGCAATTGGTTTACAGTCCGTTGCCATTTTCACCAGCCTTGAATAATCCATTATTAAATGTGATTATTCCATAATCTTCATTCACCAATATAAGCATTCACGTATGTATGTTGCATTGCCTATTACTCTTATATTATTGTTAGGTGATTAAAAATCTCTATTAGAGTTCCTAGTAATCTCTGTAATACATCCTTTTCTGTGGGTTGTCCCTTTTTGCTGTTCTGCCTTAATTTCTGATGTGTAGGATAATGTTGGTCATATGTATCAGACCTAAATATGACCCTTGTATCAGACCTTTTGTAAATCCTAGTTTTTGTTTCTTGAGTCAGGTCTGTTGTCCCACATAAGGTTTTTCACATCTCCATTAATTCTTTTTACTTTTATTGGTTGGTGTTCTATTTCTTCAACTGCCCTAATTCTTGCTTCCTAATTTCATTTGTAATTTTGGACCCTATATAATCTATCTACATTATTTTTGCATCTGAAATTTTGAACTTAATGGTTCATGGGATATTGCAATAGATTTTGTTTTATCTTTGGATATTTTCATATTAGATCTTTGATATCTTAAGTAGTTTTGTATGCTGTCATAATATATATTTTTCTAACTCATTTATGCATGGTACTGTACTCAGAAACATTGTTTTGTGTTCTACTCATGACACTCTAAAAATACAATTGTAGACTAAAATTCACACGTTTCTATTTGTTTGTAGAGTGTCTGTCCAAGTGTTTAAGTTTCACATGGGGAGGCTGAATTTTGGATTTTACAGACATGCACAGTATGAATTTTTGCTGTCTTTGAAATGATTTGATAGTTCTGTACTTTTGTTAGTTCTATTATTGCTAAATTTGGGAGATAACAAAATAATTTTTGACTGGAACTTTTACTTAACTTACCCTCATATTACATAGTGTCAAGAAGATGGTTACTGTCCTTCCATATTCTACTGTAAAATGTTGACATTTTGGGTCTATCTTATACATTCTTATTCTTTGACCATACATTCTTCTTTCTGTCTCTTCATATGACCGCTTCCTTATGTCCTCTATAGCATTTAATTTCAGCTCTCAATTCTTTTCTTAAATCTGCATCTGTAACATCTTCAAAAAACACCTCAACTTATGCGTCTCTATTTCATCTAGCCCAGTACTCATTAGAAATTTCTTGCACACTCTCTGTTCATATTTTGTCGTTAAGTTTCTTAAGCAGCATTTTTTTTGTACAAATATCTGACAGTTATGATTTTTACTTTATATACTAATGAAGAGTTACTGAAATGTTGCTTCCAAATACCTGAATAACAAACGTTATTAATATAATTACCAAGTCCTGCCTGAAAATTGATACATTCCGTTTTATTTCTACTTAACTTTAAATTATCCTTTCTACTGATTCTTTAATGCCACACAACTTGTTTCTCTCCTGCTTCCTATGGCATTTCTTCAAGAAGAATAATGTCAGAAACAGACATTCCATTGCTTCCCCCATGAATATGAAGGAAGCTCGGTCCTGACTCCTGGTGCAATCCTCATTTTCATGGAAGTGGTCTGCTCAATCCAACTGAATAAATCGTTGGGAGTAAAAGTAATTCCCCAAACAAGAAATAATCTTGGACAAATTTTATGGGAGGATATTTAGTCCACTTACTATATAAAATATTTATCTGGGAAGAATCTGAAAAAAATGCAACCACTGTAGCTTCAGAAAATCCTGTTTTGAGTTTTTCCCTACAAACAATATTTAAAAAATCGTACCTTAACACATCGTAGACAGTGTTTTATGTTACATTTAAAATTTATAAAAATTAAAAAAGGACTACAATAAAAAAAATATATATATTTCTAAAATGTATAAGTGTATAAAATTTTCTCAAAATTTACTTTATATTTAAAATGACTATCAAAATAAACTGTTTTTTTTTTTTTTATATGATGTTTCAGGAGAATGGAATTTATGTACAGACCCTCCACATATGGCGACAGATAAAATGTTTTCCAGTTCTACATAAGTTACCTTAAAACATACATGACACTTACATGACATATTTTTTTTAACATGAATATTCTTAAAGTATGTATAAAATATTATTAGAATTCTGTAACAAAAACTACTTAGTCTTATATAGATTGAAATATATGTATATGTATACATTTTTAAATAAAATAATAATAAAATGTTTAATATGCATTATGTAAGGAATCCATTGAAACAAAATAAGTTATCAGTAACAGTACAGAAATCCATACACATCAAAATAATTTGTTTTTTGTACAATTTGTAATAATTATTGTATAGTGACTCGGCACATAAAATTGTAAAAATGAGTTTGTTTTTTGCAGAGAATGAATGAAAATGAAAGTATATAAGGCAAAAAGCTGATTTTATGATATACAGAATAGGATCGATTATTATCAGGCACAGTCAATATTACCACTCTTCAGCAAATAAGAATTCTCCAGACAATTTATACAGTGCACACATTCCATTTTGTTCAAACTGAGACTTTTCACACATTATATTTATTAACATCAAATTTTCAATTATTTATTATCTTCTGGTTATATAAATTATCTTCCAGTTATATACTCAAAATTACATCTAAAAACCGGGCTGTGATTGGTTACTATTAAATGCCATTATGTCGGCAACATTCCGATTCCCCTTGGGAATCTTCCTCAGGGTGCCAAAAAATGACAGAGTAAAAACGCAATAGCGGCAGATGTACGCTGAACAATACCCGATACCTGTATCAGGTAGAAGCAACAATAATTTATTGTTTAATGACAATAACTGGCGTTTAATAGCAACAGACCTTGGCCAAACAGCCCGGTTTTTAGATGTAATTTTGAGTATATTGACACTGCCTGTGCAAGTTTCAGACAAAACTTATCTTCCAGTTACTTATGCCTCTCACTGTCAGCTAATACAACAAACTCTATACATACACTACACTTTCGTTTATCCGGAATTGATGGGACCAGACCCTTTCCAGATTAACCAAACTAATGGCGAAAATGCCAGTATTAGCGATGTTTACCTACCGCTATACAGAACAGTTGCGTTTTTTTTATTTTGAAGACTGTAATAGCCTACTGTACTGTATTTTATGAGTAAATCTTAAGGAAAAACAAAATCTATTTCAGAATATTATACTGAATAAACAAGAAAAAAATGTATTAAGCATTAGACATTATACATACATTATAATAAATTCAGTACAGTACAGTAGTAGCATTTCTAAAAATTAACAAGTTTAATTTAGCGGGAAAAACAATAAACACACACACACACACACACACACACTTCATGTATATGAATGATCAAAGTCCATACTCTTTAAGAAAGTCCATAATTTTTTTCTGCCTTAACGATGTTTCTCTCTTCTTAGTTGTATGGTCACGGAGTCTTTTTACATGTAACAGTTCTGCTGTTTTTTTGTCTCGCTTTGGCGCTCAAAATAATTTAATAATTTGTCCAGCATTGAAGTAGCCTCTGAATGGTTGATTACCATTGCTACGTTATCCGCATCATCATCATCGGAACTTGAATCTTCGTTGTTTGATTTTTTTAGAACACTCAGCAACGATCATGTCCTCAGAAAGGAATTGATGCCCGGGATCATATTGGTCTACACCTACATTTAACCACATGGATATTGTAGCATAACAGAATTATCACCTTAAAATTTAACTTAATACAACATGAATAAAGAAGATAACGTCAATAGTGAGTGAGAATAATAAATGGTTAAAAAATAAACTAAAGAAACTGTTCATCAAGTCGATAAAATGTTAATAAAATTAACCTGAATAACAAAGAGAACTCTTGGTCCATATATAAATAACCAACTAATAAAACTCCAATAAAACAGCAGTATACCAGTAGGTTGGGGAGCAGTAAAAGAAAAGACAAAGGTAAAAAGGTAAACAAAATATTAATAAGGGGAAATTTATTAAATTAAGAAGCAGAGAAACCCCAAGACACAAAACCAATAACAAATTAATAAGGAGCTGTAAATGAGAAAAGGACTTGAAACCACAAGATAAGAAAATACTAATATAATGAGAAGGAAGAGACAAAATATGTCAAGGTTCATAAAAGGAATATATCATATATAAAAGGAATATATTCATAAAATGATACAGAATTTCAAATGAAAAGGAAAGAAGAAACCAGAATATTTTATAATTTAATCAAAATAACTTAACCAAACTCACAAAGAAAATAACTTGATAAAGATGAAACAATGAAGAAGGACCAACTAAGTAAAAACCAAGTATTAAGACCAGAAACTAAAATCCCTGGTACCATGATGATAATATTGTTGTAATAACCACTATTATAGTGATAATTGATAAAGAAGGAATTATGTTATGCCATGAGCAATAAAACGACTCATTGGATAACAAATGAGAGAAAAAAAGTCTATATAAATGCTAATTACTATGTAAACAAGATAAAAAGATGAAATGTATATTATACCACATACGTAAACCACATAATATGGAATGAGCTTTGATAGAGAAGAAGAGTCAAGTGTATAAAAGTATTAATTGATATAAAATATTATGAAGTGAAGAATCCAAGGATGTTTATTATTAGTCAAAAGAGACTACTTTTACTGATTATTTATTTTTATGACTGGATGTAGAAAAATTCCATCAGTCTTATATTTTGAGCAGAGATGATAATTCCTCTGGGCTCAGCTAAGTGAAGTATTGGCCAGCAGAGATTGAAGCCAAATGTGCCACTCTGAACTGTTCCAACTCACATGTTAGGGAATGTTAGGGAGTAAACATACAGGTGAGGAAGCACCAAATAAGAAAAGATATAAAATGATAATGTTATACACAAGATTGATGATTACTTATTAATAAAAAAAGAAGCTAATGAAGGAGATACATATCATCTGAGAGAAAGCAACGGTGGAAAAAGAAGGTATATAAAGTGAAATCACGAATAAAATATGGTAAATAAAAAGAATTAGTAGTAATTATTTCATCCATACTAAGAGTATGATCTGAACTAATCACTTTTACAGGAGAGCATATGTAGCATAACAGAATTATCACCTTAAAATTTAACTTAATACAACATGAATAAAGAAGAAAATGTCAATAGTGAGTGAGAATAATAAATGGTTAAAAAATAAACTAAAGAAACTGTTCATCAAGTCGATAAAATGTTAATAAAATTAAACAGAATAACAAAGAGAACTCTTGGTCCATATATAAATAACCAACTAATAAAACACCAATAAAACAGCAGTATACCAGTAGGTTGGGGAGCAGTAAAAGAAAAGACAAAGGTAAAAAAAATATTAATAAGGGGAAATTTATTAAATTAAGAAGCAGAGAAACCCCAAGACACAAAACCAATAACAAATTAATAAGGAGCTGTAAATGAGAAAAGGACTTGAAACCACAAGGTAAGAAAATACTAATATAATGAGAAGGAAGAGACAAAATATGTCAAGGTTCATAAAAGGAATAAATCAACAAGAAAGGGTATCCACTAAAACATTATGAGGAATGAATATACCCAATTTTTACACAATTGAAACCAACGATAAATGTCAGACCAAATAACAAGTTACAGGATACAATACAGATAAAATAAAATTGTAAACTAAATTGTAAGCCTAGTTTAAGAATAGAGTGAAAACAATTAAAAAGACTACCAATAGTGTAGAAACCAACCAAAACTTACCCTAGTGTGAGAGGTCATTTAAAAAGACTACCAATAGTGTAAAACCAACCAAAACTTACCATAGTGTAAAAAATTATTTAAAGGACTACCATTAGTGTAGACAATAATAAGTGACACACTATAATAAAGAATAGTGTAAGAAATAGAAATCAATTAAAAAGACTACCATCAGTGTAGAGAATTACCCTATAAAAAAACCTAAAAATAAAAGACAGTCTCATGACTAAGAATAGTTTTAATGATAAAAGTGTTTTAAAAATTAAGTAATATAAGAATTTAATAGGTATAAGATGTTTTTATTTTATTGTATTGGCAAATTAGGTATAGTGGATACAAGAGACAGTTAATAACTGAAAGTGTCATTAGTTATAAGATGTTTTTATTTTAATGTGTTATCAAAATAGTTATAGTAATTAAAGGAGACAGTTAATAACTGAAGGTGTTATTAGGAATAAGATGTTTTAATAGGATTAGGTTTGTTATAAAAGGAAACATAAAAACAAAGGACAGCCAATGACTGATAATATTGCTGATAATAAGATGTTTCCATTATAATTCTATATATATATATATATATATATAAAATAATAGACATAAATGTTTTTGTTATGTTTAAGTGATATAAAAAAAAAATTTAGTAGATATAAGATATTCTCTTGTATTTGAAATAATGTTCAATAATTTCCAAGTTTGTTAAGAGAGAGAAGGCAAGTAGGTAATAGGAATATTGTATTTTTATTAAACTGTCAACCATATAAAGAGTAATAAGGCAAATTAACTAACACACCACAATAGAAAATAAAACAGCATTGTAAACCAACATCAACTATCATAGAGTCAAACTCAAATAAATAAATTCAATCAAACTGCATATAATGAATAGAAACTAGTCCATACAACACAAACATATGAAAATGTAATCAGTACAGAAACAAATATTAGCTAATGTAATGACAAAAGAATAAAATTAACTTTATTTGGAAATAAATAATACTAGGCGTAAGGGGTACTCAACTCAGATAAAAAGTAAATTAATCAATATTGGAGTATTATAACAACAAATTATTAACAACAAGCAATAATCATGGAGTGAGTAAGATTATTTAAGGGAAATATTAACATAAAATCACTTGTAAACCATTTAAATACTAAAATTGTAAAAAATACAAGGCCTACAATAAATAGCAAAAATTGTAAATTTTAGGCTTATCTGAACTTAAAACAGACCCAATTATATATCAAATTATGTAAAATTAGCTTAAGAATATTGCTGAATAGTTAGATTTTCGTAAATTTAATAAATAATTAAGTTACAGCAATAAATAGGAAACTTGTCATGTATGTTTATGAGTTGAAATCAAATCCAAGACATGTAAATTTGTAAAAAACAATGGGAAGAGGAAAAAGACATTTTATAAATTACCACAAAACGACGACTTTAAGTCATCAGTCTATTGTTAATCATGAATGTGTACAGATCAGAATTTACTGACGGAAGATCTAAAAAATAGAAATAGTGTAAAAACAATGACGTACAACCTCAAAAAGTGTTACTGAGGTTACCAAATGGAAAACAACACCACTACTTTATAAATAACACCAAAACCGAAACAGAACAACAGTAATAGTAATACCCATTACTAGAACCGCCGTTTTGAGCAAAATTCAACAAACATTATCTGGACACGAACTCAACATATTTGAACACAGAACACTGCACCAAATAACTATCACAGAACGATATCGCCGAGGAGGGAAGACCACTTCACACAATTTTCCAGGGATACTACAACCTCGCAGAAGAAGGAATTCGCATTTTATTTCTGAGGGAGAAGAACATAGCGTCAGCATTGTGTAGCAGAAATCAATGAGGTGAACGGCGGCCATTTTCATTGCAGAGCGACCAGCACATCGACACTGCCTCCACGAGTCAGTGACGTCATTCTACGAAATGGTTCGACCTTTATTTAATAATTGACAATTTTCATAATCCTGTTATTTTTCAGCAAATAATAATTTATTTTAAGATAATTGTAAGTATTGTATCTTGTTCCTTGCCCTCTCTGACCATTTCGACAGTTAAAAGAACCCGAAATAATTAATTTTGTAACATTATATTTTGTCATTTTTGTTCACAATCGACCTGAGCGAATCACAATCAATGCCTGGTCCATGCGCGTAAGATTGGCGCACAATTTCAAATTTTAAGAAATAAACATCATAATTACTCAGTTACATGTGTTCATAATTATTTGTACGGTAAATAGTAGCTTTTTCTTTCTTCTAAAAATAATTTAGAATTATTAGAGAAATATACCAAGAAGAAGAAGAAGAAGAAGAAGAGGAGCGAAGTTAGAAAAGAGAATACTAGATCCGACTACATAACTAGATTATCTATAGAGAACAAATATTTTAAAAAACACAATATCTCATTTATTCAATTGAAGGTAATTAAAAAAATTTACAATTAATTAATTATTCAATTAATTAATTAAACAAAAAAAATTTATTAAATTTATAACTAACAACAAAAATTTTTGTTATCAACATTAATTATTATCTATCTAATTTTATTTGTTTTATAACAAATTGGCGTTCAACTAAGGGGCTGAAAATAGGAATCAATAGATCTATAAAATAAGGACAATTCGTCCAGTTTCCTATTTTAGCTCGGCAGCTGTCAACAGGTCAGAAAAAGAAACAAGATGCACAGGAGGGCAACATCAAAGAAAAGGGTGGTGGAGGCCGAACAGGAAATAGATATGGAGGATAAGGAGGCGACACCCGTGGAAGATATAGAATTGAGATTACCTCCAGCAGAACTAACCGAACCAGAATCCCAAGGGAAAAAACCCGACAAGCCGACACGAACAGAGAATGTGGAAATGAAGGAAATGCTCAGGCTAATGATGGAGAAGATGGAAGAGTTAAGGGAAGATAGTAAGGAAATGAAGGAAGAACTGGGCAATAAAATTGGAGTTACAAGAAAGAAGATGGAGAAGATGGAAGAAAATAGTAAGAAGGCGGAAGAAAACAGTAAGAAGATGGAGGAGAAGATGGAAGAAAACAGTAAGAAGATGGAGGAGAAAATGGACGAAATAAAAAATAATAATAAATTATTAATGGAGGAAAATATTCAGAAAACAGAGGAGAAAATGGAGGAAATAAAGACTGACAATAAACAGTCGAAAGAGGAATTAACCCAGATAATCCAAAAATTGGAAGAGACCAATAAGAGGATGGAAGAAACAAGTAAGAAAATGGAAAGTAATAATCAACAACTAAGAGAAGAATTGAGGGAGACTAACCAAGAGAATATGAACCGGTTAGATGGGAAGATGGAAGCCTTGAAGGAAGAATTGAGTCAGAAGATAGCTGAAAACAATGAGACAATCAGCAAGAAAGTAGAAGAGGAAATAACGGTGAATGAACAAAAGATTACAAGGGCTGACGAAAGATGGAGTCAGACGGAACGAGAAGTACAGAGTATCAAGATTGAAATAAATACTAAGGTTACGAACATTGAAGAAACGAATAAGAGGAATTTAGAAGAGAAAATAAAGGAAACACGTGAAGAATGGGAAAGAGTGCAGAACCATTTCACTGAAAAATGTGACGGCATTGAAGCTGCTGTGACCAGTAACAACAGTCAGGTGCGACAGAATCAACAGATATAGATCTTTTCCATAGTCGACCAACCAGCATTACCACATGTCTGAATAACGAAAATCGTGAAGGGATTAACTTCAGGTTTTACAAAAATAAACCCATGGAGTTCCTAGCCAGAATCAAAGAGTACTTCACTAAACACAGAGGCAACCGCTGGAGAGAGAATAAAGAAGTACTGGACGAATCCTGCAAGGAGATAGCCGATAATTGGTGGATGGCGATCAGAGATGAAGTGACAGACTACCAACAATTCAAAAGGCTATTCACGGCCAAATATTGGTCTGAATCGACACAAAATATCGCCAGAGACGTGATCTGTCATGGAAAATATAACCCATATGGAAACCAGACTCTAACAGCGTATTTCTTGGGAAAGGTGTGTGTGGCCAAACATTTAGAGCCCCGAATACCGGAAGAATGCTTGGTCAGCAAGCTCTCCTACCACTATGAAGAAGATATCATCAGAGCTAGAAGAAACAGTCAAATAAAGACTGTACAAGCAATGACCGAACTTTTGGAAATGTATGAGCACAAGGATTACTACCGCCAAAGTCACAGGAGATACGAAAGGCCGGAGTCAAGAAATAACACGGTAGTACAAATAATAATAATCGGCAGAACGGCAACAACAACAACAATAATTATAGTTCCGCAAACCAGAATAATGCCGAATACAATAATAACCCTCGTAATAATAATAATACTCCTAGATATAATAACAACAATAATAATAATAATATTCCCAGAAATAATAATAGTGAGGGTAACAATAATAATAATAATAATGATAACCGTCCGCCTATCAACAACGGTTATTATAATAACCGTAATTATGTTCCGAATGGTCAGAGAAACCCCAACCCACCTAATAACAATTATTATGGTAACTATAACAGAAATTACCCGTATGGAGGTAATAATAATAATTACAGGACATATCGACCCCATATCAATTACATCAGAGTGGAAGGCAGTGGACAGAGGAGATACCAGCCTCAACGAAGGAGCCGATACTATGAGTATGAAACCTTTCAAGGGAATCAGGGAGGTAATCGTTACAGAGAGTATGAACCTGGGTTGTTGTCTGGACACAGTTCAAGCCTGGACAATCAAAGAAGACTGCCTGTAACGGAGGCCCAACAAGATGATAGTGCTGAACCAAACGAACAGTCTCAGGACTCCAAGTTGATGCTGCTAACAGCCTAATCCGTAATGATGCGGACCATTTAAATGAACGGAGGCAGTAATAAATCCCTACAACCCTTTACTGCTCCAATCTGCTGGGTATGGACAAGAGGTAAAATCGCGTGAAGAAAAGAAAAATTTTACTATTATATATAACAATTACTTAAAAGATATCCGTAAGGACTTGTTAGAAGAGAACGAGGTAAACATTAATAATAATGACAACGAGATCATTTACATAATTGCAGAAATCGAGAGTATTTCTGTTCCCATAATGATAGACACTGGAGCAAATGTCTCTATAAAAACCATAATGAATTGGACCGGATACAGCAGGAATGCCACCAAAACTTACCAGTACTACCTATTAATAATATTGTGCTTGTAGGAGCTACCTGCCCATACCTGATTATTAAAGATAATAACAACAATACTTATGTATTAAAAGATATCAATTCAAATAAAGTAAAAGGAACCTATAATCAGTTATCAATCAAAAAATATATAGAGGAGAGATAAAAAATAACTAAATTCAAAAAATAGTAAGACCAACTTACACCAATTATTTGAAAAAACCAATATGTATAAAAAAGAAGTTGGATGAAGAAAAATAACAAAATTCAAAAAATTAGTAAGGACAACTTACAAGAACTATTCGAATTAATTATGATGTAACAAAACGAATTTAGATGAATAAAAAAAACAAAATTCAAAAAATTAGTAAGGCCAACTTACATAAAATATTTGAAAAAACTATTATGAAAAAAAAAACGAATTTAGATGAAGAAAATATCTAAAATCAAAAGGGTTGTAAGACCAACTTACAAGAATTATTTGGAAGAAACTATTAAAATAACAAAAATTCAAAAAGTTGTAAGACCTACTTACTTGAACTGTTTGAGAGAAACTATTAAAAACTTATATATAAAAAGAATTTTGGAGAAAAGATCTAAAGTCAAAAAATAGTAAGTACAACTCACACGAATGATGAGATATAACTATTAAATATAAAAAGAATTTTTTGTGAGAAAAAGCTACAAAATTCTAAAAGAGTAAGAACAAATTACACTCATAATTTGAGTGAACTCTTACATAAAAGAATTTGAAAGTAAATGGAGTACAAATGTGTAAACTTTCTCAAACTCTCCAGAGACAAAGCAAAAGGAACATGTTCCAGTAAATAAAGAGAACAACCAATATTAAACAATTGAATAATTTAATGTTACCAGAACAATATATTAATAAATGTGAAAAGTGTCATAAGAAGGAACGTAGCAAATCTTCATAAAAATCTGTATTAATAAAGAAAAAAAAACCCTAAATAAACTATCACAGCTATAAAAACTATACTATAGTTTGTATTGTAATAGTGACTATGCTAACTGTAACCACTATTATCAACAATGTAAATGAGACAATTTAAGACAAAAATGATACAGAATTTCAAATGAAAAGGAAAGAAGAAACCAGAATATTTTATAATTTAATCAAAATAACTTAACCAAACTCACAAAGAAAATAACTTGATAAAGATGAAACAATGAAGAAGGACCAACTAAGTAAAAACCAAGTATTAAGACCAGAAACTAAAATCCCTGGTACCATGATGATAATATTGTTGTAATAACCACTATTATAGTGATAATTGATAAAGAAGGAATTAATGTTATGCCATGAGCAATAAAACGACTCATTGGATAACAAATGAGAGAAAAAAAGTCTATATAAATGCTAATTACTATGTAAACAAGATAAAAAGATGAAATGTATATTATACCACATACGTAAACCACATAATATGGAATGAGCTTTGATAGAGAAGAAGAGTCAAGTGTATAAAAGTATTAATTGATATAAAATATTATGAAGTGAAGAATCCAAGGATGTTTATTATTAGTCAAAAGAGACTACTTTTACTGATTATTTATTTTTATGACTGGATGTAGAAAAATTCCATCAGTCTTATATTTTGAGCAGAGATGATAATTCCTCTGGGCTCAGCTAAGTGAAGTATTGGCCAGCAGAGATTGAAGCCAAATGTGCCACTCTGAACTGTTCCAACTCACATGTTAGGGAATGTTAGGGAGTAAACATACAGGTGAGGAAGCACCAAATAAGAAAAGATATAAAATGATAATGTTATACACAAGATTGATGATTACTTATTAATAAAAAAAGAAGCTAATGAAGGAGATACATATTATCTGAGAGAAAGCAACGGTGGAAAAAGAAGGTATATAAAGTGAAATCACGAATAAAATATGGTAAATAAAAAGAATTAGTAGTAATTATTTCATCCATACTAAGAGTATGATCTGAACTAATCACTTTTACAGGAGAGCATATGTAGCATAACAGAATTATCACCTTAAAATTTAACTTAATACAACATGAATAAAGAAGAAAATGTCAATAGTGAGTGAGAATAATAAATGGTTAAAAAATAAACTAAAGAAACTGTTCATCAAGTCGATAAAATGTTAATAAAATTAAACAGAATAACAAAGAGAACTCTTGGTCCATATATAAATAACCAACTAATAAAACACCAATAAAACAGCAGTATACCAGTAGGTTGGGGAGCAGTAAAAGAAAAGACAAAGGTAAAAAAAATATTAATAAGGGGAAATTTATTAAATTAAGAAGCAGAGAAACCCCAAGACACAAAACCAATAACAAATTAATAAGGAGCTGTAAATGAGAAAAGGACTTGAAACCACAAGATAAGAAAATACTAATATAATGAGAAGGAAGAGACAAAATATGTCAAGGTTCATAAAAGGAATATATCAACAAGAAAGGGTATCCACTAAAACATTATGAGGAATGAATATACCCAATTTTTACACAATTGAAACCAACGATAAATGTCAGACCAAATAAGTTACAGGATACAATACAGATAAAATAAAATTGTAAACTAAATTGTAAGCCTAGTTTAAGAATAGAGTGAAAACAATTAAAAAGACTACCAATAGTGTAGAAACCAACCAAAACTTACCCTAGTGTGAGAGGTCATTTAAAAAGACTACCAATAGTGTAAAACCAACCAAAACTTACCATAGTGTAAAAAATTATTTAAAGGACTACCATTAGTGTAGACAATAATAAGTGACACACTATAATAAAGAATAGTGTAAGAAATAGAAATCAATTAAAAAGACTACCATCAGTGTAGAGAATTACCCTATAAAAAAACCTAAAAATAAAAGACAGTCTCATGACTAAGAATAGTTTTAATGATAAAAGTGTTTTAAAAATTAAGTAATATAAGAATTTAATAGGTATAAGATGTTTTTATTTTATTGTATTAGCAAATTAGGTATAGTGGATACAAGAGACAGTTAATAACTGAAAGTGTCATTAGTTATAAGATGTTTTTATTTTAATGTGTTATCAAAATAGTTATAGTAATTAAAGGAGACAGTTAATAACTGAAGGTGTTATTAGGAATAAGATGTTTTAATAGGATTAGGTTTGTTATAAAAGGAAACATAAAAACAAAGGACAGCCAATGACTGATAATATTGCTGATAATAAGATGTTTCCATTATAATTCTATATATATATATATATAAAATAATAGACATAAAATGTTTTTGTTATGTTTAAATGTTTAAGTGATATAAAAAAAAAAATTAGTAGATATAAGATATTCTGTTGTATTTGAAATAATGTTCAATAATTTCCAAGTTTGTTAAGAGAGAGAAGGCAAGTAGGTAATAGGAATATTGTATTTTTATTAAACTGTCAACCATATAAAGAGTAATAAGGCAAATTAACTAACACACCACAATAGAAAAACAAAACAGCATTGTAAACCAACATCAACTATCATAGAGTCAAACTCAAATAAATAAATTCAATCAAACTGCATATAATGAATAGAAACTAGTCCATACAACACAAACATATGAAAATGTAATCAGTACAGAAACAAATATTAGCTAATGTAATGACAAAAGAATAAAATTAACTTTATTTGGAAATAAATAATACTAGGCGTAAGGGGTACTCAACTCAGATAAAAAGTAAATTAATCAATATTGGAGTATTATAACAACAAATTATTAACAACAAGCAATAATCATGGAGTGAGTAAGATTATTTAAGGGAAATATTAACATAAAATCACTTGTAAACCATTTAAATACTAAAATTGTAAAAAATACAAGGCCTACAATAAATAGCAAAAATTGTAAATTTTAGGCTTATCTGAACTTAAAACAGACCCAATTATATATCAAATTATGTAAAATTAGCTTAAGAATATTGCTGAATAGTTAGATTTTCGTAAATTTAATAAATAATTAAGTTACAGCAATAAATAGGAAACTTGTCATGTATGTTTATGAGTTGAAATCAAATCCAAGACATGTAAATTTGTAAAAACAATGGGAAGAGGAAAAAGACATTTTATAAATTACCACAAAACGACGACTTTAAGTCATCAGTCTATTGTTAATCATGAATGTGTACAGATCAGAATTTACTGACGGAAGATCTAAAAAATAGAAATAGTGTAAAAACAATGACGTACAACCTCAAAAAGTGTTACTGAGGTTACCAAATGGAAAACAACACCACTACTTTATAAATAACACCAAAACCGAAACAGAACAACAGTAATAGTAATACCCATTACTAGAACCGCCATTTTGAGCAAAATTCAACAAACATTATCTGGACACGAACTCAACATATTTGAACACAGAACACTGCACCAAATAACTATCACAGAACGATATCGCCGAGGAGGGAAGAACACTTCACACAATTTTCCAGGGATACTACAACCTCGCAGAGGAAGGAATTCGCATTTTATTTCTGAGGGAGAAGAACATAGCGTCAGCGTTGTGTAGCAGAAATCAACGAGGTGAACGGCGGCCATTTTCATTGCAGAGCGACCAGCACATCGACACTGCCTCCACGAGTCAGCGACGTCATTCTACGAAATGGTTCGACCTTTATTTAATAATTGACAATTTTCATAATCCTGTTATTTTTCAGCAATTAATAATTTATTTTAAGATAATTGTAAGTATTGTATCTTGTTCCTTGCCCTCTCTGACCATTTCGACAGTTAAAAGAACCCGAAATAATTAATTTTGTAACATTATATTTTGTCATTTTTGTTCACAATCGACCTGAGCGAATCTCAATCAATGCCTGGTCCATGCGCGTAAGATTCGCGCACAATTTCAAATTTTAAGAAATAATCATCATAATTACTCAATTACATGTGTTCATAATTATTTGTACGGTAAATAGTAGATTTTAGGTTAGTTGTCTCCAAGTCGCTTATATTAATATAATAGATATTTACCATATATCCGTCGTGCGACTTCGTTTTTCTCGTCTTATGACGCGTTTCGGCAACGAATTGCCATCTTCAGAAATCTTAATCACTCATAAGAGATCATTAAAGTCGCACGACGGATATATGGTAAATATTTATTATATTAATATAAGCGACTTGGAGACAACTAACCTAAAATGTATTATATTGAAGCCCGTCAGGCAAGTGTTGTCTACAAATACAAAAATGTTAAAATCAAAATGTTAAAAGTTGCACAAAACATTAAATTTAATAAAATGTGTATAAAAATGAATATTGTACCAAAATATGCACGCATAAATATTAATTCAAGAACACCGGCGGCACTCAAGACGAAACAAATAGCAGAAAAAATGTGGTTAACACAAGAAATTAGACAATTATACAAAAAGAAAAATAGGTTAAATACGGATCTTTATAAAGCGCATTTAGAAATGTTAAAGGAAATTCACCCTGCAGTTATAGATGTTATCATGATCAAAATTAACGCTTTAATATCCAATTATTTTTATCATAAAGTATTAACCCATAATAAGAAAATACTAAATTTATATCGTACGCAGCATAAAAAAGAAAATAGACAAATAGAATGTAAACATGTGTTTTATGAACGTGTAACGAATACAACCAACATAGAGTTCACTAACCAAGAAATAAACACGCTTAATAAAGGTCTGAAATATAATGTACCGAGATTTAATATGACAAACGAAATTGTCCATGAGGTCGTTAATGCTGAAGCTGCAATTAAAAGATTAAATGGTTCCGTTGCACAGAATGAAGCAAGGGTTTTTATCAACAACAAACTCAATAACGCAATTAATAGTAATAAATGTAAAAGTCAAAACAATTTTTTAAAAAGTAAATATAAGCAGGATATCATGAATCTTAAAACCATAAAAAGTAAACTTGAGAAAAATGATGCAATTATAAGTAAGGCAGATAAGGGTGACACATTGGTGGTCATACAGAAAAGAGATTATACTCAAAAGGTATTTGATTTCATAAATAATAATAATATTAAGAAAATAGACCGGGATCCCACAAAGGCTTACGTAAAAACTTTGAATAACACCATTAATCAATGTAATTTTTTGTTAGATGAGAAAACACGCAGATATTTAAAACCAATTAATGCCACGGCACCAAAATTCACAGGACTACCTAAAATCCACAAGGAAAGTACACCAATCAGACCAGTAATAAACTACACCACAGCTCCCAGATACAAAGCTGCTAAATTGTTAGTGACTTTAATTAAGAATAATATCAGGATAGCAAATAATTACAGTATAAAGAACAGTTATGAGTTTGTTGAAAAACTTAAAAAGATAGAAATACTACCACAATATAAATTGGTATCATTAGACGTAACTAATTTGTACACTAATATCCCCGTGAGGGAAACTATAGAAATTGTAAATAACAATTTAAAGGAAGTAGCTCAACTTAGCATGCAAAAAATCAACGAACTTATAAAACTACTTACGGTCGTCTTAGAACAAAATTATTTTACATTTGACAACGGGTTTTTTACACAAGATGACGGTCTGGCTATGGGTTCGCCACTGTCAGGACTATTAGCTGATATAAATTTAAATTATTATGAGAATATAAACATAATTTCGAATAAATTATACAAGAATAAAATCATTTTTTATTGTAGATACGTCGATGATACGTTTATGATATTTAATGGAACAAAAAGACAAATACAAAACTTAAATAGTCACATAAACAGCATACACCATAAGATTAAATTCACATCTGAAATAGAAGAAGAAAATCAATTAAATTTCTTAGATTTAACCATTTTAAAAAAACGAAGGAAAACTTCAATTTAAAATCTATAGAAAGGCCACAACAACGGACATCACAATTCATGCCGATTCATATCATCCCACCTCGCATAAAATGGCAGCTTACAATAGTTTTGTGCATAGATTGCTAACTATACCATTAAGTGAAAAAGATTACAATGAAGAGGTTAATACCATCAAGCCCATAGCAGCGGCTAACGGATATAAAAGTTCATTAGTGGATAAATTAATAAGTAAACACAAAGAGAAGAAATTAAAAAAGTCGAACAATGATAACACACTTCCGGTTAATAAATACATATCTGCAGATTACACAAATATTTTACCAAATATTCTAGTTAACGAACTCAAGAAACACCATGTAATTGTAACTTTCCGTACAAATAACAACATTCAGAGACTTCTTAGCCGGAAAAACAGTATACCAGAAAGAAAAAGAACCGGCGTATACAAGATGAATTGCAGCTCATGCGACATGTTCTACATAGGCCAAACAGGCAGACCGTTTGAAGAAAGATATAACGAACATCTTCCCAGAAGTGAATTACATAAAACAACATCTAATTTTGCCAGGCACCTGGCAAATCATAACTACAGTGATTTTGAGACAAATTTCCAGCCCTTGCATTGCTGCAGGAAAGGAAAATACATGGACGCGCTTGAGGAATATGAAGTATATAAAGCCGTCAAAATCAACAGTGATTATGTCTTGAATGATAAACTTACATTTTCACATAACATATTGTACGACACGGCAATACTTGCACACGGGCGCCGGTAAATGGAAAGTCTCAGTACATACGGGCTATAATAAGCAAAACAGGTTTATCAGTGGCTATATAAACAGTGAATCAGTTGATCGATATTGTCCACGCGAAAGCAGTCGATCGATATTGTCCACGCGAGAAACATAAACTTTCATGTTCGCGTCTGTGAGTTTCCAATGTCGTAAAAGTGCACTTTTACTGTAATGATTTTAGTGTTTTTAATTTTTTAACGATCTCTTATGAGTGATTAAGATTTCTGAAGATGGCAATTCGTTGCCGAAACGCGTCATAATACGAGAAAAACGAAGTCGCACGACGGATATATGGTAAATATCTATTATATGTAAATAGTGTAAAGGAACAAAATGCTGTCCTTCTCCTTAAAGCCCCACTGTTGGGCTAGCCAACTTGTAAATATAACAAGTTTAATATAGTACAAAGTATTTATGTTTATGGTGTAGTGTGAGTGCAGACACGCACCGGTATCTATGATAATGTTGTTTTTTATAAAATGTCGTAATTATAACTATTATGGTTATTAGTGTGATTGTATTGTTTAATGGGTGCGTATTAGTAGTCCGCTTTTTTGATTTAAAATGTTTCGCGCACTCTGTTATATACCTCCCTCACTTACCACACGTGGATATTTCAGTCCTGTTCAGTGACGGTTCCGCTGAAATACATACACTTTACATACAGATAGATATTCAGGTTGAATATTCAATATAGTTATCACACACAATATAAATGAAATAATATCTAAATAATATTCTGAATTATTATTAGATCTATTTAAACTCTTCCGCCACCTTTGGTAGAACTGATTAAAAATAAATGAACTAATTTAGAATTGAAATGATACTCTTTTTCACTGGTAATAAAAGTGGAGGTTTATTAACAATTCGAGATATTATAAAATCTTTGAACAATGAACAATCAATAGCTAACAACCTTTTAGATAATAATTACAAATAAAAATTCAAAATAAGACTCTGTTCAGCCTCAAGGCTGGTAAACCTGTTAGTTGTACAATAAGTTAATTTCAAGAGGTTATGTTCTCTTGTATCAGTGAATTACCATATTCGTAAGGTTCTTTTAGGTAGCATGATACCAGGTACAAGATGTAATATTAATAACGATATAAAATGAACAATAATTAAGAATAAACAAACAAATATAAAAATCAAAAATTAATACCATATATCTGATAGTTATGGTACTATCGTACGCGGGAATGCGCACGCAACTTTTAGTATTCTTCTGACAATTATCAAGCTCGTTGGCTTGTACAGTTAAAATGTATCACTTTATTTTAATAATTCGTTTTGAGAATTATCTATTTGCAAGAGAAAAATTTATTAAAAAACTCTTGTTACTATTTCCATCTGGTTTGGATTTTACTTGAGAACAGACTGGTAACAGTGAAACTGGCAAGTTACCGTTACGATTCTAAGGTTATGTTATAACGGGTATTGTTATAATGGTTAACTACTTCTTAATATTTATTATTTCTTAATCTAAATATAAACACATTATTCGTAATATATTGATGTGTTATTATCAGGATTACATTTATTCTTTCGTATTAAAGTTAATAATGTTTACTTTAAAACATCGAGAAATCAAGAAAATAATTTTAGTCAATTGAGTGACTATTGTTATTACTCGTATTTAGTAATAAATGTTTCAAACATAATTTTTTAATAATGATAAATAATTAAAATATTTTTTTTTCAATATTTTAATAATTGTGAATTAATATTTCTTTTAATTCTGATAATTCAATCATGGTTTTTGATACTTCGCCTTTTCTGACTTGCGTAGTGTCAAAATTATTTGTTTACGAAATTATTATTTCTGTTTCAATATTATTTAAATAAAAAATTGTACTCCCTGTTTTTTATCTTTCACAACACTCGCAAGTACGACTGACATTATACACTAATCGTACTTGTTTAAATAAATAACTCCGCACATTTCACTCGTATATATTGGTGTAGTGTTAAGGTTATGTACGTTGATTTACTTAATGTCAATGCCGCGCACAAATTCAAAATTAAAACTTTTTCATGTAGGCGAGTGGCGTGGCCTCTCCGTCGAAAGACTGATGGTGAACTGTGTTGCTTCCTCTAAGCGTCTCCTGCTCGTCTGGCTAAGGTTCATTCATTCTATTGGTTGAAAAAATTATACTCTCTGACCCAAAAGCCTTTGTTTTCTTAAAATATTTAATTTTTTAACAAATTCGATTTTGAGTTTGAGGCTTTGTGACGTCAGCACTGGTACAAAAATTTAATTGAAAAGTTTAAAATCACAATAACTTTCTTAATCTATGTCCTATCGTTAAATGGTTGATGTCAGTGAATTGCGGACATCCTACGCTTTAATTTAAGTCTAAGAATGATTATTTTCCGTCCATCACTTCTATCACTATAACGATTTTATTAACTATTTCTGGTGTATCTTATTTTTATAAGTCTGTTACACCAAATTTCACTTATTTATATTAAAACACTTTTTAAATAAACACTCTGAGTCCATATCTCAATTGGTTTGATTCAAAATTTGGGAATAATTGTTCCCTAAACAATATCTCGCTATGGCGTCTTTAGGCGGTCCATATTTGATTTTTCATAAATGTGCTTAAATCTAATTTTTCTTATTTAAAACAGTAATATTGCAATCTAATAATACTAGTAACGTCTATTTACATAATTTTACACTAGAATATTTGTACATGACTGTGTTTAATCTACTATTTACATTGTTTTAGTCCCCTCCTATCTCTCTTATACAATTGTTACCTTATTTTGGTTTTTTCTATATAAATGATATCATGTACTAATTGTAATTAGTGTACACACATTGTACCTAATTCATTATACATAATGGTTAGCTTTTAGCTAGTTCAGAACCCTTCAATTCTTCAGTAATGGGTCTGTTTATGTTGTGTCATATCATAGTAGTCATTTATTTTTGTTAATACAATAACTAAATTGTTATTGTTACACTTGGTTTGGGTTTCCAAAGTAGTATTAGACATTATTCTAACTCTTGATAATGTTTTCATTTACTTTTAAACAAGTTTACATGTTATATTTTTCATAAATAACTTGCTCCTCATGGTTTGTTTACATCTGGGTTCTTTCATTATAGTCATTTGGTTTTTAATTATTTGTATATAAAATGACTGTTTTTGTGGTCATAGTCTGTTCTCAAAGTAGCATTGGGATTCCCTCTTACTACTGGTAACAACCTTAACAATCTGTGTTCAATCTTTGATATAGTATTTTTCTTAGCTAGTTAGTTATACAATGGTTCAGCTTACTTCTGGTTATATGTACATAGTTAGTTAGTTTACAATATTTTGGTTACAATACTGTTATTATTATGTTCAGAATCTGTTCTCAAGGTAGTACCAGATATTTATCTCCCTACTGGTAATACTTTTATTAACATTGGTATTTGTTTTGATATTGTATTTTGTCTAACTAAATTGTCATACTTGTTCCATCTCTACTATCTCTGTGCCATCATATTTGCTTTGTTTTATTTGCATTGTGCTGCAATATAATACATTGTCTCTTAGGATTTATTATTATTTATAACAAATTCTTGATTGATATCATAGTTGATGATCAATTATTTATATTAACATGTATGATTTTCTGTTTCATAGGTGTCTTCCCTATGGGGTTATGTAACAATGTACCACATGTTTTAATGCAGTATTTTTCTACTACTAACATGACTTCAGTATGGCATCTTACTATATTTTAATTATTTTGTTACACATGTTTATACAACTCCTTCTTAAACAATAACACAAATCTTTTTGTATTAATTACAATATTTTTCTGGTCATTGGTTGAATTCAATTCCTGTCATTTTGTTTTATATATATCAAAGGTTTTTTATTTGTTGTCAGTTCTCTATGAACAATAACATAATTGTTCTATTTTATTCTATTCTGGTGGTCTTATGATTATCTGTATTGATCACAACCTTTATTAAATTAGTCACACTCATTGTCTGTGTTTATTTGACTATTTTAATTCTTGCTGTTTCATTATGAAATTAACATATTTTCTTACACTATAAACTTCATCACTGGGATTGTTTGTGTGGTTTATTCAGTTGAAATTAGTTAACTATTCACAGGTTTCACATCTATGTTAAGTACTCACTGTAATTGTTTGTGGTTCCTTAAATGTTAAACACTGGTTTTCTTTTCATATTTGATAATCATCACTTCTTTTGGTCACTTATATAGTCTTTAGTACACGTGGTTTATGTTGAGTCCTTGCATGATCCATCCATCTTCTTCTCTCTTCATGGTACGCTTCCTTGTCCTTCTTCTTCTTCAATATTTTCGTTGTAGTCACTATCTTTATTTATTTCCCTCGCTGTTGGAGTGTGTTGGTCCTTATTTTGTCGGTTCCCCTCACTGTTGGATCCTATTGGGTCTGGTTACTGATATTTTGTTTTGGCTCATGGCATTTTCTTTCTTCATTTTGTATTTGATGTTGCTATGTTAATATTATCTTCTTTATCGTTGGATTTTTATATTAATATATTTGTAGATACACACTTTTATACACTTAGGTTTATTTATCTAGACATACTTCCATGCTTTTCTCTTACTTGACGTTATATTAGCTTATATTATGTAACTACCATATTTGGTAACGTTACATATGCCTTCCTATAAGAATTGATTAATTCTGAATTATTATACTATATTTTTCATTGAAGAATTTATCAATTGTTGTACATTCCATGTCGATTCACATGTTTTTTCCATATATCCCTTTACTTTCTTCTATTTGAATCATATTTATTTCTTCTCTATGTAATCATCTCCCTTGTTTATTTAGTTCCCTAATTCCCTAACATAAGTTCAGCTGGGGCAGTTTAGAGCGGCTCACTTTGGCTATTCAACTCTACTGGCCATACTAACTTCAATAAATATGGAGGCAAATCATCTCCTTCAATAATAATAAATGATTGCTGGCATTACTCATCAGTCAATTCATCTCAAATCATCAAAAATGATAATAGTGGTCGTTCTTCCGACAAATAATAAATATCCTTGGGATTAATTCACGCATCTGCGGTTTATACATTGTTATTCTCTCTTTTCTTGATTCAACTTAACGATATTCTTCACATATTATAGGGATAGTTTGTTTTACATTTCATCACTGGTATACTTTCATGATTATCTTCGTTAGTATATTACTTTTCATTCTTCTTCATCATTGATTAATCTCTTCATTTTGTGTCATATTGAACGTCGTCTCGTCATATTCTTCATTTTAGGTTTCATTCTTCTAGATATAATTCATAAGTACATTTATTTTTTCTTCTTTCTCATGGTTTTAGTTGGTATTTATATTCCATGTGGTATTGGCTTTTCTCTAGTAAAATACACTAGAATATTGTGGTTGTGTGTGGTGGTTTGTCTACATTAATATATTCCTCTGGTTTTATTCTTCCAACTTCTCATTTGCTCCTTCTTCCTTTTTCATTAGTACGGGTGAGGTGTTCTTATTACTTGTTGACGTGGCTCTTGGAATTCATATGTGCCTAGGGTGTAATGCGTCAGTCTCGTATGTGTTTTTCTCTTCTTTTTATTAGTACGCTATTATTCATAAATACAATGTTCTGAATCCTTTACATTAATTCTTCGGGAGCATGTTTTCTCACATTATAAAATTACAATATATATTCAATGTTCAATACATAGTTATACAGTTACTTCTCCTTTAATATAAACACATAATAATTTTCATAATGATAATACATCCTTTTTCTTTAGTCAACATCTATTTTTATAATCATATTTTCATTTTTCACTTTTTAAATAATAATAATCTTCATGGCCACATTTCATTCTTCATCTTGATATAGTCAACAGTTATATTCATTATTATACCTTCATTTTTCATAACAAATATTTTCATCCATTACATAATATCCATAATAAAATAATTCTTATCGCTATCTTTTCACTTTTAGTCCCATATTTTAATGGTCGATATATTTTTTCATTGAAGTTTGATTATAAGTCTTACTGGTTATCATAATAGTCGGTCCCATAATTCAGTGTATATTTTATTCATTTTAACCGTAATCGTCGTTCTCCTCTCTTCTTGTCGATCGGACTTCTTTAGCATCCATACTCATGTCCGTTCTTGATCTATATTGGGCTATCATCTGGTTTTTCCATTTGAAAGCTATTAGGGCTGAGTCTGCCTTCCATTCTTCTGTCTTCCTTCTCTCTCTTTCTTCAATATATTTGTTTCCATTGTTCTTCTGGTGGCTGTCAGTACTGATGTTTGGTAACTCCCTTAATTTGGTTTGGGTATCGTCATCTATCTTCTGATTGGGTACTTCCGTTAATTGGCTCCTCTTCTTCCGCAGTTCTCTGATCTCTCTGGCGTATCCTTCGACAATCCGGTCCCATTTCTCTTGGTAGCCTTCCTTTTTCTTAAAATATCTTACTCTTCTTTTGGAAATCCGTGGTTGAGATATTCTGTTGGTCCTCTTCTTCTTTGTTGTTACATAATTTTCCTCCTCGTCCATCTCCATGATACTCCTCCGATACTCCTTCCTGAAGACCCTTTCTTCATGGTTAATAATTGGTAAGTTGACCACATTAATCAGACCATTTCTAGTCATTTCAATTACTTCTTTTGTAATTCTTGCCTTCCTTGGGTGTAATGGTTCTTCTTTCTTCCATCTTCACCTCTTCTTTTCTTTAATTATTTGGATCTTCTTTTCTCCACTATCTTTAGGCTCTGGACTTGTCGGTTCCATGTTTTTATTTTCAGGTACTTCTTCAACTTCCATTTGCTTGTCGTCTATCTTTGGGTTGGATTGTTCCCTCTGTTCTCTCTCTCTTCTTAATTTTTCTGTGAATAATCGGTTGTCTTCCTTTAATGATTGGAGGTTTTCATCCATCTTCTTGATCAATTCTTCCCTTGTGGACTGGTTCTCCTCCCTGATGGAACGTAGTGATTCCTCCATCCTCTTCTGGCCTTCTTCCATTGATGCTCTCATACTCATTAACATTTCGGACAATGTTCCTGTTTGTGTACATCTTGATATGCTGGTAATGTACCTGCTGTCTCTTTACGGATTGGGGCAATTAGTTACTGGTTATGGTATATTTTCCCTAATCCACGCTCAGACGTTGGGCGCCAACTTGTAAAGGAACAAAATGCTGTCCTTCTCCTTAAAGCCCCACTGTTGGGCTAGCCAACTTGTAAATATAACAAGTTTAATATAGTACAAGTATTTATGTTTATGGGTGTAGTGTGAGTGCAGACACACACCGGTATCTACGATAATGTTGTTTTTTATAAAATGTCGTAATTATAACTATTATGGTTATTAGTGTGATTGTATTGTTTAATGGGTGCGTATTAGTAGTCCCGCTTTTTGATTTAAAATGTTTCGCGCACTCTGTTATATACCTCCCTCACTTACCACACGTGGATATTTCAGTCCTGTTCAGTGACGGTTCCGCTGAAATACATACACTTTACATACAGATAGATATTCAGGTTGAATATTCAATATAGTTATCACACACAATATAATGAATAATATCTAAATAATATTCTGAATTATTATTAGATCTATTTAAACTCTTCCGCCACCTTTGGTAGAACTGATTAAAAATAAATGAACTAATTTAGAATTGAAATGATACTCTTTTTCACTGTAATACAAGTGGAGGTTATTAACAATTCGAGATATTATAAAATCTTTGAACAATGAACAATCAATAGCTAACAACCTTTTAGATAATAATTACAAATAAAAATTCAAAATAAGACTCTGTTCAGCCTCAAGGCTGGTAAACCTGTTAGTTGTACAATAAGTTAATTTCAAGAGGTTATGTTCTCTTGTATCAGTGAATTACCATATTCGTAAAGGTTCTTTTAGGTAGCATGATACCAGGTACAAGATGTAATATTAATAACGATATAAAATGAACAATAATTAAGAATAAACAAACAAATATAAAAATCAAAAATTAATACCATATATCTGATAGTTATTGGTACTATCGTACGCGGGAATGCGCACGCAACTTTTAGTATTCTTCTGACAATTATCAAGCTCGTTGGCTTGTACAGTTAAAATGTATCACTTTATTTTAATAATTCGTTTTGAGAATTATCTATTTGCAAGAGAAAAATTTATTAAAAAACTCTTGTTACTATTTCCATCTGGTTTGGATTTTACTTGAGAACAGACTGGTAACAGTGAAACTGGCAAGTTACCGTTACGATTCTAAGGTTATGTTATAACGGGTATTGTTATAATGGTTAACTACTTCTTAATATTTATTATTTCTTAATCTAAATATAAACACATTATTCGTAATATATTGATGTGTTATTATCAGGATTACATTTATTCTTTCGTATTAAAGTTAATAATGTTTGCTTTAAAACATCGAGAAATCAAGAAAACAATTTTAGTCAATTGAGTGACTATTGTTATTACTCGTATTTAGTAATAAATGTTTCAAACATAATTTTTTAATAATGATAAATAATTAAAATATTTTTTTTTCAATATTTTAATAATTGTGAATTAATATTTCTTTTAATTCTGATAATTCAATCATGGTTTTTGATACTTCGCCTTTTCTGACTTGCGTAGTGTCAAAATTATTTGTTTACGAAATTATTATTTTCTGTTTCAATATTATTTAAATAAAAAATTGTACTCCCTGTTTTTTATCTTTCACAACACTCGCAAGTACGATTGACATTGTACACTAATCGTACTTGTTTAAATAAATAACTCCGCACATTTCACTCGTATATATTGGTGTAGTGTTAAGGTTATGTATGTTGATTTACTTAATGTCAATGCCGCGCACAAATTCAAAATTAAAACTTTTTCATGTTGGCGAGTGGCGTGGCCTCTCCGTCGAAAGACTGATCGTGAACTGTGTTGCTTCCTCTAAGCGTCTCCTGCTCGTCTGGCTAAGGTTCATTCATTCTATTGGTTGAAAAAATTATACTCTCTGACCCAAAAGCCTTTGTTTTCTTAAAATATTTAATTTTTTAACAAATTCGATTTTGAGTTTGAGGCTTTGTGACGTCAGCACTGGTACAAAAATGTAATTGAAAAGTTTAAAATCACAATAACTTTCTTAATCTATGTCCTATCGTTAAATGGTTAATGTCAGTGAATTGCGGACATCCTACGCTTTAATTTAAGTCTAAGAATGATTATTTTCCGTCCATCATTTCTATCACTATAACGATTTTATTAACTATTTCTGGTGTATCTTATTTTTATAAGTCTATTACACCAAATTTCAGTTATTTATATTAAAACACTTTTTAAATAAACACTCTGAGTCCATATCTCAATTGGTTTGATTCAAAATTTGGGAATAATTGTTCCCTAAACAATATCTCGCTATGGCGTCTTTAGGCGTCCATATTTGATTTTTCATAAATGTGCTTAAATCTAATTTTTCTTATTTAAAACAGTAATATTGCAATCTAATAATACTAGTAACGTCTATTTACATAATTTTACACTAGAATATTTGTACATGACTGTGTTTAATCTACTATTTACATTGTTTTAGTCCCCTCCTATCTCTCTTATACAATTGTTACCTTATTTTTGGTTTTTTCTATATAAATGATATCATGTACTAATTGTAATTAGTGTACACACATTGTACCTAATTCATTATACATAATGGTTAGCTTTTAGCTAGTTCAGAACCCTTCAATTCTTCAGTAATGGGTCTGTTTATGTTGTGTCATATCATAGTAGTCATTTATTTTTGTTAATACAATAACTAAATTGTTATTGTTACACTTGGTTTGGGTTTCCAAAGTAGTATTAGACATTATTCTAACTCTTGATAATGTTTTCATTTACTTTTAAACAAGTTTACATGTTATATTTTTCATAAATAACTTGCTCCTCATGGTTTGTTTACATCTGGGTTCTTTCATTATAGTCATTTGGTTTTTAATTATTTGTATATAAAATGACTGTTTTTGTGGTCATAGTCTGTTCTCAAAGTAGCATTGGGATTCCCTCTTACTACTGGTAACAACCTTAACAATCTGTGTTCAATCTTTGATATAGTATTTTTCTTAGCTAGTTAGTTATACAATGGTTCAGCTTACTTCTGGTTATATGTACATAGTTAGTTAGTTTACAATATTTTGGTTACAATACTGTTATTATTATGTTCAGAATCTGTTCTCAAGGTAGTACCAGATATTTATCTCCCTACTGGTAATACTTTTATTAACATTGGTATTTGTTTTGATATTGTATTTTGTCTAACTAAATTGTCATACTTGTTCCATCTCTACTATCTCTGTGCCATCATATTTGCTTTGTTTTATTTGCATTGTGCTGCAATATAATACATTGTCTCTTAGGATTTATTATTATTTATAACAAATTCTTGATTGATATCATAGTTGATGATCAATTATTTATATTAACATGTATGATTTTCTGTTTCATAGGTGTCTTCCCTATGGGGTTATGTAACAATGTACCACATGTTTTAATGCAGTATTTTTCTACTACTAACATGACTTCAGTATGGCATCTTACTATATTTTAATTATTTTGTTACACATGTTTATACAACTCCTTCTTAAACAATAACACAAATCTTTTTGTATTAATTACAATATTTTTCTGGTCATTGGTTGAATTCAATTCCTGTCATTTTGTTTTATATATATCAAAGGTTTTTTATTTGTTGTCAGTTCTCTATGAACAATAACATAATTGTTCTATTTTATTCTATTCTGGTGGTCTTATGATTATCTGTATTGATCACAACCTTTATTAAATTAGTCACACTCATTGTCTGTGTTTATTTGACTATTTTAATTCTTGCTGTTTCATTATGAAATTAACATATTTTCTTACACTATAAACTTCATCACTGGGATTGTTTGTGTGGTTTATTCAGTTGAAATTAGTTAACTATTCACAGGTTTCACATCTATGTTAAGTACTCACTGTAATTGTTTGTGGTTCCTTAAATGTTAAACACTGGTTTTCTTTTCATATTTGATAATCATCACTTCTTTTGGTCACTTATATAGTCTTTAGTACACGTGGTTTATGTTGAGTCCTTGCATGATCCATCCATCTTCTTCTCTCTTCATGGTACGCTTCCTTGTCCTTCTTCTTCTTCAATATTTTCGTTGTAGTCACTATCTTTATTTATTTCCCTCGCTGTTGGAGTGTGTTGGTCCTTATTTTGTCGGTTCCCCTCACTGTTGGATCCTATTGGGTCTGGTTACTGATATTTTGTTTTGGCTCATGGCATTTTCTTTCTTCATTTTGTATTTGATGTTGCTATGTTAATATTATCTTCTTTATCGTTGGATTTTTATATTAATATATTTGTAGATACACACTTTTATACACTTAGGTTTATTTATCTAGACATACTTCCATGCTTTTCTCTTACTTGACGTTATATTAGCTTATATTATGTAACTACCATATTTGGTAACGTTACATATGCCTTCCTATAAGAATTGATTAATTCTGAATTATTATACTATATTTTTCATTGAAGAATTTATCAATTGTTGTACATTCCATGTCGATTCACATGTTTTTTCCATATATCCCTTTACTTTCTTCTATTTGAATCATATTTATTTCTTCTCTATGTAATCATCTCCCTTGTTTATTTAGTTCCCTAATTCCCTAACATAAGTTCAGCTGGGGCAGTTTAGAGCGGCTCACTTTGGCTATTCAACTCTACTGGCCATACTAACTTCAATAAATATGGAGGCAAATCATCTCCTTCAATAATAATAAATGATTGCTGGCATTACTCATCAGTCAATTCATCTCAAATCATCAAAAATGATAATAGTGGTCGTTCTTCCGACAAATAATAAATATCCTTGGGATTAATTCACGCATCTGCGGTTTATACATTGTTATTCTCTCTTTTCTTGATTCAACTTAACGATATTCTTCACATATTATAGGGATAGTTTGTTTTACATTTCATCACTGGTATACTTTCATGATTATCTTCGTTAGTATATTACTTTTCATTCTTCTTCATCATTGATTAATCTCTTCATTTTGTGTCATATTGAACGTCGTCTCGTCATATTCTTCATTTTAGGTTTCATTCTTCTAGATATAATTCATAAGTACATTTATTTTTTCTTCTTTCTCATGGTTTTAGTTGGTATTTATATTCCATGTGGTATTGGCTTTTCTCTAGTAAAATACACTAGAATATTGTGGTTGTGTGTGGTGGTTTGTCTACATTAATATATTCCTCTGGTTTTATTCTTCCAACTTCTCATTTGCTCCTTCTTCCTTTTTCATTAGTACGGGTGAGGTGTTCTTATTACTTGTTGACGTGGCTCTTGGAATTCATATGTGCCTAGGGTGTAATGCGTCAGTCTCGTATGTGTTTTTCTCTTCTTTTTATTAGTACGCTATTATTCATAAATACAATGTTCTGAATCCTTTACATTAATTCTTCGGGAGCATGTTTTCTCACATTATAAAATTACAATATATATTCAATGTTCAATACATAGTTATACAGTTACTTCTCCTTTAATATAAACACATAATAATTTTCATAATGATAATACATCCTTTTTCTTTAGTCAACATCTATTTTTATAATCATATTTTCATTTTTCACTTTTTAAATAATAATAATCTTCATGGCCACATTTCATTCTTCATCTTGATATAGTCAACAGTTATATTCATTATTATACCTTCATTTTTCATAACAAATATTTTCATCCATTACATAATATCCATAATAAAATAATTCTTATCGCTATCTTTTCACTTTTAGTCCCATATTTTAATGGTCGATATATTTTTTCATTGAAGTTTGATTATAAGTCTTACTGGTTATCATAATAGTCGGTCCCATAATTCAGTGTATATTTTATTCATTTTAACCGTAATCGTCGTTCTCCTCTCTTCTTGTCGATCGGACTTCTTTAGCATCCATACTCATGTCCGTTCTTGATCTATATTGGGCTATCATCTGGTTTTTCCATTTGAAAGCTATTAGGGCTGAGTCTGCCTTCCATTCTTCTGTCTTCCTTCTCTCTCTTTCTTCAATATATTTGTTTCCATTGTTCTTCTGGTGGCTGTCAGTACTGATGTTTGGTAACTCCCTTAATTTGGTTTGGGTATCGTCATCTATCTTCTGATTGGGTACTTCCGTTAATTGGCTCCTCTTCTTCCGCAGTTCTCTGATCTCTCTGGCGTATCCTTCGACAATCCGGTCCCATTTCTCTTGGTAGCCTTCCTTTTTCTTAAAATATCTTACTCTTCTTTTGGAAATCCGTGGTTGAGATATTCTGTTGGTCCTCTTCTTCTTTGTTGTTACATAATTTTCCTCCTCGTCCATCTCCATGATACTCCTCCGATACTCCTTCCTGAAGACCCTTTCTTCATGGTTAATAATTGGTAAGTTGACCACATTAATCAGACCATTTCTAGTCATTTCAATTACTTCTTTTGTAATTCTTGCCTTCCTTGGGTGTATGGTTCTTCTTTCTTCCATCTTCACCTCTTCCTTTTCTTTAATTATTTGGATCTTCTTTTCTCCACTATCTTTAGGCTCTGGACTTGTCGGTTCCATGTTTTTATTTTCAGGTACTTCTTCAACTTCCATTTGCTTGTCGTCTATCTTTGGGTTGGATTGTTCCCTCTGTTCTCTCTCTCTTCTTAATTTTTCTGTGAATAATCGGTTGTCTTCCTTTAATGATTGGAGGTTTTCATCCATCTTCTTGATCAATTCTTCCCTTGTGGACTGGTTCTCCTCCCTGATGGAACGTAGTGATTCCTCCATCCTCTTCTGGCCTTCTTCCATTGATGCTCTCATACTCATTAACATTTCGACAATGTTCCTGTTTGTGTACATCTTGATATGCTGGTAATGTACCTGCTGTCTCTTTACGGATTGGGGCAATTAGGTTACTGGTTATGGTATATTTTCCCTAATCCACGCTCAGACGTTGGGCGCCAACTTGTAAAGGAACAAAATGCTGTCCTTCTCCTTAAAGCCCCACTGTTGGGCTAGCCAACTTGTAAATATAACAAGTTTAATATAGTACAAGTATTTATGTTTATGGTGTAGTGTGAGTGCAGACACGCACCGGTATCTACGATAATGTTGTTTTTTATAAAATGTCGTAATTATAACTATTATGGTTATTAGTGTGATTGTATTGTTTAATGGGTGCGTATTAGTAGTCCGCTTTTTTGATTTAAAATGTTTCGCGCACTCTGTTATATACCTCCCTCACTTACCACACGTGGATATTTCAGTCCTGTTCAGTGACGGTTCCGCTGAAATACATACACTTTACATACAGATAGATATTCAGGTTGAATATTCAATATAGTTATCACACACAATATAAATGAAATAATATCTAAATAATATTCTGAATTATTATTAGATCTATTTAAACTCTTCCGCCACCTTTGGTAGAACTGATTAAAAATAAATGAACTAATTTAGAATTGAAATGATACTCTTTTTCACTGGTAATACAAGTGGAGGTTTATTAACAATTCGAGATATTATAAAATCTTTGAACAATGAACAATCAATAGCTAACAACCTTTTAGATAATAATTACAAATAAAAATTCAAAATAAGACTCTGTTCAGCCTCAAGGCTGGTAAACCTGTTAGTTGTACAATAAGTTAATTTCAAGAGGTTATGTTCTCTTGTATCAGTGAATTACCATATTCGTAAGGTTCTTTTAGGTAGCATGATACCAGGTACAAGATGTAATATTAATAACGATATAAAATGAACAATAATTAAGAATAAACAAACAAATATAAAAATCAAAAATTAATACCATATATCTGATAGTTATGGTACTATCGTACGCGGGAATGCGCACGCAACTTTTAGTATTCTTCTGACAATTATCAAGCTCGTTGGCTTGTACAGTTAAAATGTATCACTTTATTTTAATAATTCGTTTTGAGAATTATCTATTTGCAAGAGAAAAATTTATTAAAAAACTCTTGTTACTATTTCCATCTGGTTTGGATTTTACTTGAGAACAGACTGGTAACAGTGAAACTGGCAAGTTACCGTTACGATTCTAAGGTTATGTTATAACGGGTATTGTTATAATGGTTAACTACTTCTTAATATTTATTATTTCTTAATCTAAATATAAACACATTATTCGTAATATATTGATGTGTTATTATCAGGATTACATTTATTCTTTCGTATTAAAGTTAATAATGTTTGCTTTAAAACATCGAGAAATCAAGAAAACAATTTTAGTCAATTGAGTGACTATTGTTATTACTCGTATTTAGTAATAAATGTTTCAAACATAATTTTTTAATAATGATAAATAATTAAAATATTTTTTTTTCAATATTTTAATAATTGTGAATTAATATTTCTTTTAATTCTGATAATTCAATCATGGTTTTTGATACTTCGCCTTTTCTGACTTGCGTAGTGTCAAAATTATTTGTTTACGAAATTATTATTTCTGTTTCAATATTATTTAAATAAAAAATTGTACTCCCTGTTTTTTATCTTTCACAACACTCGCAAGTACGATTGACATTGTACACTAATCGTACTTGTTTAAATAAATAACTCCGCACATTTCACTCGTATATATTGGTGTAGTGTTAAGGTTATGTATGTTGATTTACTTAATGTCAATGCCGCGCACAAATTCAAAATTAAAACTTTTTCATGTTGGCGAGTGGCGTGGCCTCTCCGTCGAAAGACTGATCGTGAACTGTGTTGCTTCCTCTAAGCGTCTCCTGCTCGTCTGGCTAAGGTTCATTCATTCTATTGGTTGAAAAAATTATACTCTCTGACCCAAAAGCCTTTGTTTTCTTAAAATATTTAATTTTTTAACAAATTCGATTTTGAGTTTGAGGCTTTGTGACGTCAGCACTGGTACAAAAATGTAATTGAAAAGTTTAAAATCACAATAACTTTCTTAATCTATGTCCTATCGTTAAATGGTTAATGTCAGTGAATTGCGGACATCCTACGCTTTAATTTAAGTCTAAGAATGATTATTTTCCGTCCATCATTTCTATCACTATAACGATTTTATTAACTATTTCTGGTGTATCTTATTTTTATAAGTCTATTACACCAAATTTCAGTTATTTATATTAAAACACTTTTTAAATAAACACTCTGAGTCCATATCTCAATTGGTTTGATTCAAAATTTGGGAATAATTGTTCCCTAAACAATATCTCGCTATGGCGTCTTTAGGCGTCCATATTTGATTTTTCATAAATGTGCTTAAATCTAATTTTTCTTATTTAAAACAGTAATATTGCAATCTAATAATACTAGTAACGTCTATTTACATAATTTTACACTAGAATATTTGTACATGACTGTGTTTAATCTACTATTTACATTGTTTTAGTCCCCTCCTATCTCTCTTATACAATTGTTACCTTATTTTTGGTTTTTTCTATATAAATGATATCATGTACTAATTGTAATTAGTGTACACACATTGTACCTAATTCATTATACATAATGGTTAGCTTTTAGCTAGTTCAGAACCCTTCAATTCTTCAGTAATGGGTCTGTTTATGTTGTGTCATATCATAGTAGTCATTTATTTTTGTTAATACAATAACTAAATTGTTATTGTTACACTTGGTTTGGGTTTCCAAAGTAGTATTAGACATTATTCTAACTCTTGATAATGTTTTCATTTACTTTTAAACAAGTTTACATGTTATATTTTTCATAAATAACTTGCTCCTCATGGTTTGTTTACATCTGGGTTCTTTCATTATAGTCATTTGGTTTTTAATTATTTGTATATAAAATGACTGTTTTTGTGGTCATAGTCTGTTCTCAAAGTAGCATTGGGATTCCCTCTTACTACTGGTAACAACCTTAACAATCTGTGTTCAATCTTTGATATAGTATTTTTCTTAGCTAGTTAGTTATACAATGGTTCAGCTTACTTCTGGTTATATGTACATAGTTAGTTAGTTTACAATATTTTGGTTACAATACTGTTATTATTATGTTCAGAATCTGTTCTCAAGGTAGTACCAGATATTTATCTCCCTACTGGTAATACTTTTATTAACATTGGTATTTGTTTTGATATTGTATTTTGTCTAACTAAATTGTCATACTTGTTCCATCTCTACTATCTCTGTGCCATCATATTTGCTTTGTTTTATTTGCATTGTGCTGCAATATAATACATTGTCTCTTAGGATTTATTATTATTTATAACAAATTCTTGATTGATATCATAGTTGATGATCAATTATTTATATTAACATGTATGATTTTCTGTTTCATAGGTGTCTTCCCTATGGGGTTATGTAACAATGTACCACATGTTTTAATGCAGTATTTTTCTACTACTAACATGACTTCAGTATGGCATCTTACTATAATATTTTAATTATTTTGTTACACATGTTTATACAACTCCTTCTTAAACAATAACACAAATCTTTTTGTATTAATTACAATATTTTTCTGGTCATTGGTTGAATTCAATTCCTGTCATTTTGTTTTATATATATCAAAGGTTTTTTATTTGTTGTCAGTTCTCTATGAACAATAACATAATTGTTCTATTTTATTCTATTCTGGTGGTCTTATGATTATCTGTATTGATCACAACCTTTATTAAATTAGTCACACTCATTGTCTGTGTTTATTTGACTATTTTAATTCTTGCTGCTTCATTATGAAATTAACATATTTTCTTACACTATAAACTTCATCACTGGGATTGTTTGTGTGGTTTATTCAGTTGAAATTAGTTAACTATTCACAGGTTTCACATCTATGTTAAGTACTCACTGTAATTGTTTGTGGTTCCTTAAATGTTAAACACTGGTTTTCTTTTCATATTTGATAATCATCACTTCTTTTGGTCACTTATATAGTCTTTAGTACACGTGGTTTATGTTGAGTCCTTGCATGATCCATCCATCTTCTTCTCTCTTCATGGTACGCTTCCTTGTCCTTCTTCTTCTTCAATATTTTCGTTGTAGTCACTATCTTTATTTATTTCCCTCGCTGTTGGAGTGTGTTGGTCCTTATTTTGTCGGTTCCCCTCACTGTTGGATCCTATTGGGTCTGGTTACTGATATTTTGTTTTGGCTCATGGCATTTTCTTTCTTCATTTTGTATTTGATGTTGCTATGTTAATATTATCTTCTTTATCGTTGGATTTTTATATTAATATATTTGTAGATACACACTTTTATACACTTAGGTTTATTTATCTAGACATACTTCCATGCTTTTCTCTTACTTGACGTTATATTAGCTTATATTATGTAACTACCATATTTGGTAACGTTACGTTAGCTTTTTCTTTCTTCTAAAAATAATTTAGAATTATTAGAGAAATATACCAAGAAGAAAAAGAAGAAGAAGAAGAAGAGCAGCGAAGTTAGAAAAGAGAATACTAGATCCGACTACATAACTAGATTATCTATAGAGAAGAAATATTTTAAAAAACACAATATCTCATTTATTCAATTGAAGGTAATTAAAAAAAATTACAATTAATTAATTATTCAATTAATTAATTAAACAAAAAAATGTTTTATTAAATTTATAACTAACAACAAAATTTTTTATTATCAACATTAATTATTATCTATCTAATTTTATTTGTTTTATAACAAATTGACGTTCAACTAAGGGGCTGAAAATAGGAATCAATAGATCTATAAAATAAGGACAATTCGTCCAGTTTCCTATTTTAGCTCGGCAGCTGTCAACAGGTCAGAAAAAGAAACAAGATGCACAGGAGGGCGACATCAAAGAAAAGGGCGGTGGAGGCCGAACAGGAAATAGATATGGAGGATAAGGAGGCGACACCCGTGGAAGATATAGAATCGAGATTACCTCCAGCAGAACCAACAGAACCAGAATCCCAAGGGAAAAAACCCGACAAGCCGACATGAACAGAGAATGTGGAAATGAAGGAAATGCTCAGGCTAATGATGGAGAAGATGGAAGAGTTAAGGGAAGATAGTAAGGAAATGAAGGAAGAATTGGGCAATAAAATTGGAGATACAAGTAAGAAGATGGAAGAAAATAGTAAGAAGGCGAAAGAAAACAGTAAGAAGATGGAGGAGAAGATGGAAGAAAACAGTAAGAAGATGGAGGAGAAAATGGACGAAATAAAAAATAATAATAAATTATTAATGGAGGAAAATATTCAGAAAACAGAGGAGAAAATGGAGGAAATAAAGACTGACAATAAACAGTCGAAAGAGGAATTAACCCAGATAAGCCAAAAATTGGAAGAGACCAATAAGAGGATGGAAGAAACAAGTAAGAAAATGGAAAGTAATAATCAACAACTAAGAGAAGAATTGAGGGAGACTAACCAAGAGAATATGAACTGGTTAGATGGGAAGATGGAAGCCTTGAAGGAAGAATTGAGTCAGAAGATAGCTGAAAACAATGAGACAATCAGTAAGAAAGTAGAAGAGGAAATAACAGTGATCAAACAAAAGATTACAAGGGCTGACGAAAGATGGAATCAGACGGAACGAGAAGTACAGAGTATCAAGACTGAAATAAATACTAAGGTTACCAACATTGAAGAAACGAATAAGAGGAATTTAGAAGAGAAAATAAAGGAAACACGTGAAGAATGGGAAAGAGTGCAGGACCATTTCACTGAAAAATGTGACGGCATTGAAACTGCTGTGACCAGAATCAACAGTCAGGTGCGACAGAATCAAATAGATATAGATCTTTTCCATAGTCGACCAACCAGCATTACCACATGTCCGAATAACGAAAATCGTGAAGGGATTAACTTCAGGTTTTACAAAAATAAACCCATGGAGTTCCTAGCCAGAATCGAAGAGTACTTCACTAAACACAGATGCAACCGCTGGAGAGAGAATAAAGAAGTACTGGACGAATCCTTCAAGGAGATAGCCGATAATTGGTGGATGGCGATCAGAGATGAAGTGACAGACTACCAACAATTCAAAAGGCTATTCAAGGCCAAATATTGGTCTGAATCGACACAAAATATCGCCAGAGACGGGATCTGTCATGGAAAATATAACCCGTATGGAAACCAGACTCTAACAGCGTATTTCTTGGGAAAGGTGTGTGTGGCCAAACATTTAGAGCCCCGAATACCGGAAGAATGCTTGGTCAGCAAGCTCTCCTACCACTATGAGGAAGATATCATCAGAGCTAGAAGAAACAGTCAAATAAAGACTGTACAAGCAATGACTGAACTTTTGGAAATGTATGAGCACGAGGATTACTACTGCCAAAGTCGCAGGAGATACGAAAGGCCGGAGACAAGAAATAACACGAGTAGTACAAATAATAATAATCGGCAGAACGGCAACAACAACAACAATAATTATAGTTCCGCAAACCGGAATAATGCCGAATACAATAATAACCCTCGTAATAATAATAATGCTCCTAGATATAATAACAATAATAATAATAATAATATTCGCAGAAATAATAATAGTGAGGATAACAATAATAATAATAATAATGATAACCGTCCGCCTATCAACAACGGTTATTATAATAACCGTAATTATGTTCCGAATGGCCAGAGAAACCCCAACCCATGTAATAACAATTATTATGGTAACTATAACAGAAATTACCCGAATGGAGGTAATAATAATAATTACAGGACATATCGACCCCATATCAATTACATCAGAGCAGAAGGCAGTGGACAGAGGAGATACCAGCCTCAACGAAGGAGCCGATACTACGAGTATGAAACCTTTCAAGGAAATCAGGGAGGTAATCGTTACAGAGAGTATGAACCCAGACGCAGTTCAAGCCTGGGCAATCAAAGAAGACTGCCTGTAACGGAGGCCCAACAAGATGATAGTGCTGAACCAAACGAAGCAGTCTCAGGACTCCAAGTTGATGCTGCTAACAGCCTAATCCGTAATGATGCGGAGCATTTAAACAAACGGAGGCAGTAATAAATCCCTATAACCCTTTACTGCTCCAATCTGCTGGGTATGGACAAGAGGTAAAATCGCGTGAAGAAAAGAAAAATTTTACTATTATATATAACAATTACTTAAAAGATATCCGTAAGGACTTGTTAGAAGAGAACGAGGTAAACATTAATAATAATGACAACGAGATCATTTACATAATTGCAGAAATCGAGAGTATTTCTGTTCCCATAATGATAGACACTGGAGCAAATGTCTCTATAAAAACCATATTGAATTGGACCGGATACAGCAGGAATACCACCAAAACTTACCAGTACTACCTATTAATAATATTGTGCTTGTAGGAGCTACGTGCCCATACCTGATTATTAAAGATAATAACAACAATACTTATGTATTAAAAGATATCAATTCAAATAAAGTAAAAGGAACCTATAATCAGTTATCAATCAAAAAATATATAGAGGAGAGATAAAAAATAACTAAATTCAAAAAATAGTAAGACCAACTTACACCAATTATTTGAAAAAACCAATATGTATAAAAAAGAAGTTGGATGAAGAAAAATAACAAAATTCAAAAAATTAGTAAGGACAACTTACAAGAACTATTCGAATTAATTATGATGTAACAAAACGAATTTAGATGAATAAAAATAACAAAATTCAAAAAATTAGTACGGCCAACTTACATAAAATATTTGAAAAAACTATTATGAAAAAAAAACGAATTTAGATGAAGAAAATATCTAAAATCAAAAGGGTTGTAAGACCAACTTACAAGAATTATTTGGAAGAAACTATTAAAATAACAAAAATTCAAAAAGTTGTAAGACCTACTTACTTGAACTGTTTGAGAGAAACTATTAAAAACTTATATATAAAAAGAATTTTGGAGAAAAGATCTAAAGTCAAAAAATAGTAAGTACAACTCACACGAATGATGAGATATAACTATTAAATATAAAAAGAATTTTTTGTGAGAAAAAGCTACAAAATTCTAAAAGAGTAAGAACAAATTACACTCATAATTTGAGTGAACTCTTACATAAAAGAATTTGAAAGTAAATGGAGTACAAATGTGTAAACTTTCTCAAACTCTCCAGAGACAAAGCAAAAGGAACATGTTCCAGTAAATAAAGAGAACAACCAATATTAAACAATTGAATAATTTAATGTTACCAGAACAATATATTAATAAATGTGAAAAGTGTCATAAGAAGGAACGTAGCAAATCTTCATAAAAATCTGTATTAATAAAGAAAAAAAAACCCTAAATAAACTATCACAGCTATAAAAACTATACTATAGTTTGTATTGTAATAGTGACTATGCTAACTGTAACCACTATTATCAACAATGTAAATGAGACAATTTAAGACAAAAATGATACAGAATTTCAAATGAAAAGGAAAGAAGAAACCAGAATATTTTATAATTTAATCAAAATAACTTAACCAAACTCACAAAGAAAATAACTTGATAAAGATGAAACAATGAAGAAGGACCAACTAAGTAAAAACCAAGTATTAAGACCAGAAACTAAAATCCCTGGTACCATGATGATAATATTGTTGTAATAACCACTATTATAGTGATAATTGATAAAGAAGGAATTAATGTTATGCCATGAGCAATAAAACGACTCATTGGATAACAAATGAGAGAAAAAAAAGTCTATATAAATGCTAATTACTATGTAAACAAGATAAAAAGATGAAATGTATATTATACCACATACCTAAACCACATAATATGGAATGAGCTTTGATAGAGAAGAAGAGTCAAGTGTATAAAAGTATTAATTGATATAAAATATTATGAAGTGAAGAATCCAAGGATGTTTGTTATTAGTCAAAAGAGACTACTTTTACTGATTATTTATTTTTATGACTGGATGTAGAAAAATTCCATCAGTCTTATATTTTGAGCAGAGATGATAATTCCTCTGGGCTCAGCTAAGTGAAGTATTGGCCAGCAGAGATTGAAGCCAAATGTGCCACTCTGAACTGTTCCAACTCACATGTTAGGGAATGTTAGGGAGTAAACATACAGGTGAGGAAGCACCAAATAAGAAAAGATATAAAATGATAATGTTATACACAAGATTGATGATTACTTATTAATAAAAAAAGAAGCTAATGAAGGAGATACATATCATCTGAGTGAAAGCAACGGTGGAAAAAGAAGGTATATAAAGTGAAATCACGAATAAAATATGGTAAATAAAAAGAATTAGTAGTAATTATTTCATCCATACTAAGAGTATGATCTGAACTAATCACTTTTACAGGAGAGCATATGTAGCATAACAGAATTATCACCTTAAAATTTAACTTAATACAACATGAATAAAGAAGAAAATGTCAATAGTGAGTGAGAATAATAAATGGTTAAAAAATAAACTAAAGAAACTGTTCATCAAGTCGATAAAATGTTAATAAAATTAAACAGAATAACAAAGAGAACTCTTGGTCCATATATAAATAACCAACTAATAAAACTCCAATAAAACAGCAGTATACCAGTAGGTTGGGGAGCAGTAAAAGAAAAGACAAAGGTAAAACAAATATTAATAAGGGGAAATTTATTAAATTAAGAAGCAGAGAAACCCCAAGACACAAAACCAATAACAAATTAATAAGGAGCTGTAAATGAGAAAAGGACATGAAACCACAAGATATGAAAATACTAATATAATGAGAAGGAAGAGACAAAATATGTCAAGGTTCATAAAAGGAATATATCAACAAGAAAGGATATCCACTAAAACATTATGAGGAATGAATATACCCAATTTTTACACAATTGAAACTGTAACATGACCAAGTGTTACATAACCTAGACATGTACCAATAGAATCAATAAGTACACGAAAGTAATGTAAGTGAATAAATAATGATGTAAGTAGCGAAGAAGAGAAGGACCAACGAAGAAGAAAGAAGAAGAAGTACCACAAGAAGCAGTAAGGAATACACTGCATGACACTACAACAAATACTATGACTGACACTAACTAATGGACAAGCCAAGTTCACTATAAGCTGTCAAACAAGCCAGTCAATGACTTAAATGTAAAATCACATGTTTATAAAAGTAATTAAAGAATGACAAGAATAATATAATATCAGCAACAGTATCTGGCTGAAAATAAATAAACAATGACCAGTAAATAACAATGCCTAGGAATAAGACTAGCTATGGCCACAATGTAAAATTGAAACTTATATTACAATCCCAAGTGTAATCTTAAGAAGTAAGGATACTTGTAAGAGGAAACCTTATATGAATAAGTTACTTCCTCAATGTACCAAATGTAACTAATGACCATTATTAAGGCATAAACCCGATGTGAAAGGTATGCCTAGGCTACGCCTAAAACGAACGATTGTCAGTAATTTGATAAGTAGAAAGGACTACTAGTGTAAATAAAATACACTGAACAAGCATTATACCAAACGTAACAGTGAATATTATTAATATATTATGAATGTAACCACTCCATTATTAATGGGTAGCATAGAGTGAAATAGGATAGACAAAATGTAATTAGAAAGTAAGGATTATTCATAGTAATGTATCGCCCTAGTTAGCTAAGATTTGATAATTGTATTCACTAAATAGGTATTAAGTACAAAGACGGATGTATTAGTGTTCCGACAAAAACGTTTAAACGAAAACGCTATGTGAAACACAAAATGTAAATAGATAAGGAAGAATTGTGTCTGGCGTCACTAGCAGACGACAGTGCGAAGCCATGTATCTGAACGTTATTTATTTAGAAATGTCAGAGAAAGTGCGAATAAAACCAGTGTCAAACTATATCAAATTAAAGTGCATAAAATATCCTTTAATTTGATAGTGATAAAACCCCGATCGCAACGGTAATAAGTGCGTGACATGCGTTAGCATCATTTGTAAATAGAAAGTGAGAAATTCGTTAGTTAACACTAACAACAACGGTAGCTGTCAATCAACTTCGCCAAATGACGGTTAGAAAACAATGCGTCATTTTCGTAACGTCTGGTTGAGCCAATCAAAAAATAGCTTATTAAATGAATTAATCACCTAAGCCCCATGAAGCCAGGGGGTATATAATCGGAATCCAGGTGGATCCAAGATACTTTTTTGTCATTAGCGAGGGCGAAAGGTTGTCGCTCGTCGCCGCAAAATACGTTAATAACTTAGAGTATCATGTAAACAGTTCTTCCATTTAACCATTTCGGCCACACCAAGTAACTACACTACAGTTTATCTACAATCAGTGCATCGATGTGAAGTATTTATTTTATTTTGTGCGCGATAAATCGAACAAGAGAAAATAATTAACCTATAGTTAAATTAGTCCAATTTTGTTAGAAGAGGACGAATATTCTCTGTTCTTAGTGCGTGTGCAGTGTAATAAACCAGGGTCACTATAATCCGACCGCTGGAGTGTTTCAATTAAATTTTAATCTACAAGATTAAAATAAAAAGGTAACATTGTGACAATTTATTTCATTAATCTGAGTGTACTGATATTTTTTCAACACAAAATTTGTACTGACGCATAACATCAAAACTTTCTATATGTTACACGGTGATTGAATTTATTTAGTGGATTTGTTAATCCTACATAAGATTCATTTTAGTCTTAAGTGGTATAAAATATTTGTGAATAATTAAGCGAGCGTGACGAACGCATAACCTAGAAATAGGTCTGATTTTTTTTAAACAAAGAGGCCGAATAAGTAAATATTGTTTTATGTTAAATAATTAACTTCTGTATAGGCATGAACGTTCTTTCTTGTGTTTAAAAGAATTTACACCCGAGATATATAAAAATAAGTTTAAATTAAAAGTTAATCTGGGAATAACCAGAAGAGTTGTTTATGCTCTGAGCTAGTTTGTAGGGTAAGGGAACGAAATAATTGCAATTGTATATTAATGTATCTATCATACTTATGTTTGTTTAAATTCATTCTCAAGGGTACAAATAAAACCCATTTATTAGCAGCATAACTTTGACTCAATTTATTTCAAGAAGTAAATGAATAATTAATTTAGAATAACAAAAGTAACTCTGATTAGAGGTTATACGTTGTTAAATTTGAATTGCCGTAAGGGCAATAAGCATCAATACCAGTTTTTTAAAGAAAATTAACAATTATTTGATCTCATTAATTGGTTTTACACGGGATTTTCCTGAAATAAACCTGTGTGGCGCCCATTATTAAACAAGGAGTAATCGAACCTTGTCTATAAAGCAAGCTGGTTTTGGAAACTGTCTTGGCAGCTTATTAATTACAAAAAGTGAACTTCCGAACTTCCAGAATCACGATCAGGTACGTGGAAGTATATTTTTATAAATTTTGTTGTCCAGACGTGACTCGACATTACATACTTTGACGATAGTTAGCCTGGAGGAGGAGTTTCGCTGCCAGAATCGATGCGACGGCTACCTTCATCAATCGACCAGCTAGTACGCTTTATTCACTAAATTGAGCAACATTACTATTCAAACAATTTTACTGCAATTATTTTTATTTAAAAGAGTTTTTTTAAGAATAACTACAATTTTTATTCATCATAACTTGTAACTTAACTTTGATTTTCAATACTACATTTTAAACCTTGATAAAACTTATTAAACACCAGTAATCTATATTCGTAAGATATATTACAAATTGTCTAGCCCAACAGTGGGGCTTAACGTAGAGTAATCTAGTTGGGTTACAAATTGGTGCCCAACGTGGGGCTGAAAAAAATATTAAACAAAAATATTTTTAATATTTATAATAAGCCCGGCAAACACAAAAGAACAACCATGCCACATACACACCAACACGACACAAGATACAAGGCTAGCCAAGTAGAAGAGATACAGACAAATACGGAGACACCGGAGACACAACCAACGTCCGAAATGGAAGTCGCGACAAATAATAACATAGAAACTCGACCAGAAGAAACACCCCATGCAGAACCGGAAGTGGAAGTAAGGGTCGACAACCAACCCAGACAAACTGAGGGAGTCACGCAACCAGTGAATGCGAGCTGGTTGGAAATGATGAGAACGCTAATGGAAAATAACCAGAAGAAGATGGAAGAAACCTTGAATAGAAATAATGACTCAATAAATAAAAATATGGAATCGATCAACCAGAAGATGGACGACAACCAGAAAAAATAATGAACTATTGAATAAAAAATTAGACGACAACAATAAAAATATAGAGTTAATTAATAAAAATATGGAGTCGTTAAAAGAAGATAGTCTCAGAAATATAGAGTCATTGAAGGAAGATCTGAACTAGAAAACAGATGATACCAATAAAGCCATGGACGCGTTGAATAATAAAATAGACGACAACAACAGAGCGTTGAAAGAAGATTTGAATACCAAATTAAATGCTATTAGCAAGAAGATGGAGGAAAATAATGAAAAAATTAATACCAAAGTAGACACGGAGATAATAGTTGTGAGAAGAGAAATTACGGAAGTGCACGAAAGGTGTGAACAGCACGGTCAAGATTTGAAACGGACTAGAGAAGAGGTCGACGGGAGGATTGACAACATCGAGGAATTAACTGAAGCCCAGATCGAGTCGCTGAAAAGGATGAGCCAGGACGAGATCAAGCGAGTGAGGACAGACGTGGGTGAACGATGCGAAGAGATAAGTACGTCGGTGGACACTGTAAGAACTTTGACAGTCACAAACCGAGAAAAAATAGAAGAACTACGATAACGGGAGATCGTGCAGATGAGAGAGGAGATAGAAATCATCCGTAACCGTCCAGTACCGGGTCAGTACATCCAACCGACCGATAACCGTGACGTAATAAACTTCAAAAACTACAAGAAGAATCCAATCGAATTCTTAGAACGCATAGATGAAAACTTGGCCAGGATTCGAGAAAATAGGTGGACTGTGATAAGGAGTGTAATCGATGAATATTTTAAAGAGATTTATGACAATTGGTGGACTGCCACACGCCATGAAGTCCACAATTATGAAGAGTTTAAGACACAATTCCGTGCAAAGTATTGGTCGGAGGCCACACAGAATATAGTGCGTGACAACATCTGCCATGGCAAGTACGACGCAAATAGAGGAGCTACTATGACCTCTTACTTCCTAGGTAAGGTGTGTCTGGCGCGTAACCTGGAACCGAAAATACCGGAGGAATGCCTGGTTACCAAACTTTCTTACCATTTCGAGGAGGGAGTTGCCAAAGCACGCCAGTGGGGACAAGTAAAGACGATACAAGCCATGTCAGCCTTACTTGAAGACCAGGAGCATGAAGGTTATTACAGAAGAAGCCGCCGAAGGAACGAAAACTTCCAGGACAGGAGCGGTAATACAAATAACAACAATTCAAATTTCCGAAATTACCGAGGGAATTTCAATAACAATGTTAACAACTCAAATCAGAATCACGCTAATAATAATAATGAAAATAACTATAGACCCAGTAACCAATACAATAACAATAATAATACTGGTAACTATAACAATAACAATAATCCAAACCGACCCCAGAACCAAGGCGGAAATAACCCACCACAACAGTACTGCAGGGCTAACTATGTTCACGCCAACTACGAACCAGGTAGGAGGCGATACTACCCTCGACGAGATAGTTTCAGTGGGGACAGAAGAAATGCAAGGGGCGGACGTTGGAGAAGTAATAGCATCGAAGGCGACAGCCGCAACAATGATTATCGGCCGCAAGTTCACTTCGCTCCAGACCATGAGCAGAATCATCATGGAGGACGGCCGGAAACCAAAGAAAGAAACCAAGTAGTCACTCATGACAGGCGCCATGAAGAGAATGCCATCTCTTTAAACGCCTCGCGGCAGTGAGAAACTACGTAGACCCCTCGCTGATCCATTCTATTGGGTACAATTACGACGCAACTTCGAACAAAATTACTATATTACACAGTCATTACCTCAAGAACATAAGACAAGAGCTGTTAGAAGAAGAAGGAATCTATAGGAAGGAGTACCGAAGAAGCTTCATGAAGATGGACGAAGAGAAGAAATATGCTACAACAAAGAAGACTATAAACAATAGAGTACTTAAAGCAAATATTTCCAAAAGAAGAATAAGGCATTCCAAGAAAAAAGAAAGGTTATCAAGAACGACGGGACTGGATCATTGAAGGGTACGCCCAAGAAATAAAAGAATTGCGGAAGAAGAGAAACCAATCAATGGAAAGACCCAACCAGAAAACAAATGACGATCAACCAGAATTAGAAGAGGTACTAGAAGTCAATAATAACAAAGACCAGAAGGACGCTGGACACAGGGATACCAAAGATGATGAGAAGAAGAAGGCGAGAAAACGGGAAGCCGATGAAGATCTGATAGCCGCAAAATGGAAGAACCGCATGATAGGAAGGTATCTCCAAAACTACTAGTACTGTACATAGGCCCTTATACCATAACAAAGGACCATAAAAATAATACATATGAAATTACAGATACCATAAATAAAAAGGTCAAGGGTATCTATAACCAAGCATCTTTAAAGAAATATTATGTGTAAGGAAATTTGTTATGAGATGTTATTATAGGGTGCCAAATATCATAAACATGTCGTACTAGAGACAGCTATAAAAAATGTACCTGTGAAACGTAATTGTCCCAAAAAATGAACCCAATAGAATGGAGAAGCCCAAGAGAACCCCAACGTATAGACTACTAATGGAATTATTATTACAAAAGGATGAATTATATTATTATACGATGATTATAACAAGAGTGTTTAGTGTATAAAAAATTTTAAAAGTGTCTACAGTGAAAAGGTTATATTGGTGATCAAGAAGATCATTTATTATATTCAATGTATTGAAAATGTCTAATTGCCTATAACCAGCCTGTTTACTGCATTGTATCATGAAGAAGAATATGTATTAAATAAGAACCATGTTTGTTATATTAAACGATGGGAAAAAATGTGTATTATAAACCAAATGATTTTATGATAAGGAAAATATCTATTGTAGTGTATAAAACAAAAATATTGTATAACAAAAATGTATATAAAATAGTGATATAATGTTACTCTAATACTCCTATATTAATTTCAACCAATGAAAATATATTAAAATCATCCAGAATAAAGGTTTAACCAACTAACCTTTGAAGGAGTAGAGGGGAAGAATACCAAAGAGAGTTATAAAGAAGATGGCTATTATTATTATGGAAAGAAGAAAGAGAAAACCAAATATTGTCTATTAATATGTTAGTATTATATTATTATATTGTATTTAATTGTCAAATATTGTCTACTCCAAGAAATTATATAAAATCATCCAGAATAAAGGTTTAACCAACTAACCTTTGAAGGAGTAGAGGGGAAGAATACCAAAGAGAGCTATAAAGAAGATGGCTATTATTATTATGGAAAGAAGAAAGAGAAAACCAAATATTGTCTATTAATATGTTAGTATTATATTATTATAGTGTATCGTAATTATCAAATATTGTCTACTCCAAGAAATATATTAAAATCATCCAGAATCAAGGTTTAACCAGCTAACCTTTGAAGGAGAAGAGAGGAAGAACACCAAAGTGAGTAATTAAAGAAGATGGCTATTATTATTATTATGGAATGAAGAGAGAGAAAATCAAATATTATCTATTAATATGTTAGTATTATATTATTATATTGTATTTCATTGTCAAATATTGTCTACTCCAAGAAATATATTAAAATCGTCCAGAATAAGTGTTAAAGATTCCAACATTTGAAGGAGTAGAGAGGAAGAATATCAAAGAGCAGAATAATAAAGGAGAAGGCGTGAATAAGGAATGGAATAATTAAATAAGGGATAAATAAAGGTATTTATCATACTATAATAAGGGAAAAGGCGTATCATATTGAAGGTACCAAGACTATTTAGCATTTTAAGTAAACTATTAATGAGAATGATTATTATATGATATAAAAGAGAAAAATGTCTATGTATAAATAAAAAAAATAATTACCAAAATACTACTGTTATTGAGGAATAAAAAATATTAATTAAACGATGAAGAAAGTATCTAATTGTATTTACCAACAAGATATGTCAGAGGATATCTAACAAAAATGTTTAGTATATGAATACTGTAAACCCTGATAATTCAGGATAATTGTAAACTGTTGTTAAGAATAAAACTTGTAAACTATTAATAAGAGTGGAGTATTGTAAACTCAATATTTAAAAAACAACTGCATAATCATATAATGATGAATCTAAGTGTGTAAATTTAAGAATATTCAGATGAACCAAAACAAATTACCAACTACTATAGAAAAGTAACAACAAGGCTAACAAACAACATAGCCAATATGTCAAGTCTGAAAAGGAATAATTACCTGTGAAAAGAAGTATGTTAGCTAAAGTATAAAAGAATGAAATGTGATACCAATGAAACCTCTAATACCTTGAATGTTATATTGAATATGTTATATTATGGAAAAATGAATGATATGTTATATTTTGTGTTGCTACGTGCAATTTTTATTTTGTCCCAGACAGAGATGAGGATTCCTCTGATTCTGAGGATGTGTAGTTAAGGAACGGCGGAGAATGTATGCCACAGTGAGCCACTCTGATTCCGAACCCACTACAAATGTTAGGGAATTAAATGGTAATATATCAAGGATTATTAAGAAAAACCTGTGAGGTAAAAAATGAAAGAACCATAGAGTTTATCACGAAAATAAAGATGTGTAATGAGAAAGAAAAATGTATTATTGTAAGACAGGAAATTGTTAGTTTAAGAAATAAAACCTATTATAACTAAATGACTTAGAATATAAGAAACTTGAAAAATACTAGTAAGCTAAAAATTATATCACTAGCCAAGAACTCAATCTAGTGCAACACACTAACAGAATGTTAAATTCAATGCAGAAAGAAAAAAGCAGTAATAGTATATTAAAACCAAACTGAAATGATAATTTCTTCAAATGTAAAATTTCTCTCAAATTATCAATTTTGAGAGGGGAGTATATGTAACATGACCAAGTGTTACATAACCTAGACATGTACCAATAGAATCAATAAGTACACGAAAGTAATGTAAGTGAATAAATAATGATGAAAGTAGCGAAGAAGAGAAGGACCAACGAAGAAGAAAGAAGAAGAAGTACCACAAGAAGCAGTAAGGAATACACTGCATGACACTACAACAAATACTATGACTGACACTAACTAATGGACAAGCCAAGTTCACTATAAGCTGTCAAACAAGCCAGTCAATGACTTAAATGTAAAATCACATGTTTATAAAAGTAATTAAAGAATGACAAGAATAATATAATATCAGCAACAGTATTTGGCTGAAAATAAATAAACAATGACCAGTAAATAACAATGCCTAGGAATAAGACTAGCTATGGCCACAATGTAAAATTGAAACTTATATTACAATCCCAAGTGTAATCTTAAGAAGTAAGGATACTTGTAAGAGGAAACCTTATATGAATAAGTTACTTCCTCAATATACCAAATGTAACTAATGACCATTATTAAGGCATAAACCCGATGTGAAAGGTATGCCTAGGCTACGCCTAAAACGAACGATTGTCAGTAATTTGATAAGTAGAAAGGACTACTAGTGTAAATAAAATACACTGAACAATCATTATACCAAACGTAACAGTGAATATTATTAATATATTATGAATGTAACCACTCCATTATTAATGGGTAGCATAGAGTGAAATAGGATAGACAAAATGTAATTAGAAAGTAAGGATTATTCATAGTAATGTATCGCCCTAGTTAGCTAAGATTTGATAATTGTATTCACTAAATAGGTATTAAGTACAAAGATGGATGTATTAGTGTTCCGACAAAAACGTTTAAACGAAAACGCTATGTGAAACACAAAATGTAAATAGATAAGGAAGAATTGTGTCTGGCGTCACTAGCAGACGACAGTGCGAAGCCATGTATCTGAACGTTATTTATTTAGAAATGTCAGAGAAAGTGCGAATAAAACCAGTGTCAAACTATATCAAATTAAAGCGCACAAAATATCCTTTAATTTGATAGTGATAAAACCCCGATCGCAACGGTAATAAGTGCGTGACATGCATTAGCATCATTTGTAAATAGAAAGTGAGAAATTCGTTAGTTAACACTAACAACAACGGTAGCTGTCAATCAACTTCGCCAAATGACGGTTAGAAAACAATGCGTAATTTTCGTAACGTCTGGTTGAGCCAATCAAAAAATAGCTTATTAAATGAATTAATCACCTAAGCCCCATGAAGCCAGGGGGTATATAATCGGAATCCAGGTGGATCCGAGATACTTTTTTGTCATTAGCGAGGGCGAAAGGTTGTCGCTCGTCACCGCAAAATGCGTTAATAACATAGAGTATCATGTAAACAGTTCTTCCATTTAACCATTTCGGCCACACCAAGTAACTACACTACAGTTTATCTACAATCAGTGCATCGATGTGAAGTATTTATTTTATTTTGTGCGCGATAAATCGAACAAGAGAAAATAATTAACCTATAGTTAAATTAGTCCAATTTTGTTAGAAGAGGACGAATATTCTGTTCTTAGTGCGTGTGCAGTGTAATAAACCAGGGTCACTATAATCCGACCGCTGGAGTGTTTCAATTAAATTTTAATCTATAAGATTAAAATAAAAAGGTAACATTGTGACAATTTATTTCATTAATCTGAGTGTACTGATATTTTTTCAACACAAAATTTGTACTGACGCATAACATCAAAACTTTCTATATGTTACACGGTGATTGAATTTATTTAGTGGATTTGTTAATCCTATATAAGATTCATTTTAGTCTTAAGTGGTATAAAATATTTGTGAATAATTAAGCGAGCGTGACGAACGCATAACCTAGAAATAGGTCTGATTTTTTTAAAACAAAGAGGCCGAATAAGTAAATATTGTTTTATGTTAAATAATTAACTTCTGTATAGGCATGAACGTTCTTTCTTGTGTTTAAAAGAATTTACGCCCGAGATATATAAAAATAAGTTTAAATTAAAAGTTAATCTGGGAATAACCAGAAGAGTTGTTTATGCTCTGAGCTAGTTTGTAGGGTAAGGGAATGAAATAATTGCAATTGTATATTAATGTATCTATCATACTTATGTTTGTTTAAATTCATTCTCAAGGGTACAAATAAAACCCATTTATTAGCAGCATAACTCTGACTCAATTTATTTCAAGAAGTAAATGAATATTTAATTTAGAATAACAAAAGCAACTCTGATTAGAGGTTATACGTTGTTAAATTTGAATTGCCGTAAGGGCAATAAGCATCAATACCAGTTTTTTAAAGAAAATTAACAATTATTTGATCTCATTAATTGGTTTTACACGGGATTTTCCTTAAATAAACCTGTGTGGCGCCCATTATTAAACAAGGAGTAATCGAACCTTGTCTATAAAGCAAGCTGGTTTTGGAAACTGTCTTGGCAGCTTATTAATTACAAAAAGTGAACTTCCGAACTTCCAGAATCACGATCAGGTACGTTGAAGTATATTTTTATAAATTTTGTTGTCCAGACGTGACTCGACATTACATACTTTGACGATAGTTAGCCTGGAGGAGGAGTTTCGCTGCCAGAATCGATGCGACGGCTACCTTCATCAATCGACCAGCTAGTACGCTTTATTCACTAAATTGAGCAACATTACTATTCAAACAATTTTACTGCAATTATTTTTATTTAAAAGAGTTCTTTTAAGAATAACTACAATTTTTATTCATCATAACTTGTAACTTAACTTTGATTTTCAATACTACATTTTAAACCTAGATAAAACTTATTAAACACCAGTAATCTGATTCGTAAGGTATATTACAAATTGGCTAGCCCAACAGTGGGGCTTAACGTAGAGTAATGTAGTTGGGTTACAAAACCAATGATAAATGTCAGACCAAATAACAAGTTACAGGATACAATACAGTTAAAATAAAATTGTAAACTAAATTGTAAGCCTAGTTTAAGAATAGAGTGAAAACAATTAAAAAGACTACCAATAGTGTAGAAACCAACCAAAACTTACCCTAGTGTGAGAAGTCATTTAAAAAGACTACCAATAGTGTAGAAACCAACCAAAACTTACCATAGTGTAAAAAATTATTTAAAGGACTACCATTAGTGTAGACAATAATAAGTGACACACTATAATAAAGAATAGTGTAAGAAATAGAAATCAATTAAAAAGACTACCATCAGTGTAGAGAATTACCCTATAAAAAAAACTAAAAATAAAAGACAGTCTCATGACTAAGAATAGTTTTAATGATAAAAGTGTTTTAAAAATTAAGTAATATAAGAATTTAATAGGTATAAGATGTTTTTATTTTATTGTATTAGCAAATTAGGTATAGTGGATACAAGAGACAGTTAATAACTGAAAGTGTCATTAGTTATAAGATGTTTTTATTTTAATGTGTTATCAAAATAGTTATAGTAATTAAAGGAGACAGTTAATATAACTGAAGGTGTTATTAGGAATAAGATGTTTTAATAGGATTAGGTTTGTTATAAAAGGAAACATAAAAACAAAGGACAGCCAATGACTGATAATATTGCTGATAATAAGATGTTTCCATTATAATTCTATATATATAAAAAATAATAGACATAAGATGTTTTTGTTATGTTTAAGTGATAAAAAAAAAAATTTAGTAGATATAAGATATTCTGTTGTATTTGAAATAATGTTCAATAATTTCCAAGTTGACACGAACTCAACATATTTGAACACAGAACACTGCACCAAATAACTATCACAGAACGATATCGCCGAGGAGGGAAGAACAATTCACACAATTTTCCAGGGAAACTACAACCTCGCAGAGGAAGGAATTCGCATTTTATTTCTGAGGGAGAAGAACATAGCGTCAGCGTTGTGTAGCAGAAATCAACAAGGTGAACGGCGGCCATTTTCATTGCAGAGCGACCAGCACATCGACACTGCCTCCTCGAGTCAGTGACGTCATTCTACGAAATGGTTCGACCTTTATTTAATAATTGACAATTTTCATAATCCTGTTATTTTTCAGCAAATAATAATTTATTTTAAGATAATTGTAAGTACTGTATCTTGTTCCTTGCCCTCTCTGACCATTTTGACAGTTAAAAGAACCCGAAATAATTAATTTTGTAACATTATATTTTGTCATTTTTGTTCACAATCGACCTGAGCGAATCTCAATCAATGCCTGGTCCATGAGCGTAAGATTGGCGCACAATTTCAAATTTTAAGAAATAAACATCATAATTACTCAATTACATGTGTTCATAATTATTTGTACGGTAAATAGTAGCTTTTTCTTTCTTCTAAAAATAATTTAGAATTATTAGAGAAATATACCAAGAAGAAGAAGAAGAAGAGGACCGAAGTTAGAAAAGAGAATACTAGATCCGACTACATAACTAGATTATCTATAGAGAACAAATATTTTAAAAAACACAATATCTCATTTATTCAATTGAAGGTAATTAAAAAAATTTACAATTAATTAATTATTCAATTAATTAATTAATCAAAAAAATTTATTAAATTTATAACTAACAACAAAATTTTTTATTATCAACATTAATTATTATCTATCTAATTTTATTTGTTTTATAACAAATTGACGTTCAACTAAGGGGCTGAAAATAGGAATCAATAGATCTATAAAATAAGGACAATTCGTCCAGTTTCCTATTTTAGCTCGGCAGCTGTCAACAGGTCAGAAAAAGAAACAAGATGCACAGGAGGGCGACATCAAAGAAAAGGGCGGTGGAGGCCGAACAGGAAATAGATATGGAGGATAAGGAGGCGACACCCGTGGAAGATATAGAATCGAGATTACCTCCAGCAGAACCAACCGAACCAGAATCCCAAGGGAAACAACCCGACAAGCCGACATGAACAGAGAATGTGGAAATGAAGGAAATGCTCAGGCTAATGATGGAGAAGATGGAAGAGTTAAGGGAAGATAGTAAGGAAATGAAGGAAGAATTGGGCAATAAAATTGGGAGATACAAGTAAGAAGATGGAGGAGAAGATGGAAGAAAATAGTAAGAAGGCGAAAGAAAACAGTAAGAAGATGGAGGAGAAGATGGAAGAAAACAGTAAGAAGATGGAGGAGAAAATGGACGAAATAAAAAATAATAATAAATTATTAATGGAGGAAAATATTCAGAAAATAGAGGAGAAAATGGAGGAAATAAAGACTGACAATAAACAGTCGAAAGAGGAATTAACCCAGATAAGCCAAAAATTGGAAGAGACCAATAAGAGGATGGAAGAAACAAGTAAGAAAATGGAAAGTAATAATCAACAACTAAGAGAAGAATTGAGGGAGACTAACCAAGAGAATATGAACCGGTTAGATGGGAAGATGGAAGCCTTGAAGGAAGAATTGAGTCAGAAGATAGCTGAAAACAATGAGACAATCAGCAAGAAAGTAGAAGAGGAAATAACGGTGAATGAACAAAAGATTACAAGGGCTGACGAAAGATGGAGTCAGACGGAACGAGAAGTACAGAGTATCAAGATTGAAATAAATACTAAGGTTACGAACATTGAAGAAACGAATAAGAGGAATTTAGAAGAGAAAATAAAGGAAACACGTGAAGAATGGGAAAGAGTGCAGAACCATTTCACTGAAAAATGTGACGGCATTGAAGCTGCTGTGACCAGTAACAACAGTCAGGTGCGACAGAATCAACAGATATAGATCTTTTCCATAGTCGACCAACCAGCATTACCACATGTCCGAATAACGAAAATCGTGAAGGGATTAACTTCAGGTTTTTCAAAAATAAACCCATGGAGTTCCTAGCCAGAATCGAAGAGTACTTCACTAAACACAGATGCAACCGCTGGAGAGAGAATAAAGAAGTACTGGACGAATCCTTCAAGGAGATAGCCGATAATTGGTGGATGGCGATCAGAGATAAAGTGACAGACTACCAACAATTCAAAAGGCTATTCAAGGCCAAATATTGGTCTGAATCGACACAAAATATCGCCAGAGACGGGATCTGTCATGAAAAATATAACCCATATGGAAACCAGACTCTAACAGCGTATTTCTTGGGAAAGGTGTGTGTGGCCAAACATTTAGAGCCCCGAATACCGGAAGAATGCTTGGTCAGCAAGCTCTCCTACCACTATGAGGAAGATATCATCAGAGCTAGAAGAAACAGTCAAATAAAGACTGTACAAGCAATGACCGAACTTTTGGAAATGTATGAGCACGAGGATTACTACCGCCAAAGTCGCAGGAGATACGAAAGGCCAGAGACAAGAAATAACACGAGTAGTACAAATAATAATAATCGGCAGAACGGCAACAACAACAACAATAATTATAGTTCCGCAAACCGGAATAATGCCGAATACAACAATAACCCTCGTAATAATAATAATTCCCCTAGATATAATAACAATAATAATAATAATAATAATAATATTCCCAGAAATAATAATAGTGAGGGTAACAATAATAATAATAATGATAACCGTCCGCCTAACAACAACGGTTATTATAATAACCGTAATTATGTTCCGAATGGTCAGAGAAACCCCAACACACGTAATAACAATTATTATGGTAACTATAACAGAAATTACCCGAATGGAGGTAATAATAATAATTACAGGACATATCGACCCCATATCAATTACATCAGAGCGGAAGGCAGTGGACAGAGGAGATACCAGCCTCAACGAAGGAGCCGATACTACGAGTATGAAACCTTTCAAGGGAATCAGGGAGGTAATCGTTACAGAGAGTATGAACCCAGACGCAGTTCAAGCCTGGACAATCAAAGAAGACTGCCTGTAACGGAGGCCCAACAAGATGATAGTGCTGAACCAAACGAAGCAGTCTCAGGACTCCAAGTTGATGCTGCTAACAGCCTAATCCGTAATGATGCGGAGCATTTAAACGAACGGAGGCAGTAATAAATCCCTATAACCCTTTACTGCTCCAATCTGCTGGGTATGGACAAGAGGTAAAATTGCGTGAAGAAAAGAAAAATTTTACTATTATATATAACAATTACTTAAAAGATATCCGTAAGGACTTGTTAGAAGAGAACGAGGTAAACATTAATAATAATGACAACGAGATCATTTACATAATTGCAGAAATCGAGAGTATTTCTGTTCCCATAATGATAGACACTGGAGCAAATGTCTCTATAATAAACCATAATGAATTGGACCGGATACAGCAGGAATGCCACCAAAACTTACCAGTACTACCTATTACTAATATTATGCTTGTAGGAGCTACCTGCCCATACCTGATTATTAAAGATAGTAACAACAATACTTATGTATTAAAAGATATCAATTCAAATAAAGTAAAAGGAACCTATAATCAGTTATCAATCAAAAAATATATAGAGGAGAGATAAAAAATAACTAAATTCAAAAAATAGTAAGACCAACTTACACCAATTATTTGAAAAAACCAATATGTATAAAAAAGAAGTTGGATGAAGAAAAATAACTAAATTCAAAAAATAGTAAGACCAACTTACACCAATTGTTTGAAAAAACCAATATGTATAAAAAAGAAGTTGGATGAAGAAAAATAACAAAATTCAAAAAATTAGTAAGGACAACTTGCAAGAACTATTCGAATTAATTATGATGTAACAAAACGAATTTAGATGAATAAAAATAACAAAGTTCAAAAAAATTAGTAAGGACAACTTACAAGAACTATTCGAATTAATTATGATGTAACAAAACGAATTTAGATGAATAAAAATAACAAAATTCAAAAAATTAGTAAGGCCAACTTACATAAAATATTTGAAAAAACTATTATGAAAAAAAAACGAATTTAGATGAAGAAAATATCTAAAATCAAAAGGGTTGTAAGACCAACTTACAAGAATTATTTGGAAGAAACTATTAAAATAACAAAAATTCAAAAAGTTGTAAGACCTACTTACTTGAACTGTTTGAGAGAAACTATTAAACACTTATATATAAAAAGAATTTTGGAGAAAAGATCTAAAGTCGAAAAATAGTAAGTACAACTCACAAGAATGATGAGATATAACTATTGAATATAAAAAGAATTTTTTGTGAGAAAAAGCTACAAAATTCTAAAAGAGTAAGAACAAATTATACTCATAATTTGAGTGAACTCTTACATAAAAGAATTTGAAAGTAAATGGAGTACAAATGTGTAAACTTTCTCAAACTCTCCAGAGACAAAGCAAAAGGAACATGTTCCAGTAAATAAAGAGAACAACCAATATTAAACAATTGAATAATTTAATGTTACCAGAACAATATATTAATAAATGTGAAAAGTGTCATACGAAGGAACGTAGCAAATCTTCATAAAAATCTGTGTTAATAAAGAAAAAAAACCCTAAATAAACTATCACAGCTATAAAAACTATACTATAGTTTGTATTGCAATAGTGACTATGCTAACTGTAACCACTATTATCAACAATGTAAATGAGACAATTTAAGACAAAAATGATACAGAATTTCAAATGAAAAGGAAAGAAGAAACCAGAATATTTTATAATTTAATCAAAATAACTTAACCAAACTCACAAAGAAAATAACTTGATAAAGATGAAACAATGAAGAAGGACCAACTAAGTAAAAACCAAGTATTAAGACCAGAAACTAAAAACCCTGGTACCATGATGATAATATTGTTGTAATACCCACTATTATAGTGATAATTGATAAAGAAGGAATTAATGTTATGCCATGAGCAATAAAACGACTCATTGGATACCAAATGAGAGGAAAAAAAATCTATATAAATGCTAATTACTATGTAAACAAGATAAAAAGATGAAATGTATATTATACCACATACCTAAACCACATAATATGGAATGAGCTTTGATAGAGAAGAAGAGTCAAGTGTATAAAAGTATTAATTGATATAAAATATTATGAAGTGAAGAATCCAAGGATGTTTATTATTAGTCAAAAGAGACTACTTTTACTGATTATTTATTTTTATGACTGGATGTAGAAAAATTCCATCAGTCTTATATTTTGAGCAGAGATGATAATTCCTCTGGGCTCAGCTAAGTGAAGTATTGGCCAGCAGAGATTGAAGCCAAATGTGCCACTCTGAACTGTTCCAACTCACATGTTAGGGAATGTTAGGGAGTAAACATACAGGTGAGGAAGCACCAAATAAGAAAAGATATAAAATGATAATGTTATACACAAGATTGATGATTACTTATTAATAAAAAAAGAAGCTAATGAAGGAGATACATATCATCTGAGAGAAAGCAACGGTGGAAAAAGAAGGTATATAAAGTGAAATCACGAATAAAATATGGTAAATAAAAAGAATTAGTAGTAATTATTTCATCCATACTAAGAGTATGATCTGAACTAATCACTTTTACAGGAGAGCATATGTAGCATAACAGAATTATCACCTTAAAATTTAACTTAATACAACATGAATAAAGAAGAAAATGTCAATAGTGAGTGAGAATAATAAATGGTTAAAAAATAAACTAAAGAAACTGTTCATCAAGTCGATAAAATGTTAATAAAATTAAACAGAATAACAAAGAGAACTCTTGGTCCATATATAAATAACCAACTAATAAAACTCCAATAAAACAGCAGTATACCAGTAGGTTGGGGAGCAGTAAAAGAAAAGACAAAGGTAAAAAGGTAAACAAAATATTAATAAGGGGAAATTTATTAAATTAAGAAGCAGAGAAACCCCAAGACACAAAACCAATAACAAATTAATAAGGAGCTGTAAATGAGAAAAGGACATGAAACCACAAGATACGAAAATACTAATATAATGAGAAGGAAGAGACAAAATATGTCAAGGTTCATAAAAGGAATATATCAACAAGAAAGGATATCCACTAAAACATTATGAGGAATGAATATACCCAATTTTTACACAATTGAAACCAATGATAAATGTCAGACCAAATAACAAGTTACAGGATACAATACAGTTAAAATAAAATTGTAAACTAAATTGTAAGCCTAGTTTAAGAATAGAGTGAAAACAATTAAAAAGACTACCAATAGTGTAGAAACCAACCAAAACTTACCCTAGTGTGAGAAGTCATTTAAAAAGACTACCAATAGTGTAGAAACCAACCAAAACTTACCATAGTGTAAAAAATTATTTAAAGGACTACCATTAGTGTAGACAATAATAAGTGACACACTATAATAAAGAATAGTGTAAGAAATAGAAATCAATTAAAAAGACTACCATCAGTGTAGAGAATTACCCTATAAAAAAAAAACTACAAATAAAAGACAGTCTCATGACTTAAGAATAGTTTTAATGATAAAAGTGTTTTAAAAATTAAGTAATATAAGAATTTAATAGGTATAAGATGTTTTTATTTTATTGTATTAGCAAATTAGGTATAGTGGATACAAGAGACAGTTAATAACTGAAAGTGTCATTAGTTATAAGATGTTTTTATTTTAATGTGTTATCAAAATAGTTATAGTAATTAAAGGAGACAGTTAATATAACTGAAGGTGTTATTAGGAATAAGATGTTTTAATAGGATTAGGTTTGTTATAAAAGGAAACATAAAAACAAAGGACAGCCAATGACTGATAATATTGCTGATAATAAGATGTTTCAATTATAATTCTATATATATATATATATATATATATAAAATAATATACATAAAATGTTTTTGTTATGTTTAAATGTTTAAGTGATATAAAAAAAAAAATTTAGTAGATATAAGATATTCTGTTGTATTTGAAATAATGTTCAATAATTTCCAAGTTTGTTAAGGCAGAGAAGGCAAGTAGGTAATAGGAATATTGTATTTTTATTAAACTGTCAACCATATAAAGAGTAATAAGGCAAATTAACTAACACACCACAATAGAAAAACAAAACAGCATTGTAAACAAACATCATCTATCATAGAGTCAAACTCAAATAAATAAATTCAATCAAACTGCATATAATGAATAGAAACTAGTCCATACAACACAAACATATGAAAATGTAATCAGTACAGAAACAAATATTAGCAAATGTAATGACAAAAGAATAAAATTAACTTTATTTGGAAATAAATAATACTAGGCCTAAGGGGTACTCAACTCAGATAAAAAGTAAATTAATCAATATTGGAGTATTATAACAACAAATTATTAACAACAAGCAATAATCATGGAGTGAGTAAGATTATTTAAGGGAAATATTAACATAAAATCACTTGTAAACCATTTAAATACTAAAATTTTAAAAAATACAAGGCCTACAATAAATAGCAAAAATTGTAAATTTTAGGCTTATCTGAACTTAAAACAGACCCAATTATATATCAAACTATGTAAAATTAGCTTAAGAATATTGCTGAATAGTTAATTTTCGTAAAATTAATAAATAATTAAGTTACAGCAATAAATAGGAAACTTGTCATGTATGTTTATGAGTTGAAATCAAATCCAAGACATGTAAATTTGTAAAAAACAATGGGAAGAGGAAAAAGACATTTTATAAATTACCACAAAACGACGACTTTAAGTCATCAGTCTATTGTTAATCGTGAATGTGTACAGATCAGAATTTACTGACGGAAGATCTAAAAAATAGAAATAGTGTAAAAACAATGACGTACAACCTCAAAAAGTGTTACTGAGGTTACCAAATAGAAAACAACACCACTACTTTATAAATAACACCAAAACCGAAACAGAACAAGAGTAATAGTAATACCCATTACTAGAACGAGAAATCAACTGCCATTTTGAGCAAAATTCAACAAACATTATCTGGACACGAACTCAACATATTTGAACACAGAACACTGCACCAAATAACTATCACAGAACGATATCGCTGAGGAGGGAAGAACACTTCACACAATTTTCCAGGGATACTACAACCTCGCAGAGGAAGGAATTCGCATTTTATTTCTGAGGGAGAAGAACATAGTGTCAGCGTTGTGTAGCAGAAATCAATGAGGTGAACGGCGGCCATTTTCATTGCAGAGCGACCAGCATATCGACACTGCCTTCACGAGTCAGTGACGTCATTCTACGAAATGGTTCGATCTTTATTTAATAATTGACAATTTTCATAATCCTGTTATTTTTCAGCAAATAATAATTTATTTTAAGATAATTGTACGTATTGTATCTTGTTCCTTGCCCTCTCTGACCATTTCGACAGTTAAAAGAACCCGAAATAATTAATTTTGTAACATTATATTTCGTCATTTTTGTTCACAATCGACTTGAGCGAATCTCAATCAATGCCTGGTCCATGCGCGTAAGATTGGCGCACAATTTCAAATTTTAAGAAATAAACATCATAATTACTCAATTACATGTGTTCATAATTATTTGTACGGTAAATAGTAGCTTTTTCTTTCTTCTAAAAATAATTTAGAATTATTAGAGAAATATACCAAGAAGAAGAAGAAGAGGAGCGAAGTTAGAAAAGAGAATACTAGATCCGACTACATAACTAGATTATCTATAGAGAACAAATATTTTAAAAAACACAATATCTCATTTATTCAATTGAAGGTAATTAAAAAAAATACAATTAATTAATTAACTTATTCAATTAATTAAACAAAAAATTTTTTTTTTTAATTTATAAAAAATTTTTTATTAAATTTATAACAACAAAATTTTTTATTATCAACATCAATTTATAATCTCTATTTTATTTGTTTTATAACAATATTTATTCCTCTTGAACATTTTCACAACCTTCAATATCTTTTAACAATTCAATAATCTCTTTATTTCCAGAAAGATTATCATTTTCGGCACTTTCTTTAGTTTCAGCGTCGCAATTTTCCGTCATTTCTGGCTACAGCTTTTTCCAAGAATTTCTTAATGTTTTTTGAGAAACATCTTACTATGCTGCAGCAGACATGTTTATAAAAAAACAGGTTGTTTTTAGTAAAAATCGTGTTTTAAAATTCACCGGTAATCGTTGAAAAAAAATTATTTTGAAAACTTATTCCGGATAAGCCGGAATTCCGGGTAAATGAAGGCCGGATAAATGAGAGTGTAGTGTAGTTGCATATAACAAATTTTTAATACTGGACATAGTTACTACATCAATAGTGTAAACTTTGACAAACTGAGCCAAATCCTCCCTTCTTGTTTTTCTTCCAAGAATAATAGAGTTCCGGTCCAAGGAAAGAACAACATATTTATATAATATTATTCATGTCATTACTACATACTCCACACTGAAAAATCAAGGAGCACTGTACTCCTTTGACTGAACATAGGACTGACTTTGGAAACAGGAACCTGGTGGAGAGGGCAGTAAAGTAAAAACCATCTGCTAATTTTTACAGAAAATATAAAACTTTTGACCATCAGAAGAAGAAACACAACTTGCAATTGGAGCCCTAAAAAATAATAAAGCATCTGGAGAGGATCAGATAGAGGCAGAAATGCTAAAGTATGAGGGTGATATGATTGTCAAACGATTGCATAACTTAACTGAAAGGATCTTGATTGAGGGAAAGATGCCAAGAGACTGGAAATTAGGTGTAATATGCCCAGTGCACAAGAAGAATGATGAATCAGTGTGCGAGAATTATCGTAGCATTACACTTGTAAGTATTGTATACAAAGTGCTAGCAAAAATATTAGCCTGGAGACTAGAGACACTTGCAGAGGACATTGTAGGGGAATACCAGTGTGGTTTCAGGAAGAAGAAAGCCACCACTGACCAAGTCTTCCTAATATGACAAATAATGGAAAACTGCCATGAATACCAAATTGAGATTTGGTTGTAGATCACAATCATATGACAAAGTGTAATAGAGAGAATGGAAGAGTTTGGTATGCCAGGGAAACCCTGATAAAAATGACACTGGAAGGAACATGGACCAAGGTGCAAGTGGAAGGAGAGCTTACAGAAGAATTTGATGTTCAAAGGGGGCTTAGACAAGGAGATGTGCTCTCTACAATTCTGTTTAACTTAGCTCTCGAAAAAGCAGTAAGGCAAATGCCTATAAACCCAGGGGGCACGATATTTAACAGAATACTGCAGTGTCTACCTTATGCTGATGACATAGTACTTATCTCACGAAGCCAACAAGACCTAAAAGATGGTTTCTTGAATCTATAAAAGGCCGCACCAAATTTATGTCTAAAAGTAAATACTGAAATGACCAAATACACGTTAGCAGGCAGTAAAATACAAGAGAGAAGACTAATTTGAATTACCATAGCAATTCCTGGTAATTGGAAGACACAAATTTCAAAAGGTTGCAAATTTGTTATATCTGGGCTCACTACTTACTGAGGACAACACTGTGACCAAAGAAATAAAAGAAAGGATATCTGCCGGAAATCAAGATTTGTCTCTATAAAACAGTTCTTAAGCCAGTGGTCATGTATGGGTCCAAAACTTGGACAATGACAGTGACAGAGGAAGAGCGGTTGTGTAAGTGGGAAAGAAAAGTTCTCAGAAGGATATTTGGTGCAATGAACGTCCAAGGAGCATGGAGAATAAGGTCAAATGCAGAAATCCAGGAAATCTATGGAGAACCAGATATCGTCACTGACATAAAGAAAAGTAGAATCCGGTGGGCAGGGCATGTCCAGAGAATGTTAGACATCCACATTGAAGAAAATTTTTATGGTGAGACCAGGTGGAAGAAGGAGTGTCGCCCAAAAAACAATGGGTGGATGATCTTGAGGACAACCTGTGCAGGCTCAGTGTAAGAAAATGGATACTAAGAGCAGAGGTTCAAGACAACTGGAGGCAGATTATCCAGGAGGCCAAGGATCTCCAATAGCTGTACCACCAATTAAGAAGAAAATTTTTGTAAAAAATAAGAGGCAAAATTATTTTACCTTTAATAATGTATATTAAAGGTAAAAACCCTATATCAAATTATTATCAAAAGAAGTGCCTGAACATGGGCTCTCGTCAACAGCGTATCTAGAATTTGGCTTGGGGGGGGGGGGGCAGGTCCAGTTGAGTTGGCTTCATACAAAAAAAAAAATAAGTTATGGCTAATCAATACTACTACCTTTAAAGTGGCTGAAAAAAAATGAGCGATAACATTCTGAAATCAATCCCATTAAAGTAAACAGTAATAACACAATAAAAATATCATTATTGAAATATTATTTACAAGATACTGACTGAAATGTGTTTTCCTGTATTTCATATTTCAAATGTATACACAAATTCAGTGTAATAAACCTGTTTGTACTTCATAAAAGAGTTACTACTACCTTAGCGTACACTGCTGAAAAAATAATAAAACAACCTAAGAATTAAGAGATTAACAAAATTACTTGACACTTTTTTTGACTCTCTGGGGCGGTGTTTCCCCTCCTGTAAATATGCCCCCACCTTGTTTTAATGGAATCCTGTCGACATGTATCTCAATTAAGTATTTCAACAATAAACATTTATTTTATGATACTAATAAATTACCATATAAATATCACTAAAAGAGTAAGTACAAAATAATAAGTACCAATATCAAAATTATCACTTTGTACTTTAGGTATATTAATAAGAAGTCAGTGGCATAACAGCTGGACATGTAATTGGGGGGGGCTGTAGACTAAGGGGGCCCACAGAAACATTCCCCTTATTTTTTTAAGAATGGATATAAATCATTAAACTTAAGTAAAACCAAGTTTCCCTGTATGTATTTTAACATAAAAACAAATACAATAATTTTTTACTGTTATTTTACCAGTACCTAATGATGTACTTTGAGAGTATGAATTATTTGGTTAACTGCACAATAGAGTGGTGATTCCAGTTAAGAATGCACTGAGGCCAGTGGCCAGGCCGGCATTGTATTCATTACAAGTTGTGAAAGGAAACTAATAAATGAGCCAAAGTATTGGGTTGCACTGTAAATATTACTCAGACGGCAGCTTCAAATTTAGCCTTTAGAGAAGACAGGACAGCCCAATAGTGGAAACATTTTGGCAATTATTGATCTTCTGAGTAAATATGATCCACTACTTCAAGAGATAATCAGTGGTCCGTAAAACAGGGAGCAGTACAAGTCAAAAAATGCAAAATGAACTCATTCAGGTTTTATCTAAAAAAGTTAAAAATATTATTTTGAAACAGATTGAATCTCTTCAACTTTTCCTGTTATAATGGATACTGCACAAGACGTTAACAGAAAAGATCAACTGAATTAAATAATCAGATACACCTAAATTTCCAAAGACGAAACGGAAAGGCCCACCAACCTAAAAAGTTACAATAAAAGCTTTTCAGGATTTATAGAAATAACCGATGAACTGGTCGAGACTTCTAGGCTTATAGGAGAGGAGGTTTTTTAAAGTCTTGAGGAGAATGTATTCTGTTTACTTTATAGAATTTTATGATCTGGCACAGCTATAAGGACGGGTTAGTATTCAAGAGGGAACAATGGCATGAATTAAGTAAGGTTAGTGGGGGGGGGGCTCAAAGAATACCTGTGGGGAGGCCCAGAAAAAAGTGTTATGCCACTGAAAGCAGTCACTGTTTTTGATTTACCACCGAGACAAATTCATGTTTAATAAAATACTTGGAAAGTATTATAATCTACTTAATCTATCTTTTGTTTTGACATTGGGGATTTACAGAAGAAGTAGGAATTTGGTGTTTTTTTTTGAACTAGTAATTCACTGATGATGTTTTTAGTAACTCTCAAAGTAACAAATGAATGTTACAAGTTTGTGCTGCCAAACACAGCTTTGTTTCAATGCATGTCTTATACAATAATACAGTACCACGGACGGCTCTAGTAGAAGGCCAGAATATTAAACGTTCAACACTGGAACCAGCTGATATTTTAGGCCTACTAGACGATCTCTTAATTTATGTATTTCAATAATCAAATCGCGTCATTTTTAGTTGCTTGTTAACAGCAGTTTTATAATTCTCCATTTTTCGCAAATTAAAAGTTTATTATGTAAAATACTGTTATATTATTTAAGAAATATAATAATTAACTCAGTCACATTATGTGAATTCAATAATTTGAACAAAATTAATTCATTAGGCCTAACACTAATTCACTAATTTCTTCAACTTAAACGTATAATACTAAGTGCGCACATACCTATAATTTAGACTTAGCTATAAATAGGCCTGCTCGTGATTTTACTAAAGCTATGTAATTAAATCAAAATATAACATGTTCACTTTAGGTATTTTATTACACTATGCTTATAGGGCTCAGACGCAATGTTTAATATTCTGGCCTTCTACTAGAGCCGGCCATGACAGTACCCATTATAGATCATTTCTTGTCAAAGCTCTTAATACAAATGTTATGAGGAGAATAAATATTTCACTTGCCGTTAACAAATCTGTTATACTGAATAAACATTGTACTAAACAGTCTGTAATTGAAGACATGGGTTTGTAGCACAACTTGGCAATATTGTACTCCCACTACTTCAGCTGTTAATGTGAAAGTGATGAAAAACCAATTGCAACTAACAAATACAAGTATTGCGTTACACAAATAAAAATGACCAATGAAACACTTAAATCACAACATACACAAATATCAGGACCATTTTAAATATGAAATTTACACAAAATAGATGACACACATGGATTTATACAAGTTGCGAGTTCCAGAAATTGTTGGATATAATGTGTTCATATCATATTTTACCCGTTTTTTTACAACACTGAAAATGGAATGTCTTATTGAAGAAATCAACATCTTGAGGCACATTGCTGATTAACTAGTTAAAACAGTACATTAACAGATAAATTATTTGCGAGACACAGAAATGAAATTATGTATATACAGGGACGCACTTGTACCTTGGGTCAGGAATTTTTCAAATCATTAATGTTTATATAATTTTCAAGGTATTTTGAATTTTTACTTCTATGTTACGTAAGGAAATGGAAATATAGTGTTTGCAAAAAAAATCATGTTCAAGATAAGGGCTGATTCTGATTGTACACCTTCAAAACATGAAGAAGTCATTTTCTGAAAAGTGTGTGTGTGTATAGAATTTTTTCTATGGCGAATGATAACTGCCACAAATTCAAAAATTAGTTTGCTGATATCAAGTAAAGTATAAGTATTTAATTTTAAAGACTAAGATACCTTAGCAATTACTTATGATAAAACTGTTACTCTATGAAAGTCTGAATATCATTAATGGTGGGGATCGGTTCAGGAGGAGGGATGATTATGTGTGTAGTTCAGTTTCTTTATAAGAATAAAGTACCTAATTTTTATAGATTAAGTGACTTGAAAATAACATTATAACAAACGAATACCCATATAACAAAAATTATCAAAAGATCACAAAGATAAATAGTGAAAATAGTTTGAGGGCGGATGATTTTTTTTTTTAGAAATTATTGAACCAAATTCAAGAAAATGATTTTAAACATAAATCTTAGAACATGGAAGTCATGTATGGTTCTCCATACCGATATTTAAATGTTGGCATACGATTTAAAAGAATTCCTATTTGATAGATTGTTTTCATAATTTTTAATGTATTATTTCTGTATTTTTTAAATTTATGCCAATTATATAACCATATCGTATCTTGGATCTTACACTGAACCATGGGCCAAAATTTTAACTAATGTTAAATATAATTATTTAACTACCAACTCGGAACACAAAGTTTTTTATGGGTAAAAACGTAAAAGTTTTACCTTATAGCCTGAACCGGTTTTCGCTTTTAAAAAGCTTTTTCAGAGGCTGCCACTGGGAGCACTGTCCGTCTTGATGTTGGCGACGGTATCGACTTTTGAAAGATCGATATTGTGTGTGCGGGGTGTGATATGTTCGAATAATGCATGTGATTTGAATTGTTCTAGTGTCTAGTTTGTATGTACGTGTAGAATGTTCATGTTATTGTCGATGTTTTTGTATGTGTGGTTTGCTTCAATGAGGTTGTTTGCAAAGGGGGATTCTATAGTGGAGTGTAGTGCCTTTGTGTGTTCAATGTTTCTTTGTTTGAAGCTACGTCCTGTCTGGCCTATGTAGAATGTGTATGTATGTGTGTAACTGGTTCAGGCTATAAGGTAAAACTTTTACGTTTTTACCCATAAAAACTTAGTGTTCCAAGTCGGTAGTGAAATAATTATATATAGTTAAGTAACGGACACGTCATGGACAGCAAAATCCAAGAATTTAACTAATGTATAAAAGATAAGGTTTTAAATACAAACTAATTATATAAAATAACTAGACTATAATGAAAAAGATTAAATTTTTATTACAATCAATACAACATAAAACATACATTTAATACAACTTATAGACAACTTTAAAACTTGATTAGAAAAGAAACCTAAACAATATTTGGATTGGATTTTTATTATATACTGTTCATTACATTTTATTAACAAACATTCAAACTTGTAAAAGATATTGGAAAAGAGACTGTCTTTCAGTCACTGGTTTTGGAAGAAAAATTATAGTGTCTTCGCTTTGCATTTCACTTTTGTCACCCTTCTGTAGTAATACTAAAGTTGAGGTTTTCCTTATCTGTCTGACTAATTTAGCTGTTGGGATTTTATCATTTTATTACAGTAAGTTTACCAACAAAATGTTTTACTACAGATTTTGTTCTGAATAACACCGATAATGCACTTTCCTACTTCCTACTTTAGAGAACATCTCTTTATCTGACATGCATTCGACATGCTCTTCTTCATTCCTTTCAATTAAATCTTGAATATTAATATTGCTTTTATCTGATAAAATAAGCACAAGCTTCATCTGATGATGACTCCTAAATTTTCCTTATACAGTGGAACCTCACTAACTGTCTCCTTCTGTAATTCGTCACCCATTGAAACTTTTTTTCTTTTTCTTTATTAACAAGCGAGGAACATATGTGCTCTAATATAGCCGGGGTAAACTAGAAACATGCTGATTGTGGCCAGGGTTCTCATAATAGCCAGGAGAACGGTTGCGGAAGGTATTACTTCCGAGAATGTGTATTTCGTACATTTTGTAGACAGTAAAGTAAGTGTTGTGTTGTGTTGTTACAGCATAATACATTCCCGAAAATATAGTCAGATTATTGATGTCTGGAAAAATATTCCGGAAAACACTTTAAAATCTGCCTGGAATAAGTTACGGCCATCTGAATTACAACCAGTCTCTACAGAACCAAAAGGTCTTGACCCCTCATCGGAATTGATAGATATCTGTCAATCCCTACCAGCACTTAACAGTTTGAATGAAGGCAAAAATTGGTGTGAAATAGACTTCCTGGATGTAGGCTATGAAATGTTTAGTGATTATGTAATTGTTTTATGTATCCACAGAAGCTAATGATGAAGAAGTGACTACCCAATAAAATGTCCAATATTTCATAAGGAGACCATTCAATCACTGACTACAGCAATCAAGTGGTATGAAGTCCTAAATAATTCCACTGCACCAAATACATAATTTGGCTCTTGAAAAGTATGGTCGACAGAAAAAAACGGAAGAAAATAATAAATGATTCCTTTCACAATCATTAAACAAATTTTTTTTGCAATTACATGCTTAACTTGCTTGAGTTTGAAAATTTCCAGCAATAAATATATTCGAGCATAACATTAGTACTGTATATTGCTAGTATTGAAATAAAACATTTTATGTTGCCTTTAATGGGTTTGTTTCTTACTCCCTCACTAATTCATCACACCTTCGGTCCTGTAGGTGATGAATTAGTGAGGTTCTACTGGATTTATTTTTTCTTCTCTTTTAGGTTAAAAAGTGTTTTCTGTACCTTACCAGTTTTTCCCACTACATATTTTTTTCAAATTTTTCTTTTCTTCTCAGCTTCTGCAGACATCTTTTTCTGGAGTCAATAAGTATTCCACAGTGGCCAGATTTTTTTGTTGGTAATTATTTTTATTTTGGTTTTTGGGAAAGGTTTTATTTATTCCAAAGCTTTTGGAGTTGGAAGTTTCTCTAAATGGGTTGGAGTTAAACAGGTTGGATCTGATCAAATGTTCAACACCAGTAAACATGTCATTATCTTGGGAGGCTTCCAGCATTTCTTTCTGTGCAGAGCTCAAGAGAGATATGGGAGTATTTTCATTTAAGACACATTTACTTGAATTCAGAGCCAGCCCAAGGTACAAGGTGATATATTTAAGTTTTAGATTAGCTTTCAATTTCAAACAATGAAGATTTTACTTAAACTTAATTCAAATAATGTGCTAAACATACTAACCAACAAGTAGTACAAGTTGATTATAAATTATTTGACATATTTTTTTGTCGAAACCTAAAGTTCTTAAGGACATATATTTTACTTTTACTACTCAAAAAACAAATAACAAACTAACTGACAAACAGAAAGAGACAGAACAACCAAACTCAGCTGAAAGTGAAAGTATAATGCAGCCAGTATGAACATATCATAAAAAATAAAAATTGTAAAACCTACAGACGTGCAGTAAAACCAAGCATGATGGTCCAAGCACATTCTCTATATATACATACAGGTGATTCAAAATTGCACAGCAAACTCTCGGAAGCTGATTATATAGCTAAAAATAAGAAAAAAAGTCTGTATAAACATAGGTCCAAAAATGGTTCGTTAGCGAGTTACGGCTCTCGAACCAGTTCGCCCTGATTTCTGCTCCCATGGTAAAATGACACCATACTGAAATTCTTGGGGTATAAAGTGAAGGGTAAATTAGATAGTTTCTAATGGTTTTTGATCTGCAAAAATGAACAATAGAGGTCCCAGAGCTCTATCTCAATTAGTTTCTAAGAAAAACTATGTCAGACACAAAACATTGGAGTCGAAAAACACTTTTTAGATTTGGGATAAAATGGCTTTGTTCATTTGCTAATAAACAAACATAAATTTCTAACTAACTTTGTAGAAAATTTAATTATGAGAAAATTAATGTGTATAATGTCTATTAAAAATATGTACAAATTTGACTTTAAATTAAAAACAAAACAGACCAAAATGTGACAGAAAAGTGTTACAATTTTAAACAGTACAAAGGTTTTCGTAAATGTTTTCATTGATGATGAAGATGATAAACATGGCTTACTCAAACCATGAAAGCTATGATGTTACATGTATAAATAAGATGTCTGACAAACACCAATCAATGGGTTATACCATCAAATATTAGAGAATTAGGTCTTGCTGTCAACTACAGTAATAAAGAAAACTTGTTTTAAGCAACACTGATATATTGAAAATATAGTGTGTACTGTAGTGTATATAATGGTACCTTATAGTACTAATCAAATCTCATGAAATAAAAAATAATTATGTACGTATTTTAATAACAAAAGCCTTTGAAAAGTTAATACTTGTATTCTAATCAGTGTTATAAATTCAAAAATACATGATTTATTCCTTTAACAGAAGAAAAATTAAGCATTTTTTCTAATTACTGTAAATTATAAATAAATATATTGTGACGGCAGCGGTATGCGAACATCTGCTCTCCGGTACCAGCGGTGGACACAGCGAGCCAATCCGGCATCAGCATTCGGAGCGAGTCAATCAGCGATCCCGGTTAGTGCATAAAACCCAGGCTGGCAGAAAATTTTGGTACACTCTTCATCGCCACGCCATCGGATCTCCTCTCCTCTCTCGGACGACATCGAGGCGGAGTCAGCCGGAAGGAACAGCCGAAGAATAGAACCGCCGCTGTTCTTGCGTCTTCGCACTCCCGTTCCGCGCCAGTGATGGACGTCGCTGGGCCGGCAGCTGACTCTACAACCGATGCCGAAAGAAGAGGAGGACAGCAGTACGCCACAATCAGCGGGCGTAGCCGCCAAACATCTCAGCGCAGCACGACCAACATCAGCCTTCTCGCTACAGGTCCTTTTTAGGGCCACCAAAAACACTAGAGTATATGACTGGCGCCATTTGTCATGCGGCAAGCCTTTTGTCTGGTGACAATATATATATTATATTTAATATTTATAATGACTTTACCTCAAGATGTTTTCTCCTTATTTGGAATATGTTTCAGGAAGCCTTGTGTTCCCATCTTCAGCCTTCCTGATATTGAGTCTGTGAAGTATTTGTGTGTTGGTTGGTTGTTGTTGCAGTTTCCTGTTGGCCTCTGGTACTTTAAATTGGTATTAAAACACTTCCTCATAAAACACTTGTGAACCCTCCATTTCACAATATACTTGGGGAAAATCTGCCCTTTGCCCACCTAACCTTACATCACGCTCTCTCTCACTTTCATTAACACTTTCTATGCTCACAACCTTACTCTCTAACACCACATTTTCAATTATCTCATTGTTATCACTTGTTAACACATTATTATAATCATCGGTATTACTCACCTTGTTATTAATTTCTTCCCTATTTGTCGTCATATTACCACTGTTACTTACCTTCTTATTTTCAATATTTCTCCCAAGCTTATCTAACTGTTGTTTTACTTAACATTTATTTCATTTATTTCCCCCTTTATTTCGTTAAATTTAACATTCTGTTCATCTAATTTTACGTTAATATCCCCCTTTAATTCAGTAAATCTAGCATCCAATTTATTATTTTGTTCATTGGATTTTTCATCACTACTATCAAAACGACTTTCTAGCTTTATACAAGACAATATACAAGAAGAAAAACGAACAGAAGCAACACATATAATTAAAAAAATAATCACTAATGAAATAAAAAACACATCTAAACCATAATACCAATTTAAAGTACCAGAGGCCAACAGGAAACCACAACAACAACCAACCAACCAACCAACACACAAGTACTTCACAAGACTCCATATCAGGAAGGCTGAAGATGGGCACGCAAGGCTTCCCGAAACATGTTCCAAATAAGGAGAAAACATCTTGAGGTAAAGTTATTATAAATATTAAATATATTATATACATCAAGAAACAGACTGTAGCAAAAAGTGTTTGAATATATATATGAAGTGTTAAGGACGGAAAGATTACCTAATGATGGGGTTTTGAAGAGAGTGGTTGGAACCACCGTGGAAAGGAGCAGTACGGCTGGTATCTGCTATGCCATTTAAACTGATAGAACACCATGCTTGAGGAGCATAGTGGAGGACAAGGCTCAGGCAGGAGTACGTGGCTGGGGTAAAAGAAAGAAGAAGGTATTTGGTGATCAAGAGACTGTCCATGGAAAGAAAGAAATTGCAAGCCCACCAACCTCTAGGTTGAGGAGAAGAGAAGAGTATCATACAAATAATTCCTGTTTTGTTAGTATGTCAGAAAACTTAATTTTATAAATGGTTGCAACAATAAAAGATAGGTACAGTTATTTACAAACAGCGTGAGAGAATTTACAGTAGTGGGACAAACTTACTTTGTCAGTGTTACCAGCATGTGGGATTTCCCAATGTTGTGTATCACGTAAGCTACACTGCATATAACTAGATGAGTGGACAAACATAAATAGCACCTGAAATTGTACATATGGCGACTGACATTCACAACTATCAAGTATGATAACAGGGCAACTTGTCAATGGATCATTGTTAACTGTTATGCCCAGCACTGTATTTAGAATCTGTTATGCCTTTGTGCAGTCATTCGTTTTATGTGCAGTCATTCGTTTAATGTCCCCTATACCCACCCCCAAACACTAACATCACTTCTCATACGATTAATTAGTAATTAATACGATTAATTCTCATACGATTATGTGCTTGTAAAAACTAATAATAAAAATGGTTGTTAACTCATAAAATTCTCTACAGGATAATTGTAATTCTGACATTCATACCCCACATTAGACATGTAAAACAAAACAGAAGAATCCTGTTGAATCATTTACATGAGTCTCGAAAAACGCTGTTTGTAAACATAAAAAGCCAAACTCACTGTAAACACAATCAAAGCCACAAACAATAATATAACCTTATCTGGATGAAGCATATTGATCGACAATCAATGTATCTTAAACTTAAGTGATCAGTCAGGGATCGATGGTTTCCTGCCATCCATGTTTGATCAGTGTCATTGTTTATTTGGTAATTCATATCAGTAATGTTTTAGTGGATGGTTAGTGAGGATCGGTCAATAATACAAATTTTAGTTATTTTGCGTAGACGTTTCTACAATATTTATTGTCATCTTCAGGACCTGTGTATGAAATACAATAGAAATATCAAACATAACGAAACAATTAAATATTTGGGTGAACGTGTTGGTGATGTGAGTATGTGCATACGTATGTATGTATCATTTTATATGTGAAGACTTATGATAGTTTGTACAAATAATAAAATTTGTATTATTGACCGATCCTCACTAACCATCCACTAAAACATTCATTGATTGACGGTCACTAAAAATTTAAGGATTCATATCAGTAATGTTTGTAATCCTCATTTTTAGCATTTTACTATTTTAATAAATTTTACTATTTTTTCTGTACTCTAAGTTTTTATACCTTTGTATGTTTGGTAAATCATCGAAAAAGTCAAACTACAAGAAGTATACTAGACAGTCTTTTTCTACTCACATTACTATATATGGGACAGAAAATCTTACCCTGCTAGAAAAACACAAAAGCGGACTGCAAGCCAGTGAAATTACACTTTTAAAGTTCACGGCCGGTAGCAGGCCACACCCTAAATCCAGCCTATCTATCGTCCCTGCGGCAGGAGCTCTATTTGAAGCTCGGGACGCAGTATACGAGCGGACGACGGGCATGCCCTTCGTTCCGCACAGCCCCTTGGTCAGACACTTTTAAAGCGAGTGGCTAGGAAAACTAGGAGAGACGAATTACAAATATAATCACCAAAATGCTGTTCGTTCCAGCAAGAATCAGTTGTTGAGATAGTAGAGACAAGAACATGGCAATGGTTTGGTAATATAATGACGATGGGTGAAAGAAAGCTGAAGCTCATCATAACAGAGTGAGAAGAGATCAGAATAGAAGAGATTATCAGAAGTGACTGAAGGACCCCAACACTTGATAGCAAAAGGGGATGGATAAAGGAAGAAGTATGTTTGTTAATCCTCTAGACACCGTGAATATGTTTACACATATTCAATTTAATACATGAATCTACACACGTATGAATATTTATGTATACACACATCACAATCTGCACATATCAAATTACATTTGCACTGCACATCATTTTCAAGTACTAAATATACTTCCTTCACGCCAAAAGACGATGGTTCTTTCCACCCATTGTTTGTCTCTGATAATTAAGTTAGTGTCTATTTCTCTGAGGCACTTATGACTTTTTCTAAAGTCTTTCAACTTGGTAGTTAATTTTCCTTTGCTTAAGGAAATAAGAATATCAAACAACTAACGCGGACAAAAGACATCAGAGAAACTATCCAAACCTTTTACATTTTTACCGTGTAAGTGTATATATTTAATGGTACGATGGATTCTTTCTATATGCATGTTTGTATTCTATAAACATAACTCTGCTTTTCTTTGTTTTTTTACTTTATAAACAATATTTCTTCTCCAAGCCCTGTCTTCTTTCCAAGTCCAGTACAGGTCATGAAACATCAAACAGTATATTTTAATACTACACCATGCTAAATATTATTCATATATTAGTTACGTTGAAAGGCTCAAGTTATAACAGACTTGAATGTTTTTTATACAAAAATGTTTGCAGCCCTCTCAAATTTGCCCACCCTATGCAGCTGTACATGTCTAAATATAGACCTGGGTATGTCTATTCCAGGAATTCCCTTTGTCTGAAGTAAAGGTTGGCTATAGCCACTAGTACTTTCACACTGTTAGAAAACAACTTTACTATTCTTTACAGTGTAACCTACATTACAATACTTATTCTGTATAGTAACGTGTTTAAATCCATATAGCTCAAGGTATTACTATAATGTGATTCTTAAAACACGCTCTTAGAGCTACCAAAATATTTGGGCTTTTTCTAAAATTTCTCGACCTAACTCTTCATGTGTGCCACCTTTCAAATATGGTGGAGTGAATTCTCTATATGCGATGCACAATCTTCTTTCACTAATGTCTTCTCTTAAAACCATGTGTTCCCACCAGTACCTTGCTTGACCGTAAATAATTAGTAACGATCTACGAGGCATAGGAATCCTGACAGCTATGTTGTCTTCTTTGATTTGATCAATGAGGCGTGTGTTTAAATATTTTTCAGGTACAAACTGTAAGTTGTATTTAGTCATATCACCCCTATACGGTGTCAACGTTAGAACAGAATCTGACAACAGATTCACTGTAATGATGCGGTCACCCCAAATCCAACAATCATCAATATGCGGGTCTATCGAAGCGCCCCTCTTTGGATCATACTCTAGTGTACACTGTTCAATTGTCTGGTAATCTTTCATCAGATCAACGGTTGCAAATTTTTCTTGGACAAATTGAGTACTTTTTGGAAAACCAGCAAAGTCACCCAACTGTAGTTTCTTCTTTTTGAAATTACACTTTGGCCCAAAATTCTGAAAAAGAATAAACTATTTTATTAAACAGAATAGCAGTTTTAAATAAACTGTACATACAAGTCAACACTTGTCATCAAATGCATTTCAAAAGCAGGGTATTAAAAAAAAAATAAATAAATTACAAAACCCTTGTAAGGTTCATACTGACTATACCTGTACGGACTGGGCCAGTAGCGGACTAAAGGGGTGGTGGACCGCCCTGGGCCCCACTTAGTAGGGGCCTCAAACTAAATTTATTTGGTGATTTTTAAAATTCATTTCCAAATGTTCTATTGTCACATCCTGAAACGCAACACTAGGAGAGGTCCAGGATTTAATCGATCAATTCCAAAGATTTTTTCATATCATTTTGAAATCTACCTTACAACCCTACCTCATAAAATGTTTACGGATATTAAAAAAAAAAACTTATAAAGGTAAGTTTATTATTAGAAGTAAGTTCATACTAAAAAAAGTAGCGTTAGTTGTAGCTGGCGGCAATGCCTCACCACACAGTCAGAAGTCACAAACTGAACCCCAAACACCACGGACAGCAATGGCAGCAAGAAGGCCATGCCTCGGTATGAAAATGTAAATGGTGAAGTGATATACAGGGCGATAACATGTAGGCCTATGCTAAAAGAGATTTCACCTGTGAAAAATATTTAACATTTCAGGACACCAACAATTTATTAAAAATCTCTGATGAGAATTTTTACCAATCAGTGGATAATTTGGAGTGCAGAAACCCGAACGAATTAATTCACAAAAAAGTCCATCACATATTGTGTGAGTTAACAAAACCGTGAGTAACATCGAAGACAACAGCAGAAACAACTGTACAGATATTATAAAGTATTGTAATAAATTTAATGCATTCTATAAATAATACTACTTCTATTTTTTCTTTAATCTTTGTTTTTACAATATGAAAGTGGATTTTTATTTCAAACATTACTACAGCATCTTATAAAGTTTCTAACTAGATGTATCAATACAGAAATTAGACAATAAATATATAACAGAAAAGTGTTTTTGCTATGTATTACGTAAAGATAAATTTAAAAAAAAATATATATATATATATATTGTAACTATCCCGTTTGTGGGGTTTTTGTTATTTAGTGTTAATCGTGTTTAATATGTCAAAATGTAACTTCTCTTATCATTCACGGGTAAACCGTATTTCGCTCTGTTGCATTCAAATGTTGCCGCCTCGCCACCTGATTGGCGCACGGCTTTCTGCAGTGTTGACTCGGCTAGCGTTTTGCTTTAACACCTTCACTTCAATAATTCTTAGTTGTTGTTATAAATTAATTGAATCAAACATACAGAATGGCAGATTGAGAACATTTATTAACTCTTTAGAAGATTTCAATTACTTTATGATACATCAAATTCGTTTTCTGCACCGGCTATTACACTTGTTCGGTTGGTACTTGCTCAGCTCTCGTGTTTGTATACAATTCGTCTTTAAAGCTAGTTTACAGTAAATATGGTTTTTCTCAGGGGTGTTAATAAGTCCTTTCGGCTACAGAAATATATACTTACGGCTAACACACACAAATTTATAACAATTCTTAATACTAGTTACATAAACAAATTAATATCTCATTATATTCAAGTAAGTAATTACCAATGAAAACTTGTAAAGAAATTTTGGGTTAGTTTTCGTTTGTCAAATTTATTTATCAAAAGGTTTGTCAATTATTTATTATATTTTGCTTTTAATAATTGCTAATCGATTAAAGTTTAAATAGTGAAATTAACAAAGCATTTATTTCTGAATCGGAATAGTGATCAGTGAAGTGAAATAGTTATTTATTAATTTTGACCAAAAAATTGTGAATTCGATAATGGGATTATGTTTATACTCATCGATTTTCCTGCTGAAGATCCTGATGTCGTCTTCTTCTTCCGGATAACTCCTGGGATGTCGTCTTCTTATATTCTCCAGAAGTTTATTTCCCTCGTCTCGATGGTTTTCCTCGCTGACTCAGGCCTCGCACTCCTTAGGTTATCGTCCATCTTCTTCTATGATCGATGTCCCGATGATCTTCATTCGGTGTCCGTTGTCGTCTCTCTTCTTCACTGCGTCTTCCCGTCTTCTTCAGATAATTATGGTTGGTTGATAATTTTTTATTAAACAAAATTTTGTTCAGGATTCCCTGGATTGTTGTTGTTATCTCCGTCTAGTTTAAATTAAGTTAAAATTTACTTTAATAATACAATTTTAGTGCGAGAGCTGCTCGATCCTCTCTCGGCGTTGGTCAATAATACAGTAATGAAAATCTAACGGTTTTTTGGCAATAAATTTCTGGTTGCTATGGTTACCTAATAAATTATGCTAATTTTCATTGGTCATTAACTTAAGTCATTGTTATGTTTTAACGTCTTTTTTAGTCTAATTTTACCAAAATATCTTCAAATGAAGATTTCTATCTTATACTAATAGCTAGAGTTATTACATGAGTACCATTCTTCCTAATTTTTCATGATGATCATTTTGATATCCCTCATGCCCACTTTTGAACAGCTAATTACATTTTTATTATTTTCCACATCTATATTTTACATATATTTTATTCAAAATTAGTTGTTACTCATATATCTTGGTATTAGGAATACTCGCTTAATTTGTTTAACCATTTGGTATACTCTGCTTGTGAATAAACAAACTTACATAAGTCAATAATAATATTACAATATAAATGTATTTATATTTGTTTTTAACAATACTACCTTTGTCAATAAACTTTAAATATATAAATAAGGTTATCTTACCCATAATAATAATTTATCAAGTCCCAGTGAGGGCGACCAATTGTGAATAAACAACCTAATAAGTCACTGTGAGGGCGGCAATTGTAAATACCCTCACTCTTATCAATTATATTAGCACATATATTTAGTAAGGTATAGATAACAAATACCATAATTCGGTATTAATGATACTCACCAATTTCATTATTTGCCGGGCTCATTTTCTTCCTTTATAACTTGTTTTCTACCTAAGGGGTACCAGGGTTCGGGTACAGGAAGATTTTGAAACACAGTTGACGACACAAATGATAACCAGATATTCTTGAAATTAATTATCAAATTTAATTCAATCTAAGGTAGTACACATACAACCATGCGGTCAAAATAGTGACGTCATATGATATGACACAAAACAAAATGGTGGCTACTTTTCCTATCTCTTTTGATTCTCTCTATTTCTTTATCTGTTGAATTAATATCAATGTACACTTTATAGCTGCAGCTTAAATCATTTATTAATAGTTAATTAGTTACTGCACAAACCAATGCCTTCGGCTTATGTGTTATGGCCATACATTCACGCATTCATTCTCCTACATTCAACTTCAGACCCGTACATTCTTTTTTATTATCGATTTGATATTAATGAGCTCATTAACTATAAAAATGACAAAAGGAACTTCTCTGCTTGTTAGGTGGTGGTGTCCATCCGTTGTTGGTGTGAGACTCCCATGGTGATGGTCGGTGTTCGCCTTTAATTCCGCTGAGTTTAATTAGATGGATGTGTGCACTGAATTTACATTTTTTATATATTTATACTGTAAACAAGATGAGCCTTTATTGCTCCACTACTGTTGGTAACATTTTTGTTAGTTGAATTAAAGTATTGTTAAAAAATTATACACACAACGATACATCGCTGTGGCTCCTCTGAAGAATGGCGTTGAAATGAGAGCGAGGCAAGTGTAATTTCTTGCTTGTGTGTGTGTAGTTCTTACGTCATCCCGCTTTGTCTTGCTGGACAACGCCTCGTTGCACACATTGTACTCAGTGCGTCATTGTTCTCAGCGATGACGGACTAGTGTTATAGCCCAATCATAATGCATATTGTGGTACTTCGTCATAAACACCGCCATGGTAGATTTTGCTGTTTTCACGTCCACCGGAGACCTTGGTGTTTTACTCTGGCCGAATTTACGTTGTTCCGTTTTCCAGAGGGACAATGTACCTAACCATTCTTTATGTTTAAAAATACATAATAAAACAATGAAAATACCCATAATTCCCATAATTCTGGTACTGGGTCAGTCTGTACTGTTACAAACCCCCTCAAGGAAAATTTTTTGTGTCGAAACATAAAAAAATTTCCTTGACTCATTCACACTCTCCTAAAAGGATCAGTCTAGATACGTCACCACAACCCCCTGTAACGTTACACAAAAAAAATTTTATCATCACTTACCCTTGGTCCTATGATGCTGGTCGCACCCTCTGACCTTACTGGACTTCTCCTGAGAGATCCCTACACCATAAGGCCATGAGGCACTCTACACTCCTGTTCTGACGCTCCAGCCAGCCCAGGACTGCGGTCACAACACCACAAAACTCTGAAACATCCAATACAAAATTTCAAAATAGTGGTATAATACACTTACATATCTACAACTGATATGTCCCCTTTTAGACGCATTGGTTTGTGTTCGGGCATTGGTGTGTTTTTAATTCAAAAGTGTCACTTAACCACAACAAGACTTAAAATACATTGATTTCTTACCACCACCAAATTCAACTACTTCCTTGTAAGAAAATAAACAACATATATATGTAACTAAATATAACACAATATATCAACAATTCTTTATCATACCCCAAAATACCTTCACCTAATTATTTCTATAAATCCAACTTACAACTATCATGGCAGACACTTTTCCTTTAAACTTTGTTGCTCAACTTATAATCATTTATTCCTTTTGTAAATGGCAGCTTACGAGAATATTTTATTTAACTTCATTTTTTAACTTTATATTTTCAACTTTAAAATCTGCTATCTCTTAACACTTATTATCGTCATTATCCCTGTAACGACCTCCTAGCCACACACTCTATTGCCCCCCAACATAATAAAACATCATAAAACATTGTACATTACATATTAACATTGTTACATTTACCTTACATTAAACAATTTAAATTTACATGATTTGTACCAAACTTTATCACATTACTACTTCAACAATTCTCTATTAACTTTTAATTATTTGACCTTCATTAGATTCTATACAACAATTTCAAATTTATCCTTACCTTTCTGTTACAATTACCTTCCTATCATGAATTTCCCTTTTCTAACCCTTCTATCCTTACTCATTTGGGTGACTCTCTATTATTCATTATTTTCTCTGTCTTATTTTGGCATCTGTCAACCTAACCTTACTACCCCTTTTTTCTTTTTACACTAGCCGCTTCTAACCATTAATATATTTTGACACCAATATCTCTTAATAACCCCTTTCACAAATCCCATTTAAAACCTCTGGCACCGTGCCTTTTTTGTACTAGTATGTGTGTATTCCCTCTAACCAACTCATTCCCTTATCGGTTTCTGACCCTTTCAGATAACCCTTTCCGGCACACAACAATCCACTCCCGTCTCAACATCTCTCGTTGGACTCCTACACCAATACCCTTATTACAAAATATCACCAACAACAACTATAAAATTACCATGCACATCACTCAACTCTACATATAATTACTAACCACTGTGTCCCTAAAATATCTAACACCTCTTTATATTTTATCAGCATCTCAACACTTTATTTTTCCTAACTCCCAATAACTTTATCTAACTAACTCCCATGCCTCTATTTATCCTTACTACCCAAACTCTTTTACAACATTTCAACTTAATACACCATTACAAAATTCATCACTTACCAACTAACAACACCTTTCAATATCCAAATATATAATCATTTACTAACCCTTATAACCTGAATCTCATAATATCATTTAAACTTTCTTCAGTTATTTAAAATCGTACAATACATGCTTACCTAAAAATACATAAAATACACAACAGTAAAAATACACAAATACATAGACATCAATACACAAAATATACAATTCACATTGTGAATTTACAAACTTATAAGTCACTGTGAGGGCGGCAATTGTGAATACCCTCACTCTTATCAATAATATTAGCACATATATTTAGTAAGGTATAGATAACAAATACCATAATTCGGTATTAATGATACTCACCAATTTCATTATTTGCCGGGCTCGTTTTCTTCCTTTATAACTTGTTTTCTACCTAAGGGGTACCAGGGTTCGGGTACAGGAAGATTTTGAAACACAGTTGACGACACAAATGATAACCAGATATTCTTGAAATTAACCATCAAATTTAATTCAATCTAAGGTAGTACACATACAACCATGCGGTCAAAATAGTGACGTCATATGATATGACACAAAACAAAATGGTGGCTACTTTTCCTATCTCTTTTGATTCTCTCTATTTCTTTATCTGTTGAATTAATATCAATGTACACTTTATAGCTGCAGCTTAAAATCATTTATTAATAGTTAATTAGTTACTGCACAAACCAATGCCTTCGGCTTATGTGTTATGGCCATACATTCACGCATTCATTCTCCCACATTCAACTTCAGACCCGTACATTCTTTTTTATTATCGATTTGATATTAATGAGCTCATTAACTATAAAAATGACAAAAAGAACTTCTCTGCTTGTTAGGTGGTGGTGTCCATCCGTTGTTGGTGTGAGACTCCCATGGTGATGGTCGGTGTTCGCCTTTAATTCCGCTGAGTTTAATTAGATGGATGTGTGCACTGAATTTACATTTTTTATATATTTATACTGTAAACAGGATGAGCCTTTATTGCTCCACTACTGTTGGTAACATTTTTGTTAGTTGAATTAAAGTATTGTTAAAAAATTATACACACAACGATACATCGCTGTGGCTCCTCTGAAGAATGGCGTTGAAATGAGAGCGAGGCAAGTGTAATTTCTTGCTTGTGTGTGTGTAGTTCTTACGTCATCCCGCTTTGTCTTGCTGGACAACGCCTCGTTGCACACATTGTACTCAGTGCGTCATTGTTCTCAGCGATGACGGACTAGTGTTATAGCCCAATCATAATGCATATTGTGGTACTTCGTCATAAACACCGCCATGGTAGATTTTGCTGTTTTCACGTCCACCGGAGACCTTGGTGTTTTACTCTGGCCGAATTTACGTTGTTCCGTTTTCCAGAGGGACAATGTACCTAACCATTCTTTATGTTTAAAAATACATAATAAAACAATGAAAATACCCATAATTCCCATAATTCTGGTACTGGGTCAGTCTGTACTGTTACATGCTTCAAGTTTGGATTATTATTTGTTCTCAAAACTACTAAATTTATATTCAACAGTTAAGCCTAGAGCCTAGATTTTATTCTACTCCCATCTAACATTTCTTAATAACATATTTGGTAATTCTAATACAATTTTATAAACAAAACAAGCAAAAAACATCAGTATTCCTAACTCTAACTCTTATTATAAAAATATTCCTTGTCAGGTTCTAGCCTGAAATAACTTTTAACTACCTTTTCTGTTTTTTTACTATTATCTTGCTTATCCTATAATTTACTACATTCTATGGTTTTTCGAACAATAACAAAACTCTTACAATACTACTGTTAAACTGTGCCTTACTCGATATGTCTTATCTACTAATCCCTTCACTTAAATACAGTGTCTGTCCTTCTTATTTTACTATTCATTCTAATAATTAAGTATCCTTACCTTATTATATAATTCTGACGTCCTATTACCTAAATTCATAATAGCACAATCAGTTTAATCTTACTTGCTAACATAAAGTTTATCGAAAATTGTTTAGCTGTTTATTATAGTCTGCTTATAAAATACTTTGTTCTACACCCCCACTGCACTTTTCCTTTCCATAGAAGGTTTCTTTATTTATTATCACTATCACTTTTTCCCATTATATGCTATACCTAGCATTTCATCACTTATTTATTTTTACACACATTTTTAATTTACTCACTTGTTTATTCACACGATTTGTCTGATTACTTTATATCACTGTGTGATTATGGGTCATGAATAACTAGTTTACTTTCAAATCACTCTGATCACTTTGGGTTATTACTTAATTATTGTTTTTGTTTGGCTCAAAGCATTGTTTATTGGCTTTGCCTATTATCATCACTATTAGTTTGGGTATGGTTAGTTTCTAACTCCCTACCTTATATTATATAAGTACATTCTTTTATCAACAAAATATACATGACATTATTACTTTCCATTAATCTTATTATCCTAGGTAAATCTCATATACTACAAATATCAGTTCATTATTTAAATTACAATATAATGGTCATTATTTGGGATTATTTGATTGCACTTAGGTCTCGGCTGCTTCTTCATTGTCTCTTGGTTCCTTTGGTATTTATCCGATCTATTGTGTCAGGTCATTGTCAGTTTAATAGTCATTTGTCATTTTTTGGGTTACTGGGTTATTGATCTCTAAGTTTATAAGTTTTTGCCTCTTATTCTTATCTTCAGCTTTTTATTTTATAATTAAATACAATTGGATCTTCACTACCTTATGTCATGTTACAATATATATATTGTTACAAATCACTGGTTGATGAGTAACTAGTGTTGCGGGTTTATCGTTCTTTCAGCCCCACTTTGGAAGCGTCAATTTGTTACATATATATTTTATTGGTTTATTTCTTTATATGTGACTCCAGTGTATCAACGTTAAGCCCCACGTTGTTGACGTCAATTTGTTACCAATTCAATCTATTTATAATCTGTGTTACTTATTTAATTACTGTTGCGGGTTTATAGTTAATTTCAAAATTTAAATTAACAAATTCAATCTATTTATAAGGAAAAATATTTATTATGTTGTGGATATTATTCGGTTGTCGATTATAGACCTGTGTTAATTAGTTATCAAGTGTTTTACCAGGGAAAACGCTATATTACGGTTATTATAATGAATAATTCAGTATTTTTCTCCAACCCTAGTCACTATGTATTATCTAAATTGAAAAGAGCGGAGTGTGAAGAGAGTAAGTTAGTTCTCTATTCTCCCATATTCACCAGCTGTCTGCAATCGAGCGCTGTCATTAGCGAATGACCCATTCTTATAGGTTAAGTTGTTCCACTTGACGCTTTTATCACTTTCTTTCCCTGTAAATTACACCCTATTCAAAATACAATAACTATTCTACAATAACACAGACTCGTCAAATACAAGAAGGATTCTTTATTTTATATTATTTTAAATTTCCAACAGTTGCTTTCTTCGGTTATTAAAGCATCATATCGATCATACAATACCAAATCGATTTGTTATTGAACTCGTGGTTTATGTTACAATTTAATTATAATTTTCAGTTTATCTCTTATCTCAGGGTACATGTAATTCTTTTAACTATTAGTAAGGCCAGGTAATGCAAATTCAGGTTACTAGGTATTACAATTTAAATTAAAATCTTATTATATAAAGTATTAACATAAGCAGGTTTTTACCAAGCGTTTACAAGATACTCATTCAGGCCGTGTTCCACTAACGATGTCAGATCTACGGGTGATGAAGAATGGCTCGAATATTTCCAACTCCAGCTTCTCAATAAAAGTTGTTGTTAGCGTCCCAGGATGTAATGGAAAGTTCAGTTCTTGATCTTCGCTGATTTTTTCGTTTCTGGTGGTCACAGGTCCCGATGGAATTAGTGTAGTATTAAGTTCTTGCTCTGCAGTCAAAAGTGAGGTTCAGTAGGTAAATTTAATTCTCTTTAATTTTTGTTGTATGGTATTTATTCAATTCAACTTCTCCCGGTCTGGATTATCTGCATTTATTTATGGTTTCTTTTATAACTCATTTGGTGGTAAGTTTAGTTCATTTTTCTTAAGGTTTTTGATTTGAATTTTGTAGATAGGTAGTTTATATTCTCAAAGTGATAGTTTAGGAAGCCGTCCAATCCATCTTTTTAATTAGTGATTATATTTTAATGTTGATTTGTAATAATTTTATTCCTGAGGTTTCGTGGTTTTCTGGCGATTTTTAATGACTGAACTGTCCTCGTTTATATATAACAATTGAATGTCTAAATCAACAAGATTTCCTGCATTTTGTTGCCCTAACAACCATTGCTTCTTCTGTCATTGGATAATATTTGTTACCCTAGAGCCAGAATTAGGAAATATTCTTACACTTATTTAATAAAATACTCCCTGCTTGGAATTACATTAAATCACATAAAACTTTCACTTAATCTGCCTTATTAAACCGTATACATTTTACTACATTTTCTTCTTAATTGACTTATTTTAAAAGGTATTAATTTCCTATTACAAAATACTAATTTTTAGGCCTATTAGTTTTATTACAGGTGTTATAATTTTTTGTTTTTAATTTAATTTTCTTACCTGACCTACTGTACAAAGAGTCACTGGCTTATGGCACATTATTTCAATTTTAATTTCATGATTTCAATTCATTATTTTTATTTAGTTCATCATCGAACCCTTCATTGGTTTTTAACATAATTATAATGACCACTTGACAACTTATTAACACTTATTGTCTTCCTGGCCAAGTTTACAAATATTATTTTAAAACATCTTCATTAATTATTTAAAGTAAATACACTTAACATAATACCATACATAATAAATATACTTGTATTTAATTACTTAAATACAAGTTTAACATGAATGAAATGAGTACCCATTACTTAGTACTTCCTTAAAGCAATGGCTCCACACCTGCTACATATAAAACACAAAATAAATATCATGTAAACACAATATCATGATAAAGCACAACAACAAGTACATTTTATAAAACATTAAATATTAATTGAACAGTCTATTATATTCACTCATCCACAGTAAACTCATCCCATTAGACACAGTGTTTATAGTTTACATCTTACACTGCTCATTACATATTTTATATTTAGGTACACTTTCAATATTTTATTACCTAGTAACCTTACTAGGTATCATCAATACATTTTTTTAGGTGAGATTGGCCCTCTTGTACTTAATTATGGCATACCTTGGGCATTGTTTCAGTTATTTTGACAAAGTTTTTTATGTAACGTCGGGAACCTTAACTTTGTTACGTTACAATATATATTTATAAATATATAAAACTCAAAAGTCTGAGGATTTATGTGTACTGTCCACACTGTTACACCGATTGCCGCCAAATTTTGCACAGGTGACCTTTGACACAAGGCGGAAAACACTTGGAATTTCTAACTTGGAATTTGATATTTTGCCCTGTTCGCATGATTTAGGCCCTTTTAACTACGCCTTTTTGTTGACACATATAAGTATGTCAACAACACCATGGAGACCAGAACTAATTACCATAGTAACAAGTAAATAACAAATGATATTTAGCGGCATCAGAACCGTACCTTTATCCATTCCTGCAGTTTTTAATATGCGGTTGTACTGATATATTTTGTAATTTTGTATACAGATACGTCTATATATTTTGTAATTGTCTTAAACGATTATAAAATTTATGTTTATACGTATTTCTGATGATGCAAGGAATAAGTAATGAAATATATTAAATACTACTACTAAAGATGTCAACATCATCATGGAGACCAGAATTAATTACCACAGTAATAAGTAAATACACAAAAGATATTTAGTGGCACCAGAACTGTACATTTATCCATTCCTGCAGTACATTTTCAATGTTTGACATAATATGTGATTGTACTGATATATTACGATGTAGAAAAGAAGAAGTGTACTGATTGTAAATTGTCCTATTCCCCTCTTTACATATTTATACTATGTCCCTATTACTTAATGCAAAGTGAAATTATGTGTTGTTTTCATTTGTGAGGTTAGGTGACAATGGTTTTTTTGTTTTTAGTTTACTGCTGAAATAAATAAAAGCCATGGTTGAGGTAAACATAACATTTAATGTGTTATACAATGCTTCTAACACAGTAACACTTAAAATAAAGAATTTAGTGTTTTTGATTTAACAGGTACTTTATAAATATCTCCAAAGGCTGTTGCACCAACATAATAATTTAGTACAAGTGTTGAAAACAGCTTTGGAGAGAATTTGACTAATGAGTACAAAATTGTTATACGAGCTGACAGATCGCTATATAGACATAGTATTTCTGATAAAGAATATAAAAATTATATTAAAATACTTTTTTTTTAATTTTTTATTAGCTCCCGTGTGTACCACCTGAAGTAGTGTAGGAGAAGGTAGGGTAGGCTGCCTTATGTTAGCCGTACGGCATACAAGGAAGGCAGTGTGGCCAGCACTACGCTTCAGCCGCCCATTATTATCCCCAGAATGTTATCCCAGGTCTCATTTTCAACAGGCTGAGTCGACCTGGGGGCTAAAAAACGCACCTTGATTTTATGGTGCGGGCCCGGAAATCGAACCCCGGACATCTAGGTTAGTAGCCAGGTGCTATACCAACTGGTCTACTGAGCCGCCTAACATACTTTTTAAAAGTCAAATATTCACGTGCGAAGCCGCAGGTAACAGCTAGTTGGATTGCAAACACCCGTCTCATGGGAGAGGGCCCTCAGAAAGAAATCTGCCCCCCGGCCTCCAGTGGCCTAAGTATGCCGCTGGGCTGGGCAATGTTAGGGAAAAATGAAAACCAACAACTTCATTCACTGGATAGAAAGCTTGAGGAAGAATCTGAGAACTAGAGTAGATTCGTGACTACCCAACCCTTGACTATTCAGCCCAGTCAATTCTAAACACTTCCTAAATGGAAGAGGATTTTGCTAGGTACGTAGGTTCCTCCTAGTTTAGCTTGGTTAGGCTGGTGTACTTTCAGTTTGGTTCCTCCGTCTACAAGTAAGATTATGAAATAGGGTTAAGATATGAAATTAGTGTACAGTGGGAAAGTAGTTGAGACACATATTACAATGGGTGGTAGAGATGTTGTGAATGAGATATCCTAGCAATTATTGAGTTATATAGCTAGTAATGGTGTGACAAAATGAGTTAATGTTAGTGTAGATGATAATAAGTTTTGTTATGCAGGGGACCCACATGAGATACTCTATTAGCTGTGAGTGGAGCAAAAAACTTCTCGTTAAAGGGCCAGGTATTGCGATCTAATGCTTCAGTGTCTGTGACACATGAATTTTTACTACCTAGCAAATTGATAAAAGTGCCTATCAACAGGTTTAAATGACATGTAGGGTGAGTGAAGAGAATGCAGAAGGCTGTTACATATGGATTCAGTATGTAGAGTATATATATGCAAAAACATGAACAGAGAAAGTTGACTGTTCGGAACAATATATACACATTGGAAACAGCCGTATGCCTTACCATTCCAGGCTCTTCACATACTTTTGATAGACACAATCTGTGGCTGATAGGACAATGTTTATGATTGCAGTTGGCTATGTTGCAATTGACCAGATTCAAATTTTCACCATGACTGCAACTAACTGGGTTTTGTACGATTGGGTTGCAAGTGACCGTGATCCATTAAGGTTTAATAAATATTCTCTTCTTCTTCTGCACCTCACAGAGTAGGCACTTGGCCTGTTCTGTCTTCACAGAGTTCTGTCACTCCACCTTAATTTCAGTCTTCCTATATCTCTTGTACCAAAGGGTCTATATCGAAATGCAACCTTAGGTAGTCGTCCATCCTCCATTCTGTCCACATGCTGTAACCATTCCCTGCGATATGCCTAGATTTCATCAGTTATGGAGAATACCTGTAGCTCTTCTCTAATATGCTCATTGCGCAAATGATCCTGTCTCGTGCAACTCTTTGTTCTTCTTAGAAACTTCATTTCGGAAGTTTGAATCTGGTTTTTAATCTTCTTTGTAGGAGCACAACATGTTTTACATCCATACAGTAAAACAGGCAATGCCAATGTTTTATAAAATTAATGCCTTGTCTCTTTCCTTGTCTTTTTCCTCACCATTCTGTGTATAATGCCACACATCATCTGAAACCTCGATATTTTTGTAGTGATAATAAATATTGTATTGCCAATATTATTACGTACCTTTCTGGCTACCTTTCTGTCGATCTCAGTTGATCACCATGTTAGTCCAGATATCATCGAATTGACTGTACCAGCAAGAACAGGACCAATGGTTTTTAACTATGAACTTATGAGATCTATAAGAGGCAATAGTAACTGGATTCATAATCGATGCCAATGATGGTAAATTATAAGTCAAATGGGTTGGACATATAGCAGGCATAAAAGAAAATGAAACAAAGTGATGGTAATAAATTCAGGTGGGAAAAGAGTTCAATGTAATAAATGTTAGCTGGGAAGATAATGGCAGAGTTGGTGCTAAGCTAAGGTGTGTTATCACGAGTCTTCCCATGGGCAACCATATAAATAATCGTTCTTCAAATACTGGTCATCGTAACCATTCTTACTAAAAATCCCTACAGATATTTTTAAGTCCTTCCTGCAGCAAACTCATTTCAACAGACCCTACTGCCTGAGAATAAAACATTTTGATAACTTCCCTCTATACATGATCTGGATGATTAGAATTAACACTTATATACTGATCCGTGTAGGTAGGTTTTCGATAAACATATTATCACTGTTTTCCCATTATTCGATAAACAAGACTGGGATCTTATTATTTTCTTCAATTTCCATTGTGAATTTAATTTTGGGTATTTGAGAATTCAACTCCCCCAAAAGCTTATCTAAACCTTTCTTGTGTTGCCAAATTATAAAAGTGGCATCTACATACCTTACCCAAAGTTTAGGTTTTACATTAAACTTCTCCAAAACATTTTCCTCAAACCAGTATATGAATATATTGGCCAAAGCAGGTGATCAGAAGGTGCCATTGGTAGGCCCTCTTTCTTATGTGCATGTATAATGTATACGAGGTGTGTTCAAAAAAAGACCGAACTATTTGTGTAGCATGTCAACCTGTGCGTAGAGCAAGCTGCACAATTGATGCTGGAACGCAGTTATCTCCATCCCATCATGATCATTAGTCTTTGAGCTACACATGCTGTAGTGGGTACGATTTATAATACATCCAGTAATACATCTGTAATAAATCCAGCAGATTTATAATGAAGTGAGAATGAAGATCTTAACACAACACGTATGTATAAAATTTTGTTGCTAACTTTGTCATTGCATTGCATTCCAAAGTTGTCATTACCAATTTGCATTAGTACGCAGTTGTTGACTGATTTCAAAATGGGTCTCTTTCTGATCGCCAGTCAACAAACTCAGTAAGAATTTTTCATTGATACTATACATTAAAATTTTTCTATCAAAATTTAATTTTACAATCTTATACAGATGCGCATTCTCTCAGAAAGTCTCAGCAGTTAAACATTGTTTTACAATTACCACATCACAAACTCTCTTGCCACTGACTGATTTCAAAACAAGTCTCTTTCTGATCGCCAGTCAACAAACGCAATAAGATCTGCACCGACTATTAATTTGGCCCTCTTTAAAAATATTTAAAATAATCGTTGGGCTCATGCAGGCCTCCGGGTATGGTTACTCAATCAACCAGAATGTCTCTGTGAAGTTTTAACCTAGTTTTGCCACAAAATTTCATAAGCACATGTCCTTCGCGGTCTTTCTTAATAGCTTTGTCATTAATCGGCCAAGATGCACACATCCCCACTCAATCTGATATAGCTCAAAGACTAATGCTGATGATGGAACAGAATAAATGGCAGTTTGTTGTCAAAAACTATCGCTAGGTGCATTCAAAGTCGCAGCACGTTGTTTGTGCGGGTTGATGTGTTATTCAAAAAGTTCGGTCTTTTTTTAAACACACCTCATATATGTATATTAAAGAAACATAACTTGTTAGTTCAGACATTGACCAGTAAACATAATAAGAAGAAATTAAACTCTTTGTTGCAGGAACAATGTAATGAAATCAGAAAGACTTCACAGAAGGTAACGGAAGTTAATAACATTTTTAATTTGTCTAACTTTCAGTAAAGTTTCTCTCATTATAGTCTCAAACAAAAGGTTAAACTTTGCTATAACAAAGACAAAAATACCAGTATTGGATATTGTTACCTCAGCTAAATTGCGTGTTCAAGATTTAGAAGACAACCAACAGTCTGATTTCTGTTGCAGGGTTAATATGGTTTTGAATAAAAAGCTTAGACCATGACAAAACATAAGTTACAAAGAGCGGAAAGCTTTTGTGAACTGATGGAAAACAAACATCTGGAAGGCAGTTAAGAGAGCCGCAGTTGTCTTATTGAACAGTTCCGATTATGACAAAAAGGTGGAGGACATTTTTAAATCTGATGAATATGAGGTTTGGGGGACCAATCCTATGACACATATAGAAGGAAAGATTTACAGAACTTTATTTAAATACAAGTACAGTAGAATCCCGCTAACTCGCCTCCCGATATCTCGACATTCTGTATAACTCGACGATCACTATTTGAAAGCAGAGAAGAGACAGAAAATTGTGAAATAGTGGACTTATTGAAGAAAATTCCAGGCTGCGAAGAAGTTACTGATGGTGATGTTGGAGAATGGATGGAACTTTTAGGAGATGGTGAAATAGTTGCAATAGTGAAAGAGAACGAGCATAAAAATGAAGATGAATCAGAAGAAGAAGAGATGGAAGACAACGGAAAAGTTAAAAAGACGACTCACAGTGAAGGACTAAAGGCCGCTGAAGGAATGCTCCGTTACTTGGAGGAGCAGGGTGCACCTGTTATGGACATTTTGTTTCTCCGTCACCTACATGATAAAGCTGCATGAAGACGAAATGAGTGTGAGAGACAGTCTAACATCATGAGATTTTTACTACAAAGAACTAGTCGTTTCTTCAGTTTTGTATGTAAGTTTTTTTTTAACTTCCAACAATTATTTTAGGGTATGTTGTACTTTTCTGTGTCCTGTATTGTGCTAGAACTTTCATTAGAGTAATATGAAGTAAACAAATTTTAGTTGTGAATAACCCACTCCTTATTCCGTAAAACTCGACACCTTCTCAGTCCACATTAGGTCGAGTTTGCGGGACTCTACTGTACCCGTTACCTCAAAAACGTTAGGTTCTTTATGTTAAGTGTTACAGTGTTATAAGCATTGTATATACACATTAAACGTTATGTTTTCCTCAACCATAGCTTTTATTTATTTCAGCAGTAAACTAAAAACCAAATACTGTTGTCACCTAACCTCACAAATGAAAACACCACATATTTTCGCTTTGCATTAAGGAACAGGACAATTTACAATTAGTACACTTCTTCTTTTCCACATCATAATATATCAATACAATCGCATATTAAAAACATCGAAAATGTACTGGAGGAACGGATAAAGGTACAGTTCCGATCCCGCTAAATAGCATTTGTTTATTTGTTACTATGGTAATTAATTCTGGTCTCCATGATGTTGTTGATATCTTTATACACGTCAACAAAAGGGCATAATTAAAAGGGCCTAAATCATGCGAACAGGGCAGAATATCAAATTCCAAGTTAAACAGTGTTTTTTGCCTTGTGTTTAGGTGACCTTGTAAAATTTGGTGGCATTCGGTGTAACGGTGTGGATTTGTATTCAATACAAACAAATCCTCAAACTTTGAGTTTTACATATATAGACAAGGAATATTTTATAAAGGATGTCCCTAACACCTCACTATTCAAACCTATCTCATACGAGGGAGGTCTGAAAAGTCTGTGCAAAATGTCATAAATGGCACCACAACTAAAAATTGTTGCCATGGTTTTAAAGTACAAACATTCAAACCACTAATTCCAAATTTTTGTAAGGTATTTCAAATAATATTGTTTCAACAGTCATTTGAAGCACACAACTTTTGTCTTATTGAAAAAAGTGAATTTCACATTGTGATTAAATATTACTTTTTAAGTAAGAAAACGCCTGCTAAAGTAAAAGCTAAGCTCGATAAACATTGGCCCAAGATCTGTTCCATTGATTAGAATGATTTACAACTGGTGTGCCGACTTTTATTGTCAAAAAAGCAAGGATGATGTTAAATGATCTGGAAGGCCAAAAGAGGCAACTACCTAGGAAAGATTGAAAAAGTTCATGTTGGTGTAATGCAGGATCGTCTAGTGAAAGTGTGTGAACTAGCTGAGAGGTGTAAGATATCAAAAGAATGTATTGGACATATTCTTCATGATAAATTGCATATGAAAAAGATTTCAGCAAGACGGGTGCTGCACCTGGTCACAAATGATCAAAAATGTGAAAGAATGAACATTGTGATTGTGAAAGAGTGTTTGGAGCTGTTTCAGCCCAATCCTCAAAAATTTCTATGGTGATTCATAACTGTCGACAAAACATGGATTCATCATTACATGCCAGAGACAAAGGAACTATGAAAAGAGGAACAATGGGTAGTGTATGGTGGAATTGCTCCAAAGAAGGCAAAGACGATTCCTTCGGTCAGCACTATCTTTTGGGATGCACATAGCATAATATTCATCGACTATCTTAAAAAAGGAAGAACAATAATAGGTTACTGGATTGATTGAACAACAAAATCAAGCAGAAACGACCACATTTGGCAAAGAAAAAGGTGATCTTTCATCAGGACAATGCACCTGCTTCTCCATTCTCTGTATTCACCTAATTATGGCTCTTTAACACTGCTTCCTGTTTCCAAACATGAAAAATGAATGGCTCACTAACTAATGAAGAAGGTGAATAGGACACTGAAGCATATTTTGCTGAGTTCCCGAAATCATATTATTTGGAAGGCATTAAAAAACTAGAATATCATTGGTATTATTACAAGTGTATTGAGCTACAAGGGGACTACATTGAAAACAAAATGAAATCTACCTGGAAAAATTATGTTTTTCATTGTTTTTGCGCGGACTTTCCAGACCTCCATCGTATCTATGGCTTACCTAAGATACTTAAAAACAACGTCCCACATAGGCCTACAGTAAGCTATCAGTTTTGTTCGGTATATGACCTTTCAAAGTTTTTGCTTTCCAACATTAGTCCTCTCTCAGGTACTACGAAATGTATGGCTAAAGATTCAAAACATTTTGTAGAAATTGTTAAAAAAATCTTCAACTGGACAATAACAACATCATGGTCAGCTTTGTTGTCATAAATCTGTTTCCTAGTGTTCCTGTTAAGAGGACATCAGAGATTGTTAAGGAACTCTTACAAAGGTATTTGACACTTGCTGACAGAACTAATTTACCAGTCCAGGCTATTGTGAAATTATTAGAAGTTTATTTATGTATAGTTTATTTTCACTACAAGGATGTTTTTTTTACGAGAGGGGCTACTGATGGGATCTTCTTTATCACTTGCCTTAGCCAATATATTTATGAACTGGTTTGAAGAGAATCTTTTTGGAGAAGTTTAACGTAAAACTTAAACTGTGGGTTAGGAGTGTCGATGGCACTTTTATAAATTGGCAATACAACAAGGATGTTTAGATAAGCTTTTGAGGGGAGCTGAATCCTCATATACCCAAAATTAAATTCACCATGAAAATTGGAAGAAAAAAATATGATGGCGTTCCTTGATGTATTAGTCACCTAAAATAGAGGGACGGTGAGTACCACTGTTTATCAATAACCTACCCTCACGGGTCAGTATATTAATATTAATTCTAATCATCCAGATCATGTAAAGAGGGAAGTTACCAAAATGTTGTATTCTCAGGCAGTACGAGTCTGTTAAATGAGAGTTTGCTGTGGGAAGAAGTTAAAAATATCTGTAATGATTTCAGAATGGTGATGACTAGAATATGAAGACTATTTATAGGACTGCCTGTGGGAAGATTTGTGGTGACACAAAGGAAACGAAGGATACTGCCATTATTCCGTACATCCGAGGATTTTTGGAGAAAATAAGGAGGGTTCTAACGAGCTGCAGAGTGTGGACTGCCTTTTGTTCCTGTAATACCATAGGTAACTCACTGAGTAGAACCATAAGAAGTGTTTCTACATTAGATACAAACAACATAATGTACCGACTACTGTGTGAGTGTGGGGCACAGTATTTTAGAGAAACGGGCAGGCCTCTGGGCACATGAGAACATCCAATTACATAAGACGAATACCTTGAGATTGACAGAACATTCTTGGGACAAACAACATAGAATATAGTGGGATGGCATGTCCAGAGTAGGTAAAGAGTCTAAGGTTGGACAACGCAAATTCAAGGAGGTGACTGTCATCATGGTTAATGAGAACTGTTTGAGAGAAGCCAGCAAAGACATTCCTGAGCTTTGGTTTAACATTTTGAGGAATGCAATGAAAGGCTGTGACGGTGGGGACAGGTATTAGTAGGTCAGACATTTCCAGTAGGCGTTGGAAATTTTCTGTGTGGGTTGGGATTTTTTGTTTCATGAAGGAGTGAGAAGTAAGGGAGGGGTGTAGTCTGTAGCAGGTAGGTGGGAGTATAAATATCAAAGAAGACAGCTTTCCAGCCGTTGTTAGATCTTTCAACAGGGTCTTTCAACTGCCACTTACAGGTAAGAAAGATTTATTTTATTTTACATTATTTTGTTGTTTAGTCATATATTTCTATTGTTATATGTCATGCCTAATGTTTCTAAGACTTAGATTGTTATGTAAAGTTTTTTAATCGTAGTTATGTATATTTTCCTAATGTTTTTTTATAATGGTTTATAGTAAGCTGTTTTATTTATGTAGCTTCTAAGGATGATACCAGATTCTTGGGATTAAATGTCAAGCAAGAAAAATATTAGAATGGAAGCAGTCCGAATAGAGGATTTACCAATACACATAAGGATGTTTTGTTCATGTGCAGTGTCCATGCATGTATTGTGAAATTTAACCAATGCTTACAGAAAGCTGATGATGCAATATGTACTAACGGTCTTTTTAAAAGACTGAAATCAGTCACCTCAATTTAGCTGTTTCCAACTAACAATCTAAAGGTATAACTATATGTTATTAACTAAAGTTATTAATGTATATAGTGCTTACAACTAACAATCTTCATAGTTTTCATAAATTTTATTTACCAAAATGCTCTCTATTTTTTTCCTTAACACACCTGTTTTCGACGACCACTCTGAGAAAGAGACCATGGTAATGAATCTAAATCTGTAATTAATTTGACTTCTTCTTCTTCGCTGACAAAATTCAATCTAATAAATACTCCTGGAAACTCCATATGGCCTTGAGTGTCATGTGTACCCTGAAGACAATTCTCTATGTTGGTACCATGAATAGCATAATTACATGTTGGACAGTATGTGTATACCTTAAACTGAAAAAATAAAACAATATTATTTTCCAGTAAATATCAAGTTATACATCATTTGACATTTAGTCTATTACATGAGGTATGACAAAGGCCCTATCTGCCGATTTTGAGTTATTGTCCATATAATTTTTTGATTGCTTTTTGCTATTGCTTCCTAAAGGTTCTTGAACAAAGTTAAGGAAATATTTTGGCCCGTTCTCACCCCTAAAGGGTTTTAAACTACCCCTAAAGGGTTGAAAATATGAAACAACGCGAGGATGCATTTTGAAGCCCTGAAATTAGGTACTTCTAAGTTTTTGGGGGGTGCTGATTACGATTCTGATGTCCAAAATTATATTCGACGCAAAGCGTAGTTTTTAAAGAGTTGAAGCAGACTATAATTAGGGGGTGTAAGTATTAAACTTCACAAGAATGCCGGTCAAAGCCTCGAAAGTGAGTACCTATAGGTTTTTAGGAGTGCTGATTATGATTTGACGTCAAGCAATACATCCGACGCAAGAGTTCGACTTTAAAGGGTTGAAAACCACCCCTCAAGGGTTGAAAACATGAAACAACGCGAGGATGTACTTTGAAGTCCTGAAATTGGGTACCTACAGGTTTTGGGGGGGTGCAGATTACGATTTTGACATCACGGAATACATCCGACGTAAGGGTTAGACTTGAAAGGGTTGAAAACCACCCCTAAAGGGCTGAAAATGTGAAACAACGCGAGGATGTACTTTGAAGTCCTGAAATTAGGTACATTCAAAATTCAAAAGTTCAAAATTCAGTCGAAAAAATATATATTTCATCCATACTTATGAAATTTAATCAAAGAAAAGTTGAACTATAAACATATTATTTTATTAAATTAAATATTCGATTGATATAACGAACCAGCAGTACAGACAGTGACAAATTGCAACAAATATTGTTTTGTTTACAATATACATTAAAAAAATAAAAATATTACTGTATTCTATTATCAATTTGAAAAAAGTTTAGTTTCGGGCAAATTAATAGGCTCTCAGGACCGCACCCGAACATATAACGTACGATAACAAAATCTAACTGTTGGAGCGTGTTTACATTTTTGGTCATAACACGGTCAATATTTAAGAAAAAAATTTCAATCAAAATGCATTTTGTAGGAAATTTAAAGAGCTACAACTATTGTCGTATGCACTATAATAAAAAAACCTACTGTACACTAACTAGATATTTCGCCTAGAAGTGAAAAATGTTTTACACAATGTATGCAAAATACACCCTTTAAACTGCTTTAACTCATCAAGTTTTAGTCATAAAGGAATGAAACAAAATTTATAAGTTTTGTTTTTCTATAAGCTTTATTTTTGATTCACAACAATTTTTCGATAAAACACATCATTACTGAGATATAAAAGCAGAATTTTGGCGAAAATCCCCAAAACTTGAATTTTCTTACAACGTTACGTGTTGCTGTACAGCAATACATATATGGTTCAAAAAAATAGAGGACATTGCTAATATAATAGACAACTGAAAACTGCAGCATCTCGGCTTAATATGCATATCTGAAAAAATGGCGGACGTACCTTTTTAAATTCCTTAGAAAAATTTGCAGAAATTATATTTTCCTACATAACTTCATAATGTTTTAAGCTACACAAGTAACTAACTCAGAGTTTTTAGGAAATTAACAGAGCTTTCATTTGATACTAATTTGGTTACGATCGAACAATTTTTCATCGTGATATATCAGTTTTAAGCACGTAATTTAATCAAAAACCGGTGAATCACCATCTTGTTTTGGCTGTGTCTCCAGAACCATTTGACACAATGTGGAAAATGTTCGCCTGGTAATAAGCTTTAAGTTTGAGTTATACAAATGTTTCACAAAATGGCGTCTTTTTGAGTTATTTGCAGATAAATTAAAAAAAAAACGTGTTTTTTTGCAAAACTTTGAACCCTTGTTTAAAAAAAAAAACAACGCATTTTTCCGAAAAAGTGTATACCACCTTTTTGCTTAGAATTTAATTCTCTATCGGGTCCCGGGGTTAATTAAATTTTTTTTTCACCCCCCTAAATTTAAGAGCGGGCCAACAAATTTCCTTAACTTTATTTTATAACCCTTTATGAAGATTTTGAAAAAAAAAAATCAGAAGGATGCATGGACACTAACCCAAATCGGCAGAAATTTCCTCACGTAATAGACTAATTCAGATAAAATGAATTTACGTTATTATTCATGTTATGGTACTATTCATATTATTATGTCATGTTAAAAATTTCAACTGCAAAAACAAAGGTTATTGTTTTTTATGGAAAATACCCCTTCGATTTAAAGTTATGTTAAATGACCAGGTCATAGAACAGGTCTCTACATTCAATTACGTTGGTTGCAGTCTTTCTTATAGAGGTAGTGACGACCTCAGTAATAAGCTAGCCAGGTTCCAAACTATATGTGGAATACTGAGGAGGACGTTGAAAACGAAAGCCAGACAAGAGACGTGTATCAAAGTCTATAAGAAATGGCAGTACTAGCACTTCTGTATGGATGCGAGACCTGGACTATAAGGAAGGACTGGTGCCAATTGGAGGCTGCAGAAATGAGCTATTTGAGATTGGTAATGGGATATACATGACTCGATCATATAAGAAATGAGTACACTACTCGAGAACTTTATATAGTTTCCTTAAATGAACTCATTCAGAATTATAGAAATTGTTGGAAACAACATCTAGAAAGAATGGACAATGCCCGCTTTCTGAAGTTGGCTTATGATTATGAGCGGGTTTGAAGAAGATCTGTAGGCAGGCCAGTCACGAGATGGCGGGAGTCATGAGGCTGGAAAAGGAGAAATCCTATCCATGAAGTGATAATGATGATGATTCATGTTATCAGTAAACAATTTGCCATGCATTTGAATCATTTATTGCTCTTACTATTGCCTTATGTGTGTAAGGTATTTGCTGCTTTTAATTCTTTGTAAATCAGTTATTAAATACATGTTACATTACTATACATATGTTATTATATACAGTACTAGCAAAATACCCGTGCTTCGCTACGGAGTTTCACGTTGTACGTAATTGTACAATTATTGCTCGCTTAATAGTATAGGATTAGATAGATTGTACAAATTCTCAACTCTTAGTTTGTCTATTTACATTCATAGCAACAGCTATTTATTTATTTCGAGAAAATCGTTAGAGCCGTTTCCGAGAACAAAAAGGACATACATTTATTAATTAATTGAACTTCGAAATTTTCTCGACTATAAGAACCTGCAAACAACGAAGATTGTCAATTTAAAACAATGATTAAAAACTCAGGACTAAATGTATTCGGGGTTTCCAGTAAACTGAGATGTCAACCACTTCATTTACCAAGTATGCATTACCCGCTATAAATTTCAGTATTTGGTTTTTTGCCCCTTAGGAGTGAAAGTTTTTAAAACCGTTTCTTAGTGAGCACCTAAGACCTATGATGAAGCTATGTTCAAAGTTTCACTGATATCCATTCAGTGGTTTCAGAGATATCGTGATCAGTGAGTCAGTCAGTGGTATTTGGCTTATATAGATATCTATATCTAGCCGATTTACCCAGCGTTGCTCGGGTTCATAATTTATTCATAGGCTCATAGGCACCTATTCTTGTTCTAACTTTATATTACTTGTATACTGTATAATCTTCCTTATATTGTTACGTTCGCATTCTCACTGGAGGAATACTCTGTAGCACACCTGTTTAAGAACATGTCATAAACTGTATTCTTATATCTGGAGAAGAATTCTGTTGCGCGTGATGCTCCTGCTCGATTTCTAACTCTGGGAGAGGGCGAACAGCTAAATTAGTTTTCAATAAAATGTCTACAGTACTTGCACGCGCTGCGTATTTAACTGTCGTTTTATAATTCATTGTGTTAATGTTGAAATAAGGCATTTGTTAAATTAGTGTCTCCTAAACTTATTCTAACAATACAATACCTCTATAGATTTCAGCTTATCAATTTTTAAATTCAAACTGAAGCAAGTCCATTTATATTGTCTGAGCTCTATGGTCTGAATACATTCGCTATCAAAACTTTGTTTTTTGAACTCGCTTATAACTTACTTCGATCTTAACTCTTAAACACTTTACACACTTTTTAACACTTTTAAATTCAAACTGAAACAACTCTGAATTCACACACTATTAAGACGTTTCTTAAGATGCATACACCACCTTTGATATCATAACCTATATCTTTATTTATAAGAACCGTGGACTCTGGCCCCGCCGTCTTTCGCGGGATCCTACCTAAGACTCCGCGGGTTCCGTGGATGAACTCCGGGGAAGGCCCGTCGGACGACTCCCGCGCTATTTCCTACGTGGGAGACTTCCACCGATGCTATGGTAACAAGAATCTATTCTATTGGGTTGCCATAGTAACCAGATCTAATAGTTGTTTAAGACCCAAAGGACCCCCCAGAGAATCGTATCGAAAAAAAAAAACACCTGTCCTATGTTGGTTCTCCCGTTGCGTAAAATATTTGTGCCAAGTTTGGTTGAAATCGGTCCACTGGTTTAGGAGGAGATGTGGAAGACCCCAAAGGACCCCCCAAAGGATCGTATCAAAAAAACACTTGTCCTATGTTGGTTCTCCCGTTGCGTAAAATATTTGTGCCAAATTTGGTTGAAATAGGTCCAGTGGTTTAGGAGGAGATGTGGAAGACCCCAAAGGACCCCCCGAAGGATCGTATCGAAAAAAACACCTATCTTATGTTGGTTCTTCCGTTGCGTAAAATATTTGTGCCAAGTTTGGTTGAAGTCGGTCCAGTGGTTTAGGAGGAGATGTGGAAGACCCCAAAGGACCCCCATCGAAGAAAACACATATCCTATGTTGATTCTCCCGCTGCGTAAAATATTTGTCCCAAGTTTGGTTGAAATCGGTCCAGTGGTTTAGGAGGAGATGTGGAACATACATACATAGATACAATGGGGGGGGGGGTTGCCCCTTAGGAGTGAAAGTTTTTAAAACTGTTTCTTAGTGAGCACCTAAGACCTATGATGAAGCTATGTTCAAAGTTTCATTGATATCCATTCAGTAGTTTTGCTCTACGTTGATTCTATGTCAGTCAGTCAGGCAAACTTCCCCCCCTTTTCCCCCTTTAAAGGTCGAATTTCCAAAAATCCCTTCTTAGCGGATACCTACATCACATAAGGAACCTACATGCCAAATTTCAAGTTTCTAGGTGTTATAGTTTCGGAGATTTCATGATGAGTCAGTGAGTGAGTCAGTGGTATTTCTCTTTTATATATATAGATTAAGTAAATTATTATTAAATTCCACTGAGAAACAAAAAAATTCCTCATTCTTATTTCACAAATTCATATTTACCATTATGATGAACTTTTTGTGCGGAGATGTGTTGGATGCAGGTGAAAACAAACCAAACAAAATTCAAGGCAAAAACAAATGAAACTAGACACAGTGGAACAATAAAAACCTTATTATAAACACCTGCACAGAAGTCTCCCTTACAACAATCAAGTATTGTTTAGTTCACTGCTCAGAACTCTTGAATAATTTAACAGTTAATAATTTTAGTGTTCCAGTGAATGTAATTTCGTCAAAACTCTGATGTTCGTTGACGATCATATCATAATAGCAGACAATGAAAATAGCCTGCAGTGGGCCCTCTACAATTTGCAGCAGATAATCAGGATGTATGATATGGAAATTGCTATTATCAAGGCTAAGTCTACGGCTTTTAACACTTTGAGGACTAACGGCATAATATTGTGCCGCCAGTGAACATGGTATTTTGATAGACGGCGTACATATACGCCACTCACTTTTCAATGCTTTCAAACGCTTCGAGTCTTACTATTACGCCACAGAACGAATGCAGAAGTTTTATTTGACATTTTAGTTCTTGTTTCTGCCATCAGATTGCAGCACTGACTGAAGAAAACAGTTTTTAGGAAATAATTTGTACAGTTGGCAAGCGTCATGACTTTGTTTACATTATGTGTGTTCAAGGTGGAAGTTGCGGTTTTTGTTTATATGAGGTTTGCGGGTTTTCTGAGGTTATTTCATGTTTATTTTGTGTGTTATTGATAGTAGTGAGTGTGTTTGTTTTAATTACTATATTATTAGTTACAAAATCGATAAACAATATTTGACAGAATTTTCTTTTGGTTGAAATTGCACAAAATGTTGCATTTTTAAACAGATTCAGTTGCAATATATAAAATCAATAATAAAAATATTACGAGTATTTTCATCAGAGGAAAGTCTGGGAAAACAGTATAATTTTTTTTTTAGTATTAAATTGTATTGAGTATTTATGAATGTTTAAACAACAGTGCTTGAAAAAAAAAAACTGCTGGTCATAGGGGATGGTCTATGTACAAACCCCATGGTACTCAAAGCGTTAAAGGTTGCTTACCTGCAAGATGTAAACTAGTACTGAATGATCAACTAATTGAGCAAGTGCATTCATTCAGGTTCCTTGGATGTGACTTATCTTAAGTTGGTGAGATAGATGTGGCAAAAAAAAAAAGAAGTTTATCACATATGTGGAATGATAAGAAGAACACTGAATGGAATGGGAAGGTCAGAAGAGATAGACTTTTGAAATTTTATAAAGTGATAAAGTGATGGCAGTGCCATGCGGCCTTTATGGCAGTGAGACTTGGACACCGAATGCAACAACCTAAAGCCGGATAGAGGCTAGTGAAATAAGATTTTTGTGAACAGTACTAGAAGTATCACGGAGGAACTGGCTAAGAAATGATAATATACGGAACATCCTTGGAATGTACAACCTACACAAAAGGATAAAGCAATACAGACAGGATTGGACAGACCATGTTGAAAGTATGCATAAGAACAAGATACCAAAACAAATTTTGGTTTATAATCCAAAAGGACCGTGGAATAGGTCCACAGCCTGAAGAAGAAGTAGAAGACTAATTTCTGCATTGATACAAGACTTGTAGCTGATCCAGAGAGCAATAATGGAGGAGCTTATTGAAGAAATTGGTCTGTGGTATGGAGAGGGGCTGGGATGCTGCTTGGTAATTTCTCCATTTAATCTGTATTTGAAAGAAATAACTGGGAAATGCTTGGAGAGGTTGAAAGGCAGGATTGCAGCCTATCATCTACTTTATTTAATGTCTACATAGATCATATTGTAAGAAATTGGAGAGACAATTATGGAGGAAGCATTTATTTAGGCGATAACACCATAATAAACTTAATTTTATATGTTAATGATCTGATTGTGATCATAAAGGCAGAAAATGAATTGCAAAGAGGTTTACATCAACTACAACAAATGAGCATTAAATAAAATTTCAAAATATCAATCCGTAAAACAAAAATTATGGCTTTCTTGGGAGTGGAACTCATAAGGGCCAAGATTCTCTTACATAATAAAACAATAGAGAAGATAATTGATTTAAGTACTTAGAATGTGATATTTCCTATGATTACAATAAAGATCTAGACCAAAAGTTAGGAATTTTTAATAACACTTGCGGTAAATTGGTCGATGTTTGAAAAATAAAACAAGACACCATGCTGAAATTGTATAGAACACCAGCACCACCCACACTTATGTGCAGCAGTGAAATATGAGTTACAACAAAAACATACAGAGAAGAACACAAGCTCAAGTGATGAAGTTTCTAAGAAGAGTCAAAGGACATAATCTAAGAGACAGTGTAAGGAATGAAGTAATCAGAGGAGTTCAAATATTTAATTGAAACGAAAAATAAACAGAATTAGATGGAATGAAAATTTACAAAGGTCAGAAGAAAATAGATCACCTTTAAAAGTAAGACTATATAAAGTAAAAGGAAGAAGAAACATAGGCAAATTAACAAAAAGATGGGAACCATAATAAGCAACAATGCCTGAAATGTGAAATGGAGGTGATGATGAAGTGGGAGAAAAGTGGATATTGGTGGAAGGACAGTGGTGTGTATTGGTGAAAGTAATAAGCAGGAAGTGGTTGACCACATTTTCAAAGATCCTGGTTGGAAATGTGAACAAATAAGATTATGTTAACATGTAGAAATGGAGGCAGGTCAAATATTTTCCATTTAACAGCAAGAAGATAGAATAGAACGAGGCAGTTCTGGGTAGACATGCATTGCACAGGAAAAATTAAGATTAGAATAGCATTCGCACGGGAAGTCTTTAACAAGAGGTGGAGGCTGTCCTGTGGTGCACTAAATACAGAGTTAAAGAAGAAGCTGACAATGTGCTTAACATGGAATACAGCAATGCATATATTTTGAAATATGGAGACTGAGATGGAAGGATGTCAAAGATTAAAGATAGTAGGGATATGGATATGGCAGAGAACCAAAGGCATGAGCTGGCTGAAGAAGGTAAGGAATGAGTGCTTAACAGGATTGGCTAGAAAACACACAAGAGGAAGGGATATGAATTCCTTGTTGGTGACTGGATGAGGTGAGACTGTTTGGTGAAATTACCATGTGACGGAACGAGGAAGGGGAGGTGTATTCAATTAACGTTGGAAGAGGACCAAAGATACTCAGGAGGCTAAGGCAGAACCAGAAGTATGGTGGGCTGTCGTGTAAGAGCTTGCCGAGGAAAGACAGAACACTACTGATTGATTGAATATAAGCATGGCCACTAGCAAATAATCATTTAACCTTATAGCCACAATCACAGAGCTAAATCACTCTGTCATTTTCAATCAATTTGTTTATATAACTTGCTACCAACCATGTTCAAGTGTAAAGAGATAAACTTGTCACTGATAAATCAGGGAAGACTTCTTTGGCCTGTCTTATTGGTTGGTTCTACGATAGAATTTTAAGAACTATGACGTAAGCACTAATGAAGTGTAGAGAGATACCCTAGAGACACCAGGTCAAAAGCTAATCAGTAAATCGGTGTAAATTCACAGTCTGACCAAAATGTCTCGAACCTTTAATTAAGAGCTTGTTCCCAAAATATTTGGACATGCATTCTTAAAAAATTAGCTACATGTACAGATGTCTTCAAGATTATTTAACTGCTCACTGGTTAATATTTTTAAATATGGGGTGTGTCTTGAAATGTTTAAAAAAATAAGTACCGGTAACAACAAAATCACATGGCAGAATAATTAATTGGTATACGGACTTGGATACTAAACAAACAATCGATCTACTTCAGAATATTCATATAAGCCAATTCTTAGACTGACATTGCGAGATAAAAACTAACAATACAGAGTGGATTATAAGTCAACTGACAAAAGTATGTCTTTTTGTTAATACCATCAAACAACTTATGGCCAAATTGTATTTAATTTTTTTTTCTAATAATGAAAGCATAAACTACAGCAATAATAATACTGTCCTTGTAATACAATATCATTACACATAAACAAATATTGTAATAAATAACTCAACGGACATTATGTTAGCCATCCACATTGTATAACTGCAAATCTAACCAAAATATGATATGCGATCATATAGTAACAACCCAGTTGTTATACAATATAGCAATACAGTTGATGGTTACAATATAGTTTGGACCACAATAGTCAGACGGATAGGCAAAGAATTGATATTTAATTTGACTTGATCACAGTAAGTATACAATTATGATAATTTTTTTAAGGATTGATTTAAGAAGCTGTGCAGTAGCCTAAGCTGTACAGTGAGAAATCATTATTTGATCTGAATCATGTTAACAGGTACATAAGGTTGGTTGCTACAAAAATTAAACATAATGGTGTTATTTTCAAAACACTCTTGTATGAATTATTTTCAAATTTAATTTGATTTGTATAATTTATAATATTTAATATTGATTGTTAAACTTTCACTTGTGAACTTACTTTGTTTTTTCCCGTACGCGTTTCGGCATGATGTGCGCCTTTGTCAGCGGTGTGAGACAGAATGTCCGGAACTTGTAACAGTTTTTTGTTTGGTAGGTTGAGTAGGGGGGGAAGGTGGAAGGGAATAGGCGCGGAGATCCAAATTATTGTATGTTTTATATATAATTGTGTCAAAGAGTGCGTGTGATTTAAAGTGTAATTGACGTTTAATGAAGAAATTTGTGTTAGTGGTTGAAATCACAAGCAGAATGATCATTTATATTACACAAGGGACATTTATATTATAGCTTGTTGTGTGTGAGCAGAGTGGGGTGAGAGGGGTGAAGGGTTTGTTTTCACATAATTTCTGTCTATTCCGATCTGACGATGAGCTGTGAAGCTTGAAAGCGCTAATCGGAATAATTTTTATATAGTGGTGTGCAACAGTGATCATTCTGCTTCTAAAGTGTAATTGGTCGTTAAGTATGTTGTTTGGTTGTGTTATGTAGTGTTTGTATATTTCATATTGTTCTGCTGTGTTAAGTTTCCGACTTTTAGGCAAGTAGAGTAATATCTCAAGATTATTATCTATGTTGGTGTAGCTGTGGTTTTTTGTGTGTATGTGTGTGGCAAACGCGGAATGTATGTTGTTGCTGGATAGAGCTTTTAGGTGTTCAGAGTAATGTGAAGAAAAAGATCTTCCCATCTGGCCTACAGCCTATAGAAACTATTACAATCACTACAGTTTAATTTGTATACCCCCGTTTTGTTGTATTTGTCTATGTCCGTGTTTGTATCATTGATGTGTTTTATGATGGTATTGTTTGTTCTGTAGGCTATTTTGTACTTGTGTTTCCTGAATGTGTTGGCGATTTTGTGTGTGTTGGAGTTATGGTATGTGAGTGTGATGTATTTATTTTGTTGTATGTTGTTGGTATTTATTGTTTTGTTGTTTTTGTTTATGATGTGTCTGTGTAGTTTGTTTATTAAATTAGTGTAGTAACCATTTTTTATTGATATATATTTGATTGTGTTGAGTTCTTCGTTATAATCTTGTTTACTTAATGGTATTTTTGTTAGTCTATGGAGCATATGGTTGAATGCTGCATGTTTGTGTTGCGTTGGATGGTTTGATGTGTTGTGTATGACCATGTCAGTTGTGGTTGGTTTCCTGTATATTTTATATATATAGACAATATATATATCCTGTATATTTTTTCTGTATATATACCAACAACACACAACAAAATAAATACATCACACTCACATACCATAACTCCAACACACACAAAATCGCCAACACATTCAGGAAACACAAGTACAAAATAGCCTACAGAACAAACAATACCATCAAAAAACACATCAATGATACAAACATGGGCATAGACAAATACAACAAAACGGGGGTATACAGATTAAACTGTAGTGATTGTAATAGTTTCTATAGGCTATAGGCCAGACGGAAAGATCTTTTTCTTCACGTTACTCTGAACACCGAAAAGCTCTATCCAGCAACAACATACATTCCGCGTTTGCCACACACATACATACAAAAAAACCACAGCTACACCAACATAGATAATAATCTTGAGATATTACACTACTTGCCTAAAAGTCGGAAACTTAACACAGCAGAACAATATGAAATATACAAACACTACACAACACAACCAAACAACATACTTAACGACCAATTACACTTTAAATCACACGCACTCTTTGACACAATTATACATAAAACATACAATAATTCGGATCCCTGCACCTATTCCCTTCCACCCCCCACCACTCAACCTACCAACCAAAAAACCGTTACAAGTTCCGGACATTCTGTCTCACACCGCTGACGAAGGCACACATCACGCCGAAACGCGTACGGGAAAAAACAAAGTAAGTTCACAAGTGAAAGTTTAACAATCAATATTAATTAAGTGCTGTGAATGAAGAAGATGAACTATCAAAACAAATTTATAATACTACATACAACTTATAAAAATAGAAATCAACAATAATTTGAAGATTACTGTGTATGGTTTGAAGACAATACTGGTAGTTTTAATTTATCCTACTCAAACAAGTATTTGTGTACATCTTGTTGTAGCCTATAAATTAAAGTGACAAGTTAAAATCTAAAAATTGAAATTGCATTAGTAAAAGAAATATAAGTATAGTCTACTAACATTTTCTAAGTTTATTTCTGGTTTTAATATTCCATATTCCTTTTCACACTGCAAACAAGTGCGTATTCCTTTACAACCACACAATTTTGATCTATCTGTTTCCATATTTCAGAGGTTAAATATCTTGTCATAAAACTCCACCAATGTTTTTGTTTATAACCTAAAAACATTTAGACATATACATTACATGACACACGATTAAACGTTTACAGCCGTCTTAGACATAACATTTACACTTTGTAAATTAAAAAAAAATGGTAATCCTTGAAAAGCTTTTAAAACACAGTTATTCCTTATTTTTGTTCCCTTTCAGTAGTAGCTTGAAAGGCCTTATCAAAATCCACGTGGCCATACGGCTAACCTGGAACATACTTTAGAAACTGTTATGAAAACATTTTAGAATAGATTTCAGCAACAAACACGATTTTAGATAGTACATGAATTAACTGTTATTTCCAAACAATACATAATATCAATATACTCTACGAACACTATTTCATCGGGTATAATAAGAAGCGCAATTTTTACTTAATTAAGTAATATGTAATTAATGCATAAATATAGTAATATGTATTACAGTATGAATTAAGCCACTTATACTTTGTACGTGAGAATTATAAATATGCACTTGAGAATTATAAGAACTATGCACCGATTTATAATTTCTACCTAATTTGTGCACTGTGCAGTTTGTTTGTTGTCACCGACACTCACTACATATCAGCTGATTTCAAAATACGATAATTACAACACAAAACGTTTGTACTCCCTGGAAGCTTTTTTGTACTTTTGTTTTAAATTACAGTTTTTGTTATTTATTGTCAGGGTAATTAAATAATAGACTTTTAATTTTCTATACGGTTTTCATGGTCTTATAACTTATACGTTTATTTCAAAAGTGAAAGAATAGAAATGCTTTACCTACACTCATATTTCGGATAATTTTGTATCTCAATTCAATATGTTGCTTAAACTGTAATTAAAAATAAAATGTTCTGGAAGATGGCGATTTTGTGAACTGGGTGGTTTGTTAATTTTAATATTGTGTGTGTTTTTAAACAGATAATACTCACTGCTTTTGTATATTAGTACTTATTAATAATGGATATGGATCCTGATGCACCGTTTGAGACGAAACCGCTAGACAGGTACGTGTATGATAATACTAAGTAATTTATATTTCAGGCTAAACATTAATATTGATTAGTAGTATGTATAGTTGTTAGAAAACAAAAGAAAATGTAGGCCGTTTTTTCTGCCGGCCTAAATAATTTTAATGGAAACGGTTTTTAATTTTTTATGTAAACCTAGCTGCACGGATAGAAGGGTTCGCGGGTTCGAGTTTGTACTTGTTGCATACATACTTGTTGCTTTTTTTTTTTTAAACAGTTTCTGTTGAAAACAAAATATATCAGTCTGGAGTGCAAATGGTTTTTACATAATTATAATCAAATAAAAATTTAGATTTTGATTTATTCTGTGTATTTTATTTACACTTATAATACAATTTCGAAGACAAGACCACACAATAGATTGTTTAAGGTTCGATGGTTTTTGTTTTGTTGCTCTATGTAAATAATTTCTGCTTATGTTCAACATCATTATTACTTTCGAAAATTCATTGCATAGTAAAATCAAAGTTTATTTAACAACACCTAATTGTTATAAAGAAAGGCTTTGTGTGTATATTTATAATACTATATAAATAAAAATTTATAGTAAATAATAATTCTTTATATTTAAAGCAAGAAACAACGCCCTTTTCTGTCAGTTTGATAATATCAAATTAATAGATGCGCTGTAATTAATGTTTAATAACATCAGTTTTATAGAACTTCGGTGTAAAGCTGAACCATTTTTTTGTATGTAACAGCAGTTGTAATATATAATACTTTAACTGATATATATTAAGAAGTATAAATAATATAAACGAAGAAAATATTTAGGACTATTTAGTAATGTTTTAATATTTTACAAGTTATGAATGTTAAAATGAAATTTAAAAAATTATTTTTTATTAAGAAATATTCATTTTACTTTTTATAAATGAATACTGGTTATCACGACCTCTTTAACTCCTTATTCCATGCCTGTTGTGATTGTTCTTTTTTACTTCCTTCAGCAGGGGTCCACTCTAATATTTTCGGTGCTGAGCTTGATTGTGCACTCGCCTAAAATTTACTTATTTTAAAAATATACTTGAAATTTGAATAGTTTTTAATGGTTTGATTTACTTTTATTTAAATATGATAGGTATATACAATGTGTTCTGGGAGGAAAGGAAAACATTTCAGGAAATGACTATAGAAGTGAAAATAAGAGAAAATGTAATATAAACATAAGGCCAGAAATACTTTGTTTTTGAGTTGTTTTGTTTTAATCCATGTTTCTGTCCTGAAGGAATAATAATGGGATATGAAAATGCCTGGAAGACAAATCGTGGGCAAGACTTAGTAGTTCCGTATGTTTGAGCTAAGATGTTGAAAGGATCCCAGAACTCTATCTGCAAGAAAATTGCTGAAAAGTATAAACAGTTTGAGTTAAAAAAAATGTAGGTTTGGCATACAATAGCTTTGTTAAATTGCTAGTACTCAGTACAGATTTTTTAGTTATATTTGTAGAGAACTTTATTATAAAAAAATTATTGTAAATATTGTCAGTAAAAATCAAACAAATTTTGAGAAATTCGACTTTTATTAAGTAATGACATGATAGAATAATGTTATGTTTCTGAATCAGTTTCAAAAAAGTAGGTGCTTTATTTACAAGACAGCTAAAATATTATAAAACATTTTTATTTTGTAAAATTCTAGGTAGGCCTATCTTTGCCATGTAGTGCGATGCGTAATAAAAAAAAAAATTTACTGGTCCACCACTATCTGGAGATTGTCATGATCCTCATCACCCTTATTCTAATTTATCTTAGTATTTTATAATTACATTCCTTGGTTTAGCGCGACAATATTTTTTTATGTTCAATGGGCCATTCGTTGTACAATTATAAGCACAACAAATGTATTTGTCAATAAGACTTTTGATACATGAATATAGAAGCGACTGAATATGACCAAGAATATAAAGGATGAGGTGAGAGGATTGTACAAGTGGTCCAAAAGATTAGTGAGAAATACAGAGATTTTCAATGGAGCAGGAAGAAGGAAGATTACTGGACAAGGCAAGGCATTTTGCTGAAGGCGACATGTAAAAGAATGGTGAGTGCTGTGAGGAACAGAGGAGTACAGATGTAGGCTAACAATTTAAGTTTGTAACAGATTTTGAAAATTTTATACCAAAGAGTGTATGAAACAGTGAATTGAAGATTTACTCTTTAAACAGTTTATATAATAAAATAGAATTCACCAGGGAACTTAGATTTAAGTATAATCAGAAATGTAATTATTTTCATTACTCTCTATATATAGAAAAGCTATGTCAAACTAATTTGACAATCCAAATAATTCCAACCATTCATTCAACGTAAATTGACTGCAGTCAAAATTTAATATAGGTACTGAATGATACCTGTATCAGTACGTATAGTCTCATTAAATGAAAATGAGATAGAGAAAGAAAAAATATTAAACGTAAATAATGAATATAGAATACAAACTCTCAATAAATTAGAAAATAAAATAAAACGAAAACTCACTGAACAGATATCTAATAAACCTGACAATAAAAATGATGTTCACTGTGACAATATAGAATACATAATTTTTACTTATTATGATTTTATTATGTTTTATTATATAAAACAGAAAATAATAAAACAATTTCAGTATACATCCTAAAAATACTTTATAACTCAGTGAATATAGTAATTGAGAAGATAAAACTCTAAACTATATCCATGTTTCACAGTAAAAATGGAATGTAAATATAGAATGTCCAAATTTTATGTGGGTTATAGAAAGAAAAAACTACAGGATAGAGCCCTGAAGTGCTGCAGTGCTTTTTAAAGCCACATATGTAACAATCTAATTTAACTATACAAACAATTTAAATGAACATAAATTTTCAGACATTTGAAAATGTCAACTTAATAAGAAGCATACAAAAAGGCCAGAAAATGAATAAAAGGGAAAATCTCAGTATGTGAATATAAAGCATTAACTAATCACTGAATTTGTTCTTTATATTCAAATAAAAACAAAGCAAGATGATTTATTTAAGATTTTAACATTTACAATAACTTAAATACAGTAGAACTCCATTTATCCGAATCGTTATCAGGAAATGGCATGGAATAAAATTAATGGGATTTCGACAAAATAACAAATCCAGGAAGAAAAAGAAGAGGCAATGAACAAGAAGGAAGAGGAAAAAAGAGCAAAAGAAAGTGTCGAAGAAAACAAAGCTGTATTAACTGAAGACATCCAGAAATTGTACAAATTCCTGGCTGTTCCGAGTGTGATGTGGACGAGTGGTTGCAGTGCGATTCACCGGACCCTGGATATCAATTTTTGGACGATGAAGAAATTATCAAAAGTGTAAACGATGAATCTCAGCAGGTGAACGAAGGCGATGACAACATCGCTTCAGTTGAACCAGAAAATAAACCTATGGCAAATGAGGCTTTCGCTTGTTTTGACAAGGCCTTAAAGTGGATGGTATGGCAGCCTGAATGCGACCATGTGCAGCTTCTTTCCGCCAAGCGTTTGTGTGACCTGGCTGCGCGCAAACAAGTATCTACATGAAAACAATTAACTTTGTTTGACATGTTCAACTGCAAAATTATAATTACGTGTGTGTATTATTTTTATTTTTTTTTTTTGTAGTAAAAGTGAACTTTTTGCAAAACACGTGTGACCTGGTTTTTATTAAGATACTGCACTCATGTAATAAAAATAAAAGTGATTTTTCAGCAATTTTCGTGTTTTCTTTCATAACATAACCTTTTTCTCATGTTTGTCCCAATTATCCAAATTTCTGCACATCCGAATTACGTTTGGGACTCATTAGTTCGGACAAATGGAGTTCTGCTGTAGTTAAATTGAAATGCAAATAGATTATTTCATTAATATATACTTATTATAATGCGTAATGATGCAGATTATTTGTACAAATTACATCTGTGTACCAGAGGCATAAGACACCACGTCACAAACACAGTACTTTACAGGACAACTAAAAAAACATTTTGTTTGCTTCAAGAAGCAATACGAGATAGTGTTATTTTAAGCATGCGTATTGACTGCATACAAATAACTAGGAGATAGTGCCATTTACTACTAGAAAGAGGGCAGTCTGTACATTAAGACTATATAAAAAGCTCTATTTTATTAAAAATGGAGATGCTGTCTTATGCCTCTGGTGTACAGATATATAAATTTATATAACTAGTAAGCTCTGTGAGCTGCAGAACTTGCTTACTTTCAATGAAGGAGATAAAAGATATTAGAATATATTATTAGGTCAAATTTGGTATAAATTAAAAAAAAATTTCAGTTATCAGAAAAGTTACAAAAATCCCAATTATACTAATAGGATTGTTTGTAGTAAAAAAACAATTGTAGAGCAGACAATCATACAATAAACATTAAAAATTCTCAACACTCAGATTTGTATTGAAATTCTACCTAATGTGACACCCGGAGTACTTTTATAATTTTTTTTTTTTCAAATTTTTCATCCTTTCTTGGGTCTAACCAGCAAGAGGTATCCTGCCTAGTATAAACCCTCCCCAACTATACCATCCGGATCCGGCGTTAAACTGTAGGTCCCATATACCTGTGAGAGACTCAGTAACACACCCCCTGGGTATATGCAGGGAGGGTACAAACCAGTCGAAAGACTCTTGACCCAATAATAATAATAATAATGGGACTGGTGTCCAAAATTTTGAAATTTCTAAAACTGTACAATGCTATATTCAGATTTTGATAAAATTCTGTTTAATTTGATTCCTCACATGGAATTAGTGATTTTATTCAAATTCTTACCAACATTTTGGGCCCTGGTATCCCAAAATTTTGAAATTCCTAAAGCTGCACACTATATTCAGATTTTGGTCAAACTGGCTTTAATGTAATACCATGCATGTACTATTGGTATTTTGTTTACTATTTTGACCCTACAGTTTCCTTCTCACCCCCATATTTTTTTGGGGATCAATCTCAAAAACAATAGGGTTCTGTATGATAAAACTATGGACGTGCCAACCAAGTTTTATGAAAATCAGTTGATGGATTCAAAAGTTATAATAAGACACTCCAAATAGATATCGAGACAAATGCCAAATGGTCAGGTTAAAACTGAGAACTCGCTTCGTTTGTTCAATAAAATGTAATTGCATAAAAAATTCTTGGATTTTGTTGTCCATGATGTATCCCTTGATTAACTAATTGTAAGTATAATACTACTGACTTGGAACACAAAATTTTTATTGGTAATAATACAAAATTTTTGGTAATATAAAAATATAAAATTTTTACTAATAAAAACTTTGTGATCCGAGTCAGTAGTAGTATACTTATAATTGCATGAAAATTTTATTATAGTACTAATATAACACACACACATGGCCGGCACATGTGCACATAAGACACATGTCAGATTATAATTATTTTAATTTATTTCAAATACAAAAAACCCGAGGAAAAAAAAGTATCAGTTTTAGGACTGATCATAAATAGCGATGATGATTAATGTTACAATGTGCACCAGTTATTATAAATGTGTTGTTCCTGTTTATTAACATACAGTTGCCTAATTTGACTGAAGGCCATTATGTGATGTCAGACCAAACGCTGGTATGGTAATAGAAACTATTAGCATAAAATATGGGCTCAAATTAAATGCTTGCGACACACTGTTGCCTTTTGTAATAATGAATGTGGTTTGCATTTATGTCTTCAGAATTAAAGAAAATGTAAAACATTTTTAAAATGAAAATATTGTAAGTTTTTCTTATGAAACACACACACACACACAACTATGTATATTGTATGAACAGTACTTATAAAATCTAATGGAAGTATGTTTAAATGCAAACTTAAAATTATATTCCATTTATTTGTGGTAATAATTGTGTTGTTTTAATAATAATTGTTAAAATCGTGAATTATTAATAAAAATTAGTAATTAAGAATTAATTACTGTGACTATAATAAACATTATTAAAAATCCTATACTATTAAGTGAGCAATAATTGTAGCTGTTTTTTTTTTCTCGAAAACGGCTCTAATGATTTTCTCGAAAGTTGGTACTTAATGGTATTTTGACACCAGAAATTGATTGGACTCAGTCTCATTTTCCGCAAAATTCGTCTAAGGTCCATATCTGAGGGTCTTTATTTTAAAATATCGCGAGACCGATACCGATACAACAGTTGAAAAAATTGTCTTTAAACAATTAATTATTGCTAGGCAACTGTAATTTCTAACCAGCTTTCTTACTGTACAGACAAATAAATTACAGAAACCGTCGATAAATGCAAACGGTGCAGTATCAATATGTTTATATATGAAGAATCATCATTTTCTATATAGTTAACTCGAAGTTTCTTATTTCTTGCAGCAATTATATAATGTTGTGATGTTATACAATTTGTTTCTTCTGAAAGTAGTCTACAGTACTTGCAGAAGAAACAAGTTGTATAACATCACACCATTATATATGAAGAAGAATAAATAGCTGTTGCAATAAATATAAATAAACAAAATAAGAGTTGAGACGAGCAATAATTATATACCCTATTTAATAATATTAAGCGAGCAATAACGTATTACATATTTAATTTATAACGTGTTCCCTGTATGCTGTTGCGTTTTCTGTGTTCTCTGAGGTAAGTATTAATATACGGACACGCCATGGACAAAAAAATTCAAGGATTTCTATTGAAACGTTAGAAAAAGGTTTTTAGTAAGCTAAAGTTAATAATAATTTATGAGTTTTTTGAAACTGTTGCTTTTGCTTCTTTGTGACTTAGAACAGAAAGGTACGTTTTATTACAGAGTAAAACGCTCGGGTTGGTAAACGAGTTTATCGAATAATTGCTTATAATACTGAAGCCACAGAAGGTAGGAATTTTCGTTTCTGGGTGCAATGGTACAACCTGGATGATATTGAGGACTATGAAAACCAACAAAACCAAGAGCTTTTAAACATCAACGAAAATGATGCTATTGGAGAAGAGATGTACCAACTTCTTAGAGGAAGACAAATAGAAATCAGTGGCGGCTGGTGGTTGAAAATTTTGGGGGTTGCATTTGTGGGTTGGATGGTATTAAATTGTTTTATTCTCTGAATAGAAAATGCTAAAATATCACTAACTTTATATGACTGAATAATGGAGTTAGTATTGTTTTATTTAATTCAAAATTATGACATATGGTAATACAACCATTCTCTATGTAACACTAACCAAAAAATATATTGAAATTATTCTGAAATTAGTTAACGTAATAACAGGCCTATTTATTGTATTATTAATTCACTTTAGATAAACTATTTTACTGTGTATACATAATTACTATTGAAAAATATAGTTAACACTTAGGAATAATTTTGTCACTTACCCTTATCTGAAAAGAAAATCCATTCGCCTTTCTTTCAGACGGGCAAATTTCTCAATCACCTTCTGATTGAAATCAGGAATTTCCATGCTCAGGTCTCTTTCTATTGAGAGCATGGGCAATGCAGACAACCTCTCTTGCGACATGGTGTTCCTTAGAAATGTCTTTATTCTTTTAAGCGTCGAAAAACATCTTTCTGCTTCAGAAGAGGTCACTGGTATTGTAATCAAAATTTTTAAGAGTTTTACAGATTCACTAAAAGTTTCTTCTAACTTATTGTCTTTGAAAAAAGAGTTCAAATTAACAGCCCCTGACAGTCTTCTATAATCCGTTGCACTATAGATTGTTGCAAGTTCCGTACATAGTTTTTTAAAATTGAGAAAACAGTAAGCATTGCATATAGTTTTTACAGTGTCTTCTGGAAGTTTAGAATCATAATGACATGAACTTTCTGACATGAACAAAGATGCTCCTACAAGATGGCTCTTGAATCTAAACTGTTCCTTTATTTGGCATATAATCACATCACATACTTCCTTTGCCTGTCGTCTCTTCCACTCAGTTTTGTCAATCTTCCTTTTCTTTGGAGGTGAACTTTGTGATGACTGTTGTGGCTCTCCAGTGTCTGTGTCAATATTATTTCTGATTTTCAACACATTTTCTTCAAAACTTGTAAGAGACCGTTTTATAACAGTGAGATCAATGTCTACTTTCTAGAGCTGATTAAAGAGTATGTCAGTAAGTGGCATAATTTTTCTACAAAGTGAGAGCCAAAAAAATAAGGTTTTTGACTTACTAAAATGTTTAAATGACCAGAAGCCTGTGAAAGAGTACTGTCATTTTTTATGTGATCAGAATCTAATATTGTTAGGTTACCTGACTTTACAGTTTGATTAAAACTTGAAAGATCTGGTGTAGGTCTTTACCTACTCTATTATTTTAATTTTTTCCTCAATAGGATGTAAACTGAACAGCGTTTTTGTTAAGTTTTCGACAGAATTCATTGTGTCCAACCAATTAAATATAACAAATATCTTACACTATGACGCCTTAATCCTTTAATATGCACTATTATTTACATTTAACAAAAATTGTACTAACACTTAACTTACACTAACAATAAACTTCACAAAAACTTCTACCAACACTAGTGAACTGAACTAACAAAACAACATAACCATACACATTCCAAACTAGCGCACAACGTGTTATTTACCAACAAACTGGTGGTGCCGTGACTGACAAGTGGGGTTTTCAGTCCCTAATCACACCAGGCGAAGCTATAGCGATGTAATAGGAACACCCTAGTGTAGCCACCCAGAGCACAACTACATTGTGTTTCTCCATATACCAAGCACGTCACAGCTGGTGCATACACCTGTGATACATTGCAGCAAGAGCGTGTACAGTTCTTAGTAAGTGTTCTCCACTTTTCAATCGACAAATGATTAATTACGATTATCTAGCTTGTAAACATTATTATTAATTATTGCTTTCTTCATAATTTTATAATTTAAAATACAGTTTATGGGGGATTTACAGGATTAAAAATACAATTTAATTTACAGGATTTAATGGGGGTTGTGCAACTGTGCAACCTAAGCATGGGCCGCCACTGATAGAAATTATCATGGACTAATGAACTGCCTTGTCCCAGATGTTACTTTATTGATGGTTTTGGTGGTACTGGCAAAACGTTTGTTTATAAATGCCTGTATTACATATTAACTGGACGAAAGTATAATGTCAAGTGCATGGCGTTTACTGGGATAGCGTCTATTCTTCTTCCTGATGGGCGAATTTCTCACAAGACTTTTGGACTTAAGGTTGTATTTTTACTGAATTCTATCGAACTTTTCTTTTAAATTATTTAAATAATAAATGAATAAAATTTTAGGTTTTGTTGTAGGTGCCATTAAATTCTGATTCAATTTCAAATATTGAACCTGGATCTTCTAAGGCAAAAGAGCTAGCCAAAATTAATGTCTTCCTGATGGAAGAAGCACCCATGTTACCTAAATATGGATCAACTACTTCATTCTATAGGAAATCCTAATATACCCTTTGGTGGAAAGATTGTTGTCTTTGGAGGAGATTTCCGGCAATGTTTGCCCATTCAACCTCGTGCTAACCGCAGTGAGTTGGTAGACCTTTCGATTAAGAAAAGAAGTCTTTGGCGCCATTTTAACTTCTTTTCACTGACAGAAAATATGCATGTGGATCTAAAGGAAAGAGACTTTGCTGAATATTTATTAAAAGTTGGCAATGGAGATTTGCCAGTAAATGCTATAGATGAGATTGAACTACCAGAGGATATTCTTTCAGACAGCAATCTTATTGAAGAAGTATTCGGAGACTGTCTGGCTAATAACAGATATGAAGATATGACGGACAGGGCTATACTAGCACCATTAAATATAGATGTTAATAAAATTAATGCAAAAATTATTGAAAAGCTTCCTGGAGAGTACAAGGTTTACAAAAATTATGATTCTGTCAAAGATCAACCAGAAGGAGGTTTCGAATTTACTTCTGAATTCCTGAATTCCGTCGAAATGGCTGATCTACCACCATATGAACTGAAACTTAAAAAAAAATTTAATAATAATGCTCTTGCGAAACTTGGATGTCTCCGAAGGACTGTGCAATGGAACAAGGTTAATATTTACTGAGTTGTGCTAAGTTTTCTAGAGTAAAAAGACAAAGCAGCTTAAAAGTTCTTTTGCCACCAGAAAATCCTCACCATACACGAAATGTTGTATGGAAAGAAATACTAGAAGACTAGAAATACTAGAAGACTTTAGTATAACTTTCCAATAATTTTGTATTATACTGCATTTTGTATTACAGTATTCTGTTTACTTGAATTTTTTATGTATGTATAATGCAATTGCTATTATTTAAAATTTTTATACAATATACGTATAGTTTCTGTTTATGTTTACAAATTTCTGCTTATGTTTACAAATCCTAGACAATTTAATGTAAAAAAATCTATATATATATAAATAAATACCAAAACCAAGCAAGTCCCCCGATATTTGTAATTAATAATCTGTTGACTAATAAAGTACCGGTATTAGTAGTTTGATGTAATGAATCATTTAATAATAATGAATTATTGCTAATTGGACTAGTGAGTTTTTAATTATGAACTGTAACAATAAATTGGCAATTGTTAACTGTGGCACAGTCGTTTGTTAATTGATAACAACAGTATAATTATTAACAAGGAAAATGAGAGGGAAGGTATAATGTATTCTTAACGTGTCTCCATGACAAACTAATGGTGTGTAGTAATTGTTACTGTATTGTTAATTAGGATAAATGATTTATCAATAAATGGATATTTTGAGTATATGCACAGTACAGTTTTTAATTTAATGCTCCTCCCTGGTATTTTCCATAGCGTTTCTTTTAATTCAGAGTAGAGAATTCTTCGTCCGTTGTTTATTGTATTTTTATTTATTTTTCGTTACACATTTTAAAGGAACTGCAACAGAAAGAACATTTGAATTTGAATCTGACAGACTTTTTCCATCACAGAAAAAAATAAATGCGACGTTTCAGCCACCCAAACAATAGGCAGCTGTCTTCAGGCTAATGTAAACTGATACAATTTATATATTACTTTATAATTTAATGTATTAGTTTATAATTAGCATGAAGACAGCTGCCAAATGTTTGGGCGGCCAAAACGTTGCATTTACACTTTTTCTGTGATGGCAAAATTCCATCAGATTCAATTTCAAATGTCTACAATCCATAGAAGAAGTTGAACGTTAAAAGAAGGACATGAATCTTATAGGCTAAAAGTAATAGAAAAGAGGAAGATAAAATTTCTATATCATGTGTTTAGAGGTCGTGCTACCTTATGAAGATTTTCGAAGGAAAAGTATTGGGTAAGATAGGGACAGGTCAGGAGAGGAGAAAATACTGAAATTATGTGAGCTGGTAGGTACGGGGGAAATATGTTGGAGGACGGGAGCTTTTTGTTGTGCTGGCAAGGCCTGAATGAAGAAACAAGGTTGGATGAACAAAGTGTCCAACCTGTTGGTGATTAAGAAAGGGGTAAGCAAAACAAAATGCTACAGAAAGAAAATATAAATACAACAGTCATACTACTGCGAAAGTTTAATTTATACTGATGAGAGCAATCAGGCAAAATAATACTGTACCATACTATCCTTGTGTGAATGATGGTGAAAATAAATATTAGAAAACTAAGATGAAAGCAGTGTCGCAGGTCAGCAATTTTGAATATCTAGGCTATAACGTGTCTTATAGCCTGTTATAAAAAATGACATGGTGAATAAGCTACATATAGCAAAATTGAAAGCTAAAGGCATATGCGCAGAAACCAATTTCTTCATGGACGAGTCCACTTTGAAATTGTGAATGGCGGGAGGGTAACGGAGAATCAGCTGCTATGCAAGCAAAAGTGTTGCCAACATGCATGTCATGTTTTAGTTACGTTGTCAATTACTGTTACGTACTTCCTCAGTCTATATATTATTACCTCAGTTTATTATTAATTATGTCGTTTTACAGTTCATTCAAATCGTTTAAATGGAACTACTCATGTTAGCTTTAGCACATACTTGAGCGAGTCTGAAGGTTTTTTTATTAACATCTTGCTTATCTTTACAATAAAAATAAATAAGTATAAAACAAACAGTACAGAAATAGTAGTAGAGTATTAGTTCTATTATGATATGAAATGCGCGTGCGCGTGTGTGTATGTGTGTGAGCGTGTCCGATTTTGTTTTGAATAATAATAAAATAGAATATTGAAATGAAAAAAAATTATTAAAATGTTTTGATTATCACATGTTATAACTTTAACTTTTTGCTTTATTTACAATAAAAGGTTGTTTTGCCAGGTGGTAAAACGTAAACGATCTCTCTGTCATCCATCTGTTACTTTTACGAGTTGTAACATTTGTAGAGCTAAAAGATGTTCTTAAAAGATATTATTTACTAAAATACTGTATTAAAATAACATGATTTTTTCCTTTTTCTTGAAACAGATTTTTGTTGTCTAGGATTAAAAGATGTTCGCAAGTAAGGTAATACCTGTATGAAGAACTTGTCCCTTTATGATAAACTGCAGAGATAGTTGAGTGTAATTAAGCAGCGGAAGTGCACAAGTACATACAGTAAAGCCCCGATTATCCGCGGAATTGGGTGGTAAGGGCACCGCGGATAGTGAAAATCGCGGATAACCCGAAAAAAGACTAAAAATGAGGTGTAAACACGAAAAAAAATATTTCACCATAAAAACTATGTTTTATTGTACAAAAAACATAATATGTAAAACTTTTAAAATATGTACAGTACAGCAGAAACCTTTGCTCTACGTCTAAATCACTAATATAAAGAACAGTAAACAAAAAACAATACTGTACTGTTAACAAAAAGTGTTCAGTTACGCCTTTTTAAAAAAATCAGTCACTCGTTTTCGCTTCTTGCTTTGGAAACACCTTTTCTTTATTCTAGATTGTACTTTCCTTAACATGAGTTTTTCTGCCAGATGTGCATCGTCGTCTTGTTCCTCTAAATATTGAAGCAATCCATCTACGTGCTGCAAAGCAGTTTCGTGTGTCATCCGCGAAAGCGCCTCGTCTTCTTCACTTTCACTTTGTTCTTCTTCGTTCTCGTTCACTCCCATTGCTTTGTTCGTTATCTCTACGTCAGTCAGTCTTCAAACCCCGGCTCACTTGCGTCGCATTCCAGCCACTCTTCTATGTTCTCTTCATCGACATTCTCACCTCCCGGAACGGATGTCACTAAGTCAACAAGTGTAGCGGTCAGCATGACTTCATTCTCTTCTTCACAAATGTTTTGGTTGACATTTGTTTCGATACTCGGAAAGAGTTTTCTCCATGATTTAACAAGGGTTGAGGGTTTGATGTAATCCCATGCAGACGCAATATCGTAAATGCTATCCAAAATTGTATAATTCTTCCAAAATTCTTTGAGATCGCAGCCTTCTTCGATTTTTGACAGTAACAACTTTGTTCTGTATGTTCTCTTCATGGTTGCAATGACTCCCTGGTCCATAGGTTGTATCAGCGCAGTAACATTTGGGGGAAAAACTTTGCAAAGATTTTCCCATCAGAAGATTTAAGCACACATGTAGCTGGGTGTGAAGGCGCGTTGTCAATTAACAAAACAGCCTTCTTTGGCAAATTTTTTGAGTCAAGATGTTTACGTACTTGAGGCACAAAAATGTTTTCAAACCATTCTTGAAAAATCTGCTGGTTCATCCAACCTTTTTTTTTTGGTTGAAATAATCAACTGGTAAATTTTCTGCTCTTGTGCCCTTAAAAGATCTCGGTTTCTTAGATTTACCGATTACAAGAAGCCTAGGTTTGTGACTACCCGCAGCGTTGCTGCATGGCAAGATTGTAATTCTTTCCTTGCTACTTTTGTGACCTGCCGCTTGATGTTCACTTTCAAATGCTAAAGTACGAGTGGGAAGACACTTCCAAAAAAGCCCTGATTCATCAGCGTTATAAATTTGTTCATATGACAGATCTTCAGACAACACAAACTTCAAAATCACGTTGAAAATCATCAGCTGCTTGTTGATCACCACTCAGCTTCTCTCCGTGTAGACCAATCTCTCTAATTCTATGACGTTTCTTAAAACGATGTAACCAACTGGACGACGCATCAAAATTTCCTTCCAGGCCTAACAAATCAAAAAAGATTTTTGCTTTAGCTGCAATGGTAGGACCAGACACGGGGGTGCCCTCACTTTGCACCTGAGCTAACCATTCCGCTAATGCCGAATAAAGTTCATTATAGGTGGATTTCTTCATTGTTTTTCGTTTTTTCATCCCAGAAGCACTGTCCGACACTGATGCAAAGGCTAACAGTTTGTCTTTTTGCTTTGAAACGTCTCGCACTGTTGTTTCCCCGATCCCGTAATTCAAACACATCTGCTTCCTTGAAGCGCCATTTTCTATTTTAGAAATCATTTCAAGTTTTTGTGCAATCGTTAACACAACCTTCTTTCGTTTTCAGCCATTATTAATTTCAGGAACTAACGAACTGATCACGACTGATCACTAAGCACTCTTACTGACAACTGACACCACTGGCAGACCGAGAGAATATGTACGTAGAGGGGGAAGGTTAGTGAACTTGACCAAAACAAAAGAGCAAGAGCCAAAACAAAATTCCGAGAAGGCCTATAGGATTACGATGCACAATAAACCTGTCAGAAATTTTCGACCTTCGCACTGTAGGGCCTATTGTATTTTCCCTGTTGTTGGCTTGGATTAAAATTGGTTTTTTGAGGTTCGTAATTAAAAAAATTTTTCGCGGCACTCGCGGATAATCCGCACCGCGGATCATCCGCTCGCGGATAATCGGGGCTTTACTGTAGTTTGCACATCCCATACATCCCATTCCATTCTGATAAGAGCTGGTAGTATGTCTTAACAGCAGACAATTGCAGGACTAAAAAAAAATGAGATAGGTTTATATAACATTTGATATGTAACACAGAGAGAGAATGGGAAGGAGGGAGTGGGGGGGGTGAGAGAAAGATTGACTGAGACATCCATGGTAAGGGAAACACAGATTACTAACAAACCTGCACGTGAGTTGTGGTTACTATTCAAATAATATTCATATGTTGGCTCCACTGATGCTCATAACAATAATTCTCTTCTTGCATCTCAAAACGACTCCCACCACATCACCATTCCCCTCTGACCATAACCGTTTCGCGCATTCCTATGCCCTTAACTTTCAATTTTGCTATAAGTTCAACCATACATGCAGGACCATCAGGAGAATTCGTAAAATCAATGAGTGAAGAAACACGCCCAAAATTCTGCAAGGTGAAGGCCCTCTGCACACTGTGGATCTGAGAATTCTATTTTAATGAAATCCTAGCCCAGTTGCATTCAAATGGCCAAAATAAGATTTCTCAGTCATGAGGCAGAATATACTCTCCAAGATCACAGAAGAAATGCAGATATACACCAGGAACTGAATATTGTGAGTATGCTTGAAGGATTGCCCGATATCGGCTAAAATGGTTAGAATATATTGATAAATGAATGGCTGCCATGACCCGAAACAACTACTGAAATAAGCTGAAGGGTTGGAGGGGTGTGGGACATCCAAAGGTGCGTTGGAGTGACCATCTGTAGTCTATTTGCTTGTGGTGACTGGAACAATCCGTTTTTTTTCCTTGTAGAAGAAGACGAAGTAGTGTTTGCAAAGTGGTGTAGGTGCTCTACCACTTGCTCTCCACCATCTCTCTTCTCTATAATCTATCCTTGTTATACTATACCAGATGTTTTTTTTCATTTTGTGAAGTACATCCCCTGTGTTTACATTATTTCTTTGATTCAAGTTTCTAGTTTCTATTAGTATTATAGTTTTACATAGTTCATGTTACCAAATGGTTTTACTTTTTATTGTCCGTGTTCTTTTTGTAAAGTGGTTGGAATCAGAAACTATGAAATGGTTTAGTGAAAGTGAAAATAAAAACATGAAACAAGCAACTTGACTAGAACTAGACGAACAACAGTTTTAAGTTTCCTCAAATAAAAAAATTATTTTACTAACCTTATAGTGTATAAGGTATATAAAAAAAGGTCAATGTTGTAATGTCAGGTAAGTTGACGGTATTGTTTTTCTGTAAGTATGCTAGTTGGCTCTATAAATTACAATACAAATTAAATGTAAACGAGATCTATATGCTGATAATGTAGCATTGACTGAAAAGTTTGAAGGCAAATAACAAAGAGATATATTTAATTCAGGTAACAAGTAAAGAATTTAATTTGAAAATTCAAGTTTCAAAAAGAAAAGAAAAATTATGGCTTTCTTAGCAATGGGCCTGTAATGACAAAATTTATAATAGAAGCTGTTAAAGGAAAACATTTGAAATATTTAATTTAAATGAGAATATTCTATCAAACAGAGCCTGGAGTGGACATCTGGAAAGAATGTTAGAAAATATATTACCAATAAAGGAAGTGTAAGAATATATGAAGCGTAGACAAGAAGTATAGATTGGTCTGGAAGAAATGGGAGCTCCATCAGGCGAGATTGTCTGTGACATGAAGTGAAGAATATGTATGGCTTAAAATGTATTTGTCTGATTGACCCATCGTTATTAATTCAAGGATAAGTACAAAACTGTTGATTTGGTTAAAAATAAGATGATAATAATAATAATAATAATAGACTTAAGAAATTAAAAATGTGAGTACAACACAAGCACAAAACATGTACATGGTAGTTATATATTATGTAGCTACATAAGAACTCCGTAAATACTTGAAACTATAAACCTTTATAGCGTAAATTTTTAAAAATATATCTAAATAATTTTAGATTATGCAACCGACGCGAAGGCAGTTTGTATTTGCCAAGAGTGTGATGAATAGGGGAGAAGTACGAACGTCATTCAGATAATACACGCCTTGTTTAGTAGAGGCAATAATTCTAAATTGCTGTGTTAAATTAGGGTGAGGCGAGAGAAAACGTCCTCATAACAAATAGACAAAAGGCGATGCTCTGTACATGCAGTTTACCAAGAATACGAGAGGCAAACGACACGCTAGCAACGTAACAACATTGTGAAAGGTCCGAGACGATACTCTGACACAAAGCGTTTTCAATGACATTACTTGAAGGTTCGTCATATGAACAATAAGGGTTTTGTTGCGAGAGAAAATAGACGATGTAATGACAACGGGGGTTCGTATACGATTTCAGACATGAATGGAACTAGGAGAAAGGCAGATGTACGTACCGAGAAGTTACCAACCAGCAGTGTAGTAATAAAAACACTGAATGAATACAGCAAAACAATACCGAAATTCGTTACGCTTGAGACCATAGGACGATAGGGTGACAGGGTATAAATCAGAGGTACAATACTCGAACTTGAGTCGAACAAAAAGATGATTGACAGGCGGAGGAATTGCTCTTTTCGAAGAAATAAGGGTGATGACACCAGAAAGTATGTTGGAGTAGGGTATACAGCCTATCAGAGACCAAAGTTTGGCCAGGGCTGGAGACAAGAACTATGTTGCCATGGAGACGATTGGCGTAAACGAATCAGAAGGGAATCGTGAACTTGACTCAAGATTTTGGGTGGAGGTTGAATTGAGACAAGAAACCAATGGGAAAGACGTTGGAGGTTGGTAGAGAGTTGAGCAAGAGATGTTGGAAGGGAGTTGACATGATAAAACCGGGTGTTTACCACGAGGAGAGCCCAGTATTATAAATTTTAGCCCAGTAATATAATTTTTAATGGCAGCTAGTATCATATAACTTTTAACCAGTATCATATAGACTTTAGTCAGTCTTAAATAAACATTGCTCAGTATTATTGAGATGTGCGGTAACTAAGTACATTAGTATGTTACGAGTTCAGAATATCAGTTTTCAATCAACGGTGTAATAGACTCATAATATTATTGAACGTAGACACTCGTCAATTTATATACGTCAGTGCGAAATGACTTTATAATATGTCAGTTTTACTACCGCAACGGAGCACGACATAGTGCGTAGTAAACGGTGAGCGCTGTGGCAATACGTTAATTTAACAGTTTCAATCTACTCATAGTAAGAACTGAGGTGTTAAAATGAATGAAAACATTATCGGTTAACAAGTAATTAATGTATAAACAATCTATCCTTGGTAGTACACGTATATATCTAAATCAAACGAGACCGGATGCATACCGAAGCGGAGTGCGAGAGATGTGGCGCAGAAGTGTGAAATCATTTGTGATATAAATGATAAGTGCAAAGCAATCGTGCTGGAGAGTGCAGGACAAAGACGCCGGATGGAGAGTCTTCGCAATTTGGATAGCAATTAACAAGTAACGTAAATTATTTATTGTTAGCAGTTACTAATACACTGACCTGATTCTCACAAAGAAACCACGTAGAAATGAATATAAATGATCAGATAATAGTTAAATCTCTAAATGATCACTATAGTATATGGCAGCCTGGAATATGAACTCATTAAGTGTAGGGAGATGTTAAATGTAAGGTATAATTTATTGCATACTTATGTTGTATACTAGAATAGTATTATTAATTAACAAATAAGTTGTGTAATGTTATTTTATTTACAGGAACATGAATATTGTAACGTTACATAACCCAGTCCCAATAAATGATAACTCTTATACTACCATAAAGGTCAGAAATGGGTAAACTATAACTAGCTATAAATTAAGTTATATCACTAAACATTATAAACGATATTGAAATGATATACAGTGACAAGTGAGTTATAGTGTACCCAGTGCGGAAATAAGTGAATGTGAAGGGAACTTCTTACAGACTTGTGCTGTAGATGTGGGAATTATGAATTCTAATAGTAAACTGTGATGCTACTAACTAATTATGTATTTTGTTTAGTTATTGTAGGATTTATATTGTGTAGGCAACAAAATTTAGTACCTATGTTAATTTTATATTTAATAAAATAATTGTGTTATTATATAAGATAACCCAGGGGTTAAAAATTAAAAGAGTTAAATATAAGATGATAATAAAAAAATAAAATAATATTGATGAGGAAAATGGCAGAAGAAAATAGTGCAGTGTAAGAATACTATAAGAGATTAATAAATAATATATAAATTCATTTAAAGTTAATAATAATATTAAAGACTTATATCTAAAGTTATAAGAAAATAAACGAAAAACTATTATATAAATCAAATTAGGAAAGAAACCAAAATTAAAAAGAATTATTTTTCTGTAAATCAAAAATAAATTTATAATAATTAAAAACAGCCTATATACTCAAAAGTAAATAGCAGCACCAATAAAAAATGATATAAAAATTATGTGTTACTAACAGTAACAGAATAACAAGTATTGTTTAATCTAATTTGAGATTGAAAACTGTTCGGTTGGAAAACATAATGAGACCAAAATTGTATTAAGAAAATCGTTGGAAACATTTGTAACAGTACAAAATTTAACTAACAGTATAAACATTATGTACCACTACTTTAAATATCAAATGTAACTTGCTTTACCCCATAACAAAAGTGAAAAACCATTTTCAAGATTAGGCCTAGCCAAGCCTTGCTTCGAGTTTTTAACGAGATGATATCTGATAGACGTTCATGAAATTACAAAACAACTCGGAACACCACATGAGAAACCGCTTCACGCAAGTAAGAACTTCGAGGAAAGAGGTAATATAAACATTTCTTTTAATATTTAACCAAGAAAACCTCAAATCAAATCATCGCTCAGTACAGAAATTTCTAAAGTGATATCATATGTTTAATAAAAACATAATCTGCTCTCTCGCGGACAAATCCGGAACTACGTACTAAAAGAATAAACAAATTTTTGAAATTGATTATTTTTATCGTGTAAAGCGTAGTATATAGTTATCCATTTCCGACCATCTCATAACACAAAGAACTTACCCTTAACCCTGGGGAAATAAATAAAACGAATTATATGTTGATTGATGTTTAAATAAAAGATAAAATTGTAAAATCAGTAAAAACCAGATGTTATGATAATTCCATGTTTACCCAATGAAGTCGATATCATGAATTAGTTATTGAAAGGATCGATTGTAATATTTGTATGTTGGCGGAAGAGAAAATTAATATTATACAAATAAATACTATTAAGAATTTATATTGAATAATAAAATGTGTCTTCTTTATTGTAGAGGGTAGTTGTGGTAGATTTAAGTAAAATAAGAAGAGGACTATCCATCAGGTAGTATTAAGGAACAGTGTCGTTTGGTTAACCTATATTTGGAGACTAATGTCAAAATCAGCTGATCCCATTCACGGCGAATATTTGAAAAATTAAGAAATCGTCTACTCCGAGGGTAAACAAACGGTACTCGCTCTCTCTTCCAAATAAGGCTAAACAACGTCCTTAATCTTGACCCAAATCACATACACTCGATTTCTGCTTCGTTTGGGTAACATTACCATCAAATTTATTTAAACCTTAATACATATAATTCAGAAGTGGCGATTGCTAAGAGGTGTTCTGACCGATCCGAGACTGTAAAAAGACGGACGTTACGCACACATTATAAGCGACACATTACAGAATGACGTACTAACGTGGGTCTTGAATAAGACGGAGGTCACACCTATACAAGCGGTTACGTTACAAAATGGCGCCCAATGTGGGGCTGTAATTAGAGAAGAATTTTGTGATATTCAATAAATTAATATACCAAAAAACCTAATTATCGTCGGCAGTTATGAGAAAACAAGAAATGCATAATACCAGAGGCAAATCGAAGAAGAGGGCAGAAGAAAAGGAGAAGGAAGAAGGTGGACAGGAACGAGAGATAGAAATAGTTACGGACGATGAAATGGAACAACCAATGGGTGATAAAGAAGAAACTGAAGCAATTATGAACACGGAAAAGGAAATAGTTGAAGAGGATGCCCAAGGGGACCAACCAGACAAAGCGGTAGCCAGAGAAGAACCTAATTGGCAAGACATGATGAAATTTATGGCTGAACAATTTAGAAAACAGGAGGAATCTTTAAAACAAACCAATGAGGAAAACTCAAGGAAACAAAATAAAACCTTGAGCGAAAAATTTGACAAAATAGATGAAAACTCAAGGAAACAAAATGAAACCTTGAGCGAGAAATTTGACAAAATAGATGAAAATTTTAGGAGACAGGAGGAAAACTCAAAGCAAACCAAGGAGGAAAATAAGGAGAATTTTAAGAAACAGGAGGAACAAAATAGACAGACCAATGAGAAAATAGATAGCATTCAGGAAAGTTTAGTCAAACAACTAAATGAAAAAATAGAGACCATTCATGGAAATATCAAACAAACCATGAATTGAAAGAAACTGTTGAAGGACAAAGAGAAGAGATGAATGCAAAATTTGAAGAGAATAATGAGAATTTAAAACAAATTGAGGGTAAGATGGAGAATTTCAATAAGGAATTAAGAGAAAATCTTGAGAGTAAAATTGAACTGGTCAGTAATACGCTTAGCCAAAGAGTAGATGAATATAAGGAAGAGGCAGAGAAGAAATTAATAGAAACCAATCAAAGATTGAATAAAACAGAAGAAAAGATGGAACTAATTAAAACAGGAATCGATGCACGAATGGAAAAGGAGGAACAAAATAATCAAGTTCGTGTAATGCCCATACACCAAGAAAACAATGACCAGTTAGATAGTATCAAAGGCAGTCTAAACTGTAAATTTTCGGATTTTCATAAAACGGTAGAGAATGTCAAGAATCAGTGTAATAGCCAAGCAGAGAAATTAGATAATTTGCAACAAATACAAACAAATTTACAAGGGGATGTAGATAGAATAAGTTCTAGATCTGCATGCAGCAGTCATCATGTTATCCAAGATTGTAAGGAAAGTGTAAACTTTTGGGATTATCGCAGAAACCCACTTGAATTTTTAGGGAGAGTAGACGAAATTTTGAACAGGTCAAAGGAGAATCGATGGAATATGATCAAAGGTATATTAGACGAATCTTTCAAAAACATCAATGATAATTGGTGGACGGTAATCAGGAACGAGGTGTGTGATTATGGGGGTTTCAAAACAATGTTCAAACTTAAGTACTGGTCGGAGTCAGTACAAAACATTATTAGAGACGATATCTGTCATGGTAGGTATGACTGTACTATAGGACAAACGCGTACTGCTTACTTTTTGGGGAAGGTGTGTATAGCAAAGTATTTAGACCCAAAGATCCCTGAAGAGTGTATAGTGACCAAAATTGCGTATCACTTCGAAGAGAAGATCATCAGTGCCCGATTAAGTGGACAAATAAAAACTATTGGAGGCATGGAAACGCTACTAGAAAATTATGAGCAAGAATCTTATTATAGGAGTAGATGGAGGTCAGGGAATACCGAGGAGCGGAAAAATGAACCACCTATAGATAATCGACCTAGAGTAAATTATGTACATGCTAATAACAATTATTTTAATAACAGGTATCGAGGAAGATGGCCAAATTATAACAATCGAAATTACCGACATGATTCTTATCACCGAGAAGAAGGTCCACAAAGGAGTAGGAGTGAAGAACAACCTAGATTCAGAGATAGTGATGAAGAAAGGAGACCAATAAGCAATATTCAACATAATGAAAATGTTGAATCAAACAATAATAATGATGGAAATAGGGGAAACGGGTACCAGCAGTGAGAAGATGTGACTGCCCATCACTGCTAGAAATAACAGGGCACAGAATTTACCACAAACCCAATTATAATAATAAATTAAACAGACCAATAACCATTATCAGAAATCATTTTTTAAAAAATATACAGGCAGAGTTAATGGAAGAAAGAGCAATTAAAGAGTCATCGCCAAACAATTACATAGTCTATATACAAATAAAATTAAATGGAGTGTTAGCAGAGGCCATGATTGATACAGGAGCAAATATTTCAATTATTGATCAATTAGAACTGGACCGTATTACTGAACTAACTACTGAGAGAATACCTACTTTACCAATTAATAATTTAACAATTGTTGGTGCCACCGGGAAACAAAATAAAACAATCAGAAAACAAGTGTCTTTGAATGTTACCACTAGTGGAATAGGAATACCTATGGGATTTTTAGTAGCTAAAGGGCTACCTTTTAGGGTGTTAATAGGGTGTGATATGCTACGGCGACACACTGCAATTATAAATCTGGCCAGGGGTATAGTAACCTTGAGCACAGAAAATGGTGAGTTAGCGGCTGAGATAATTGGTAGCCAAAGTGCTCCTCAGTGTCCGAGCTCATTTTTTATTAGGGAGGATAATAGATTAACCCTAGGTAAAAACACAGAAGTAACAGAATCAAAGATTTGGCAAGAGAAGATAGAAGAGATAATTGAGTTTCAGAATAGGCTGGCACCGGAAATAATTAATGTAGAACAAAAACAAGAGCTTATAAAAATTTATGATAAATATAAATCAGTATTCTCAGAGTCACCAGGAAAAGCAAAAAACTTCTTGTGTGAACTAAAGTTCAAAGAAAATGTAAATTTTAATAAACGGTCATACCCCATTGCTCAAGCTTTGAAAGATGCAGCAAGAAAAGAAATTCAAAGAATTATATTGGAAGATATAATTGAAAGAAGTAGTTCTCCATATACCAGCCCATTGGTAGCTATACCGAAGAAAGATGGTCAAGTAAGACTATGTCTTGATGCTCGGGAGTTGAATAAAATGCTAATTAACGATCGCATGTCTCCAGGTGAGATTGAAGAAATAATGAAAAAATTCTATGGATGCAAGTACATGAGTACTTGGGATGCAGTCTGTGGATATTGGCAAATAGAGTTGCACCCTAACAGCAGACAATATGTTGCTTTCATATTCGAAGGACGAAATTATCATTTTAAACGTTTGCCTTTCGGATTGGTAAATTCTGTGGCCGTGTTCATCCAATGCATGGACCAAATTTTAGGTAAGGAAGTTTTAGATTTTACTACAACATATGTGGATGACATATTAATTACGTCTTGTACTTGGGAGGAGCATTGTAACCGAGTGGAAACAGTATTAAATAAACTATTGCAACATAATATAACTTTAAAACTGGATAAATCTAAATTTATCACACATGAATTACCATTTTTAGTATTCATTCTGTCTGCTACTGGAATTAAACCATCTCCTGAAAAGGTAAAGGCTATCCAAGACTTTCCTAAACCAAAAAACTTAAAACAACTACAATCCTTTCTGGGGATATGCAACTATTATAGGAAATTTCAACAGAATTATTCAGAAGTAACAGCCAAATTCCAATGTTTACTTTCAAAGAAAAACAAGTGGAAATGGGAAGAAAGTGAAGATAATAATTTTAAGATAGTAAAAAATAAATTTCTGGACAGCATCATGTTACATCACCCAAATTTTAATAAACGTTTTTTCATAAATTGTGATGCTAGTAACATTAGCCTTGGAAGTGAGCTATATCAGGAAGATGAGGAAGGAAATCATGGGGTCATCAGATTTGCAAGCAGAGTACTGAGTAGTTGTGAGAGGAATTATACAGTAACTGAAAAGGAACTGCTGAGTGTTGTGTTCTCATGTATAAAATTTTGAACATTTATATTGGGATACCCAGTAACCATCAGAACCGATCATAGATCAATTTCGTTTTTAAAAAATTGTAAACTTAACCACGGCAGACTCACCAGATGGGTATTAATACTTCAAGAGTATAATTTAGACTGGGAATATATTCTGGGTAAGAAGAATGTAATAGCAGACCGATTATCACGGATTAATCTAGAAAAAGGAACTTGTGAAATAGAACCAGAAAGTATTGGAAAAATATATTACATTATTAAGATGAAAAAGGAGTTACAAGATATAATTAATAAAATAAAAATCGATCAGCAAAGGGACACTAAATTAACAAAAATTAAGGAACGGATACTACAAAATGACCCTATAATAATGAAATTTTTCTGTGTTTATGAAGAAATCCTTTTTATCCGTCCCACAATTAAGGATCATGTATGGAAAATGTATGTGCCAGAAGCAATAGAAGTAGCCCTTATTAAGGACTACCACGAAAGATATGGTCACATGGGACCACTCAAAGTTATTAAAGCTTTATCTGAACACTGTTATGTGAAAGCCATAAATAAGAGAGTAAGAGTAATAGTAAAAAATTGCAACATATGCCAGCTAGTAAAAGTAAATAATGAGAAGAGAACGGGCGCCATGATTACAATAAAATCTAACAGTAAACTTGAAAAGACATTCTTGGATATATGTGGACCTTTTCCCAGAAGTGGAGGGAGACATAAATATAAATATATAATCATTATATTTGATCATTATACTAAATATACAAAACTCTACGCTATCAGTAGAGCCACTACGAAGAAAATTTTAGAAGTAATCATTCAAAAATACTTACCTGAGGTGGGAAAACCGGAAACCATAATAACTGATCATGGAACGCAATTTCGAGGTAAGAAGTGGAAAGAAGAATTGAGGAAATGGCAAATAAGGACCTACAAAACATCAGTATACCACCCTAGTAGTAATCCTGCCGAACGCGTATTAAGGGAAGTGGGTAGAATTCTACGTACATACTGCCACCAAGAACATAAAAACTGGAGCCAGTACATCGAACCAGCAGAGACTTTCCTTAATTGGTCATACCATGACACTATCGGAACCAGCCCTTATCAGGTAATGTTTGATAAACCACCACCAAGAGAAATCACCTCGTTGATAAATTTTCCTCCAGGAGAGAGAGTAGAGTTCAACAAAGTCGAAATGCACAACCGATTGTTGCATAAAGTGGAACTTCAACAAAAAAGGGATCAAGAAAAAAAGAAAAGATTGGATACATACCAGACGGGAGATAAGGTATTAATCAAAAATAGACAACTACTCAGTTCTATAGAGGGTATTGCTAGGAAGCTACTGTTACTTTATACTGGACCTCACCTCATAACCCAGGTGAAGGGGAATAATACCTATGAAATCAAAGCAGTTAAAAAGAACCGAATAAAAGGAGTGTACAACCAGTCGGAAATGAAACGATATCACGAAGAAAAACCAGGAATATTATGAAAATTGAAACAATCAACAATTTATTTTGGTAAACAAGTAAAACCAAAAATAAATTTGTTCTAGTGGGGGGGCTTTATGTAACGTTACATAACCCAGTCCCAATAAATGATAACTCTTATACTACCATAAAGGTCAGAAATGGGTAAACTATAACTAGCTATAAATTAAGTTATATCACTAAACATTATAAACGATATTGAAGTGATATACTGTGACAAGTGAGTTATAGTGTACCCAGTGCGGAAATAAGTGAATGTGAAGGGAACTTCTTACAGACTTGTGCTGTAGATGTGGGAATTTTGAATTCTAATAGTAGACTGTGATGCTACTAACTAATTATGTATTTTGTTTAGTTATTGTAGGATTTATATTGTGTAGGCAACAAAATTTAGTACCTATGTTAATTTTATATTTAATAAAATAATTGTGTTATTATATAAGATAACCCAGGGGTTAAAAATTAAAAGAGTTAAATATAAGATGATAATAAAAAAATAAAATAATATTGTATGAGGAAAATGGCAGAAGAAAATAGTGCAGTGTAAGAATACTATAAGAGATTAATAAATAATATATAAATTCATTTAAAGTTAATAATAATATTAAAGACTTATATCTAAAGTTATAAGAAAATAAACGAAAAACTATTATATAAATCAAATTAGGAAAGAAACCAAAATTAAAAAGAATTATTTTTCTGTAAATCAAAAATAAATTTATAATAATTAAAAACAGCCTATATACTCAAAAGTAAATAGCAGCACCAATAAAAAATGATATAAAAATTATGTGTTACTAACAGTAACAGAATAACAAGTATTGTTTAATCTAATTTGAGATTGAAAACTGTTCGGTTGGAAAACATAATGAGACCAAAATTGTATTAAGAAAATCGTTGGAAACATTTGGAACAGTACAAAATTATCACAAAATTTAACTAACAGTATAAACATTATGTACCACTACTTTAAATATCAAATGTAACTTGCTTTACCCCATAACAAAAGTGAAAAACCATTTTCAAGATTAGGCCTAGCCAAGCCTTGCTTCGAGTTTTTAACGAGATGATATCTGATAGACGTTCATGAAATTACAAAACAACTCGGAACACCACATGAGAAACCGCTTCACGCAAGTAAGAACTTCGAGGAAAGAGGTAATATAAACATTTCTTTTAATATTTAACCAAGAAAACCTCAAATCAAATCATCGTTCAGTACAGAAATTTCTAAAGTGATATCATATGTTTAATAAAAACATAATCTGCTCTCTCGCGGACAAATCCGGAACTACGTACTAAAAGAATAAACAAATTTTTGAAATTGATTATTTTTATCGTGTAAAGCGTAGTATATAGTTATCCATTTCCGACCATCTCATAACACAAAGAACTTACCCTTAACCCTGGGGAAATAAATAAAACGAATTATATGTTGATTGATGTTTAAATAAAAGATAAAATTGTAAAATCAGTAAAAACCAGATGTTATGATAATTCCATGTTTACCCAATGAAGTCGATATCATGAATTAGTTATTGAAAGGATCGATTGTAATATTTGTATGTTGGCGGAAGAGAAAATTAATATTATACAAATAAATACTATTAAGAATTTATATTGAATAATAAAATGTGTCTTCTTTATTGTAGAGGGTAGTTGTGGTAGATTTAAGTAAAATAAGAAGAGGACTATCCATCAGGTAGTATTAAGGAACAGTGTCGTTTGGTTAACCTATATTTGGAGACTAATGTCAAAATCAGCTGATCCCATTCACGGCGAATATTTGAAAAATTAAGAAATCGTCTACTCCGAGGGTAAACAAACGGTACTCGCTCTCTCTTCCAAATAAGGCTAAACAACTTCCTTAATCTTGACCCAAATCACACACTCTCGATTTCTGCTTCATTTGGGTAACATTACCATCAAATTGATTTAAACCTTAGTACTTATAATTCAGAAGTGGCGATTGCTAAGAGGTGTTCTGACCGATCCGAGACTGTAAAAAGACGGACGTTACGCACACATTATAAGCGACACGTTACAGAATGACGTACTAACGTGGGTCTTGAATAAGACGGAGGTCACACCTATACAAGCGGTTACGTTATAATATATACTATATTGAATGCTGATTATTAATTGTTTAGTATATAATAAATCGTAATATATAGATCCAGACATGGGTATGTGTTTTATTATTACAATACCAAATAGTGATCAATTAAATATGCAAGATATGAAAGAAGGTGAAATCATGATAACAAAGAATGACATTAATTCAGTTAAATGTCTAATTTATGAATATTTGGATTAACTCATTAGTTAATTACTTCTTACTTTGATTGACACCTAAAACACAGGATAATATGAAAGGTATCAAAATTATATTCATGAGTATTTTATGATAGTTAAAACTTATTCAATATCAACTCACACATTAATTATAAATAAATAAATGGAATAATTATCTTAACAACAAGAATAAACTAATTTGCATAATTACCAGTTAAATTATTAGAAGAGTTGCATTGGCTCCCAATCGCGGAGCTTAAGAAGATTATAAATCACCACTTAATACTTAATTAAAATTGATTAATTAATTAATTAATTGCCAACATAATTAATTAATATTGCACCTTTTCAGACTTATTATTAAATTGAAGGTTCCTAATATTCTGTTAATATCACATAGTTGAGAAGTTTCATCAACTCTGTTAAAAAGTTCCTGAAATTCTGTGAGCTTACCTGCTTTTCAAACTCCATCATCATCATTTTGTTTATCAAAGGTTAAAGACACTTTAATTTGTATGAAATACTAATGACCATGTAGAGAATACTAAAACACACACACACACACACAGCTACTTTTTATGGAATTACTGGTTGTATTCAAGCTGTGAGCCATGGTCATAACCTGAGAGAATAAATTTTAATACAGAGTTATAAAATAAAAACTGAATAATAAGTAAAATTTTCAACAAGAATATTTTTTTCATTTCAATTTGTTATATTGAATTTTGACAGTGTACATATAAAACTGTCAAAATTTATTTAATATCTGAATTAACAAATGTAGTAATGTTAAAAAAATATTTATTATTCAAAAATAAAAATAAAACAAGAATAAAGTGAGTAGTTTTTTTAATAAAATAAAATAACTGGGGACACTGTACATAGTGGAATACGGTGGTTAAATAAAGAACACTACGTTAGTAGTAAATGATAAAATATCATGTTGCATAATATACCCAAAACTTCTACATATATGAAGAGAAGCCTAAAAAGGTGACTTTTCCGTGTTATGGATCACTTTGACTGCACTGTAATTAAAGTAGATGAAGCAGAAAGTTTAGTTAATTAGTGGGCGGTTCTATAATGTTGTAGTTTATGCATTGTTGTTTGTGGGAAGTGACATTTTCTCTGGGCGAGTTACAGCATTTATCGTTTACCAGAGTCCGCCACATCTGAACATCATTGAACAGCAAATGCTGCAAAGATATATGGAGGGCACGGAATAACGAGTTCTACATGCGATACAAAAAATCCAAACTCTTAGACCGATATAAAACTGTAGTACGTTCAATGGATGTGACACATACAGCAAATCCCAGAAGGCAGAGTCCCAATAAAGGTATATGGAGGTCAACCAGTCAAAACTGACCAGTGGGAAAACCAAAGCGATGGAGAGATAGTGTAACCAAATGATTCTGTAAGGAAGAACAAATTGTAGAATTTGATGGAGGGGGTGTACTGAGGAAGGCAGGGCTTGGTATGGGGTGTAGCCTATTCAGAATGGAATGGTGAAAACAGCAGAATATGCAAGAGGTGTATTTTGTTTGTATTCATTTATTGCCTTGTTACTAGTATAACTTGGCTGTGTAGCTATCCTACACATACTTGACCATAATGAACCAGTTTCCAATAACTTGGACCTGTGATGAGTGTTATTGGTTGCATGATTTGAACCAATAAAAACTCAACTGCAGTATTGGTCATTAGCATCATCTTCATCATCAGCCGTGGCTCTGCAACCCTGGGTCTTGGCCTGCTTCAAGAGTCGACTCCATTCTTTCCTGTTGTGTGCTCTGGCTTTCCAGTTTCTAATGTTCACCTTTCTGAGGTCCTCCTCTATCTGATCTTTGAATCTACTTTGGGATCATCCCCTTGTTCTACTGCCTATTGGTTTCTGGTACAACATAAGTTTTGTAGGCTGCCCTTCCTCCATTCTCTCTATGTGACCAACCCACCTTAGCCTGTATATTTTGATTATCCTCTTTGTAAAGATGGTATAGTTCATAATTATAGTGCCTGCAACACATTCTGTTTTCTTGTACTCACCTAAATATTGTTCTTAGAAATCGTCTTTGAAAGCAACTTAGAAGTTTCACTATTTTTTGTCATTGTCCGGGTTTCTGAAGCATATATCAGCACTGTCCTGATAAGTGTTTTGTAAATTTTGCATTTCATGCTTCTTGACATGAAGCTAGATGGCAGGTGCTTTTTTAATCCATAACATGTTTTATTTATGAAACATATTCTTCTTATTATTTCAGTGTTGGTATCGTTAGTGCTGTTTACCTGGGAGCCAAGATATATGAACTCTTTTACCACCTTTATATTTTTTGTGCCTGTTTCAAGGTTTTGAAAGATTGGGTTTAGTGGTAGTTCGTTGGTAGAATACATATTTTTTTTTTTCTCTAAGTTTATCTGCAGTCCAGTTTTATTTGAGGCTTCCTCCAATGTTGTAAAGGCACTTATGAGATCTCGTTTTGTCCTAGAAATTAAATCAGTATCATCTATGTGTGCTAAAAATTGTTTACTTTTGATTAGGATCATACCTCTTATGTTTATTTGGGAGTGTCTTATTGCTTTTTCTAGTGCTAGATTAAATAACAAGCACGACAGGCTATCTCCTTGTCGGAGTCCAGTTCGAGCCGTGAACGAATGTGACACGGTTTTCTGCACTTTAACTTTACATTCTAGTGAGATTCTTGGATTAATTTAATTCAGTTTGTTGGTATCCCGAATTCCTTCAATGCTTTGCACAGTGCCATTCGGTCCACACTGTCATAAGCTCTTTTAAAATCAATGAATATGTGGTGTGTTTCTATACCAAATTCTTGTGTTTTTCGAGGACCTGTGTAAGCATGAAGATTTGATCGACTGTAGATTTTCCTGGTCGGAAACCACATTAGTATTTTCCAATAACCTGTTCATTGGTCATTAACTGAGTACGTATTTTGCTGATACTGTACCCCGTGTTTTGTGTTTCAGGAAGCATGATCCATTTCAAGAATCCATACGACCATTATTAATGGATGGGCATGAAGCTGAACTGTGCGACTGGATGAAAGAAATGGGCGTGTTAACTAGTTCTGTAAGGTGTACCAATCCACCCTGTAACGGTTTTGATATGACTTGGAAAAAGGCTCGTATCATAGACAAGTTCCATTGGGTGTGCAACGAATGTAAGAAAAAAGTTACCATAAGGACAGGTTCGTTCTTGGAAGGTTTTCAGTGCAGTTTGAGAGCCGTAGTAGAGACCATAATGGCGTGGTGTGATGGAATCCCACCTGATGATGTTACAATAGATGGTAAACCCCTGAAAGCCTCTTTGGTCAAAAGAATTTATAATCAGTGCAGCAACGTGACAGACTGGTATATTCTGCACCACCCTGAACTATCACAGCTGGGAGGCGATAATTCTGTTGTTATTGTGGACGTGTTTCCCGATGGATGTATGACGACTGCACCGCATAACAACAATTATACCAAACAGTTAGTATGTGTTGCAGACACTGGATTTATGCCAGCCAGAGTTTGGGCACAAGTCTTAGATCACGACATCCACAAGGTATGTGAATTTATTTTTTTAATTAATTTATAATTAGTGTGGTAAGTTCTTGTATGCTTAAAATTCAAATGAAATTTTTGTGTCTAAATGAGGTATGCACAAATGAGTATTTCATTGTTTTGATGTACAGTTGAGTATGGATTATCCAAACATTATCTTGTATCGCTCATTATCAGATTATATGATAATGCATAATATAATGTATCTTTATGTAAATGTATCATACATACTACATTACCATAATATGCACTGAAAGTCAGGCACACAGTCTGGAAAATTATGTGTTATATGTGTATATTAGTACATGTATAGTTATGTTTTTCCACTTTTTTTAAAATTCATATTAATAATGTTTGAAGGAGTGAAAAAGGCTCTGATGATAAGACCGTATGTCTCAAAATGTTAAAAAAACAAAAATCGGCAAATGCAAAGATGAACTCACAGGATGGAATAATGAATGATTTTATTTTACTTTATAATTCTTCACTGTATCTTCCCATGAAATCTGTTATAATTCTTATCTGTGATGTGTGTGAACAGCCTCTGAACCAGGCCAGTTGTATCTAAACCAGTTAGATGCCATGGAGGTCCATTTTTTAACTTAAGTGAAAGTAAGGCCCAGACCTGCTAAATGTATTATCTGTATTGATAAAAAGTCTGTTTTAAATACTTATAAGGTACGTATAAACTAAACCTCAAAGAGTTTTTATTTATAAAAACAAAAACAATTTTTTTACTAAATGGAATAAATATGGATTATAAACATTGTATATGTTGTAAATTCAGATTCACAAGTGCATTTTATACCAGGAAGTGTACAAAATATAATTTATATTCAACTTCTGAAGCTCTAGATATTTTTTACAGTCATATATTTATACAAAAAATGTTCAACTTTAAAAAAAAATTTTGGAATTTAGTGACCTACAGCTGTAGTGAGCCTTTCGTGGTGCTTAAGACAGCTTCTCTTCACAACAAAGATACAAGTAATTTTTTTTTTGCAAAGAAAATTTCAATTTCAGCTCATTATTTGCTCAGTCTGGATTCAGATCAGGATCTTCTATTTGGTGACCTCCACGATTCACAATTCATATGCATGTAGAACCGTGCTCTAAACAAAAAAACATGTAACATAAATAAATGAATCTGAATAGATTAAGAAATACTGCCTGAGTCACTTTTTGAAAAACATCCCACTGTGTGCATACAATTGGTAAATTATAACAATTACCACCTTTTTATTCTAATAATGCAGCCAAATATTGCATCACAGTGTTAAATAACATGTTAAATGAGTATATTATACTTTGTTGAAACTGAGTAGTCTTGAAGGTGTATCTACTGATTTATAGTATGATTCTTATTTGAAATGAAAGCTGGAAGAAATAAATTGCAAGTGCTTAGTGAGTAAACAGATAGTATCTTGCAAGCATTACAGTATGACCTTCACATTTGTAATGGTGGAACTGTAAATACTAATCATTGCATCCAGAATAATCACAGTCAGACATAGAAAGCTTCAACTGTACATTCATAGACTTGATATTCCTTTTTGATATTCATAGTTTTGGTCCTTTCTCATGTATTATAAAACAGAATATTGAAATGTCGTTTTGGGAATATTCCTTGAGACTTCAAGTTTTAAAATAATTTCGTAGTTTCTGAAATAGTGTAGTTTTTGTATAGAGACTGTAGTCCCTTGGGCTTTCCCTTCTAATAGATTCTGAGGGGACATTCTTTTCAGAAATATCCCCCCAAAAAAAAATTTCTGTAAAGTGATGTTTCCATTTATCGTCATTCAAAGTCCACAACTACTTATTGCCGCAACTACTTGTTTGTGGATTTTGCTGATGGGTTTATTTGGAAGTAATGTTTATTCATCTTTTGAATAGATTGCTCACATCTTCATTTCCTTTGCCTTCTTAAAGAACTGGAATCCATGTATATTTGATTAGAAAATTGGAATCACAGATATTGAGACCTTGTGTGCAGTGCCGTGAAAATAATTGTCACAAGTGCAGTTGAAATGTTTGACAGCAACAAATATAACATAGGCCATGGTCCTACATGTAATTTGATCTCAATTGAGATTGGCCGTGAAAGCCTCAACAGATTGATTGTCTCACATTTTGGACCCCGTGCATCCACATAGGTGTGACCACTTATTGTACAGATGTATAGCTTCTTCATAACACTAGTGTTGTCCATTCTCTGGATATGATGTACCTACTTAAGTTAACTGTCTTAAGAATAAGAGTAAGATGCAGAACAGTTTCACTCATCATACATTTAAAGTAATTTCTCATTTACTTTTACCTTTGGGTTTTTTCCTGCCTTACAATCCTCTTGAGCACTTTCCTTTTGAATCTGCATAACATGTATGTTAAAAAGTTTTACAGCTTATGCTGTAATGAGTCTGATCAGAGTATTGTAAATTCTAAACTCAATTGTATCCTTATTTTGTCAATAAGACGAAGTATGTTTTGTTGCTAGCAACATCATAGGGTCTTACTTTATGTCAAGATGTTCATTGATAAATGAACTAAGGTTCTTCTCCTCCTCCTCCTTCTTCTTCTTCTTCTTCTTCTCCCTTCAAGCATTAGGCCTTCTCCCTGTATTATTCATGTTCCACTACTGCCAGAAAGAAATCGGCCATCTAGTAACCGTGTGTGGTGGCAGGTCATATGGGGGAGAGGTCATGCGCGCGTGTGTGTGTACATGTGCGGATGCACGTGTGCATCATGTAAGTATGCCTTTGTTACTTATTTAGCCCAGGCATGCCAGACAAACCTCTGTATAATTTGACCTCACCCAATCAAGGTATTACCTTGACTCGATCCCATGACTACAGCACAGCCATTGTGATTGTGATTCACAAACATCGTCACTATACCGGCACAATCCACAGAGGTGATGTCTCAAAACAATTATCAACCCATCTAATTACCAACTCTCCAGTACTACAGTCCAAAATGAGCTTTGGCCTTCATCAAAATTGACCTCAGCTTCATATGTTTCTGTCCTAGATATTCAGTTCGTAATGTGCAAATTTTTCAGATTTATTTTCTACATCGGAATCCTTTCAACATTCCTTGACAAATCGTGGGCGACCAGTAATATTTCACAGTGTAGGGTCATAACTCTAGTAAGGATGATAGCACGTAAAAACAGAGACTCCAGGCTCTAAAAAAAAAAACAAATAGTCTTAGAAAAGGAAAACCAGTATGTGAAAGTAGATACTCCTAGACCTCAAATACTCTTCAAGAGTGTCAGCCAAGCAGTCAAGGAAGACCTGATAGAAAAAAAGAGAAATAATCTAACCTAAGACATGCTGAAGAAAGGAAAAACAATAATCACCAATATCAGAAGGGTTAAATCAGACAGTAACCATCATAAAATTTATCACACAACGTTTTGACCACTATACAATCTGCGGCATCTTGAGGTGTATGTAAAACTAGTACATTAAATGTAAACGTAAGCCTACTCAAGATTCATTCACTAACAAGCGTGAACTGCCAGAAAAAAGTTACAAAGTTACAGCTAAAGAAAAACTATATAAAAAATGAATTGGTATTTATCCTCAAAGTCTGCTGGACAGAACTGAGAAGAACACCCACACTGATACAAGTTTAAAAATTAAAACGTGTGATAAATTTTACTATGGTTATTGTCTGACCTAACCCTTCTGGTAATGTTCACATACCTGGGTTTAATGAACGCTGGGTTTAAAGATCAAATAATCACAAATTTGTATTGAAGTTGGTGATACATCTGGTGCAGTTCTTCCTTTGATGCAGGATTATGATCTTTCTTTCATTTAAACACATGCAGATTGTGTGCGCTTCCTTGTCCAGTCTTTAGAGGACTCTTTAGCACATGGTAGAATCCTATCAACAATGAAAACTAGTTTGTTTGCAAGTATCACCATCATTTGATCAAATATAGCTTAGTTCTCTTCGCTGGTTTACTTCAGCAACATTTATTAGAGCAGTCAAAAGGTTCCTGACGTCATCAAGCTGGTTAAACACTTTCTCAGTGGATCGATTATTGTTTTGTAATGTCTCATCACCGCATCTTCCTCATTTTCTCATGTCCAATAAAGTATTTCTGTTTGCTTAATTATTTCATTAACTGACAAAATACTATAGCATAACAATTATTGTGGATAATCAATGCTTTACTGTATATGCTAAAACATATTTAAAGAGTTGTTACTACCAGGATAAAAGGATGTATTTCATTTTAATGTGCAATAGTTTTAAGGAATACACAGTGCATAGGTAAGAGTTTTAGTCCAGTAACATAGACGTGTTAATTACTTTTTAATAGTTTTTGTTATATACATCTTTATAAATAAAATGAAAGGGGTGTGTTTAAAATCGATTTAGACTCTAATAATAGTTAATTAAATTTTACAAAGCAGTAATGTCTGTGTTCATAGGTACAGCAAAGGATGATTGAATGGTAAGTTTGGTACTAATTACTTATAGAAAGTAAAATTGTATTTTATTTGTTTTTGTTGCTTTGCTTTGTACATTTTTAGTTTTCGTTAGTAGCAATAAATGTTGTACGAATATAGTTAAAAAAATTAATGAATGAATTTATGCACTCAAAAATTCTTACTTATAGTGGAGGAAACTACAAGTTCAGTTTAGAAAGGGTATCCTTAAATTTTAGTTAATATAACTGTTGTAGTTAACTGTATAACACATCTGAAAAAAAAAGAACTTTTAAGAAAATGTGGAAATGTATCAACTTGAATAATACATTAATGAAGGAACAAGTGAAATTAAAAATAACTGATTACAATTAAATAACTTAATAATAATAATATAAATAACTTATTAACTTCTTAAATAATTTATTAAAATAATAGTATTTTCAGAAATTAATTTCATTAAATAATAGTAACAATAATAATAATAATAATTAAATATAATAAAACGTTATATAATGATATTTACAAACAATTTATATTAAAAATATGTCAGATTAAAAAAGATATGTTTTTAACAATAAATGCAATTTCTAAATTAGCAAATATTGTATAAATTTAAAATTTTATATACCTAATGATGAGCATATTATCTAACCATTGAAATACACATATTTTTATGACAAAATTATATATTCTTAAAACCTATTATGTATATATTACACTAATTAAAATAAAAAATATTAAATAAATAAAATGTATTGACTTATTTCATTTACACATTACACTAGTTGTTGGAATTTTTGCTGTAGATTTGATTCATTATCAGTTTTTTGCTAAACACATGTATCCAGTAAGCAGCTTTCACTTGCGTTATTTTAAAATTCACAAAACTTGAGTTTTAAGGCAACGATATTTATCTATATATATTTAAACACATCCGTCACAGTTGTGAAATATGTTGAATTGTATATTTGATGTGATGTATTCTGATATTCCAGTTTATTTTTAGTTAGTAGTAGGTCGTTTGAATGTTAAAGCAGGCAGAGTTTATGTAAAGATAGAATTGAAAATAGAAAATTAACAGAACAACACTACTCGACTACATGTTGTAAAGTAAATTTGAGCACCTTCAGTTGTAACATGTCATTAATAAACCCATACCATTAATCCATTACCATTTAATTTGTAATCTTTATGTTTATGTTAGTACAGTTTTTATGGTTTATCATTTATTTATTGAATGTGGTACACGTTTTGTTTCTGAATTTAGAAATTTGATATATATCTTTTAGTTTTTATTTTTACTGTGATTATTATTTTAAAAGTTGCTTAAAAAATTAAATTAGTGTATGTTTAGTTGTAGAATTAAGTTTTAGGTGCTCATAGTGGTTGTTAGTGGTGACGTGGGTCTGGGTTATAAATGTTTTTGTATGACCTAAAAATTACTGGAAAAGCTGGTTAAAATTACTTGGCAAGTTAGAATATCAGCTAAGAAATTTGTACAAACGTATCAGATTATTCATTGAAGTAGAAAACATGTTGACTATATAATCTGTAGTAACATGCAGCAAGATGAAAACGGTTTACGTATGACTGTGCTTCTTAAAATGATAAAATGAAGGTGTTGCGATGTTCATACTTTTAGAGTAGTAATACTTCAGATCTTTCTGTTTTCTGCTGTACATAAAATTTTTCGTACAAACAAAATAAATTGACATAATTACAGTTAGACATTAACCTATCAGAGTACCGCTGGTCCCTGATTGGCTCGCCTCATCTTCTCCTGTCACGTCTCGGCTGGCGCCGAGAACAGATCTTCGCCTTGCTGCATCACACCTTGTGCCATTACTTTTGTTAAGGGTACTTTAAAATTGTACTACAAACATAGGTCGTGGAGCTTATAAATCGCACATTATTTCTTTTCTGAACGTTGTACTGTATAACAAGTGGCCATCTGCAGATAATATTTTTTTTTTTAATTTGTCGTTTGTTGTTTGGAAACGACAAATTAAAAAAAAAAAATCTGTAAATGAAAATTTGCCTAAAATGACAGGCAAATTTTGAAACAACGTATTGTATTTTGAAATGATAAAAAGCCATCAAATTCTGGGTCCGCTTTATAATATATATATATATATATATTTCAATCACTTTCTGCTACAGTCCGTTTCTTGATGTATATAATACTATAATACTTATAACTATTTTACCTCAAGATGTATTTTTTCCTTTAGGGACATGTTTCGGGAGATCCTGTCTCCCATCTTCAACCTTCGCCATCTTGCTTCTGGTGCAGTATTTGCGTGTAACATCCAGAAGCCAACACACAAATACTGCACCAGAAGCAAGATGGCGAAGGTTGAAGATGGGAGAACAGGATCTCCCGAAACATGTCCCTAAAGGAAAAAATACATCTTGAGGTAAAATAGTTATAAGTATTATAGTAATATATATATATATATATATATATATATATATTTATTGGCGGGAATCCCACAGCTACTGCTGCATCCCGCATCTGTTTCCATATTAACTTATTCTGTGTATCTTCATTCTTCAGATTCTTTTCTTCCATACTCCTTTTGATCCTTTCTATCCATTTTAATCTAGGTCTGGCTCTTTTTCTTCTGTTGCTAGGTCTGTATTTGAACACACTCGCAGGTATTCTTTCTTCACTCATTCTCATTAGGTGTCCATACAGGAAAGCTGTTTACGTTTTATATCTTCTATTACAGTTTCTTTTCTATTTGTTCTTTCCCTGATTACGTAATTCCTTACACGTTCCAGACGAGAAACTCTGGAAGCTCGTCTAAGATAGTCCATTTCTACAGCTTCAGTCTTCCTGCGGTTCTTTTCGTTGATTGTCCAACATTCTGACCCATAAGTGGTAATTGGTTCAACAATGGGTTTATAAATATTGATCTTTGTCAGTAGCCCGATTTTGGTGGACCATAAAAGTGAATTCAATTGGCGTATGGTGCTTTTTCCTAAAACTAATCGATGTCTTATTATCTTCATCACACGTTCCATCATCGCTAATTATACTTCCTAAATATTTATACTTTTCACATTTCTTGATGGAAGTATTATCTGATAACTGAAGATCTGATGTTCGACTTCCTGTGGCTAAGTACTCTGTTATTTTGAAGTTTATGTTTAATCCCCATCGATCGTATTCTTCTACTAGTTTTCTCATCATATAAGTGGTATCTTCTTCATCATTCCGCTTTATAATATTAGCGAAAAAAACATTATTTGTCATTCTGCTATAAGCGTTTGATGACTCATTCCAGTTGACAAACAGTAAACCACTTTTGTGTCATTACTGACATTCAGTATTAGGTTAAAACTTATTTATTGACTGATACGTATCATCAGGATTCACCGTTCACAGTAAAGTAACAACTTACGTTTATTTAACTATAGCGTATGTATCAAGACAAAATGTGACAGAAAACATTTGTTCACATGGTTATTATTGTGGTTACCTCGTATATAAATTACAGTTAACAGTATGGTGGCTGTTTGGTAAAAGACTATTCGTTCACAGTGCCAGTATGCTGGCTAGTGAATCAATCTTCTGAAGTTGTTTACTTTCAAATATGGCTAATCAGTGCTTCATTCGTTTACAACCACTGCCTTGTCTCAAAAAAATATACTGTGGAGTTTTTTTAATGTTGCCTAATTTTAAATATATATTTTTTTTGTCTTTGGTTACAAGAAACATAGTCCTTATTGTTTAATTCATTTGATGTAAAAAGTAGTTTCATGTAGTTACTACATTGTGTGTTCATATTCTACACTTGTATTTTTTAAATATGCACATGCATGGTTTCAAAATAAAATGTTTTTGTCATTTTTGATATGAATATAATAGTGAAATTTGTTTACTCTTTTTGCCAGTGCTGTGAAATTTGATTTCTTGTTGTTAAACAGTTGTGTCTTGAATAAATAAGTGAGGACAAGAAAAAATTATATTTTAGAAACTAGCGGTGTATAGAATTTTGTTCATTGTTAATTTAATTTTGATGTTTTAAAAGAAACTTTGGAGTTCTAAGCCACATTTGAAGGCAACAAAAAGTTGAAAGAGAATTAAAAAAAAAACTTAAAAAATTGAACAAATTTATATTTGGAAATCTCCATTAATGGTCAGACATAATTGAATAAGTCAGAGGAAAAATGGACTAAGTTAGCTTTTTCTATCCAGTGCTTTAAATTCAGTGATAAAAATACCAAAACTAAATGCTCACCGTTATTTATATCCTCTATATACCTTATCTGATATTAGCTTTAGGTTTAAGTTAAATAAATAAAAATTTTAAATTTTGGTGTACTCCATTCACCCTCACGCGATTCACTTGTACTGTAAGCAGTTATATACGTTGAACAATGATTCTTCTAAAATCAACATAAATATAATGGATGTTATTGAATTATAACTCTAAAATCTTTTGCAGTTAATGCATTATAATTGTAGTATGTGGTGACATACATATTACAGACTCATGATCTGTGTAATCTGAGACAGAATACAGTGTGTGTGTGTGTGTGTGTGTGTGTGTGTGTGTGTGTGTGTGTGTGTGTGTGTGTGTGTGTGTGTGTGTGTGTGTGTGTGTGTGTGTGTGTGTGTGTGTGTGTGTGTGTGTGTGTGTGTGTGTGTGTGTGTGTGTGTGTGTGTTATGATTATGGACAACTCAAGTCTGTGGAACGTATAGCTGCTAATTTCAAAACTGGTGTACAATAATAATTATAAAATTTTGTATTAATGTATGTATTTACTTTATTAATGTAATAATTATAATTTTGTGTGTTTTGTATAGTTTTTATTTTTGTAATTTTTTAATTATATCTAATTGCTATTAAGACATACTGAGTCAAAAGAAGAGAAAATAGAACTGCAAAAAAGAAAGTAATTTTTGTGTTACAACTGAAAATCAGCGAACATTATTATTATTGTGGTTTTCTGACTAGTTGTGGGATTATTTCTATATCCCAAGGAGGCACAAATTCATTGAGAATGTACGTGTCTGGTTGTTGAGTGTTATTATGAAGTGTAAACAAACAATGAAAAGAAACATCTGGTTGCTGCGGTGGTGTGTGTGTGTGCGTGTGTGTGTTCGGTGTGAGTGGTGGGGGAAAGTACACACACAGGGAAAATTTTGTACTAGAGGCAAGTGTAGTAGCTTAAAGTTGGATAATTAACATAACAATAAATTTTATAATGCTGGTGTGATCCATAAGAATAAAAACAAATATGAAACAAACTTTAAACATGAATTTAAACTGTGAGCGTACTTTTTTTTGTCAAATATCGTTATCTAATATCATTTTACTTATATGTTTAGACAAGCAGTAGATTAATAGGCGGTACTTTAATTATAATTAGAAATTTAAAGGAGAGAGATTTTTATGAGAAATATTTATATAATTCTGTTTGTTTTGTTCTACAAAAACAGTAGATAAGGTTTAACATGTTTAAAGTTAAGTGAAGGGAGATATTCAGATCACAAAATCTTTTGATACCACACTGAAAGATAATAATTAAAAAATTAATGCTGCATGTTTCAAGGTTTCTGTGATTCTTTACTATATGTAAGGTTACAATGCGACATACAACACTATGCAAAACGCTTAGGACTAATCTTGTTAATAATGTTTCTGAAAGTGGTAAAAATATTTAACAACAGATATGTTCTGATTAGGAATTAGTTTCAAAATCAATATTACATCTCTTTAGTGGCTACAACAGCGAGCAGGTTGATGGCCGTCTGTACACTTGTGGTTTGTGTCATGTGTCAGGTTGTATATTCATACACAGCCTAACCATCTCTCTCTCTCTCTCTCTCTCTCTCTCTCTCTCTCTCTCTCTCTCTCTCTCTCTCTCTCTCTCTCTCTCTCTCTCTCTCTCTCTCTCTCTCTCGCGCATCACACATGTAACCTACAGATATAATAATTTAGCAGCGAACTGATGTGATGTATCTTGCAAAATCAGGTAATTAAGTGACTGAGCAGTGTACTCTCGTTAGAAGAAAAAAAATACACAGAAAATAAATATGATCAGTGAAACCTGGTTAATCTCAGAGTTTTGTCTATTGAGTTATCTCAAGAAAAGTGAAACAGAAACTTCAATCTTCTGTCATTGATAACTCACAAAAAATAATTGGTTGAAATTATTTATTTTTATTGTTGTTGTGATTCATCAGTGTAGTGTACACGTGATGCTTTTTTTGTAAAATAAGTTTACAAATTTTCATGATATAAAAACAAAATTGTAAAAGTAAGATTCTAATGGGAGTTTTGGTACCATGACTCTGCTTCCATCGCCAGTTTTTGAATCATGTTCTGCATTACCAGAAAATGAACGTATTAACTGTGATTAATACAGTAATACTTTCAGCATTTTATGCATTCTTATCTTATGGGGTTAATATGTTCAGGTTATATATTGTAGAATTTGATAGAAAAAGCCTTCAACAGAGTAAGGATGCAATAAGTTAATGAAAATGTTATAAGATAAGATGATGGTCTGGAAAGATATGAGTTTGATAATAGAAGAGTTATACATAAAAATTGAAAGGGAGCTTTATATATGAATGTTAGAGAGGATTTAACAGTGGTTTAATGTTGGGAGAGGAGTGGTACAAGGTCATCAACCTTGTTTAATTTTTGTACAAGGGACATGATAAGGAGTATTTTAGATTGTGAAGAAGGAGATATCATTGCAGGGATGATATTAAATTTGCTGATAATGTGTTTTTAACATATGACAGGTGGCTATACAAAGAATGTTATGAAAATTAGAAGATTGATTGGAAGGGTATGGGACGAAAGAAATGTAGAAAAATGAAAGTGATCAGAACAACTGTGTGGGAAACATGAGAGTAGAAATATTAGAGGAGGGGATAGAGCAGGCAGACAGGTAGTAATACTTACTTAGGTATCATGGTGACTAAGGAGTGGACCGGTGAATGAGGTAATTAGGCATTAAGTAGCCATAGTGAAAGACATATTCAGTAGGAAGAAAGGGTTTTGTGTAGCAGAACAAATTTAATCCTGAGGAAGAAGCACTTCACTACTGTCACTTATCTGTTTTTATATAAGACCAGGCAAGCGTTTTACTTTATGTTTCAAAGACATGGGCAACAAGGAAAAGGAACATAGATTGGCAGAATACCATATAATGATGTGTATGTGAAGGAAGGAGAAATTATAAAAAAATTGAATTTTTTGTTTTGTTCCATTATTTCGATGTGGTTATCCTTGAAGCGGAATTATAAATAAGCTGTTTTGCATGATGTATGAAAATTATTCATTATGCATATTAAATTATAATGTCATTATAATGCGTAATACATGCTAATTGATGGAATCTTTTGCCCTGAATGCATGAGATTTTGCACAGCTTTTGTAAAGTTTGACTAACTGTTAATCAATCATTATGCTAAAAAAAAAAAACTTAACATAAATTACAAGCTCCTGTGAAATGTGAGTCAGTCACAGGTATAAAATTGTATATCTTACAGACTTGAAGTATTGACCACATTGCCTAGTACAGTGGTTGGATTGCAGTTTTGCTTATCCCAGGGCTTCTGAGACCACTTAATTTTAATACACATTGTTTGTAATGCATCTGTCATTATTTATCCAAACTGGATATTGAACCTATTTTATGTGTATTCAATACTTGTACCGTTTGTTCGGCAACCAAGCTTCATAGCGACACAACAGTGTTAGCAGGCTATAGCCTGTGAAACTACATCCTAGTGACTGAAGTGATCTGATTCCTGGGTACTATCTTTATTCCCCCACTGTACTTACATAATTCAGTGATCACATGTTTATTGTAGAAAAATGCATATCCTAGACAATTAGTAAAATATTCCACCCAAGGATATAATGGTAATTGTAATCATTTTTAAAACCAATCTATTACGAGCAGCGTATATCTGCTCGTATATCTGCAAGCAGCTTAACAAATTGCAGTTTATTAATATTGTGTGGGTGGGTAGGGGAGTGGTGTATAATATGCAAGGGGAAAGGGAAAGGATATGTAACAAAAGTGGTGGATATATTTGTATGGCAAAAGATGAAGTGACTTGAAATACCCAGGTAAAGATTTTTATGAGCAAAATAAAATGACATAATCACCAAATAGGAAGGTAAGGTTCACAAAGCACAAGTGTCTTGTCGTTAAAAGATATTATCATAGATAAAAGGTGCATGTAAAAGAAAAGATAGTTAAAAAATAAGATTTTAATAAGTTAAAATTATTCCTTTTTAATGTTTGACAAAGATTTTGGGCTAACTTAGGTTAATCCACACAGTTGTTTAAGCATACAATATACAAATTAGGGCAGTGTGACCAACACTACTTCTTTAACTTCCCCAACTGATGTGTCAGGTACCCATTAGGATTGGATGAGACCATAATCTTGTTGGATGTCATGAATATGGTTCACTCTGAGTAGACTCAAACTAATGATGCCCCACTTGAAGCTCTGCCCATCGCACCATCCAGATTCCTTGAAGGTTTAATAAATTTCTGAAATTTAGAGTGAAAATGATACACTGATTTAATACATTTTTGCATGCACTGTTTAATTAAAATAATTTAATTATTCAAGAACATATTAGTTCCATACAAAGATTAAATTTTATCTATTACAACTGGGTACTTAGATCTTCTGTACTTTGTGTGTTCAAGAGATTGTCTGGTCAGTATTCATCACTTCGTAGTTTTTATTTAACAAAATTAATAACATTGTTTTCTTTTTAGCCATGCATGAATGTGTATTGAGGTACTTTCTTAATATATATTTTAAATTATTATAAATAAATCACCTTATATCCGTCGTGTGACTTCGTTACGTCGATTAAAATGATGCGTTTCGGAACATCTGTTCCATCATCAGATAAAATTGCTCTATTGAGGTCGTTAAACGTTAAAAACACATGTTACACATAATTGTCCACTATGTAATTCACTTGCTTCCTAAATGGTGCGCACTACGACGAAGCCGATCGGACACTGAACTATTATCTGAGTGATTACGCCTAAGCAGGTTCAAAGCTGTATCGTATAGCGGGTTGGATTTAAAATTTAAGTGGTCAATCAATATGAAGTCTCGGCTGTTTATGTTATTATATGCTTTGTATATTTCGAACTCCTCTATTGCGTCCAATAACGGCCTTTGTTGCACACATGTAGGGGTATTAAATTAGATTTAAAATCAGTATAATTATGATTGTGTAAGATTAAGTGGCGGGCAAAGTTGGACTTGATATTATTTAACAAAGTGAGATTATTTAGGTGACGTTTTGGTGTGTGTTCTTTAAATCGTTTGAGGAAACCTCTCCCCGTTTGACCAATGTAAAAACTGTTGCAGTCGTTACATGATAATTTATATATGCCGGATTTCTTTTCTAAAGGTGTGGGTTTTCTATGACGTAGTATTTTTAATAGACTATTGTTTGTTTTGAAGGTAGCAGTAATATTCAATTTATTAAATGTGGAGGTTAGAATCTTTGGCATTATATTTGTGTATGCGGTAGAAATAAATGTTATTTTTGTATCCTTATCTATTGGGGGCTTCGATTTTCGAATTTTATGTTTCTTGATGAGATTATCAATCAACGTGTTTTGGTAACCATTAGCTAAAGCTATATGTTTAATGGTATTCACCTCCTCACGGTAATCATCATCACTGAGAGGTACTGCCAACAATCTGCGGATAAAGTAATTATAAGCTGCCAACTTTTGCGAAAATGGATGATAAGAGTCAGCATGTGTTGTCACATCAGTGATAGTCGGTTTTCTATAAATATTAAATTTCAATTTATTTACGTGTTTAGTGACAGACAAATCTAAAAAATTCAATTTATTATCCACTTCAGTTTCCAACGTGAATTGAATGTTTTTATTAATATTATTCATATAATGTTTTAGGTTTTCGATCTGTCGTACAGTACCATTGAAAATTAGAAAGGTATCGTCTACATAACGTGCACAAAATATTATATCATTTTTGTATTTGTTATGTGAGAGCAAATGAGAGTTTTCATAAAAATTCAAGTAAACGTCAGCCAATAGACCAGAGAGATAGGCCAATAGGCTTCGTCGTGGTGCGCACCATTTAGGAAGTAAGTGAATTACATAGTGGACAATTATGTGTAACATGTGTTTTTAACGTTTAACGACCTCAATAGAGCGATTTTATCTGATGATGGAACAGATGTTCCGAAACGCGTCATTTTAATCGACGTAACGAAGTCGCACGACGGATATAAGGTGATTTATTTATAATAATTTACTGTTCATACGTGACTTGGATACCAAGAACTAATATGCATTTTAAATATATATTTTGTACAATTATGATTGAATACTAAAAAAATTGTTTTCAACTTCATCTCACAGAATTATGCAGAGGTTCTGGCAACACTGCTCAGTCACATCAGGCCTGGGTCCACCTTAGTAGTAACACCAAAGTTGTTCCCGGATTTGTGTCACGCGAAAGGTATGGCCGAAGTTATCAGCGTTGAAGCACTCATGTCGCTAGATCCAGACGATTACCAGCGATCACTTAAAAATCTAGGTAAGTATCTCATTTTTTTATATCAATAAATTAATAGTACTTAGTTTCTTAATCTTGTCAGTGCTCAACTTTATAGTCCACGTTGATAAATTTTTGTTTTAGTGGGTTGGTTTATTTTATAGTCTTTATCATCATCACAGAAGAACAAATTGTCTTCTTCCTCTCTCCAATACACAAGACTTTGTCTTGTTAGATTCCATTACAAAAATATATGTCTTCATTGTTTTGTCAGCTTCACATTATCACAACTTTCATATCCTCCATTTTGGTGTAATACAAAAATAGTTCCGGCTGAATATCAAGAGCTACTCTCTTACACTGCCACTGAAACAGCGAGATGTTACAGTTGATGTCAAACCCTGTTGATTGTTCATTATAAATGTAGAGGTTTTTCAGTATTGTAGTTTTTTTTTTTTTTTTTAATGTATTGCAAAGTGTATTTAACTGCAAAACGATAACTGAGAAAATAAGCTTGGGTTTAAGTCTAATTGTACAGTAAAATTATTCACAAAACTAAAAATATTTCTTTTCTATTAGGCATTGCACTAGTATTAACAGATTTTTTATTTCTGCTGCTGAAAAAGTAAAGTATGATTTAAATATGATAGTTTATATCAGAATGTTTAAAATATTAAAAAGTGGATTAAAATTTATAATAAATAAAGTGAATGTTCAGAGATTAAAAAAAATATAGACAATAGAGATATACGACATTAAATATTATTGTACTGAAGAGGAAAAGAAAACTTTTGATTCAGCTTTATGTTTTTTTTTTTAGTTATAGAGGTTCAGTGTATTTTTGTAGACTTTTTTCATGTATTAAAAGAAAAAACAGAAGATGTGTTAAGTTTTTCTACCACAGTCCATGTTAGTTAAACTCGGAGCAAGTGTAGATAATTATACAGAAGTTTAAGATAGAGCAGTTTGTCTAGTGTGAGTACTTACAACAGCTCATCGTATTCAACATCAAACAATAAAGTCATTTTAAAAGTTGTGTCAGTTACATCAGGTATAATTTAATTACAAAAAAAAAAAAAACAGTCATGAAAATACGATTTGTTCTGTAAATTAACTGAACAGTGGCTGAATGTAACTTTTTTTGTTTGTGACTTGCCTGTGGCATTATTAAATAACCTTGTGTCTCATTTGTTTTTTAAGCTTGCTATAAAGTTACTTAACACATAGTATATAAGTTTACACACACACACACCTACACATGTGGATATGTATACACCACATATAAATTGTATGAAGTGTAAAATAAGTTAAAAAAAATTAAGTGCAAAATATTTGTTAACAGTTAATGCATACCGTACGTATGTTTACAAAAAATTAATGAACAGTTAAAGGGTTAAAATTATTCACATTTTGTGTGCATTATAGAAGCAGCCAGTAACAAATTGAGTAATTTAGAAAGTAGTATAGTATTGTAATCTGAAGTACGAACTGGTTCTGGTTGAGTACTGGTTTTAGAAACACAGTCCCTGCTTGCTTTGTATGCATCACACATTAGTTGTTTTTATTCATAATTTTTAGCAGACTTTTATTATTTAATCTAGTAGTAACTGTTGTTGTGTCTGCTGTGTTTGAGAACTGAAATATATTAATAAAAGCAAAGCGTGTATTTATTAAAGATATGTAGTAAAAAATGAAAATTACTGAAAAACGATTATTACTAAAAATTGTTTTTATGGATACAAAACATGATTAATTTTTGTGATTAATGATCATTTGCTGAATAATTTAAAAATTGTCTTTTAAACAGCTAGTTCCATACAAACCATTTTTTATAAATGAGTAAATAAAAAACCAATGAAAAAAGTAAAATAAAAATCATTTAATATTATTATTCACCATTTTTTTTTCTTACAAGAGATATTTTAAATGGCAAAGAGATACAGCAGTGCATTTTTTTGCTTAAGTAATCATATTACAATAAACCTTGGTCCACAAGAGTATTTACAATAGACTTCACAGCATTTGGAATATTCGCCTTTAATTGTTTGAAGTGTGAAGATTTGTACCATACACTTTTCTTCAGACAGTTAAAAATTACACGTAAGTCAAACCAGAATATTTAAGTCATAAATCTTTGCTGTCAACTCTTGTCGATCAGTGTTGCTTGTTTGGATGAATGATGCGATTCTCATGTGTATCAACAGTCAGCTGGGTTTAGAGTTGTTAAGAAATTTTAAGGTATAATAATATCTCACAGAACTAACACCCCATGTGTCAAAAAATGTTGGAACCACAGTATATTTATCAGACACTATGCACTGTACACTGATGTTTTTATTGCAGAGTCTGTCTCATGCAGCTACAAGAAGGTGGCCGTTACCTTGACTTTAGTGAATTGATGTGACTAGACCACAATTTACATTTGGTTATTTCTAAAATAGAGCGTTGTGACTAATCCATTGTCAGGGGTTCCAGGTGTTTTGTTGAGAAGTTAGTAAGGGTAATTCAACTGTGATGCTTCTCAGCATCTGTCACTTGTTTTCAAATGATATATTCAGTTTGAAGAATAAAATAATTAGGTTTTTTTGTTATTTTCGTGTATCTGATTTTTTTATTCATTTATCTCTATTTTTGTTTATGTTGTTCACAAAAAATTGGGCTGTGTAAGGGCTGGTTGCTGGTGGAGGGACTTACCGTGTATGTAAACATATAAAAAAAGACCAGTGGGATGTACAAAATTATAAATGACATAACTATTCTAATAATAAAATTGTAAAAGTTATAAAATATTGTAATAAGTACACACCAGTCATGTCATCAGACAACTGCAATTTTGTGTTGTTTAGAACAAATACTTTTACAATATTTGATTATCGCTAATAGCACTACAACCCACCAACATTTTTCTGGTCTCATTGTCATTTTTTTCAATTCTTCTCTTCATTTTCCAAGTAATACTTTAATTGTTCTTGTTAATTTTGTTCATAAGTTTTTCATTGTAAGACCTGTTTGAGGCCTACATCAATACTTCATAATTGTGGATTGTGTGTGCTTATGCATGGGTGTGTTTGTGTTTGTGATTGTGGTGTTTACAATCACAGTCTGGAGATTGGTGGATGGTCGTATTTGAGGTCACTATGCCATTCCATTGATCACAGTCTATTTTTAAATCTCTATACCTGTGGAAACTTGTTTCTGCAGCCATTTGGTCCAAGAACTTGTCCTTCCATTAGCATTTCTGCCATTTATCTTTCTCTAATATTTATTCATGTAATAGTTGTGAGGCTAATTCAGTGTTCCATCTGTTGATTTCCCCCTGATATGCTTCTTTAATGTACATGTATGTGTGCATATAAGTATATATAATTTCATTTCATCACTGTCAGTATAAAATTATAAACCATGACTTGTACCACTCAGTTACTAAATTTGTTTAATCAAACAGAATATTTCAATCGTTGGAAGTAGCAGTAATTTGGACTGTTTTTATTTTTTCATTCTGTGACTTTTTGTGAGCTTAACACATGTATTATTTTGATTAACAACAGACATTCCACCCAATCTACAATGAAACTTCCTGAGTTGCTAGACCAACTGCTGACCCCACCCTGTTAGTAATCACTGCCAGACCGAGCCTCATTACAGAATAGGTGAAACTGGTAGTGTTAATCAAAATACTAGTTTGTTAAACTCAGAAATACTGTTGATTTTAATGACAAAATGTTTAGTGAGGTTTGCTGAATTAGGCACAATTTAAAAATACAGGGTGGGCATAAGTCGGTTGGTAATACTGATTTATAAACAAATGCATTTTGTCAAGGACCTATAGCGCCACTCTGTGTTCAGTATTTTTTCCCACCTGCAATTATTAGTTATCATCCTGAAGATGGCAATAAATTTTATTTAAATGTCAACACAGTATTCGTGTCTAGTTAATGTTCTAAACCTTGCTACACTTACATCACTAATTTAATTCATGATTGGTACTCTGAGGATTCTTGTTTTGTATTCATGAAAATGTTACATTATTTTTTATGTTTTTCATAACAGAAGCATACATGTAGAAGAGCTGGAACATGTATTCCAAACAGTAATAAATTCTCTGATATAACCGTACTTTTTTTATTATTTGATGTTGTTTGCTTTCAATATTTGATTAAACACAGATGGCAATAGATGCAGCTGTTTACAAAAAAATTGAACAGTGCTGTTTCATGTGGTGAGAGAAAAAGAGAGAGAGAGAGATGTACAAAAATTTACAGGCATTGCACAAATGCAATGCACAGAGAAGGGCATTGAAAATGCTTCAATAAATCTAAAAAATATATATATTTATGTTCATTCACCAATCAATGAATTCATTCTTCATTTACCAATGTACAGATTATAAGTTAAATGTAGTCACATTCATAAGCGCACACGGAGAGAAGCTTGCTGTTCTTCTTGAGATTCATCGATTTCACTTGGAAGTATAATCATCAGACGATGCGTAGTGAAATATGAAGCATATGGGCCACTTCGGTTGTATAAAATACACCATCAATCGTAGTACAATTACGAGTGGTTATGATATTTCGATCAGATGCTAAACGTACCGAATAAAATTCTTCCAAATATGCGAGCAGTCGTCCAGCTTCGGGCAGTTTCAATTTTCTGTACTTTTTGCTTCTTTTTCCACTCTCGGCAATATTCAAGCTTTCGTTTTCGACGTTCTGCTTCCAATTGTAGCTTTTCTGCCAAATTAGTTCCTTCTACACTCGAATCGGTGGAAGTCTGAGCCCCTGATCCATCGCTCCATAATAAATTCTTGTCTGATGTACTACCTTATGATAAATTTAAGGGGATATAGCATTTAAACTCACCAAAAAATTCAAAATTTTCTACGTTATTAACAACAAAGAAGTAGTTTCTGTGGAAACTCACCGGTTCCCATTTTCGATAACGCACCAGCGATCGGCCGCAAATGTGTGACACATCCTTATAAACATTTTCAATGTTAATAATTACAAGGTTCTTTGTCATATGTTGTTCGTAGCAATCGTTTGTAACCTAAGGTGCAACATATTGTTTTAAAGTGATGTTTTAAAGCTGTTTTTTTTTATTGTGGCAAAATTATGATTTGATAATAACAACTCCATTTTTGTTTTTTTCACTGTTTCCTCAGTCAGATTTTTCAAAGTGTCTGTAATTTCAGTGTTGCCACTGTTAATCACAGACTTGTAGTCAGTTTCTGTTGGTTGAGATTTTTCAGTGTCTTCGTCAATTTCACTTGCATCTGACCATTGGATTTTGTAATCTTACCATTTTAAACCAGTGGTTGGATGGACTCTCTCTCTCTCTCCTCCCCCTCTCTGTCTCTGTCCGTCCGTCCGTCCCTCTGTCTATCTATCTATATCTCCCTCCCCCTCCACCCATTTTCCTAAATAAACAGTGTCTTCCTAATCCAAAGACAGGTAACACAATACCTGACGTAGAATTGTATAGGTAGCCTAAACCCTACAATGGTGTAAGCCAGTGGTTCCCATCCTTTCTGGACCCGCATACCACTTTGGTCTTCCGTGTTCATTTCAAGTACCACCGGAGCTTAAAGGAAAGGTTATTGGGGTTTTCTCAATAAAACACTTGCTACAACATGAATAAGTATATCTTATTATTCGTAGTTATTTATAATTATTTAAATCTAATACATAAAATTAACAAAACAGGAACTGATTTTTAAAATTAATTTCAGGTTGGTTCTATGATAAAATAAAGTATTTAGCATTACAAAGTGTTTAGTTGTGTTTTTATAAGGGCAATCGCTTTAAATCATGTCTGATGAAAATTTATTGTTGTTCTGAACATACATTTTTATTTATTTATTTTAAGTACAGTAAAACCTCTCTAGTCCGACTCTCCGGTTGGTCCAACCGTGGCTCAGGCACCGACTTGTTGATGACTCACCAGCTTGTTTACATACTTGTCAGTTGTTTTGCTGCCTCAGTGAGCCGGCATCTAGTGTCTAGTGCGCAGTGTTGCCAGGTCTTCCGAAATTTTGGAAGACCTTCCGATTTTTTTTAATGATCCAGAAAATACGAAATTTGGTGTAAATCTTCCGAATGTTTTCGTACTCTCGTTTCAGTGCTATGTCGCATTTGTAGAGTTTTGTTTTTGCGTACAATATGACGTCAAATCTGGTGTTTCATTGCAACCGCAATTATAATTGCTTTCAATAAAAGTGTATAAGAGGTCTTGTCAAAAATTATAGTTCCTTCCTCCTGTCACAAACAATAATTATGACCACCCATACACAATGATGTAATAAGCATTTTGCAATATCCACTTATTGTACCATACTGCTATTCAAATAAGAGTGACTAATCGTTATAGTTTAGTCTCAAGCTGACAGAATCGCACTACATGACTGCACCTAAATAAACAGATACTGTAATGTCTAGCCTACACCAGGTCATAATAATGTCAAGTCGCCGTGATAAACATGAAAATAAAAGTGGGGTACTACACTTGGTGGCTAAACTGTGTTGGGTATGAAGAGTGTTGAGCTGTTGTTATTGTAACGTGTCAATTTATATATTTTAAAGTGTATTTGAACGTCACATTATGTCTGCATCTCTGCAGCTAAGTCTAGACAGTCGTCTGCCAAACAAAAGAACATTACCGATTTTTTTCACCAATAAAATGTGTTTCTTGTTTTTTATTACACTATTGCTGGACTGTACATATTATCATTTATTGTACATAACCAATCATATAGCCTGGTAGCCTACTGTATAAGTTTTATTTTATTTTAGACTGTCTCATTTAATGAAATAATAAACATTTTGTATTCTTCTGATAATCCTACCTTTTTGCGTTCCGACCATACCCGCAGTCCCACAGGTGATGGATTAGCGAGGTTCTACTGTAAATACTTTTTTCCTAGCTTGGTCTTCTTGCATACCACCGGTTGGCAACCACTGGTATAGGCTATAGTTTCCCAAAGTAGGCATTGTGAGTGCTGGAGGAATTTGGAGTGTGCATTGGAAAAACAAGGAACATTAAGAATACATTGAGGAGCATGTGGGGAATAAGAAGTGATAAATAAAATATTTAGATAGCTTAAACATTTAAGTACTTTTATTTAAAATATTTTTGCCCCATGTGCGTCCCATTATACATATCAAACAGTTTTCCTTTGATATACAGTTTGAAGTTAGTATTGTATTTATAAGTGATGAACAGTGTTGTTTGGAATTCTAGTAACAACATTTTGTTGTGTCTCATCTGTCTGTTTTTATAAATATAAGCTCCCAGTAGTTTGCATATACTCATCATGAAGGGATATAGTTGCCTCATTTAAACTCATGAATAGTTTTCTTAGTGTGCACTGAAAAAAAAACATCTTTAAAAATGGAATGATGAGTCAAAAGGTTTAAGAAACACCTGGTGTAGGATAAATTAGCTTCATAATAATAGTTTTATGAAAAACCCCTAATCACTATAACAGCTATTATTTAACTCTACGAATTACAGTTATATTGTAAAATAAATGTTAATGGTATAAAAAACAGTTGTCCATGGAGATGGTAAAAACTCAATGTTCTAATAACTACTTGGTTCAAAGAAGAGGCATTCAAGATGTTTTACCAGATTGAACTTTATCAGTTGTATGGTAACTGGCACAAAACATGGAAAACCCAAACGTGTTTAGATTACGGTCTATTATGTGTACCGTTATTTCGTGCAGCCGAGATAAAATTCTTGTTCAGCTTAAAAATATCTTAGTAAAAATGCCCTTGATCTTTCCATCATTAAGTGAAAGTAGGTTGGGGTCGTGGTTGAGTCAACTGTTCCTTGTTGTTCCAACACCAGTGAAAGGTGTTACATAACAGAGAGAAACTGATTGCTGAATATTAACGACAACGATCAATCGATAATAAGTGAATGGTACAGCACAGTTGTTAGTTACAATATATTTCACTGCATTTAACGGAATATTAATAATTTTTTGGTCAGATTGTTTTAATGTTTTGTACTTCACTACATAAATAACACACATGTTCTTCAATTATGGCTATATATGAGAGTTTTATGTGTATTGATATTGATGTATTTTTTTATTAATTGTGACAAAAAAATATGGTCCAGTTTTATATATTTCGAGACAAATTCTTCCCTCTTCATTCTTTCTGCCCCTTCATTACAAACGTCCGTCTAGAGTTATGCCAAGACATTTATTACTTCAATTTAATCAAAACTGTACAAAAAGAGAACACACACACACACAAATTAGACAGTTGTAATAAGTATATAAAAAATAATAATCCCAATTAAAGAATAGATTCAAATACCAACAAAATAAAGATAATATTAATAAATACTGAACGAAAAGACACACACATTAGACAATAGTAATAAATTTTAAAAAATAATCCAGATTAAAGAATATATTCAAATAACAATAAAACAAGGTGATTTATTTAAAATTTTCAATAAAACTCACAACAAATGATCATGAAAAGAAACACTAGCACAATTGAAATAATAAATAACGCTTATTTGTTGATTCATTTTAATGATGCATCTATAAGTCTGTGGATCTCTTTAAGTCTATAACCATTAGGCAAAATCATTTTATAGTGGTAGAAGAAATTAATTATTGTTGAGATGCCGTTAAATTAATATTATTTAATTATCTTATTTAATATAATTTAGTTATTTTTTTATCCTATTATATTAAGCGAGCAATAATTGTATGTATCTGTTTTTTTTTTCTCGAAAACGGCTCCAACGATTTTCTTAAGGAAGTTGGTACTTAAGGGTATTTTGACACCAGGAATCGATTAGATTCAGTCTCATTTTCCGCAAAATTCGTCTAAGGGCCACATCTGAGGGCCATTATTTAAAAATATCGCGGGACTGATACTGGTACAATTATTGAAATATCGGTATGGAGAACAATACATGACTTCCATGTTCTAAGATTTATATTTAAAATCATTTTTGAAATGAAATATTTTCATAGAAAGTACTTATTTCTACTTACTGCTTCAGCCTTAACCACAGTACGGTGGTCACTAACGTATACCACCTCACATTATCGCACTCGATTTTCACTGATGATGGAAGTCGATGGCACTGCCGAAACGTCTGGTTTTGCAGAAAACATTGTACTTCCAAACAGCAGGGGAAGGAATTTTAACAACAAACTACTTCTTTGTTGCCAATAACGTAATACACATATAAAAAATTATCCCCTCCCCCTTCAACTATAATTTTCATTTATAGAAAATTAGACCCAACCCCGTTCAACTAGCCTCTTCATTTATAGATATTTCATCTACGTTTCTACAGTTGATTATTATGATCTTCTTATCAGGATACTTTATTTATCAAAATTAAGTACTGTACTCTTGTTAAAACATAAAACGTTGCAGGTAAACTACCTCTTCCTTGTAACCGATCTTCACCACAATCAATAGGTCCTCTACAAGTCAGGCACATATGTAAAAAATTATTTGATTCTGTTTGAATTTACAGCAGTTATCGTTCGTCATGAAAAAAACTACTCTTGTTAAAACATAAAATGTTGCAGGTAAACTACCCCTTTTCCTTAACCGATCTTCACCAAAATCAAAAGGCTGGAGTCCTTTACAATTCAGGAAAGCATGCAAGAAATTATTTGATTCTGTTTGACTTTATGGCAGTTATCATTCGTCATATAAAAATATCCGTATGGGGAACCATACATGACTTCCATGTTCTAAGATTTATATTTAAAATCATTTTTGAAATGAAATATTTCCACACAAACTACTCCTTTCTTCAGACTTAACCACAGTACTGTGGTCACTAACGTATACCACCTCATGTTAGCGCACTCGATTTTCATTGATAATGGCAGTCGATGGCACTGCCGAAACGTCTGGTTTTGCAGAAAACATTGGACCATGGCCAAACAGCCCGGTTAGGAATTTTAACAACAAACTACTTCTTTGTTCTTGATAAACTAGTACACATATAAAAAATTATCCCCTCCCCCTTCAACTATAATTTTCATTTATAGAAAATTACCCTCACCCCGTTCAACTAGCTTCTTCATTAATAGATATTTCATCTACGTTTTTACAGTGGATTATTATGATCTTCTTATCAGGATACTTTATTTATCAAAATTAAGTACTTTACAATTGTTAAAACATAAAACGTTGCAGGTAAACTACCCTTTCCCCGTAACCGAACTTCACCAAAATCAATAGGCCTTGAGTCCTCTACAAGTCAGGCACATATGTAAAAAATTATTTGATTCTGTTTGAATTTACGGCAGTTATCGTTCGTCATGAAAAATTACTCTTGTTAAAAACATAAAATGTTGCAGGTAAACTACCCCTTTCTCTTAACCGATCTTCACCAAAATCAAAAGACCTTGAGTCCTCTACAATTCGGGGATGTATGCAAAAAATTATTTGATTCTGTTTGAATGTGCGGCAGTTATCGTTCGTCATAGAAAAAATTACCCTTGTTAAAACATAAAACGTTGCAGGTAATTTACCCCTTTCCCTTAACCGATCTTCACCAAAAACAATAGGCCTTGAGTACTCCACAATTCAGGGCTGTATGGAAAAAATTATTTCATTCTGTTTGAATTTGCGACTGTTATCATTTGCTATAGAAAAAATTCTACACACAGACAGACAACAGACACACTCACAGACACTTTTCGAAAAATGACTTTTCTTCATGTTTTGAGGGTAGTACAATCAGAATCAGCCACTATCTCGAACATGATTTTTTTTGCCATGATCATACTTCCATTTCCCTATGGAACATGGAAGTAAAATTACCCTTGTTAAAACATTAAGCGTTACAGGTAAACCACCCCTCTCTCTTAACTGATCTTCACCAAAATCAAAAGGCCTTGCGTTCTCTACAATTCAGGGATGTTTGCAAAAAATTAGTTGATTCTGTTTGACTTTACGGCAGTTATCGTTCGTCGTATAAAAAATTACCCTTGTTAAAATAAAATGTTGCAGGCAAACTACCCCTTTCTCTTATCCGATCTTCACCAAAATCAATAGGCATCGAGTCCTTTACAATTCAGGGATGTATGCTAAAAATTATTTGATTCTGTTTGCATGTGCGGCAGTTATCGTTCGTTATAGAAACACTCTTGCTAAAACATTAAAGGTGGCAGGTAAACTACCCCTTTCCCTTAACCGATCTTCACCAAAATCAACAGACCTTGAGTACTTAAAACTTCAGAAAAGTATGCAAAAAATTATTTGATTCTCTTTTAATATGCGGCAGTTATCATTCGTCAACAAAATAAAATTACCCTTTTAAAACATAAAACGTTGCAGGTAAACTACCCTTTTCTCGTAACCGATCTTCACCAAAATCAACAGACCTTGAGTACTCTATAATTCAGGAAGGCGTGCAAAAAAGTATTTGATTCTGTTTGAATTTACGGCAGTTATCGTTCGTCATAGAAAAAATTACCTTTGTTAAAACCTAAAACGTTGCAGGTAAACTACCCCTTTCCCTTAAACGATCTTCACCAAAAACAATAGGTCTTGAGAACTCTACAATTCTGGGCTGTATATGCGAAACATTATTTGATTCTGTTATCGTTTGCCATAGAAAAAATTACCCTTATTAAAACAAAACGTTCCAGGTAAACTACCCCTTTTCCTTAACTGATCTTCACCAAAAACAATAGGTCTTGAGAACTCTGCAATTCAGGGCTGTATGCGAAACATTATTTGATTCTGTTTGAATTTGCGGCTGTAATCGTTTGCCATAGAAAAAAATTACCCTTGAGAAAAAAAATGTTGCAGGTAAACTACCCCTTTCCCTTAACCGATCTTCACCAAAAACAATAGTACTCTACAATTCAGGGCTGTATGCAATAAATTATTTGATTCTGTTTGAATTTGCGGCTATTACCGTTTGCCATAGAAAGAAAATCTATAGACACACAGACACTTTTTGAAAAATGACTGTCATGTTTTGAGGGTAGTACAATCAGAATCTGCAATTATCGAACACGATTTTTTTTTCCATCACCATACTTCCATTTCCTTATGGAACATGGAAGTAAAAAGTAATATAATAATAATAATAATAATATTTATTACCAATTTTCCTTTACATATAATAAAAATTATACAATAAAGGACCTATAGGGGGCATAAATGCCCGTACATAGGTTGGTCCTTAGAATTAATATTTATATACTTAATACTAATTGTGAGTTTACCTCACCGATCATAGTAAATATTAAAAATAAATTATTTTTCAATTTTAACAAAATTTTAGTTTGTACTATAACACAATTCAATAAATAAATGAAAAAAAAAGAGAAAAAAAGGTCCATATCATAATAGACTGTTTTTTTGATTATTCAATAACAATGTTCCTAACTTTTTCTTTGATTTTTTTTTTAAGCACTTTTATATTTACACTTAGATTTTTCAGTTCATTAGGTAATTCATTAAAATATTTTATGGCATAATACACATAGCTTCTTTGCCCAATACTTAATAGGTGTCGCGGCAATATAATATTTTTATACCGTGTGTTGATTCGATTTTGTAAAAACTCACTTTTTAGATCATTGTATTGATAAACTATAGAATTCACTACAAACACCTGTTTAATATTTAATGGTTTATTCGAATCTTGTTCATTGACTCCTACAATTTTAAGAATACACTTTTGCAGCCGATCCAATGCGTCTAGAGATGATTTATATAGACCCCCCCAGCCTATGATAGCATACCCTGCCACACTATGGAATAGTCCATAGTATATTTGTATTAGTTGCTTTTTTGATAAAATTTGTTTAAGTCTGTAAAAAACGTAGACTAAGTATTTGGTTTTTTTTACAATGTTAGCCACATGTACATCCCACTTCATGTTAAAGTCATATGTTATTCCTAGATATTTACTAGATTTAACTCTTTTCAATTTTTGACCATTTATCTTAATTTCAAAGTCATGCGGAACAGAGTCTCTATAATTTCCAAAGGTGATAAAAACAGACTTGCTTATGTTGAGTACTAGATTATTGTGATAGAGCCAAGAGTATATAATATCTAATTTAGTTGACATATCTGTAGCAAGTTCAGGCCATGTCTTTGCTTTCATTGGTACTGCTGTATCATCAGCATATGCTATTAATACATCTTGTAACACTAGTAAGTCATTGATATATAAAATAAACAATAAAGGTCCTAATATAGAGCCCTGGGGCACTCCAACATTTGTTTTAATAGGCTGACTTCTAGTCCCATTCACCTTTACAACTTGTGTCCTGTCATGTAAATAACTGGCTATCAGGGATAAGCTTACACCTCTTATTCCCATATTCTGTAATTTGGATATAAGTATGCCATGATCGACAGTGTCAAAAGCTTTGGAGTAGTCCAAAAAAGTTACAACAGTTGGTATGCTAATACTTAGATTTTCATAAATAAATTTGCTAAGTAGGGCTATAGCATCATCTGTACCTTTCTTCTTGAGAAAGCCAAATTGTTTAGCACTTAACAGGTTATGGTTCTTTACAAATTTAAATAATCTGGTAAAAATAATTTTTTCAAAAATCTTAGCTAGATTTGATATCAGTGCGATCGGTCGATAATTGTTAACCAAACTTTTTACACCTTCCTTATATATAGGACAAATTACAGCTTTCTTAAATTGATATGGACATGTACCTTGTATCATAGCAGTATTAATAATGTGAGTCAAAGCAGGTGTTATGAACGGAGCAGCTAGCTTAACTGTATAGGCATGAATTTCATCACACCCACCAGGTTTATTTTTGAGTTCACGAATAGTTTGGTAAACTTCTGACTCATTTGTTGGTGTTAGAAACATAGTATGCTGATTAATTGATATATCTGGTATTTCATGCTGCAGAATAGGAGGAGTCGCACTTTCATTCAGCCTAGATACTATTGCTGAAAAATTCATTAAAATAATTAGCCTTTGTCCAGTCATTGCTGTTAAGTTTATTGTTAATCAAAATATCATTTATTTGTCTATTTTTTGAATTACGATCCAATTTTAGATGAACATATCTCCACATTTTTTTAGAATCAGCGTTTTGTAGTTGTTTTTCTTCATGCCTATTTTTAGCAGTCCTAAGTAATGATTTAAGTCGTTTTTCGTAATTTAAGTACAGCTCTTTTTTTAGCAAGTCATCTTGACTATTCTTCCAGGCTTTATATAATTTGTTTTTGTTATTAACTGAATTAATGAGAGCAGGGGTAATCCAGGTCTTTCTTGGTTTTTGAATTTTTGGCCTAGTTTTGTGTGAAAGTTCATTGATAGTTTGAATCTTGTTTATTAACAATTCTAATGCTTCATTGTTATTTGGTGTATTACAGACTTGTTGCCATTGTTCTGAAGCACACAGCTCCAAAAATCTTTTTTTGTTTATTTCATAAGATACTGTAAGTTTGCATTTTATGTTGTTTCCATGTAGTGATATTAAAACGGGGTAGTGGTCTGTGATTGAGTCAATTAATTTACCAGATTTTGCTGTGTATATTCCTTTCATGAAAATATGGTCAATGCAAGTTCCATCTTTATAATTCTTTATAGGATGAGTACAAGTATTTATCATCGATTCATAACCATTTTGCAGTAATTGGTAGAAATAATCCTCAGTTTTTTCATTAAACTCAATGAGATCTAAGTTAACATCACCCAAAATCATGTGGTTTGCAACAGTTTTGTTACTTAAGATAAATTTTTCATGATCTTTAATGAATTTGTCAATCTGATAATCATGACAACGATATAGTCCAGAAATTTTGAAAATACTTTTATTTGTTAATTCTATGAGCAGACTAGTGATTTTTAAATCATTAAATTGTTCATTAATGGTTTGATACTGTAGGTTACTTTTTACATAAATAATCACTCCATCTGCTTTATTTATTCTGCTGTTATTTTTAAAATGTGTATAACCTGTTATATTTATAAGCTTAATATTATCCATGGCCAAGCTTCAGTGCATATTATCACATCTGGTTTATGTTTAAAAGAACTTAACATAGTTTCAAGTTTTAAAATATTTTTCTGTATACTTCTGATGTTGACATGTAGGGTCAGAAGCTCAGAGTCACAAAAAATGGGGTTGAGATTTATCTCTTCTGTATTATTAAAAATTAATTCATCATTAAGGTTATATTCTTGTATTTCCATAAAAAAATTTATTTATAGGTTAGTTTTGATTTTTGATTTTTCCTTCAAAAAAGTGTCTTCAAACAATTAATTATTGCTAGGCAACTGTAATTTCTAACCTGCTTTCTTACCATACAGAAACCATCGATAAATCCAAACGGCGCAGTATTGATATCTTTATATATGAAGAAGAATAAATAGTTGTTGCAATCAATGTAAATAAACAAAATAAGAGTTGAGACGAGCAATATTTGTATACCCTATTTAATAATATTAAGCGAGCAATAACATATTTAATTTATAATGTGTTCCCTGTACGCTGTTTTCTGTGTTCTATGAGGTAAGTATTAGTACACGGACACGTCATGGACAAAAAAATTCAAGGATTGTATTGAAATGTTCGAAAAAGGTTTTTAGTAAGCTAAAGTTAATAATAATTTATGAGTTTATTGAAACTGTTGCTTTTGCTTCTTTGTGACTTAGAACAGAAAGGTACGATTTATTGTAGAGTAAAATGCTCGGGTTGGTATACGAGCTTATAGAATAATTGTTATAAGTTAAATACTGAAGCTACAGAAGGTAGGAATTTTCATTTCTGGGTGCAACGATACAACATGGATGATATTCAGAGGCGGATTAAGCCGATTGGAGGCCCCTGGCGGTAAAAATTTCGAGGCCCTTAGACCCAAGCCCCAAAACAAAAAAATAGTGTAAGGAAGTGATGGCTTTTTCGGAAAGATTTCAGTATTAGACTTTTAATGACTTGCTTAAACCAGCAATATGTAGCTAATAATAAAACTCAGTGTTTAAAAAAAAATCAGAAATTTGTTCAAAAAATTTAACAGTAACTAAGTTACCTGAGTGCTTAAAAAAGGTTTTCTATATGAATTTGCGTCTTGTTTTCTCTTTGACAAATTCATCAGTTATTTTTGCAGTATCTATTTCGTCCAAAATGTCTTGTTCTATGTATAATATGGTCATGTTGTTCAATCTGTCTTCACCCATTGTACTCCTTAAATAGTTTTTAATGCATTTCAAAACTGAAAAAGATCTTTCACCTGATGCATTTGATATCAGTATTGTTAAAAATATTTTCAAAATAATCTCTACGTTAGGAAAAGTTGAAGACATTTCTCTTGCAGCTCAATAAATTTCTGATGCGGTTTTGATAAATTTGGCTTTTGCGTTTACATGTAGAATACGTGAATAATATTAAATATTGCATCTTTCGCTTTTCTGTTGTGGCAGTTTTTAACTAGGAATCTATCGATCTCGGGGCCCCTGGCGGCCCCCAGGTCCGCCAGCCGCTTAATCCGCCCCTGATGATATTGAGGGCTATGAAAACCAACAAAACCAAGAGCTTTTAAACATCAACAAAAATGCTGCTGTCGGAGAAGAGATGTACCAACTTCTTAAAGGAAGACAAATAGAAATTTCGACGCGGTTCTAAACTCGTGTACTAATGAACTGGCCAGTCCCAGATGTTACTTTATTGATGATCCTGGTGGTACCGGAAAATGTTTGTTTATAAATGCCTGTATTACATATTAACTGGACGAAAGTATGTCAAGTGCATTATATCCAATTTACTGGGATAGCGTCTATTCTTCTTCCTAATGGGCGAACGTCTCACAAGAGTTTTGGCCTTAAGGTTGTATTTTTACTGAATTCTATCGAATTTTTCTTTTAGATTATTTAAATAATAAAGCAATAAAATTGTATTTATTGTTGTAGGTGTCATTAAATTCTGATTCAATTTCAAATATTGAACCTGGATCTTCTATGGCAAAAGAGCTAGCCAAAATTAATGTCTGCCTGATGGATGAAGCACCCATGTTACCTAAATATAGATTACACAATATGGATCAACTACTTCATTCTATAGGAAATCCTAATATACCCTTTGGTGGAAAGATTGTTGTCTTTGGAGGAGATTTCTGGCAATGTTTGCCCATTCAACCTCGTATTGTTTATACAATATACGTATAGTTTCTGTTTTCTGTTTGTGTTTACAAATCCTAGACAATTTAATAGAAAAAAAATCTGTATATATTATAACACAACAACTTTCAACAACAAATGTAAATTAATTTGTGCTGTGCTAACATTCATACATCATTATTTATAACGTGTTAATTATAAATTGGAGTTTGGGTGTAATCATAATAAGAGTAGTCATTTTTAAATTGTAACATGTTTTCATTAATTTATTCAAAAGAAATCGTAAGTGTTTTAAAAATAGCATTTACTTCGCCATAAAATATTCATTATCATTTGTTTAAACGTTTCTTTGTTGCAGTACATTCATCATAAAATAAATCTTATATACTATATTCACAAGACTCTATATTAAACATTTATTTGTTACTCTGAAATTTCTCGACCGCTCAGTCTGACTGTGTGCTTTATTTGCAGCTTGTTTTCTTTGCTTTATATATTTTTTTTATTACATTACTCTATGCATTGCATACATCTTAATGCTTTATAAAATTTTAAATTGACTAATAAAATTGTTAGTCTTCTTCTATACTTCCAACTATGTTACTTTATACATTGCGTGTAATATTACTCACTGATTACTTTACACGCTTTAAATGAAAATTTAAATTTATTACATTATTCGTTAATTATCCAACCAGTGATTTAAATTAACATTAAATTAATTGTTCATGATCAAAGAAAATTCTTACTAAATTTAAATTATACAGTATTCTATTATCTCTATCTACATTTGACATAAATTTTCTTTATTTTTAAATTTTAAAATGTCTTTTCAATGTCTTTATTCTTTCATTTATTAATTATAAATTGGTTATTTGTCACCTCAATTCTGTAGATTGTACCCCTGTCCTCCGGTGATCGGTAGGTCCTCTTCTACTGGATTTCCCTGCACGTTCTCCAGTTCCACTTGTCGTCCTTCAGTTACTCATTCCTTATGGTCCTCTCTGGATGCTGTAGAATGACATGTCGCTCTGCATCAGCTGCTGTTGTCCTAGCAGATGCCTCGATTGCTCTACATATCGTTCCTCTGCTTGATGTGACCTTGCCAATTGTCTAAGAGTGCTGAACATTTGTGGTTGTAGACTGGTGGTGTATGTTCGATAATTGTATTTGAAATAATCAAACTAAGAGTTACTGTTTGATACTCGGATGAACTTATTGTCCATCCGACTTTACAGTTATAAAAAAAAAATTGCGTCACTAACGGACATAGCGTCCCCCTACTTCTGAAGACTGATTGAGAGTAAAATTTGGCTCTCCTGGGCCCGTATTTATATTCAACAAAAAAACCACACCTGTTGGCTCAGGATTCTGCATGTCAGAAACTGTCCATGGCGTCAGTTCCCCCACTATCGTCCAATTTCACATATTCGCACATTTCTGCCAATTGCAATGTCTGATGCGGATTTCAAAGTGATCTAATATTGTCTGATTTAATTACACATATTATAAGTAATTACCATAGTGATCGCATAATTAGTGTAATTACTATGCTCTTAAAATCGCACAGAATTCGCACTGAACGTCAAAATCACACCGTTTTTGCACTGCACATGTGTCTGATTTTTATGCATATTTAGAAGTCTTTGCAATATTTCTAACATTTACGGTTTGCTTATAATTAAACTAGCTGTATACCCGTGTTTCGCTACGGTTTTTACTGAATAAACACATTGGTTCGGTGGTTTTGTTTTTAACCTTGGGTAACCAAGCACATTGTATAAATGTAATATTTACAAATTTTTAAAAGCATAAATGGGTGCTAATACTAAGTCTACTGAAATCGTTTTGTGAAACGAAATACGGCACTTATAAAACTTCCTTGTAGACAACGTTCTTTGTTTGACCCTGTGGCTGAAGGAAAGTTGAACTCTCAGAAGAGCTAACTCGTGAGCAAGCAACATACAACTGGCCATGGGAGAAGCAGTCTTCCCTCAGATCAACACCGGCCATTTTCAAAGACTGTCCTTGTGATTTATTTATTGTCATAGCGAAGCAGAGCTTGACAGGGAACTGGAGTCTTTTAAACTGAAAATGGTAATCCGATGGAATTAAGGGAATGCGTGGAATAATGAAGACTGCTTCCCCCTGACCACATCCAGTGAATATTGTTGCTTCTATGACGTTGTTGTGCAACGATTTAATCTGCAGCCTAGTACCGTTACAAAGCTTAGGCGGTACCAGGTTTCGTAGCAGCATTATTGGAGCTCCAACTTTAAGGCAAAGATTGTGTGGTGGAATGCCTGGAGGATTAAGCATGTGTAAGAACTCTATTGGGTAATGGACCGCATCTTCTACTTCCACCACAGAGTCCACAGATTGGTACTGGACAATCTCAGTTGGCAGTTTTTCCAATAATGTGTTATTGATATTTGCAGCAGCGTCATTCTTTGGAGTAAGGATAGCTCTTTCTTTCAGCCAAGATACATCTTTCAAGTAAAAATTAGTTAAATCTGGGTAAATTTTTTCAGCCAATGTTGTCAAGTCGTATATAACTTCACATAAGTCTTTTGTAATATTGACTTTGCCATTTTCTTCAGGTAGATTTCCATTACCGATCTGTAAAAGTAAACTTGAAAACTCGTCTGCCTTTAAGATGCACCCGCATGTTGACTCTCAAGGAACAAACTTGGACTTTAGGCCACAAGACAGAACTCTTTAGACAGGCTTTAACTTCATCTGCTCGAGTTCCCCTAGGTACAACAGGTAAAGTCTGTCTGAAGTCTCCGGCCATTAGAAGTGTGACTCCACCCATCAGGTTTTTATTGCTTCTAATGTCCTGCAGAGTTCTATCCAAAGCTTCAATTCCTCCCTTGTGAGCCATGGTGCACTTGTCCCAAATTATCAACTTACAATCCTTAAGTACCTTCGCTGTGTCGCTTTGTTTTGATATGTTGCAAAATGGGGTCTCAGAGTGGTTTAAGTTGAGAGGCAGTTTGAAGACAGAATGAGCTGTCCTCCCTCCATCCAACAATGTTGCTGCTATACCTGACGAAGCCACAGATATAGCAATTTTCCTATCTTGTCTTACTGTGGCTAATATTAAATTAATCAAAAAGGTTTTCCCTGTACCACCTGGTGCATCAAGGAAAAATAGCCGTCCAGCCTCTGATTCAATGCTCGCAATTACTTCATTGTGGACATTTTTCTGCTCGTTGTTCAGTTTAGGCACGTTTTCAGCAACCAATTCAGATAGATGGTCCGTGTTGTAAGAGAGTTCTTTCAGGTACTCGCGGTTGACTGCAGAACTGTTGGGCTCTTGACTTGGAGAAGGAAGACCGAGTTGTTGGAGGGATTGATTGGACATTGAAGAAACTAAGTTTTCTAATGAATGTAGGCATTTATTGTAAATGATGTTGTTCCGTAGTTCAAGCTCTAAGCCCGGACATTCATACTCCATCTGTCTCTTGAAATCCTCTGACATACTGTCTCTGTGTTTTTCCCACAGCACTAAGGGATCCGCTGCTTGACAAAACACCAAAATGACAGCGAACAGTTGTCTGATTTTCTGTGGTGACTCCGACAGAGCAGCTTCCTCCAAGGTGATGTCCCAATGATTGTCATCTTGAAGTAAACCCAACGCTCTGCAGGCAGACTGATAAGTGGAGTGAACTATGCCAGATACCCTCTTAAGATCATTAAAACTCTTAGGCCCTTTAACTTCATGAAGGAGAAGACGTAGGTAGTAACATTCTGCATTGTTAGGGTGTACAGTATAAACCCGACCGAGCACTTGATCTTATTTCACTCCTGGATGTCCGGGAACGGCTTTGCCTTGTTTCTGCCGACTAAACTTATTGTTTTTCCAGGTGTAGTAAGCAGGGACTTCACTGTAGATTATGGTTCTGGCAAAATTGTCTGATTTGCATAGTTAAAGAATGCCAGTAGAGTGGTTTTGGGTGGATTTTGAACTTTGTCTTGAACGTTTCCGGGATTAAAATAAATTCTCTGGCCATGTTCAAGGTGTACAGCCAAATGCATACGGGAGGATATTTTTCATGGATTGGGAAGCAAAATATATGCCATGCCACTTCGGAACTACTTATGTAACGGCCTGCTTCATATTTGGACACTTCGTCCCACTCATTTTCCAACACAAAAGCTGCTTGATCACTGCCCTTGTTCACGTATTTGCAAATATACTTTATCGATTTGACAGAGTTACACAACTCGACATTGATATGTGCCAAAAAGGTACGTGACAGAACAGGATTGTACGGTACCACCCACCGACTGTCTAGGTCTACTCCATTGATGTTGACTGTAAAACCACCATCAGCTGGAGGCCTTCGACGGTACTGGGGGTAGCCATCGTCAGCAGTTTGGGTTTCTTTAGATAAGGGACATGGATATCTTTTGGAGCATGAGCCGTTAACCATGCAGGGCGAGTTCCTGTTTAAGCTTCCGCAAGGCCCATGAATCATTGTCGACTTAATAATTTCATGAAGTTCAGGGTCAGGTACCTCTGCGCTTATGACACTGTCAGTTTGGTCAGCCATGATCCTGTCCTGCAGCCATAGCAAGATGTGTGTGTGAGGCAAGCCACGCTTCTGCCACTCCACAGTATACATGTAACACCTACTTTGACCGAAAATGGAACCTTTAGTTAAAATATGAATAAGTTTTTTAACTTTCAAACGAAACACTCGAGCTATGATGTCATCTCTGTCTTGAGGCTTTTGTCTGTCTCTTAAGGCAGCTCCAATTTTAGACCATTTCGGGTTACATGTAAATGTGATAAACAAATCAGGACGACCATAGTGACGAACATATGTCATGGCATCCTGAGTTCTCTCGTGCATATAGCGGTGCCCACCAGTAAAACTGGATGGTAACACGACCCTCTTTCCTATAACTGAAACGTTAGCATCCCCCTTACACATGGCATCTTTAAAATGAACATAGTTTTCTGCTCGCAGCTTACTCTGGTTGAATCTTATAAAGTTAAGCCTTTCTGTCTCTATCTTGGCATACATATCAACCAAAAACTGGTTGAAAAGACTACGATACAGCAATAGGTAACTTTCTTCACCTTGTCTTTCCATTATTCTGTAAGCGTAGAAGTCTGAAGCGGAAATTGTTTTTGGAGAGATGCTTTAGATATTGGATCATATTGTGGAAAATTGATAGAGTAGCCGTCTTCTCCATGGCAGAACATAAGAGGGTACTGGAGAGCGTCGTATGCACGATGAGTTTCGCTGATCCGTACCAACTTTGTGTCTCTGCTGTGAAGAATTATGTCTCTCTTTTCAAACTCCTGTCCCACAATAACCAAAGCTACCTCGCTTGTTGCTGGCGTGTTGTAACGACCCCTATGTTCAACTGCAGGCTTCCTGTCTGCATGAATAACAACTTTGAACTCCTGCCCCTCCGGAACATTTTCCGTTGCGGTTTTAAAATCTCGTATGTAGGGATTGTTATCATGCAGACATTTTTGAAGTTGGCCAACTAACCAAGGCTTAACCACAGTAAAGAGGTTGGATCTGATTTCTGTTTCTTTTTCATCGTTTCCAACAAAATAAATTTGTAGAAAAGAGGGGTCTTGCTGGGGAGAAGGTAACAAACTTCCTATTCTATGGTAAACCTGCCCTTGGACCTTAAAAGTTGGCATGAAATTTCCTTCGTGCACCTCTTTAGCTCCAAATGAAGTCATTTGAAAACATCCGTTATACTTTCTGGTATTTGATAAAAAATGCTGAGACTGACGGTGACTGTAAGTAAGAAGACTATGGAGTGGCTCAGGAAGCTGTTGAGTAGAAGGAAGACGAACCTTGCCATTGCTGCAGCATAAGTCAGGGCTCTCTTCTTTCCACTTTTTCACATGGCACCACTTGCATTCAATGTGGTGACCAAGAGAAACAACCTTGTCATTATTGTAGTCTGTACTACGGTCATATTTAAATCCTGATAAAGACTTTGTTTTCCATGGGATCAGTTGCCTCTTCTCAGTGTACCTTCGAACAGCTTCCTGATTAACTTCCAGATGTTCCTTTGAGTATCTAGAAACTGAACCCCTGTTAACGTCAGGGTTTGCCTTGTTGTATCTTTCAACAGCCTCTCTATGAACTTTTTTGCTATTGTATTTTCTTACGGACTCCCTATTTTTGTGTCTTTTGATTCTGTCATTAATTCTTGAACGTCAATTTTTTCTTCTTTTCTTCCCAACACTCGAATCAACTGTAGCACTGATCTCTGAGGAAGACGAAATTAGGTCAGTAGGGGGCGTCACACAACGGTTCTGGATATCACGTTTAGCAGAGTTTAGCAAATAAATAAGTGGTATATCATCCTCGGATTGGTCTTGGGCAGTTTGCTCGACAAAGAATTTTTCTAGGCTCTCAATACCAAGCGAGGTGCAGATGGGACGGTTAACAACAGTAAGTGGTATATCATCGTCGGATTGGTTTTGGGCAGTTTGCTCGACAACGATTTTTTCTAGGCTCTCAGTACCAAGCGAGGTGCAGATGGGACGGTTAACAACAGTTGATGTATGAGGAGGAATGTATTGAGGACTAAGAGGTTCAAAGTGAGCATTCATCATGGGTCCAGAACACTGGAATCGCAATATGGGCTTTCCCTCCTCATACTCATCAGGCTGTACAATCACCTCACCATCACGATACACCACCAGATTGTAAGGGTATATTTCGGCAGCAGCCTGAATTTCACAGTGGGTGGCATATGTGGTGTACAGAGACATGTGAGCACGGTATTCAGCCAAACTTCTATAAGTGTTACCACACGCCATCATTGTATGCTCCTCAAACCGTTGCCAGTTGTTACAAATGTACTGTACAATGCTTGTTTGCACTTGAGATGCATGGGAGACAGTACCGTACATGAGGTAAGACAGGGAGTAAAAGAAGCACGACCCATCTGCACCCACAGGCACAATATGGTGAGGTACCATGATCCCATCAACTTCAATTTGTTCCATCATGTATTAGGGATATAGAATTTATATAAAAAGCAGAAAAGAAAGCCTATTTAAAACAAACTAAAACAAAATTATTCTCTTCTTAACAAAAACTGTAAGAGCAACAACAGCGGTAGAACAAAAACCTATTTAATAAAGTGGAATCTACACTGCAAAAATAAGAAAAATAGTCAAACTTGACAAATAAACTAAAAAATAAGATACAAACTAATAAAAAATCAAGAATATCCAATGCTCAAACTAAAACTAACAAAATAATCGTCTTAAACAAAGTAGCAGGAGTGTGCAGTGGCAGTGTAGCGACTGAACTGAACTGAACAAAGCAGCATTCTGGCCTGTTATCAGTGGCCTTTAGACTGAACCCCATGACGCAAGTGTGTCTGAGTTGTGTCCAGACCAGACTAAACATAACAACTCTTTATGGACTACATTGCAACGTAAACAAATATGTTACGTAAATTGTGTGATAGTACTTCTGGGAACACGTTCTTATCGCAGGAATGCATAAAATTCATGTGTTCATAATTAATTAATATTTATTTAAGACAATAGTTAATATATCGTATAATATTGTTTACTACCGACAAATGTTTTCTGTATATTTATTACGCTCCTTTTACAACTTTGAATCAATTTATTCGGAAATATTTTCTGTGTAGGCCCTGTTGTTCTTGAGATACAGTGATGACTAAGTGAGTAAGTGAGCTTTGGCAAATATATTATAGATTTCTTTAGGGTAGTTTTAATTAAAATTATTTAAGATTGACTTTTGTGTTCTTTAAAAGAGGGTTAAGTTAACTTGTAGAACAAATTTCATGTTTCTATCTCATCTAAGAGCTGCCTAACAGTTGTCACGTTTTAACTGTCATGTATTTCTTATGAGAATATTCGGTCACTTTGACTCCTCCAAAACCCCCCTTAAATTTTGAATTTTGTCAAACCCCGTCTTATTGCACATCTACAGTATCTAGTGAATATCTATGTAAAGTTTCATCTTTCTAGGCCTTGTCATTGTTGAGATACAGTGATGAGTCAGTGAGTGGGCTTTGGCAAATATATTATAGATAAAACTATAATTTAGTATCTATTTGGGGTGAGGTTTCAAACTTTCAGTCTTGAACAGGCTCTCCACGCACACACACTATTTACTACTGTACACTCTCTCAGCAATAATCGCGTGATCATGCATGTTCATTCCTGCGTCTAATTCAGCTTTCAACTTCATACTTGCTTGTCTATTACATATTACTAAAATTAATCTAAATATTTATTTTATTTAATAAATGCACATTACAGCATATGCTTGTATTGTCGCAATATATAAATAAATATCTCGGTCCCCCGATATTTGTTATTATAACAACATTGTGAAAACAATGAGTTACTGTAGGTGATATTGCAATTCTAGCAAGAAATTAAATAGAACTTCATAATATGGTAGGGAAGTTAGACTAGACAACGTGTAGAAGAAGTGTGGCTTGAAAGTAAATGATTGGGGGAACTGAAGTAGCAATAATATCAAAGGAGATATTACAATAAATGAGTAAAACTGTGATGAAGTAGAACAATTTAAACACTTTTGGAGCATAATAATGAATGGGCAGTATATATAGTTTATATAACAATAAAATCTTGGGTACCAATGGAAAATATTACTTTCAGCATTAAGAAAAATTTGTTTTCTGGCATACTGATGGAATGTATCGTCAAGGAAAATGTTATTGACAAGCTCCATTTGAAGCAGGGCAATAAATGTAGCAGAGACATGGATCATCAGATATAGGGAGAAATCTGGAAAGTTTCAAGATGTGGATCTGGAGGAGTGTAAGAAGTACGTATATGTTGAGGAAAGAAATATTGATAATGTAACAGGTGTTTAACTGAGAATAATACAAAATACAATTTTTACATGTAAAACAAACAGGGGCGTATATTTATGGGAGGGATGAGCGGGGGACCCCCCCCCCCAGCCCGAGGGTCGAAAATGTGGATAAATTTTGATAATCTCTTAATTATTAGGTTGTTCTACTATTTTTCAGCTGTGTACGCTAATATAGTAGTAACTCTTTTTTAAATATACAAACAGGTTTATTACACACACAGCATTAGTATATACATTTGAAATATGAAGTATAGGAAAATCAATTCAGTCAATAAGTATCTTGTAAACAATGTTTCAGTAACATGCATTTTTGTTGCGTTATTACAGTCTTCTTTAATGGGACTGAATTTAGTTTTCTTTAATGGAACCGAATTTAGCCACTTTAAAGATACTAATGTTAATTAGTCTTAACTAGTTTTTTCTTTTGTATGAAGTGTATGTGCACTATACAGTGACAGTGCCAGTGACAAGTTTAACATATACGCATGGCTAACTGACTAAGAGAAAAACTTTTATATCGGGACTATATTGCTGGGTGATTAAAGTTGCTCATTTGAGCTTTTTGGTTTCTTAACTTCAGTGTTGGGTGACTCATATTACAGAACTTCCCTTCTTCCTTTCGCAGATAATTAATTAAGAACTTATTAAAAATTTAGAAAATAATTATTCTGTAAATACTGGATTGTATTTTTATTCATTAAAACACGTACTTTTGTGTGTGCAATGAATGTTATATGTTATACTAAACTATTTAAATATTTATTAAAGTTTAAAGTATTAATGATTAAGACACACATTTCAAAATTATTACTTACTTGAATTTGTTCTGTAGAAATCAGATCAAATATATTACTTTATTGAGTACATCTAATATGTACTTTATCTGGCGATGTTATCCTGTTGCTAATGAAATTATATTTTCAATAAAATAGAAAGAGAAGTATAATCATGAAAAGTGTTTAAATGATAAAATACGTGTCTGTGTACATACATGTACAGAAATATTTTGTCAATATTTGAACAGATGCTCGGTTAACTCACATTGTACCAAAGTATGTGTTTCGTGTATTTACTTATGGTGACATGTACAGTCCTACCTTAAAATTGTAACTTTTTATCTAATAATCTTGATAATATCTTGATTAGTGTCTTAGTAAAGTATAATGTAAATATGATTAAAATAGACTGTAATAGTGTATCCAATTTGGCATGTCTTTTGACATCCTTAATGCAAAGGTACAGTTGGGTAGCTGTAGTCTGAAGTCATTGTTTTCAGTCCTCTATTTAAAATCTTTGTATTCTTCCAAACACATTTCAACAGCACCTAGCACTTTTTTCTTTTTCATTCTTATAGTCATATGGTTATTGTGACAACTTAAGTGCCATTGGTATTTCAGTCTGACATTTTCCCACTATTTCTTCTCATCATGGATCTTCTTAAATGTTTTATTATTGCTTGCCTTATTGTATATAATCCTCAGTATTTTCCCTGAGAACAGAGCTTCAGGAACCTGGTGGTAATCTCAAAGATTGAAGAGATATTTTAACACTTTGAGACCTGCCCGCTACATGCTGCTGTATCCTGAGCATTTTTGTAAAAATGTTTAGGGCTAATTAAAAATTACATCCATTCTGTAAACATTGCATTAAAGTACACCTCTTCTACTTTAAAATGATATATATTTTGTTATGGTTTTTTGTAGTTTTTTTTTTATTAACTTGAGAAACTACACTTTTCCACTTTAAAAAAATTCAGCTCGACTCAATTCTTGCACAGTACATTAATTTTAAACACAGATTACAACTGTACACAAAATTATATTGTTTACGCCTAAACATTGTGTTATCAAACAATTTACTGAAATAGTCAAAAATAAAAAACGTCAATTGAGGTTAGGATACAACTCTTTCTCACACATGGGTAACAGTGGTTCTTCATCTAACTCACACCATAAAATTGAATTTGATATATGAAATTAACTTGTATTACTTATATACATCTTTTGAGTTTTTAATGATTTCAACTAAAAACTGAGAAGTGTTAGTTAATATCATTAGCTTCACCCATCACGATGTCACTATCACCAACACACATTACCACTAATTTCTGAATATGAATTTGATGAATCGATGTTGGATCCAGAACTGTTTATGATTTCATTCATTTCTTCTTCTGTAAGATAATTCCTGGAATCCATTTTAATAAACAAAAATATAACAAAACACGACTATCTCAAGCACAAGCTGTAGGTTAAGAAATGAAAATGGTTTCCCTCGTCAAACACGTGTACGTAGTACAAACAGAAATATTTTTCCCCATGTTTGTTCTAGTGCATGTTGACATCTACAATTTAAATAGAGAATTAAAATATTCCACTACATGGCAACCAAGTCGGGTGGACATATAGAAACCGTCTTGTTTAGTTTAAACTATGTCAAATTCGTGGACGCACCTGGTACGTCCATAGGATTCAGTGTGTTAAAAATTTTATTGTCTAGAAAGAAGATTGCAATGTATAAATAAAAGTAATAAGTGATAATTATGTGTTTAATTTATTGTAGCAATAGCAGTTTATATAAATAGACTTGTCACTTGTTTTAGAAACAATTTGGGCAACAACAGTGAGTGTGTGCCAGGAAGTGCAACAGTTGAACAGCAGCGAGACAGGACAACTACTGCGGGAACTGCAGTGGCGACAAGTGTTTCCGTCGCACACAAAATGCATATTCCAGCATATTGTCGAACACCACAACAGTATGAAATCTACGACATCTCCTATTCCCTCGCCCGTTGTATTGCCGTCAATGTCTTCCTCGTAACTCTAAGTGGTTGGTTTCACAGCTGTACCAAAAAATGATGGTAGTTTACGTTGTTTTTCCTTCACTATTTTTCTAATGCTTTTTAAGAAAAAAATTGTGTAATGAAAAATTATTTTATCTGATTATTGTGTATGGCTACAACAATTACGGAACACTGTCGAAGAGCCGAGAGTGTCCTTCTCGTTTCTCGGCTATTTTGTTTCTACTGTACCACATGATGGTCTGTGAGACTGTCGTAACAGTATGTTTTTTTTCGAAATCTGCAAAACATTTTAGATTTTAGAAAGTTAAACTAGTTTTAAAACAAAATCACATGTTAAAGTGTTCAGAATTTATCATAAAGTAGTAAGAATTTTTGTTGTAACTTTAATGCCTTAAATAATATCAAGTAAGACTGTAATATGTTTTAAGACTAAAAGCAAGGGACCAGTTCTTTGCAATTTGAAAACTAATTAGTAAACGTAACATAATATATATAATTCAGATAGTTATTATTATTAAATTCTATAAATCTTCATTATTCTAGTGATGATACGAGTAGAGCATCAATTGTCTGGTTCATTTGAGAATTCGTATGCATGTTAATTAAATTTTGTAGACAACTGATAACTGGTAGCTAAAAACTGTTTTATCAGACTTTTATAAATGGATGATGTTTATATGTGTACAACTGTCTGTACTCTGAAACATAAATATTTGACTGTTTTTAAGTTAGCAGTTTTTTAAATTACGGACAAAATATTAATGGTATATTGCAGTAATTATTCTACTTATGTTTATAAGTTGTATTACATTAATACACGCACAAAAAAAAAACAAAGTAGTAAATGCTAATGAATACCTGAAACAAATATGAATAAATGTCAGTTTCATGGATATCTGGAAAAACACATCTCCTAGCTAGCAGTTCTCACAATTGTTTTAAACCGAGGACCAAGACTATGCCACACTGTCTTGGTGATCCAGCCAGCCGTATCAAGACAGAAAGCTTTCTTGCTGGTTAGTCCCGTCGTCTTCATTGCAGACTTTGTCCACCGTCACAGATCTACTGCGTTTCTGTATTTGGTCACATTATTGTATGTTAAACTCTGCCTATCTACATCACATCCAAACAAGTTAATGAATATTCTCTGCTCACTGTAGACTTGTATGGCCCAAACCCTTAACAACAACTCTTCATTAAGAGTTGTCGATTTAAAAAGTGTTATCAAATTTTCTTTTGTCAACAGGCAATTGTTTTGTAGAAAACAAGCAGCATTCGTTTGTTAACATTTTGATGCCGGACCCTTAACATAGTGGTCCTTCGCCCATGCCAGGCCATTTTTGCATATATTTAAAATGTTGTATCTTCTTAACTATATAGTAAAAAAATATGCTACCTACGTTTTTATGAAGATCTAAGTGTCTTCTTTAAAATGGTGTGTGCTGTATGACATTGTATTGGTTATTTTCCCTGAAATTTCTTTTCAAATAAGTGATGTTTTTGGAATAAAAAAAATTGGCCAAAACATGTTGTTACTAGAAACTCGCAATTTTATTTTTACTTGTTAGAAACGGATTAAACAATACATCACATAATGTTTATAATATATATTGGTTTAGAAAGGTGTACTTTTGTAATTTTTTTTACAAGAAATGCTTGTCTGACATTTTGACATGTACGTGGTGTTTAGCCAACTAACGTAACAGTTTGCCGCACGATATTTCATGTCAACTGTACGTACGAAAGTGAACGCATATGCGATGTAACGGATGATTTGGGTACTACAAGGCCTGACATCATTTTGAAACACCTCCAAAGACGTCTTTATACATATGGAATCATGAAAAACACATTGAAACTTCAGGACATCAATTGACGTCCATCGGCGTCAAAGTGTTAACTGAGACGATTTAGGAACACAATTTTTTGTAGAGTACCTTAAAAGTACAAATTTATAGAAGTTGTAGTGAGTAACAGATGTTTGGGTAATTGATGCTTTACTTACATCTCATAGTGTGTTGGTTCTCCTCAGCGTGTTTATTAATAGTACACATTACGTTAACATACTGTGTATTGTATACACCGTGGGTGCACATACCAGTTAATGATGGAATTGACTGAAACAATGAAACTGAAAGAAATAGAATAAAATTGTCTAAAAATAAATTATAGAATAAGTTTTTGTATACGCAATGTAAATGTTTATGTTCATTGATTTTATTATTATTATTAGTTTTATGTACATTTTCTTGTATACAGCTGTTACCTATAAATATTTTTAACAAAATGCACAGTTGTCCATTACAGTGTGTTCAAGTAACGGGTAAAGATTTTAATTGAATTAGTAAGTATTATCAAGGAGAATAATTGACAGGTAAACAAATAGTTGGCAAAAACTACAACACGTAGTAACTGTTAATGACAGGACCAAAGTTAAATGGTTACAAACTCTTATATCAGGTACAGTTGGTGTATTGTATCTGTGTATGTTCTGTAATAAAATGATATTTGAGCAGTGGTTTAACATTAATTTTATAAAATATTTTTGTGTGACTCGTGGTATATAGTGGACAAGTAAAAGTATCAAAAATTGATGCCAAATTGTGTGTGGTATGTCGTACAATGTCTGGCAATAAAATTCATAAACTCTTTGTCACTTCAGAATGATGTGCTTGGAAGGTTATACAACACTGATGCCAGTACCAAGTGTCCATCCTTCAAAGACACTGGCTCCAGAGCTGCTGTCATATTGCTCTTGTTATCAAAATGTGTCTCTTTCTGTGTTAACCTTTGGAAAAGTTACACAATTCAACTCAGGTTTTTTTTTATCCCATCAGAAATGCTCTTACAGATAGTACTGTATGAGCAGGCTCGTTGTTGTGATATAATTTCTGGGAGAAGTTTTAAGCTGTTGTTGTTGTTTCTTATGGCTAGCCCGGACTCCAGTTCATCAGCCTACTGGCATCCCAGTACAGTTGCATGATGTTTCCTGCAGCACGCAGACTTGTGTCTAGTTTTTGGCAGTGGAAGAAGTGTTCACTATCCATCCTGGAGTTCGGCTTATGGCATAGTGTGCGTCTTTCAGAGGAGTAAACGTTGATTCGGCTGAGGTGGGCAGCAAGGCAGTCATGTCCGGTATTGAGACAAAATGAAGCAACAGAATATCTCCTAGATTTGTTTTTATTTTTCTCCCAAGTTTATCTATGTTTTCCATATCTTGGCACTATTGATGTTCTTGATCAGTTGCTCTTGTTTTTTCCTAGATGTTCTTTTGAGTAGGTTTTTTGCAGTGATGACAGTAGGTACACCCCTGGGTTGGTGTAGGGAGGTACCGCGGTACCTTTATTTGCTAGATTGTCTGCCACCTCATTCCCTGGTATTCTCATATGTGAAGCAAATTGCAAAATTATGTTTATTTTTAGCTTTTGTAGAGTTTTTATCATCTATTGTGCGTCTCTAAGAGGTTTGCTTGAAATTGTTGTGTATGAAGATACAGCTTGTATTGCTGGCTTTGAATCTGTCAGTACAACCACATTTTGGTATTTGTGGTTTATTGAGTTCAGCACTGCCAGAAGAGCCCACGATATGTCCTCGATCTTGCATCAAAGTTTGTTTTGTACAAGCCCACAGGGAAGTGGTGTGAAAACAGGGATGAGTATTGAATCTGTGAGAGAGTTTGGATCATTTTGTGTCTAATTTTGTATGTAGATTTTCAGAATTTCAGTGTAATGATATCAGTAAAGTAATGTGATGTTTTCTTTGGAATGCTGCTACAATACACTCTGCAATTAGTCCATGAAATCTATTGTCTGTTGACTGACTTTGTACCATTAGTCGTTTGGATGTAAATCTGATATTTTCTCTAAAGTATACTGAGTATACAAAACAACTATTAAAGGATGTAATGTAAAAGAGATAAAAATAAAAAACGAGATAGAGAGAACTGGAAGACAGTGTCTGATGCTTGCTGATGTACACAGAAGAAGAGAACTTTTAATTTGTTAGAAATTTTGAAAACGAAGAGAAGGTTTGAAAATGAAAAACAGAGAAATTAGAAACGTGACAGTTTGTCATGTATAACAGAGGAATGTAATATCTTTTTTTTTCAGATGTCGTGCCAATTTTGTATTCAAGTAGTGCCTTATGAAACACTGGATAAAATATGTGGTCTGTATACAGAAATAAAATGTGCCTATGAAATGAAGTTAATGTTGAAAAATATTGCAGACAATTAGAAGTTATTTAATTTTCATAATTCCTTGTAACAGTTAGTAGAAATTTTTGTCTCTAGGTATTATAAGAGAAAAGTTTCAGATTTTTTTTTCCGGAACGCTTTTAGTTTTATGTACCTTACTACATAAAACTGTCATAATGTGAGTGCCCATGTGGTTGTTGAGTATAGCTGTTGTTTTGTATATTGGCATCTTTGTACTCTGTAGCATCTTTTATTTGTCTGTTACCCAGTGCCAGGTGTTTGGCGTTTGGTTAATTCTGGTAGTCTCTCGTAAGGACATTCTCCTCAATATTTTTCTATAAAATTCCAGTTTAAATGACTCTAAATTTCCCTTCACCATCTTCCGTTTGGTACGTAACTTTCATCCGTTGTATATTGTGCATTGTCCGTCACATCTTGGTATATAAAAGAAAAATCAGAGAATGTGTTAATACTATTTGTAGGAACTTCAGAATTTATGTTGGCTGTGGGTGATCTGTTGTTGATGTTTGGACTTTGTAGTTAGTGGAGGTAGATTAAGTTGGAGAGAACTTGTTTCATAAAACTCATTTTGTTATTTAGACAAAATTGTTTTAGTTGCACTTGGGTCATGTACCTTAATTTACACTAAAAAAATGTCACTCAGAATGTACTTTGTGGTTGTTGTTATACAAGTGTTTGTATTAACAATTGTAATTTTGTTGCACTGAATTTGTTTTGACTATATAATTGTTGGTGAAATATCTTCATATGTTTAATTACTGTTGTACAACATGGACTGATGATTAGAATCTTTACTGTGTGTCTTCCTGTATGAGTGTAGCGGTCCCTGGCCGCTGAGCTGCTAACAGAATGACAGCTACTTATTTTGATGCCTGATTTGCTGAACAACATAATGATAGTATCGTTAACTGGATATGTAAAAACATACTGATTTATCATCTGCAACTTGAGTCCCCATGTCATAATAAATTGTGTACATGTGATTCCTGATTGAAGTAGCGAGTCCTGATTATGTCTTGTATATAATGCCACTTGTTTTTTTAACAATAATAATCTGTAGTTTTTAAGGGATAAATCTGTAAGGCATGGATCAGTATGGTATAAGTTACCATTACTGAGGTTTCAATCTCCATGTAGTGTTATATATTTTTTTCTTGTTTGCAGTTTAAAAATATTGCAGGATTTATATCGGAATCTGAAGCACATATTGTTGCTGAAGATTCTGAATATTCAATTGAAAGAGTGTGCGTGAGTGTGTGTGTTTGTTGATGAAAAATTTTCTGTTTTTCAGACTTTTAAAATTTGTACTTTGGAAATTAAAAACACACTATTTTCTAGTACAACATCCTTTTTCATTAATATATAGAATCTCATTTCACAGGACTGCCTGATCTGAGCAATGTGCCAGATAATTGACATTCTGACATGTCTTGAAGAAATTAACAAAAAAAAGAGAACCAAAATATTGTAGAAATCATGTGAAAAATAACAATCTGGTTCTCAGAAAATTAGCTAAAGAGTTCTACACGAATTTTTTGTAGCGCATAGTAGGGTAGAATGTTCTCTGACGAATTCTTGTTTCCATGATGATTTATGCTGTGCTACTCCCTCATCCTAGTTCCTTGTTAAATTTAAATGTTTAAATATTTACCTGCAAGGAAAAGATTAAATAACCTAATGCCATCTAAACCTACTAAATAATTTTTCCCAAATTGATAATTATTTAAACAGATTTTTTATTGCCACAACATTTTTTCCCTAAGCTCGTAGAATAATGTTCTAAAATTCATGTTTCTAGTATCCAAGCCACACATTGATTTAATCAATGTATTACCTTTCTTCAACTCTCGTCTTGTGACTTCGTCTCATAACTTTGTTACACATTTTGGAACTATCGGTCCATCTTCAGATGTATATATCATTCATACGAGGTCATTAAATATTAATATTTTTTATTAAAGCACAACACATTTCAACAATTACAACACGTGTACGTAATCGCAATCGTACAGGCCTGAAGATGAAACGATTGTTCCGAAACACGTAACAAAGTTTCTAGAAGAAGTCACAAGACAGAGCCGAAGAAACATAGGCGTAACTTGGGAGGGGCACTCCCCCCCCCATGTTCTGAGCATTATAAAATTTTGTTTCAAGTTGTTATAAAAAAAAGCTAACATATAGTCAAAGAGGAGACAGTTTCTATACTTGCGAGCATAGTACGCGCTATTTATCAACGTCTATATTGTTATCAGACGACTAGTTGCCATAAATTTATTATTCTTATTTATTTCGAAGAAACTTGTAAGGGGAAATGTTTGACAGATTTGAATGATGAACTTCAAAATTTCTGTTCAAAAAAATAAATAAACGCTAGATACCTAATTAACTAGAATACAATGCGAGCCTTTTACACAAACAAAGACTTGTTTTGGAACACATCGTAATGAAATAATGGCAGCTGTACTTCTAGGAATTTGCTCTCTTTACTTTCCTCTCTTTGTCACACAAATTGTTTATGTTTATAGGCCTACAGTATATTTGTTGTAGGTAAACATAAGTGGAAGTACAACTTATGAAGAAAGGTTTGTTGATCATGAACAAATGAAATTGTCCCTCATTTACTAACTAAGAATTTTTACTAAACTTTCTAATTTTGTATATAAAAAATTTTATTACTTTTATTATATAGATGGTCTCACTATACACTTGAATTTATAAAGCTTTACCCCCCCCCCAGTTATGCCCATGCGAAGAAAGGTAATATTTTAATTAGACTAATGTTCCCTGTGATCATTACCAGTATTCTATACTGTAATAGATTGTGTGTTTTTAGTACAATCAGTTCTTTAGTATTGCATCGTTAATATGGCTGCTGAGGACAACTTGTGGGCAACACATCTGGCAGAGTTAAACAGAAAAGAAATGTTGTATCATACAAAATAGTGTCGTTTTTAATTTTATACCATGTATCTGTTTGTTGTATACAATATTATAGTTATTTGTAAAAACTGGCTTAGAAGTAGCAATAGGTGAGCAATATCGTTAGTGTTAGTCTTAAGTGCCTTGAAAGCAATAATCTGTTTTATTGTTTACTTTTATTGTGGCCTGTTAACATAAGGCTACCATTTTGTTCTTTCTATACTCGATATGTTAAGCAGATGTTTGTTTTTTATATACGTTTTGTTTGCATATTTGATTTTTTAAAATTGCATACTTTGTTATTTCACTGTTTAATAGACATTCATAAATAGTATGAGCACAAATTAATTTGAATATTAATTTTTGTTTATTTCACCAGTAGTGTGTTAATCGTATCTTGTTGATTTTGTTTAAAATGATTTAATTGTGTTGTGTTGAACTGACAAGGAAAAAAAGAATTTTTATTACACAATAATTTTTGTTGTATGAAATAATTTTGTATCGTAGTTAAATAAGTGTTTATATTAAGTTTGTTTTGATAATGATAGTTGGATATATTTAGATTTTACTGAATCGATTTAAGTTTTACAATTGTGTGAGACAAAATTGTTAAAGGATATAACTTTTTGGTTTATAACTTTATTGTCAGTAAATTGAAAGTAGTTGTGGTATTGTTCAGTAATAAAGATTTGTGACCAAAGAGCAAATGGTTGAGTCACATTTTTTCAGTAGTTTGTCGAGTTGTGAGACGTGTGGACAAATAAGTAAATATAAAAATAGTAACACGGTCCAGCCACTGATGAGCTCGATATGTTGTACAAATGAAACTTTTTTGGAGTATAAAAAGTTATATACAGAGCGGGACATTAGTCGCATGACAGAAATCCATTTTTTGATAATGTCTAGTAATGCAAATTTTGTGAGATTCTGTTATCGATCACATGCAATTTTAACACATTTGTGTTGACATTTCAGTAAAATTGTTGTCATTATCAGGAGCTTTATACATGCCAATACAGCAATCAGTAATATACACAAAGAGAGATTAATACATATGAGTATTACAATTAGATCTATATCTGTTTAATATAAGAACAATTATATATTGTAATAATAATTGTTATTATTATTGTAACATAACATATACACTCACAGAGTCACTAATTAGTCTATTAATTGAGTATTGCCTGTGTACAGGCCCTGATATGGCAGTAAATTGTGACTAAATGTAGATATAAATGTTTTAAAATTGTATCTACTTTCTGACTCAACCTCACAAAACCTTTCATTATTTATCAATTCACAGCTACTACAAAACTAAGAATAACTTTTAGTGTCAAGTGACTAAGAATATACCCACTGTGTATATTTACTGCTGTATGGTACCTTTTTATATTGAGAAACACTTTAATAACGTGTTGTAACATGAAATCACTAAATCAAAATGTCGGCAATGAAAGTGTCGCGCGCGCGCGTGTGTGTGTGTGTGTGTGTGTGTGTGTTCATAAATAATATTGAAAATTTTATAGTATGAAATGTATAAACCAGATGAACGCCACTTCAAGGTGTTCTATAAATACTTTTATATATATTTTTCTATATACATATATATATTACGTTGTTTATTCAGAGAATTGTATATGTTAACCTGTTAAATTTAATATCAATCTTTATATAAAATTATGTAAATAGTTAGACTGTAGTTATGATAGTTTTTAAGTATATATATCTATTGTTAATATTAAAAAGGATAGGTCTGTTAAAAATTATGTTGTACCCTGTAGTTAGTGACTGTAAAGTGCAATTTTGTACCACCGGATCTAAAATTGGATCTGTAAATAATATATATCTTTTAAAAAAAAAAATAGATATTTATTTTTTTATGAAAATTAATCGTGTATTATTATTATTTTTTATTGTAATTTTCTGTACAAACTAGATATGATTTTTTACAAGTGTCTGTAAACATGCAGAATACGTAGATTTGTAAGCGATACATAATAGGGAGGGAAGACAAAGGAATGCCTTTTTTTTTTAACTTTGTTATTTGCATTCGAATATTGTAGGAAATTAAACAGAGCCTGGGATGAATAATCATACCAAAAAATGTGTTTCAAATTCTTGCATATCACACATTAATTATTAATGACTTATAATTTCCTCTCTTCTTTTTGTATCAGGGACCAGGCGAATCACCTATTCGGGTCCCAAAGGAATATATCCACTTCATCAATGCTTCCTAGGTCTTCCTATACTTCGTTGTCCAAAGACTTGTATTGCCAAACTTCCTAAGGCAACCTGCCATCTGGCATTCTACTCATATGAGGAATCCGTCTTTCATTGTTTTCTATAATAGTCTTGGCTATTAAAAAATGTTCAACCAGAATACTAAATGTTCACTTATATTGATTGTTGTCCTGCTGTAAGTACTCAATCTTGACATCATAGTTTGGCTTATAAAACAAAACATTATCTAGTTACTTACTACTGAACAAAACTACCCGTCTAACACTAACTTTATGCAGGGTGATTCTGAATTTGTTAAGCAGTACTCTAGGAGCATGTTCTATAGATTAAAATAAGAAAAAATAGCATATCAACATTTGTCTCAAAGTTGAATATTATCTAGATATTTGGTGGTTAAAGTTATTAGGTCACTTCTTTGAAAGAATATGTTCAGTATGGTCTTCGTTTCATTGAATGACAGAATGACATTCAGCATGACAGCTCCATGCTACCGGAGCTTGTCTTATAATGACAGGATTATTACTAATAGTTGCTGCAGCTTCCTTAATGTGGTTTGTAGTTTTCTAAGCATACCAGTACAACTAGAATTAACTGATGACTTTCCCAACGGAAATAGTCTAATGGTGTGAGATCAGACGATGAGATCATGGTGGTCAGTGTACTGATCAGTTTCAGTCAGTGTGTTTGTTACCATATATATTGTTTACATTATATATATATACACACACACACAATACATAATATAGTTTGTTATGTAATATACATAATATTATTTACATAACAGCTAACATTATGAGAGAAATAATCATCGTAATGATTCATCAGATATGGTTCTTCATCATCATGCATGAATTTCTTGTGTTTTTGTATTGTTAATTTAAATGTTCTCATTGTTAATGGATATTTTTCTATTGTTCAAATTTAATTAATAGCCAATTCCCACAATCTGAATGCTTAAACAATAAAAAACAAGCAGCAGTCTAACAAAACAGTTGAGCATTTTGGTAGTGTATTCGAAACAAAATGGAGGTCAAGTACTTTGAATAAGATGTATCTACTATCTGTATACACTAAGTTGGCGTCTGGGCCGGCGACTACCTGGGGCTGGCCTGGGTAATCCCTTGGCATTCACAACCGGCCCAGATGCCAACTTAGTGTATACAGATAGTAATAGTGTCTTTTTTAACCACAAATATCTTGGTAAACAACTAATTTGAGACAGATGTTAAAATCTGACTAGAACCCGTAGTGGCCAACGTGTGATTTAGTGGCACACATCAACACAAAAGGAAGAATGTCTTTACTTAAATCTTGTTACTTCTTGTAAAATTTTTTGTTACTTTATAATAAATTTGGAAACTGTATGTTTACATAATTTTGAAAGTAGGCCTATATTAAAAAATAAATAAAAAGTGCATTTGAAAATAGTATTTTAAATAGAATATGGTAAACTAGAATCTTTCATGAAGTGCCTTTGAGTGATATAAATTTATGAAAATAAGAAATTTTAGTTTTTTAAGTTCAGTTATTTGAAAATAACACCTTTGTGTGCCTGTTATCTCTTTCCTCATGTACTTAAATAAATTTCTACAGCTAAAAATATTTTTCACTTTAAATTTTAATAAAATGTTTAGTACTTAATGCTCACTGAATCCCATTCTGAATGTAAAAAATTGTAAATCCTAAGCTCACGATTACAAAGGTTCACCACCATTATCCTAGAGTATTGCTAGGCAATTTAGAATATTTCTATATAGGCTAGTCCTCCCTCTCTCTCTCTCTCTCTCTCTCTCTCTCTCTCTCTCTCTCTCTCTCCGTGCGCGCGCGCGCGCGCGTGTGTGTGTGTGTGTGTGTGTGTGCCTTCTTGTCTCTACTCTTCCCTTGACCACTAGGTAACTCCGAAGCTGTTCAAACCATTTCCTAGTCCTCTCCACAATAATCTTTAGCGTCCATTACTACTCTTGTATGCTCATTTGTTGTCCTTACTGGTCTAACACTGATATTCTGGCACTGTTCTGTAGGCAGGTCATTTCCATTCCAGCCAGTCTTCGCTTGAGTCCATGTTCAAAGTGCACATTTTCAGATCCACAACAGATATTGACCCACAATAACTTACTTATGAAAGTGATGGTCTAGCACTTGAGCATTAATAAGCTAATTTCCTTGTGCATGAAAGCACTGTCCAGTCTCAGATTTTGCTGTTATTGGAAACATGATGCCTGAATTTGCTAGCACACATGAAATGGTGCAGACTACAACAATAATGATGATGATGGTGGAAGTAATAATAATGTAGTGACTTCGCCATGTAGTAAACTATGAAAGCAATAAATAAAGAAAATGTAAAATCAATACACATGTAAATTTGGTATGATCATTCAATAAATAAATATCGTATGGTAGCCAATATAATCATTGTATATCAGTGTCTTCACAAAACCATGAGTTGTGTATACTACTTACGGAAGGCTAAATTAATTTTAAAATATGTACAAGCTTATTATTATTATTTTACTTAATATGTATGTTATGATGTATGATGTTACATAGAGGTGGTTTTCATTTAGCTGATGTGTAAATAAAAACTATTTGATGTTGGATGGTGATTGTAAACATCAGTTGATGGTCAGGAATATCAGGTTTTGGAAATTGTGTCTGATAATCTAGAATTTAAGCATAGCTTGAAACCTTGTGGACTTTTCAGATTTGTTAATAAGGAAAACAACAAGAAAAAGTAAACAAATTTGTTGTTAATAAAAATAGTGTACAGATAGGTCCCCTGAGACATAACAAAAGTGTTCAACTGTTTCAGATTAGTGAGGTTACCAGTTTTGTAATAAACTGCATTAATATTTTATGTCAGAGTTCTGTGTTAGTGATCTGGTCTGGCCAAAAAAATACTCTGTATTAAACTGCATTAATATTTTATGTCAGAGTTCTGTGTTAGTGATCTGGTCTGGCCAAAAAAATACTCTGTATTCTGTAGAGGCATTTGTTTGAAAAGCTCTGGTTTTTCCAGATAATAACAGCTTTTGTGAAGTGTCATAAAAATTTGCTGGAATTGAAAAGCTAATGTTAATTATATTGGCGTAATCTCAATATTGAGATGTTTGATATGCAGATGAATTCAAAACAATTTTCTGTTTTTTCTTATTCGCTTATCAACATCTTGCTGAGTGTCCCATCCTTATCGATGGCAGAATCAAAGTAAACAAACACAGTCATAGTCTCAATGGGCTGACTATATGCGCAGATTGGTTGTATATTTTTAATATCTATTTTATGTTTGTTTTTATTTTTAGACCTGCTTTCTCAGTTTCCTACTATCAGTGTTTTATTTTTCCTTTATTTCTATCATGGTATCAGTTTTACTGTCAGCAAAATGGCTTTTACCAGAAGCAAATCTTGTCTATCATTCGTCTCTTTGTCTCCTCTGTAACATCTGACTTCTCTGTTCCAGTAGATCTTCTCCTTTTTTAGTGTTCTCCCTTTCAAGATTTGTATATTGTCTAAAAAGCACAGATGTAAGACAAATACTGTTTACATTTCGTACGTACATTATATATAAAACGGTATTACAGAATGCGCAGAACAGATATTTGTGTTGTTAATTTTTTCCCATACACTCTGAAACTGCCATTGCAATTGATGTTGCAAACATCACTATTTTGAAACAGTTTTGTTTAGTAATGTTACTACAAAATAATATTTGCTGATTGTTGCAATTTGCGTTCGTTAATAATTTTTACCTGGTGTTTTTGTTTTTATTTTTCTTTCAATTTATTAATGTCACTGTAGCAATAAAGTCTATAGATCTAGCATTTATATATTTGTTTGTTTAGTAAGTTTACATTATTATTATTATTATTACTACTACTACTACTATTATATGATAATTGTGTCTTGCTTGTTTAATGTTAAAATATTGTTTTCGTATGTTTAAGTTGTATTGTTTCAGTGTTTTATTTTAGGTAAATAGGTTAGTGTTTTTTATTTGTATTTTTATATAGTTTATTTTTAAACTTAGCGAAGAGAATTATTGTTTACGTTAGTTGGCAAGGAAGGGTACATTCTTGTAAGCAAAACTTCTCTAGAATTGCACATTTTGCAATAATAATAAAAGTTCCTTAAGCCAATGTCTGTCAGTATTATTTATGGTTTTTGTAAACAGATTATAATAATGTGGTTTTAATTTGTTGTGCATATAATCATGTTCAAGTTTGGTAGTCTGAAAAAGTTAACATACTTTTACTAAGCATCACACAAAAAATATGGTTCTCCGAAATTGTACTTTAATAATTTACATCTTACTTTATGTAACCTCCATTCTTTATTAGAAATAAAGGTAATAATAGAAATTACTTTTATAAATTCCTAAAATTCCCATGATGGGAATTGAACTCTTTTGAGTCTCTCAGACTTCAGTTTAGGAGAGTTTGTTGCCTAAAGCCGGCTACACACTATCCATCGCCGCTGTCCAGCATGCTAGACGTTCTTTAGTTCTCGTTGTGTTTTGTAAAAATCATTTTATGTAATCTGCCGAGGATACATCCCACAGACATCTATTTAATTTATACTTTTCAATACATTTTGAAGTTATTTCAAGGTCCATTATGAATTGTAGTTAAAACAAATTAATAATAACAATATTTAAAATAATAACTGCTAATGATATTTGAATGTATTATGTATATGAAGAATAAACTAAACTAAATATTAAACTGAAATTTTATCTGAATCGTTACTTATCTATACATAGTATAAAGTAAAGTCGGTCCGTTTTCTCTCTGTGTTTGAAATCGCTAATCTCAGGAAGTACTGAACGGATTTTATTCAAGTTTTCGCCAATAGATAGAGTGTCTATCGAGGAACATTTATGTGTATAATTAATACATATATGTTGTACATTAGCTTAGCTATCACGGTTTATGTCAAGTAAGTGGTATAGTTTACATCTTATATATAAAAATGAATGTTTCTTTGTTTGTCCCGTATGCGTTCCTATACCATTCATCTGATTGCGATGAAACTTCGGTGAGTTGTTGTGCGCACGCCTGCGAAGGTTTCTGTATTTTTTTCGATGGGGGTCCTTTGGGGGGTTCTTTGGGGTCTTCCACATCTCCTCCTAAACCACTGGACCGATTTCAACCAAACTTGGCACAAATATTTTACGCAGCGGGAGAACCAACATAGGATAGGTGTTTTTTCGATGGGGTCCTTTTGGGGGTTGTTTGGGGTCTTCCACGTCTTCTCCTAAACCACTGGACCGATTTCAACCAAACTTGGCACAAATATTTTACGCAATGGGAGAACAAACATAGGATAGGTGTTTTTTCGATGGGGTCTTTTGGGGGGGTTCTTTGGGGTCTTCCACATCTCCTCCTAAACCACTGGACCGATTTCAACCAAACTTGGCACAAATATTTTACGCAACGGGAGAACCAACATAGGATAGGTGTTTTTTCGATGGGGTCTTCCACATCACCTCCTAAACCACTGGACCGATTTCAACCAAACTTGGCACAAATATTTTACGCAAAGGGAGAACCAACATAGGACAAGTGTTTTTTTCGATACGATCCTTTGAGGGGTCTTCCACGTCTCCACCTAAACCATTGGACCGATTTCAACCAAACTTGGCACAAATATTTTACGCAACGGGAGAACCAACATAGGACAGGTGTTTTTTTCGATACGATCCTCTGGGGGGTCCTTTGCGGTCTTAAAAAACTATTAGATCTGGTTACTATGGCAACCCAATAGAATAGATTCTGTTCTAAATATATTATCGCATTAAATTGAAGACCACGCAAACGAAGTTGTGGGCAACAGCTATTTATTTTTAAGAAGCCTACTTTAATTGAACTTTATTAATTAAACTAACATTTTCATTAAATACAACGTGAAACTCCGTAGCGAAGCACGGGTATTCTGCTAGTTATATAAACTAAAGAATGAATGTAACGTAAAATTAAACAGTAAACATTTATTAAACGAATGTGCTCAAAAAACATGTACTGTACGTGCTCGAAAAGACGATTTGATAGACAGCAAGCATACGCATATCAAACGTGCATGATGCACGATTCCTTGGCATCCGTCAACACTACACACAATCCATCCGCACGTCGTACGGCTTGAGCTGATGGTCTCGCTGGACTCATTTTTCATCGTGCACATCCTTCAAAAAATACACAACGTGCGGATGGATGTCAAAGCTATGCACGGTCGTTTTTGACTTGCTGTCCGTCATGACGTCCAGCAGGGATGGTTAGTGCGTAGCCGGCTTAATACTGGAATGTCTTGACCAATATTAATAATAGACTTCCAAGTAAAATTTGTACGTGAAGCTGAGTGACTAACATATTAGTATCGGAGGTTATATATTTTTCAAAATTACATAAAATAATGATTTACAATCGTTTGTTAGTTGGCTACATTATTTTAATATTGCCACTGTTGTTTACTGAACCGTAATGGTTTTGCTCTAGACAAGATCATTTAGTATCTCTAGCAAGTTCTATTTGACCATGTTTTCTGATTTAGCAATTAACAATGAGAATAGATTTTCACCATTTTTGTACAATTTATTATTATTGGTGATTTTTCATGATTAACAATTTCTTTGTTAATCTACTGTTTCTGACTCTTAGACTCGCTATAAAGGCAGTATTGCCAAAAATGATTTGATGAGAATTATTTTTGTAGACTTTTTTTGATAAATTTTTGTAAGTTTCATCAGTATATGAAACCTTATGTATCTTTGTTAATATGTGCTTAAAAATACTGTGTAGTAGGTTGTACGTTAAGTAAAATTATTGTTAGTTATGTTTTCCTGAACTGTGTAAAAGTACATGCCTTTAAATATATATAGTGATATACAGTAATCCTGTTGTACAATGCATATGCATGTGTGTTCATAAAGTGATACGAGCAGTTGGCAATTCTATAAGCTATTAAACTCCGTACTGCTCTGTGCACAGGGTCCCCACTGCTTTATCATCACTTATTACAATATCTTCCACTTTGTATCTCTTCCTCTTTCCCTGTGGTTCTGTATGTCATCCTCAAGGTCCTAATTCTTCATATACTTGTCAGTGCCTTTTCTCCAACCTCTCTTTGGTCTGATGGTCGGTCGCCTTCTGCCTTTGGGTTATAAATTCAATATTTGTACTATATTCTGTGCAAACCTTAGAAAGCAAAGTATTGTGGTTATGAACTACAGTGTTGCAAATGTAACGGCATTATTGTATTGTGGTCGAGATGCTATTGAGACTCGCAGGCATTCCCTTCTTTCTTTCTCACTCTTCACATACATACATGTTCACACCCACGCTTGCTTGTGTGATCATTTAACACTGAAGCAGATATGTATTTATTTTTAAATCTGAAAAAGTTCGTTTATCTCCCCCTGTATAACTGCAGGTCCTGTATCACTTAAACAAAGGCCTATGCTGATAGGAAAATGCCGACAGCAAGACACTGGTCAGCTTCATTGAAAGTGACAAGCTACAATTACCGAATAATACACTGTCACCCTATCCCACGCACAAGGTCATGTATTATGCTGATGACTAATGAATAAAGTCATAACTAATGAATAAACAAGTGTGAGTGCGACTAAAGAATGGTAGGGCAATAGCGCTTATAAGAAATATCATTGCCATGAGGCCCAGTGCTTTTTTCTAATTTTTGTACAGACTATAGGCATTCTGTCCAGTCAGTCATTCCATGTGACCATATGAAATTAACTATTTTCTTCTTCTGCACCTCGCGGAGTAGGCACTTTGCCTGTTCCATCTTCACAGAGTATCTCTCCATCTCACTCTCGGTCTTCCTACATCTCTTGTACCTAAGGGTCTATATCAAAACACAACCTTAGGTAGTCGTCTCCCGTCCTCCATTCTGTCCAGATACAGTAACCATTCCCTGCGATAAGTCTGGACTTTATCATTTATGGAAAATACCTGTAGCTCTTCTCTAATATCCTCACTGCGCAAACTATTAACTGTTTTGTTTGTAATACCATCTGCAATTTGAATGTGTATGTTCGTACATTTTTCTTACCTACACATTTGGTGTTTTTCTATCTACAGTCCAGAGATTGGTGGCAACTATATTCTGAAGTCATCAGATTTCCCTGTTGATTCTCTTCTCCTTGAAATGTAAATATCTGTACCTCCTATCTCTCCAGGAACGTTTCTTTGGCTTTCGTCTGGCAATTCTTTTATTAATTATTTTCTATAGCATTGTACTCATATAGTTGCTATGCCTAGCTAAGTGGCACAACCATCGGCGTTTCCTCCTGTGCATTCTAACATATCAGCAAGTGTGCAGCTCGTCAGTTTTTCATTCCAGATACCATATGTAATGAGGTAGGCATTTGTTAATGGCAAATTGTTTCGGTTCTGTGCATTGTCTAAAGCTTGCTGTGTTTTTTGGTCTATTCTTTCATGGTTTTCATCCACAACGTTTTACTTTCTTCCTCATCCCTTGTTAACTCCTGTAAATAAGAAGTCATTTTAAATGTTATTTTATGTTGGTAGGTGACAGGCTCTGGGCCTAATTATGCTTGAAAATTATTATAAAGAAAGCCAGCACACATAATATATATAATTAAATAATCGTCTACCCTTTTGACTATAGATGTTCCCAGGCAGTGAACTACTGCTAGGTTATCTATCCAGGTTTCTGAGGTCATGTATATGGTGTTTGACTTTGCAAGTGGACCCATGGTACTAAGCCACATGACTGTACTGTCAGGCATGTATAAAACTTACTGTTTTTAAAACACATATACATATAAGAAAACGCTAATGTGATATATTTTGCTATCACAAACACCTTCATCAGCCATGCATATGTGAAGACGAATCATGTGGCCTCTAATGATGAGCTATGGCTTAATAGCTCAGAAAGCAAAATATTAAATTACTTCAGCCTTGAAAGTTTAAAAAATTTTAAACGCTAATGTGATATATTTTGCTATCACAAACACCTTCATCAGCCATGCATATGTGAAGACGAATCACGTGACCTCTAATGATGAGCTATGGCTTAATAACTCAGAAAGCAAAATATTAAATTACTTCAGCCTTGAAAGTTTAAAAAATATTATGGCAAGCTTTTTATCCGTTAATGTTGAACCAAACACTGAACATAACTAGAAGTCACTTAAATAATTCTTAATTTGTTCAATATTTTGGCCACTGTCTTTGGAAAATTATATTTTAAGAATTATGAAAAAATGAAATTTTTTACAAGTGCCCTTAGGTGAGTCCAGTTGGCATTCTGATAAGAAATCTGTCCTCACATTGACCCATAACATAATTGAAAACACGTATCTGCAATTTTGAGTACAAAAGCAACTGTGACACTCAATACTGTACGTAACATTGAGAATGTTTTCCATATCAATAATTATTGTTTTCGTTTTTTATGGCCCCAAAGAGAGTATGTAACCTAGTGGTGGATCCACAGTGGTTCAGTCGTACCACTCTGAATGAGAATATGCTATTTGCTGAACGAATTAGGTGGAAATATATGATAATACAATGGAATAGTGGAAATGTATACAATGATAGAATGCCGAAAATGCTTTCACTAACGTAAATGAACTTATTAAAGAGTGTAAGACAGTTTAAGAACATAAAATTTCTTTTTGTACAAGACGTTACCTTGTTGCTGAATCACTCTATCCTTTTGTTGCCAACCCTCATAACCTAGGTGGAAGTAGTATTACAGAAGAGCCTTCTCAGTACTCTGCGTCATGGTTATTTTACCAATAGAATCAGGAAATGTTACTCATGGCTAGTTCCAATTAATTGAAAAGGATCCAATTCATGTATTTGTCATCACACACATATATACCGGCTTTGACACACATTTTATTCATGGTTAAGTTTTCCAAATGTGAAGTTGTCTTCAGAATTGCACTTAAAATAACGTGAGCACAGTGGATGACATATATCCAACGAACCTACGTTATATTCTGTAGTTCTGAAAACAGTGTTAAATTTTTAACGAAAACATCATGAGATATTGGTCCCATGATTGGATGTCGGAGAAAATATTTGTTTCTAACAAAAGCTCCATCATGAACACTCATGTGAACGCACACATTGTTATGAACCACAAAATACTGGGTAAAACAGTTAGGTCATTTTACTGTACAATGCAGTGCTACCATAATAAACAAATGCAGTTAGCCAGATCTCTAGTAGGAATTGTTAACGTTACAATCACGCTGACAAAAAAGGGGTTTTTTATACAATTATAATTGTTCACTTTTTTTGAAGCGTCATTTCTGTTTGTATATCATTATCAAGTCACCGTTTGACAACAGCTGAAACAGACAGATGATGTGCAGGGTATCTTAGCAGCCCAAGTTGTGCGTGCTATCAGAATTGGCCACATTATCTGGCCAGCCTGATGTCTGCACCAATTCTTCTGATATTGCATGTTAATTTTGCAAGGAGTCAGGTTCCTGTTGCACAAATTAATGTACATATTATGGGAAGCTAAAACAGCAATTTTGAGGTTGTATAATGTATGACCCAGCGGAGTTGAAACCAAGAGCTGTGGTGGCCAGCTACAGTAGCAGTAGTTGTAGTCGAGACTGACAGATTTCATAAAGAAGCACATGTACCAGTGGCGGCTCATGGTTCTGAAAGTTGGGGGTTCAATGTCTGAATGTTTCTACTAAGATAAGAGCAATTATCCCATTCCAAATAACACACGGGGTGGGTCACAACATGAAGACATAACTATTGACAACTTTTAGTAAGCCTAATATTAAATTGTGTTTATGCTATTTGTAAAGTATTCTAAAAATATAGTTAAAATAAAAAGAAACTTGCATGTTTCTGTTTAATATTTAAAACAGGAAGCGGCCTACTGAGGTCCTTAATTTTACATTTATCTTTAAGAGAGAGAGAGAGAAGAAACATTTGTTTTTAAAATAGATTGAACACTATTCATTTTACCAAATCAATGAACTGAACACAAAAATACGAAATACCTGAACACTTTAACACACAAAAATGCCAGCAAACACTTTGAAGGTTATACACGCTTCGGTCAGCTTAACATTTAAAATTATTTAATGACTACATTAAACACACTTTATTTTTGGAATACAATCACTTCACTATTTTATTTGATTTTAAGATTTTACTGCACACATTTTCATTGCATTCAAGCAATAGTAGCGAACAGTTTGCCTATTATGTGAATCCATTACTGTTCATTCAACAAGATTTATTACTGTTCAGTCACAAATCTTGTTATTTAAATATTAAACCATTATCTCAAAAAATCCTTAAACATATTTAAATTATTTTAGGGGGGTTCACTGAACCATTGAGCCTTATGGACGAGCCGCCACTGACATGTACAACCGTACAGTAGCTCATAATAAGCTACAGACAACAGTGCAACACGATCACTGTCGTATATAGGTTAGGCCTTCCCACCAAACTATTACCAACATTGTGCACGTTACCAAATGTATACTGCATTAGTAATATTAAAGAATTTTTTGTTAATGCACAATATTGCTAATGGTTTGAAAATTTTCAGTTAATAAAGGATGGAAGGATGAAGTCATTGAAAACAATGTTGATGTTAGGCTGTTGCTCAACAGTGAGTAGCTAGTGATTTTATGAGAGCCAAATAAAAAAATGAACAATTATACTGGTAAGTCAAAAACAAATGTGACTAATTACAGTAAATGGAGGATGTAAAAAAAGTTCGTAACATTCACAGTTGTCCCACCAGACTGATACTAAATCGTACATTCTCATATATACCTAACACATTAAAATAATGTTAACACAGAGTTAGAACTGTATTCGTTAATAACTGACTAATAGTTTCATTAAATGTATTTTCATATAATTAGTTATTTTTTCATAATATTTGAGTACTTTATTTTCATAGAGGTTTAAGAAGTATACTAGTAAACAGCTGTAGTACCGGTAACCATGCAATTTAGTTCCATACTATGTAAAGAAAAATATTTTTTATAGAGATTTTAGAATTATATAGTTGTTTATTATTACTATTATATAGTGTATGCTATGGATGGATTAGAAATAAATTTGATTTTTATATGATAGTGAAGATTTATTTTATTTTGTATAGCCAACACTTGATTATCTTCTTTGCAGCTGAACAGCAATGCATTCCCAATTTGGAACACCCCCTCTTCCTAATTGGGCTGAACATACATATGCTTGTCCATCACATCATACGTCTGACCAATTAAACCAGCAGAGTATCCATATTTCATCTTCCACTTTGCTCTTACAGAAAATGTACACAAAAAGGGACTGGTCCTGAACAGCTCTCAAACTAGCTGTGTCTACAAAAGAAGAGAGGCAACATCCAGACCAGTGGCTGATAATGTGCGAGGTCTACAAAAAAGTATCAGACATTTTTCCTATGGCAAACGATAACAGCCGCAAATTCAAACAGAATCAACTACATTTTTGCATACCTTTTTGAATTATAGAGAGCTCAAGGTTTGTTGATTTTGTTGAAGATCGGTTAAGGGAAAGGGGTAGTTTACTAGCAACGTTTTATGTTTTAACAAGGGTAATTTTTTTATGATGAACGATAACTGCCGTAAATTCAAAGAGAATAAAATTATTTTTTGCATACGTTCCTGTATTGTAAAGAACTGAAGGTCTGTTGATTTTGGTGAAGATTGGTTAAGGAAAAGGGGTAGTTTACCTGCCACTTTTCATGTTTTAAGAAGAGTAATTGTTTCTATGACGAACGATAACTGCCGCACATTAAAACTAAATCATATAATGTTTTGCATGCATGCCTGAGTTGTAGAGAAGTCAAGGCCTGTTGATTTTGGTGAAGATCGGTTAAGGGAAAGGGGTAGTTTACCGGCAACATTTTATGTTTTAACAGAGAAATGTTTTCATAACGAACGATAACTGCCGCACATTCAAACAGAATCAAATATTTTTTGCATGCATCCCTGAATTGTAGAGGACTTGAGGCCTATTGATTTTGGTGATGATCGGGTAAGAGAAAGTGGTAGTTTACCTGCAACGTTTTATATTTTAACAAGAGTAAAGTACTTAATTTTGATAATTAAAGTATCCTGATAAGAAGCTCATAATAATCCACTGTAGAAACGTAGATGAAATATCTATAAATGAAGAGGCTAGGTGAACGGGGTGGGGGTAATTTTCTATTAATGAAAATTATAGTTGATTGGGGAGGGGAGAATTTTTTATATGTGTACTACGATATCGGCAACAAAGAAGTAGTTTTTTGTTAAAATTCCTTCCTGGGCTGTTTAGCCGTAGTCCAATGTTTTCTGCAAAACCAGACGTTTCGGCAGTACCATCGACTGCCATCATCAGTGAAAATCGAGTGCGAAAACGTAAGGTGGTATACGTTAGTGACTACAGTACTGTGGTTAAGGCTGAAGCAATAAGTAGAAAGAAGTAGTTTCTATGGAAATATTTCATTTCGAATATGATTTTAAATATAAATCTTAGAACATGGAAGTCATGTATGGTTCTCCATACCGATATTTCTAATTTCCATTAAAACTAATTAAAAACTTATTTTATGAAATATAGCATTTTAAAAAGTTAAGTGTTGTAATAATACATTAAAGTTTTTGTAAAAAAGCTTGCCATTGGAACCTGAAACAAAGTGGTCGAGTTAAAATTGTTATTTTAAAATTTCGTTCAGTTGTTTTATACATCTCTTACTAAATTCTAATACAGTTTTAATTATAGTTTGTTAAATTGATTAAAAATAAAATGTAGTTTTTCAGTAAATACAAATAGATAAAGTCTTTTCATAATTTAAAATGGTTGTTATGAATAACATTTGAGGCATATACTGAAAATAAAATGTGGAGCAGATAGTGAGAAATTTGGAATGAGAAATGCACCATTCGCTTTGGGAAGGAAATATGGCACCACCACTTTCATTCGTAAGAACATGACTTACAGAACATTCATGATAAAGACATCATGTATTATGACGTGTCCTAAAAATGTAATGTTCCTAATTCCTATAACTTTGTATTAACTTCATTGTCTCTTTTATTTTCCCCTTAATAACTCTAAGTTTGTTTTCGCAGGGGCAGTTGTAGAGTTAACTCATAAAAGTCATCATTATGTGTCAATTCAATTCCAAGTTAATCTCTGTGAGTCCAAGTAATTCTTAAAGGTAACCCGTAATTTTATAAATTTCAGGATTGAAACTCCTAGTAGGCCCATATTGTTTCTGCCAGCTTGTGTAATATATAAGAATGGAATTGAACCTCCTGATTTACATGAGCATGGCATACGGCTGTGAAATGTGGAAAGTGATGAGAACCAACTGAGAAGACTTGAAAAGTGTTGATAAAGATATTTGGTATGATTACGCATAAAGAATGAGTTACTTGGGGAATAAGGAAAAATGAAAAGTTGAACGCTTTTGTTGAAGGGAAAGCTATAGTAAGGTTCATCAAAGCACAAAGAATAAATTGGCTGGGGCACGCTGAAAGACCGGAGAATGCAAGAATGGTTAGGAGTGTCTGGACGGGGAGATTATATGGAAGAAGAAGGAAGGGTCAACCAAGGAAAAAAGGATGGACGATGTCACTCGAGACCTTACTACGATGAGTACAGGAGGCTGAAAAGGATTGGCGAACGATAGAGGACAGTGGGAGTGGATGAGGATTGTTGCAGAGGCCAAGGCTCACCAGATGCTGTAGAGCTAGTGAAGGAAGAAGACAGAGTTGAACATCCACCATGTACTGTAACGTCAAACTTTTCTTGAAGGGTAACAGAGCTAAACAAATGGTCTTCAAACATTGCACCGAGTTATTCATCTTATCTTCTGTGAAAACAAGCATATCAGCTCAACTATACAAACTGAAGCAAGAAATAAAACGCTCCTTGAAACACTACGAAAATAAAAAATAAAAGCCAGAAGACAACCGCTGGTCTATTAACTCCCATTTACATTATTATTTCTTCTTCTTCTTCTTCTTCTTCTTCTTCTTCTTCTTCTTCTTCTTCTTCTTCTTCTTCTTCTTCTTCTTCTCCTTCTCCTTCTCCTTCTCCTTCTCCTTCTCCTTCTTCTTCTTCTTCGCTTCTTCTTCATTCTAGGATTAGGCGATACTCGATTTCAACTGTTCCAGTCTTCATTTTCAAAACACCTTGTGCGTGGTCTTCCCACATCTCTTTTTCCCTTTACGTGCATATTGTGAAACTTGCTGAGGTACAATATAGGTACAACTTGCTCGCTTCCATTCTACCTATATGTTCAATCAATCTCAGCTTACATTCCTCGATTCTTGCATTTACAGAGAATATACCAAATTCATGTCTTATCACATCGTTTCTAATTCTATCGTTTCGTGTACATCCCTTTACGTATCTCAAGAAATTCGTCTCTACACCTTGTATATGACTTGTATTCTTTTTACATAATACTTTAACGTTTCGGAACCGTATAAAAGAGTGGGGACTGCCACAACCTTATAGAACTTCATTTGAGTTTCCTTTCTTGTGTTTCTCCCCAAAGTTCATTTAATAGTGCGCTAGAAATCGCCTGAAATCTGTTTATCGTTCTCTCGATGTCCTCGTCAAATTGATATGTAATATCACATCCTAGGTATTGAAAGTGAGATGTTTGCTCAAGCACTTTATTATTGATCGTAATTTGTACTGATCTTATGGGATTGTTGCCTTTGAAAGCCATTACTTTTGTTTTATTAATAGATATATTCAAATTATTTTGAGGAATGTGATGGCTCAGTTTCTGAATGTCTCTCTCTATGTCATCTTCTGTTTCTTGCATTATGAATACATTATTTCTAAAATAATAAAAATTTAGTCAACAGGAAGCTGCGTATGGACAATATACCGTGACACACATGAACTACAAGCGGTTGCGGAAAAGTGTATCACGAAAATTTAAGTACGGGCTATAACGCGTCGGCTACGTTATAATCCAGGGAACCCGTGATAATTGACTCTGGCCAATTATACAGGCTGCCTACGTTGTAACAAACTGAAAAATTAAACACATCACTAAGAATAATTATAAGTACTCTAATAAAGGGAATTTTGCTGATCTATGCACTCAATTTAGTATGTAAAAAAGATGACATCCCTTTATTTACGTATGATTGATAATACATTACAAATAAAATCTTTACTTACACAGAAATTGTAAAGGGGTTTTCTGTATTAAAAATGATCATACAGATAATGTATTTACCTCGGATCCGAGTCTCTTTGAACTAGTTATGAATTTTCAAATTTACTCTACTTCTTTAGTCAATTACATTATTACTTAAAATACCATTTGAAGAATGGTTTCATTTAGTTGAGCGATGTTTCAAAGTTACATCACAAGAGTTATGTTACAACGTATGATTTCTGAAATTACTTGTTACACCATAGTAATGCTTAACGCTTAGAGATTGTCATTTAAAAGTCTTTTTCATTTAAAATTACTTATATTTTAAAAGATACATTACTCACGGAAGACGAGCTTCCGCGTCACCTCTAGTTAAATGTTATCTGTCCATGTCCTGCCGCGTGATTCTTCAGTACTCTCTTAGTCGTGGGTTGTCATCGTGGTAGTCTTTCCAGTGGATGTCCTCGGAGTCAACTACTGATGAAGTGGATATTATGGTGTCATCTAGCGTGAAGTCGTCCTGTTCCTCAGCAGTAGTGTAAATGCAGTTGAGGTCTTAGTCTTCATTATTCACAGTTATTCACATCACATATGTAATGGCACAGTAGTATTGGAGTTTACATATTCGTTTCACATTATGTTGGAATTACACTTAACTTGAACCATATTTTATTTTTTAATAGATGTCACCTTACACACTTATTTTCTTCTTTCACATCTTTGTTTTAAAAAACACACTACATCTTAGTTACATAGATCTAGATCTCCACACTGTTAGTGGAACCTAACAATCAAATGAAAAAATTCAAGTACCGTCTGCCTAGTGGCAAAAGCTAAAGAGCATGATAATGTCTTTCGGCCGCCAGCTAAACGCAACATTTGCAGAAAGGAAACAATCAGTCAGTCAGTAACCATAATAATGTTGCGTTTAGCTGGCGGCCGAAAGACATTATCATGCTCTTTAGCTTTTGCCACTAGGCAGACGGTACAAATCTTTTTTAATGAATAGATCGTTAGCTGAATCACATACGAAGACAACCATTAACTAGAGACAATAACCCCAATAACCTATCTACAGCTATGCAGTGTTGTTTGCTTGTTAGGTCTTTAATCTGCGACGACGTTAGCATGTTAGCGGTCGCGGTTTTAGTTAACGATTCCCGGCTCGTAAATTGTGCTAACACTTGATTTTAAACTTTCAGGACGCTTTATAAATCTGGTTTAATTGTTTGCAGTGATATTATTTTTAACACATTATATATATTGCGACGTATCAAAACAAACGTTTATTTACAACAATCCCAATGACGTCACGCAAGAATGACGTCATGCAGCGTGATGCGTTACAGTTTACAGCGTTACAGAAATTTTCAAATGATGGCCAGCCAAAAGACATTATCATGTCAAAATGAAAAATAAACATTTTGTGCAGAGCACCGCTTGGAGCTGTTTACAGTTTGAAAGTCGCATCATAAGTCCTACATTGTTACAACAGGAAAATTGTAACGACGCCGAGTGAATACTCCGCCATAATATAGTTCCAACTTTTAATTAGTAATACATTCTTACAGTTCTACAAAATAAACAATCGAGACTTTGCTTGTCTACAGAATTTATTACAACTACTACTAGTGACTTTGAATTATTAATTATTTACATTATAGTTTACAGGTATTTTTTATTTAATGCCGGGTCGGTATGCAAGTTGGATCCGGTATACACAGGTCATAGCATGATAAATTTAATAAAGGGTTAACAGTTTTATTTTTGACTTTTGGTTTCTCAGTTTTAATTAATTATTTTAGTTAAATTCCCTTTTTAATTCTCATTACTATTATGAGTTAGTTCCGGGGTATTTGGTTTCATAGTGCGATTTAATGGTTTTGACTAACTTCCCACTTTATATTTTTATTATTATTTTTTTTGTTTTAAATTTAAATCGTCACATACTCCGCCGCTTAAAAGAGACATGGGGGGGAACTTTTAATAAGGTGAATTCGCAAGTAAGATACTGGGGCACACTTGTCGTTACTGTGTGGAGTTTCTCTCCTTCTTCTTCCTTTTTCTTTCATTTATTTATTTGCATGAGTTATACACAACTTATTTCTTTTGAGTATCAAACAATATATATATTGTAATGACGACGTGTGAACGGCTACCGTTTTACTCTGCAAAATGTAAATAATGTACAATTTGTGTGTAATGAGTGTACGTGTCTTCTCGATCCGTAGTTCAAATGCGTGCAACTTCTGTATATTTCGTTCGTTGCGAACGTACGAATAACCAGGTCTTGATGTTCACTAGGGGTGAGAAAGTCCCGGTGGCGCCAAATTGTTTTCTTAAAACAATTAAAAGAAAATTCAAGGGCGTATGACCAGCGCCGCTCAAGCGGTTTGAATAATTCAAATATTTCCGCTAGCTAGGCCCACTGTAGCACACAGCCGTTCAATGCGTGGGCTGTGTAAATCGTCAGTCATCTGCTAGAATGTACATAAAATATTGTGCACCTCCTAATGAAATTATAACACCGTGGTTACACTCAATACTTACACATTTTTTATTAGTGATTATTATTCATTTAATACAAATTATTCTAGTACAAATGCTCCGGTTATTTATATGAGACAATTACAGGGTTTGACAATCGATATTTGAATTGATACCAGACGTTTAATGATGGCGTCTGTTAAAAATTGTATACAAATTATTAATGTCGTTTGTTATAGGATCTTGAGGTTACGTTCAAAGGATTACAAATGTTTTAAAAACAATAAAAATACACACCTTTACATCAAGTAAACTTAACTAACATATTGTGTAGGTGTAATTTGTTTAGCGCAGTGTAGTAAAAGTGTTTACAAGTTATGGATCATTAACAACAGTTTATATTGGTTAGTTTATAAATTGTCAGTGACTTAAATTTCTTTTTAATCTTTGAAAGTAATGAATTTCAGTTCAGTGAGATTTCGACCTTTAGTGAGATAATTAACGTGAGTTTATTTATGTATTTCGGGTAATTTAAGAGGTACTTATCACTTCCGTAGTTATGGCGAATTCATACGATCTGTTATTCATGGGTTATACTATAATCTTCTTTAATTTGCTGGGTTCAGGACATCAGGCATCTTTTTCAGTTTAACTGGTAGTAATTTATTTTCTTTTTTTTCGTTAATTTGGCCTCAACTTCAATAATCTGGCTCCAGTCTTTATTTTATGTCTTGGTATTCACTTATTAATAACTTTTCCTGATATTTGCTATGTTTTAATGGACAATTTTGGTCACTCGAAAATTAGCGTCTATCTCATTAAAGCGTCATACATTCAGTAAAAAATCTAACGGTATTTTTGGCTTGTTATTCCACAGTTTCCATGGTAACGTAATTATTCTACCTGGTCGATCTCAAAATAAACCCATTGTTATCAAACCTTGAATTTTTTGTTTAATTTGAATAAATATTTTATAATGGCTATATTTACTTGGGGATAATTTCAATGGTCGTAATCTTTACATAGATGTTCCTATTTTCTTTCAAAGATTAGTTTGATATCTTACAAGATTGGTCTAAGCCATGTATTAATGTTTTAGTCCAAAATGGATAATACTATGCTAATACATAATTTACTTATTTCTAAGTTTTAATATAATTCTGCCATGTTCCCTTTCGTTACACATAATTAATATAATTTGCCTATTATTTCTTATAAAGGTATTGCTATTATTTTCTTTATAAATTCCTTACTTACTTAAAACATACTAACATATTACTGTAAAACTATTTCTTCTGGTAATTATTGCCTTAAACATTAAGCCAATAACTTCTTTCTTTAAATTAACAAATGAACAAATTTGGTGAGTGCTATACCTACACCATCTCTTTTATAACAGTAATCATCCTGGTGATTTTTATACTGAGATAATATTTTTTCTGTTTTTTACATTCACAATTATCAGTCTAATATACTTAACTTAGTTGCTCATTTAACATGTGCTTATATTTTGGGTTTGTCACACTTGTTTCACTCTTTTTTCTTAAGACTATATGCTGTTTATTTTATTACACTTATCACTTCACTGTTCGTCTTTGTCACTCCCTACCTATCTCTAATTACCCTTATATTTCTCACGATCTCACTATTATTACAAAGTTTTTGTATCTAATGAGTTCATGTCTTTTTTGGTACCTTCAGATTGTCACATATCATTTTATAATATGCAAACAACATGGTATTGTAAATACCTCTTTCAAATAAAACATAACTTTGTATATATTTTGTCATTAAAGTGATAAAAATTGGTCTGAAATGTCATAATTAGTAATAATAACAACAGTTTAATAATTTTAATATATTGTGTTAATTGAAATCTACTATATCTGTAGCAATAGCAATAATGTTATTGAATAAATAAACTCTCCAACATCTTATACTTTCGAACACATAATACTGTAATAATATACACACTGCTGATATAATCTTAGTAAAAGTTCCAAAGTATATAGTAGGATATACAATTTGTTCTCTGATTGAACCACGCACACATTTCTATTCCCTGTCTGTATGAGTGTAATCTTAAACATAACAGCTGACACATCTCCTATAGATAAGGATATACATACAATCATATCTACACATGGTTTTTTATGTATAACAATTGCTGAGATACTGTCATTTACAAGTCACCACTAATAAAAATTTAAACATAAATTATTAACAATAATAAAAAATTATGCTCTTTTAAAACAATCTTGTTAGTTACTTGTTATGGCCATGTAATTTTTTATTTTCTTCTTTTTTCTTCACTGTCTTCTTGTCTCGCTTTACTTTGGTTGATATCTGGCCAGTCTCTGGGGTTGGGTCAATGTCAGTTGTCTGTCAGTCTAGTTCGTATTTCTTGTTTTGTGACCACCTTTGGTTGTATTCTTCCTCCTTCACTATTGATTATATTTACTACTTTCATTCTCGTTATCATTTATCTATCAAAATATATGGTTTCTTGGCATTTTTTACATACTTTTTTATATCAAATGTGATCAGGGTTTGGCAATGTTATATAATGCCCTTCCACCAAAATTGATCATTTTATAAAACGTGAATTTGAGTTTGATGAAATTATCAATTGTATCGTATCAAATTTTTTTTATTTATTTATTTTTTTTCAAATTCTCCTGCTTCTCATTCATTTTTTATAATTAATTCTGTATCCTTTAATTCCATTCTTCTTAGTCTTTTCTTCATTATCTTCTCATATTGCGAACTGGCTTATTGAATTTTTATTATAACTTATTCCCTATAAATCTTATTTTTCATCAAAACTACTCTTATACTGATATCAGGGGAACATCATCCCTGCTCAGTAAAATGATTGCTGGTTCATTCAACAATCTCAATTAATAATTCTTAAATATAGTCAACTCGTGACTCAAAATAATAATAATAATAATCATAATCATAACATTTGTTGGGAATCTTTTACTTTTATACTTCATTATAGCTCAGTTCGAGTCATATATTGTTTCATCTTTCTTTATAGATACTATTTGAAGCATTGTTTTTTTATTGATACAATTCACATTTTTATTCATTTTTAATTACTCTTTGTTTCATCTCATTTCACATTATAACTCTTAGAACGTTTATTTCATTTATATTGTTTTGTGATCATTGGTTTGGGTACTTTTACTTCCCCTCTTTCTAAATAGTTGTGGAAGCTGATCATTTTGATTGATATTTTTTCATAATTTTTAAATATCATAGTAAGTTATGGCTTCTTACTAGTTAGGAATTTTTTGTAGCTTATTCCTTTACAGTATGTTATGCTTTTTATGCCTCATTTTTTGGCTAAATATTATGGTAATTTAACCTTATTTTGGAGGGATGTTTTGTAACTACACTCCTCTATTGTTAATTTTTATTTAAATATTGTAGTAAGTTGGTTGCTCTTACTTTATCTGAATGCCTTGTGACTTTTATCTCTCCATTTTTACTTGTTCTAAAATATTATTAAGATATTTGGGTAAGCTTTTCTTACATATATTTTTTGATTTTTTACAATTTTTATTCATCATAATGGTTTCTCTAATGCTTAGTGTAAGCTGTACTTACGAATGTTTTGGAATTTTGACATTCTTTAGAGATCTTTTCTTTATGACATTGGCAGACTTGTTTGTTTGTCACGTTATTTTTTTTTTTATTTAAAGTATTTTTGTTGGTTTTTTACTTTAAATTGTTTTTTACAGTTATTGTTGATTGTCATAATATTTCTTAATTGAGGCTTGATTGTATACCCCCTTTATTTTCTTGGTGATGGGGTGAGTGATCTCGTAAGTGTTATTGCCCTTGTCTTTTGTTATAGTGTATGGTCCCACGTATAATAATAGTAACTTTCTAGTGATGCCTTCTATGGAGCTGGGTAGTTCTCTGTTTTTTAACAGTACCCTTTCTCCTACCTCGTACTTAATAGTCTTTTTCTGGTTTTTAGCGTATTTATTCTTTTGTTGCTCTACCTTTTCGGCTATTCTGTTATAGAATCTTTTTTTCTCGAATTGATATTCGGTGTTGGTGGGGAATTGGATCATATCAGTTATCTCTCTAGGCGGTGGCCGCTCAAACATCATTGTGTATGGGGTAGCTTCCGTAAAGTCGTGGTAAGCTAAGTTTATAAATTCTTCAGTGGATTTCACATAATTGTGCCATTCTCTTTGTTTATCGTGGCAGTAGGTTCTCAGTATACGACCCACTTCTCTGAGTACCCTCTCAGCTGGGTTGCTGCTTGGGTGATAAACGGATGTTTTGTAAGTTTTAATATTATGTTCACAGAGCTTATTTTTCCAAAGATTTCCCTTAAATTGGGTTCCATGATCTGTTATAACGGCCGTCGGTCTTCCCACTTCTGGTATAAATTTGGTTAATATAATTTCAATTATTTTCTTTGTTGTTGCACGGTTAATGGAGTACAACTTTGTATACTTGGTGAAGTGGTCAAACATAATGATTATAAATTTGTATCTGTGTCTTCCTCCACCGATAGGAAACGGACCACATATATCAAGGAATACCCTTTCTAATTTCTGACTTGATGTGATAGGTATCATCATACCTTCCTTTTTTGAATTATTGCATTTTACCTTTTGGCAAATATCACATTTTTGAATGATTTTGTTTACTTTTCGATAAATATTTTTGATGTAAACTTGTTCCTGTAAAGCTTTTATCACTTTTACAGCCCCCATATGGCCGTATCTAATGTGGTAGTCTAGTATCAATTGTTCCTCCACTGTAGATGGTATTACAAGTTTCCATTCTCCGATTGCAGGATTGTTTTTAATAAATAACAAGTTGTCATGTATTTTATAATATTGTAGAATGGGTTCTTCATCTTTTAACATTCTCTCCCGGATACTCATTATTTTTGGATCCACAGTTTGACATCTTCTTATTTCTTGGGTTATTTTTTCTAGATCTACTCTGTTTTTGATAATGTTATACACCTTAACTAATTGTTCTTTTTCACCCTCGAAAGTTTGTTGCTGGACGTTTATACGGGATAAGATGTCCGCAGCTACGTTTTGCTTCCCTGGGATGTACTCCCAGTTTATGTGATATTCCTGTAGCAACAATATCCATCGAGTTAATCTTCCGTGGCTGAGTTTACACTGCTTAAGGAATGATATGGACCTATGGTCACTTCTCACTGTTATATCGTATCCCAGAATATAAGTCCTAAATTTGTTGCAGGCGAACACGACACTAAGTAGTTCTTTCTCCGTGACGTGATAATTTCGTTCGCATCCATTTAAAATTCTGCTTGCAAAACTAATAACCATATGCTGTCCCTTCTCATCTTCTTGGTATAATACCGCACCTACACTGACATCACTCGCATCACAGTTCATGAAGAATGGCTTTTTGAAGTCTGGATGATGTAATATCACGGTGTTCAAGAACTTTTCTTTTATTTGGTTAAATACTTCCTCTTGTTCGGACCCCCAAGTCCACTTGTCCTTGACTGATAATTGTTTTTTGAATTTTGCTGTTAGTTTGGAATAATTATCTTGAAACTTACGGTAATAGTTGCATATTCCCAGGAAGGATTGAAGTTGTTTTTTGTTTTTTGGCGTGGGGAATCGTTGTATCGCCTCAACTTTTTCTGACGAAGGAGATATGCCTTCCTCTGCTAGATTGAATCCTAGAAATTGTATTTTTCGGGCTATAAACTTTGACTTGTCCAGCTTAAGGGTTACGTGATTATCTGATAATCTTTTTAGTACGGTTTCCACTCTGGCACAGTGCTCTTGCCAATTTGATGATGTTATTAACAGATCATCTACGTACACGGTGGTAAAATTCAGTACATCTTGTCCCAGTATTTGGTCCATACATTTAACAAATACTGCGACCGAATTTATCAGTCCAAATGGCAGTCTTTTGAACTGATAGTTCCTCCCATCGAACAGGAATGCTAAGTATTGTCTACTGTTCGGATGTAGCTCCACCTGCCAGTAGCCACATACCGTATCCCAAGAGCTAATGTATTTTATACCGTGGAACTTCTTAAGGATTTCTTCTATTTCACCCGGTGATGTTCTATCGTTCACTATCATTTTATTAATTTCTCTGGCGTCGAGGCAGATTCTCACCTTTCCGTCCTTTTTTGGTATCGCCACTATTGGACTTGTATACGGTGATTGACTTAATTCAATGATATCGTCTTCCATCATTTGATTGATTTCTGCCCTCACTGCATTTCTTTGTGAGTAAGCAATGGGGTAAGATTTTCTCTTGAAGTCAACGGGTTCTTTAAATCGTATTCGGCATTGATAATTCTTTACTTTGCCTGGAGCGTCAGAAAAAATGTGTTTGTATTTGTTGTATATACTTATAAGTTCCTCTGACTGTTGCACACTAATCTGTGGATCTTGTTCTTCTCGTTGGAAGTTTCTGATCTCCTCCAGCTTGCTTGACCATAATTCTTCACTCTTCCAATCTGTCAATATTCTTTCGGGTGATTGTCGGCAATAATTGCTTTGGATCATGTTATAGTGGTTTGTTATCAATGGTAAGTTGCCACCATTCACTATATCGGCTGACCATATTCCTTGTTCTGTGGTTAGTGATACTTCTCCCTGCCGCAGGTTAATTATGGCAGAGTGTTGTCTGAGTATGTCACACCCGACAAGTAATGAGAAAGGTAGGCCGCTGGCAACAAGAAATGGCATAGTTACTATTATACCTTTGCTATTAAGTTCCAAGGATACTTGTTTCCGGACGGTTTTGTTTTGTCGGCCGGTAGCACCAATGATAGTTATATTGTTTATGGGCAGGGTTGATATGGGTACACTACTTCCCTGCTGTAGTCTATTTAATTCTATTTGGTCGATCAGGGAAACATTAGACCCTGTATCGATCATTATGGTTGATAGAATTCCATTTATTTGGGCACTCACATACACTATTTCATTGTTTCTAATGGGCATCATGTTATCATTTTCTTCGATCAAATCATCCCTTATATTTTTCAAATAATTAGTACATATTATTGTGATCTTCTTGTCATGTGTTGTCTTATATTCACCCAGAGATTGGTCCAGTGATGGGCTGTCTGCAGTTTTCACTGGCCTTAAGCGTTTAAATGAGGGTTGACCTCATTGCCTCCAACATCAGTAGTGTTTGATGGTTGGTTAGCGTTCGGCTCCTGTTGGTTATTCCGGTTATCCACGCTGTGCCTGTGATCTTCTTCGAATGGGTAGCTTCTCGTATCGGGTACCTGGTTATAGTACGTTCGCCGATAGTTAGATGAGGGATAGTTTCTTCTTGGGCTCCTTTGTCTTTGCCCCCTTATGTAATTTACCTGTGGCCGGTATCCTGGAGTATTGTTCTGATTACTGTTGTTTCCAGGGCGATAATTGTTGTTGTAACCATTCGACGGGAAATTACCCCTGTGGTTGTTCCTGAAGTTGTTGTTATTATGGTTTCCACTTCTGTTAAAATTTCTGGGCGCGTTATTGCCCCGTGTGTTCCCTTGGTAATTGTTAGGGTTATTTATCGGTGGCTTATTATCTCCCTGTTGATTCTGTGACAATTGTCCCTCATTGGTTCGATTATTTCTGAAACTGTACCCTCTATTTTTCCTGTACTGCCACTCATGTTCATGGCTTTCTAGTAAGCTAGCCATATCTTGGATGGTCTTTACCTGGCTGTACATTCGTGCCTTTTGGATGGCGTCGTCGTAGTGGTAAGATAACTGTATTACCAGACACTCTTCAGGTATACGTGGCTCCAAATTCCTGGCCATGCAGATTTTTCCCAAGAAGTAGGAGGTAAGGGATTGTCCATTCTGGTTTTCATACCTGCCATTGCTCAGGTTATTGCGGACCATATTCTGAGTTGACTCAGACCAGTATTTAGCCTTGAACTGAGTCTTAAAGTCTTGAAGGTTTTGGATGTCTGGTCGAGTGGCAGTCCACCAGTTGTCGTATGTCTCCTTGAACATTTCGTCCAACATCCCTCTTATTGTAGTCCATCGAGTCTCTCGATTCTTGAGGATTAACTCTTCTACCCTCTTCAAGAATTCAATAGGGTTTCTTTTATAATTACGGAAATTAATAGTATCTCTGTTGTCTGTGTTCATGACATGATTATTATTACATGGTCGGTCACGCCAGGCATCCACTTCTTCCCGTAATGACTCTTCTATTCTGCGCATTTCGTCAATCCTCTGTTGGTTTTTGTCTACTTTGCTATCTACTTTATTTAAGTTACTGTAAACTCCTTCCATTCGTTCTCCCAAGTCTGTTCGTACAGCTGCTACCTCTTTCTGGTTTTCTTCCCGGACTTGGTGTATGTCCTGGTCTATATGAGTACATCTTCTGACTGTTTCTTCATGACCTTCCTCAATTCTTCTCTTATTTTCTCCTTCGAGACGGTTCATTTTATCGAGTACCTCCTTGCGGACTCCAGAAACATTTTCGTTGGTCTTCTCTAGCTTCTCCAACGTTTCCTCTAATTTGTCATTGATTTCCGTAACCTGCTGTTTTGCTTCTTCTCGGTACTCCATTAATTGGTGTGCCATCTGCAGCTTCATTTCTTCTTTATTTTTCTCGTGGTCCTCCTTCAGCTGTTCCTTCAATTCTTCCTTTAATTCTTCGTTTCTTTGCTGAATTTCCTCCATCAATCGTTGTTGTAATATTTCATTATTCTTGTTAATGGTTTGTCTCAATTCTTCCTTCTGTTTCTGAAAATTGTCCTCCTGTTTTTTAAAATTTTCATTTGTTTCTTTCTTCATTCCGTCAAATTTATTGGTCATCTCCTTCAAACTCTCTTCATTCTTGTCGAATTTCTCCTCCTGTTTCTTAAAATTTTGGTTAATCAATTCCCACAATTTTTGTAAATCCATTCCTCCTGTGGCTTCCCCCCTATCTCCAGCTTGTGTTTCCATTTCTTCGTCTTGGCTTGGTTCTGTTGTGGTTATTACTGTCTCCACTTCTTCAATCGGTGTTCCTTCCTCTTCTTCCCCTCTGTTTTCTTCCATCTCCTTCTCCTTTGCCAATTTTTTCGATACTCCTCTGGTGTGCATTTTGTAATCTTTCGTAATCGCCGCTAGAATTTATAGGGTTTATTTGTATAATTTCTTTATTATTCTAGCTCCACTAGTTGGCGCGCCACTTTGTATTATTTTCGTTAATACTGCTACCGTCTTACTCTGCAAAATGTAAATAATGTACAATTTGTGTGTAATGAGTGTACGTGTCTTCTCGATCCGTAGTTCAAATGCGTGCAACTTCTGTATATTTCGTTCGTTGCGAACGTACGAATAACCAGGTCTTGATGTTCACTAGGGGTGAGAAAGTCCCGGTGGCGCCAAATTGTTTTCTTAAAACAATTAAAAGAAAATTCAAGGGCGTATGACCAGCGCCGCTCAAGCGGTTTGAATAATTCAAATATTTCCGCTAGCTAGGCCCACTGTAGCACACAGCCGTTCAATGCGTGGGCTGTGTAAATCGTCAGTCATCTGCTAGAATGTACATAAAATATTGTGCACCTCCTAATGAAATTATAACACCGTGGTTACACTCAATACTTACACATTTTTTATTAGTGATTATTATTCATTTAATACAAATTATTCTAGTACAAATGCTCCGGTTATTTATATGAGACAATTACAGGGTTTGACAATCGATATTTGAATTGATACCAGACGTTTAATGATGGCGTCTGTTAAAAATTGTATACAAATTATTAATGTCGTTTGTTATAGGATCTTGAGGTTACGTTCAAAGGATTACAAATGTTTTAAAAACAATAAAAATACACACCTTTACATCAAGTAAACTTAACTAACATATTGTGTAGGTGTAATTTGTTTAGCGCAGTGTAGTAAAAGTGTTTACAAGTTATGGATCATTAACAACAGTTTATATTGGTTAGTTTATAAATTGTCAGTGACTTAAATTTCTTTTTAATCTTTGAAAGTAATGAATTTCAGTTCAGTGAGATTTCGACCTTTAGTGAGATAATTAACGTGAGTTTATTTATGTATTTCGGGTAATTTAAGAGGTACTTATCACTTCCGTAGTTATGGCGAATTCATACGATCTGTTATTCATGGGTTATACTATAATCTTCTTTAATTTGCTGGGTTCAGGACATCAGGCATCTTTTTCAGTTTAACTGGTAGTAATTTATTTTCTTTTTTTTCGTTAATTTGGCCTCAACTTCAATAATCTGGCTCCAGTCTTTATTTTATGTCTTGGTATTCACTTATTAATAACTTTTCCTGATATTTGCTATGTTTTAATGGACAATTTTGGTCACTCGAAAATTAGCGTCTATCTCATTAAAGCGTCATACATTCAGTAAAAAATCTAACGGTATTTTTGGCTTGTTATTCCACAGTTTCCATGGTAACGTAATTATTCTACCTGGTCGATCTCAAAATAAACCCATTGTTATCAAACCTTGAATTTTTTGTTTAATTTGAATAAATATTTTATAATGGCTATATTTACTTGGGGATAATTTCAATGGTCGTAATCTTTACATAGATGTTCCTATTTTCTTTCAAAGATTAGTTTGATATCTTACAAGATTGGTCTAAGCCATGTATTAATGTTTTAGTCCAAAATGGATAATACTATGCTAATACATAATTTACTTATTTCTAAGTTTTAATATAATTCTGCCATGTTCCCTTTCGTTACACATAATTAATATAATTTGCCTATTATTTCTTATAAAGGTATTGCTATTATTTTCTTTATAAATTCCTTACTTACTTAAAACATACTAACATATTACTGTAAAACTATTTCTTCTGGTAATTATTGCCTTAAACATTAAGCCAATAACTTCTTTCTTTAAATTAACAAATGAACAAATTTGGTGAGTGCTATACCTACACCATCTCTTTTATAACAGTAATCATCCTGGTGATTTTTATACTGAGATAATATTTTTTCTGTTTTTTACATTCACAATTATCAGTCTAATATACTTAACTTAGTTGCTCATTTAACATGTGCTTATATTTTGGGTTTGTCACACTTGTTTCACTCTTTTTTCTTAAGACTATATGCTGTTTATTTTATTACACTTATCACTTCACTGTTCGTCTTTGTCACTCCCTACCTATCTCTAATTACCCTTATATTTCTCACGATCTCACTATTATTACAAAGTTTTTGTATCTAATGAGTTCATGTCTTTTTTGGTACCTTCAGATTGTCACATATCATTTTATAATATGCAAACAACATGGTATTGTAAATACCTCTTTCAAATAAAACATAACTTTGTATATATTTTGTCATTAAAGTGATAAAAATTGGTCTGAAATGTCATAATTAGTAATAATAACAACAGTTTAATAATTTTAATATATTGTGTTAATTGAAATCTACTATATCTGTAGCAATAGCAATAATGTTATTGAATAAATAAACTCTCCAACATCTTATACTTTCGAACACATAATACTGTAATAATATACACACTGCTGATATAATCTTAGTAAAAGTTCCAAAGTATATAGTAGGATATACAATTTGTTCTCTGATTGAACCACGCACACATTTCTATTCCCTGTCTGTATGAGTGTAATCTTAAACATAACAGCTGACACATCTCCTATAGATAAGGATATACATACAATCATATCTACACATGGTTTTTTATGTATAACAATTGCTGAGATACTGTCATTTACAAGTCACCACTAATAAAAATTTAAACATAAATTATTAACAATAATAAAAAATTATGCTCTTTTAAAACAATCTTGTTAGTTACTTGTTATGGCCATGTAATTTTTTATTTTCTTCTTTTTTCTTCACTGTCTTCTTGTCTCGCTTTACTTTGGTTGATATCTGGCCAGTCTCTGGGGTTGGGTCAATGTCAGTTGTCTGTCAGTCTAGTTCGTATTTCTTGTTTTGTGACCACCTTTGGTTGTATTCTTCCTCCTTCACTATTGATTATATTTACTACTTTCATTCTCGTTATCATTTATCTATCAAAATATATGGTTTCTTGGCATTTTTTACATACTTTTTTATATCAAATGTGATCAGGGTTTGGCAATGTTATAATATATATCCTTACAAACTAATTCTTAAATTACGTAAAATTCACACTTAATGACTACATATTAAAACACATAAACTTCTTCTTATTTCTATTACTTAAATCTACTACCGGTTTTTTCTTTGGGTTTTAGTTACTCTCTTCAGAGAGTTACTCTCTAAATAATTTATTACTTAGTGGTCAGGTAGTGGTCAGCTGACTACTCATTTCGCTCATCTTTCGCTGAACAGGATCTAAGGTTGATCAGGCCTCATTCCTAATTCTACGATTAGCACTTAGCATGGTTACTCAGGTACAAGATAACTTGTCTACCTAGTATTACCTTTTTCTAGTTTTCGCTCTGCCATTTCCTTTTTTTTGTTATACAATTTTATATGCGAAATATGTGTTCTTCGTACATATTCTTCAGTCGCAGGTTCGTACAGGGCTACTGTAACTGGGGTTAAGTACTTCTGGATTTGGTAAGGACCACACCATCGGTATGATAGTTTAGAGGTGGTCTTATCAATTGCACTACTAGTCGGGTGTGTTTTGTACATTACTAAGTCACCGACTTGGTACCTAACTAAATTGTTATTATTACTTCTCTCGTGATATTTTCGCGATTTCTCTAAGTTCGCTCTTAAATTTGCGCGAGCTTCATTCCAGATTTTTTTAATATGATTATCCTTAATTTGCTGAGGTAGCAAGTCATGTATTTTCCATTTTGTGGACAAGGGGTGGTTTGGTTTGTATTTATACAGTAACTCAAACGGGGTAGACTTATGTCCTTCGTGATAAGCTGAATTAAAGGCGTATTGTATCCAGGATAGGTTCTGGTCCCAAGACGTATGGTCGTTGGCTATTAAAGCAGATTTGAGGTTTCGCAAATACCTTTCAGCAATATTGCCTTGCGGACGATACTCCGTAGTGGTAATATGGTCTATCCCTAACTTGAAACACATATTCTTAAATTCCTTCGCCTTAAACTTACTTACTTACTTACTAGCCAACGCCCACCCTTGGCTGTTGGGCCATTAGGCGGCGCGCTGACCAGTAGAGACGTGAGAGCCTTGCCGTACCATCTTCGTCTTGGACTTCCGTGTCTGAGATCAAGGCTGGACATGCAATTAGGTGATCCGCATTCATGGAAGCGTATCCACAGAGAACACATTCAGGAGACGACAACACGCCAATGCGGTGCAGGTGGGAGGCCAGGTAGTCATGACAGGCTGTAGTTCTAAAAAGAGCAACACTAGTTGCTCGGGGTAGAGTTCTGTTGATGGGGCCGTCCGTAACCAATGTTGCCCATCTTTTTCCCACACAGGCTCTTAATTGTTTTTCTTTTAGCCATAGGCTTATTGAGGAATTTATTCGTGCTTTCGCAGATGCATATGAGCTGGGGGTCTCCGGCTGAGGTAGTGCTGCGCCCATTTTGGCGAGGATGTCGGCTTTTTCATTTCCCATGATGTTGACATGGCTGGGTACCCATTGCAGTTCAATCTGCCAGCCTAATTGTACAAGGTTCTGCAGTTCTCGCCTACACTCAATTGTCAGGGAGCAGTTTGTATCACCATTTGAGGTCACGTTTTGAATCGCTGCAGTCGAATCTATGAGGAAGACGGCTTTGTTAGGTGGTGAGATCTTGGCAAGCTCAATAGATGCTGCCTTTATGGCTGCTACCTCTCCGTCATAGTTGCTTAGCCGGCCTCCTACAGCGAGGTGGCCTTCAAATAGAGAGCTGTAGAACCCAGCCCCTGTTGCCCCTGTAGATGGTATAGAGGATCCGTCTGTGTAGATTCGTATCCACTGCTCAGCGGGAAAATGTTTTTGTACAGTGTGTAAGGCTGCTTGACAAAGCTCGGCTTCATTCGACTCAGTTTTGGTCTTATTATGGTCGAAGAGTTTCAAGTTAGCATTTGGGAGTTGGCTAAAGAATTCACGGTGATGTATAAATGGTGCTGCCTCATTTGGTTCTGTCATATTTGCGTTGGAGTTCTTCATAGATCGCAATCGGGCATTTCTGAGTTTTCAGCCTTTCTGTCGCTGTTTTATAGTTATTCCACCGTTGTTGGTAGGCTCTTTTACATCTCTCCCAGGATATGAGGCACAGCTTTTCCCGTCTTACTTGGATAGGTTCGACTTGCAGTTGTGACTCCATGGCAAGTATAGGAGTTGATTTTGGCGCACCAGTTATCGTTCTAAGGGCTGCATTTTGGACCAAGTGAAGTTTCTGACATGCTGCATTGGAGGCAGTAATAGTTGCTTCTGCGCCATATTCCAATAGCGGCCGAATGTAGCTCTTATATGCAGTTGTCAGAACATCTTGATTTGCTCCCCATGTAGTCGCAGTGAGTCGTTTAAGTAGCCGGCAGCGCCTGGACGCACTGTTCGCGGACTGTTCTATATGGTGCTTCCACGTCATTCTGGTGTCTATATTAACACCCAGGTATTTAGACATGTTCACCTCTTCGAGTTCCGATCCACAATAGCGCAGATTGACCGTAGGCCGCCTTGTTGATAGAGAGAAAAGTTGGTATGTCGTCTTGGTGGTATTTACCGTCATGGCATTTAGTTTGGCCCACTCTTCTAGTTTAACAAGTGCACTATTAATAGTTGCTTCAAGACCCATGATATGGCTGCTAGTTGCCCAGATGATAAGGTCATCGGCATACAGGAGCGCTTGTACTCCCGGCACACACCGAACAGCCACCAGAATGTCATTGACCATAAGGTTAAATAGGCTGCAGCTGATAACGGCACCTTGGGGTAGCCCTTGGCGTTGAATTCGGTACTCTGAAAGGCAATCATTATAGCGGACACGAATTTGTCTTTGACTCAGGAAGGACGCTATCCAGTTAAAAAGGTTACCTGCGACGCCACTCAAAGCAAGTTTGTGAAGCAACATGGGTCTCCAGACTGTGTCGTACGCGTTTTTTAGGTCAACCATTACTGCCAGGGAGGACATTTTCTTGTGGTACCCATCCTTAACACTTTGTGCAAAGTAGACGACTTGGTCCATGGTGCATCGGTGCGCTCGGAAACCTGCTTGGCATTCATCAATAACCGCATTCATTTCAAAGAACTGGTTCAGACGCCGCACAACCATTCTTTCGGCAACCTTGCAGCAAGCACTTGTTAATGTGATGGGGCGGTAGCCCTCAGGTGTATCACTTGGCTTTCCTTTCTTGGTAATAGGTATAATCTCCCCTTTCCTCCATTGCTGGGGGACGCGTGTTTTCCACGTTAGATTAATGAGATTGAGCAAGGCTAGTTTCGCTGTGTTACCAAGATTTTTTAGGAGTTCTGGGTAGATTGCGTCGGCTCCTGCTGCCTTCTTGCCCTTTGTGTTTAATAGTGCAAATTCAAGTTCGGAGAGGCTAAAATCGCTTAGGCAAATTTTTTGTTCGGTTTTGTTGAGGCACTGCATTAGAGGTTTTTTATTCAGGTGTCTGTGTTCGTTTCTTGTCTTTCGGGTTCGGCTTATATTTGCGTAGTACTTGCAAAAGGTGTTAGCTATTTTTTTGGGATCTGTGATAAGATTGAGTCCGTTTTTGAAAGGTTGTTGTCCTCTAGGTTCAGTGTCATTATTTAGCCTTGAGACAAAACGGTGTGCTTTTGCTCCATCGCGCCGGAAATCCAGCTCCGATAAGAAGGTTTTGAAGGCCGATCTTTTAGATTGTTTAATTTCTTTACGTAGTATGGCCTGGGATTTTCGGAGTTGGATACAGTCAGATAGTTCTTTAGATTTCTCTGCTTTCCTGCTCAGAGAGTCTCTTGTTTTCTTGAGGGATGAAAGTCTTTTATTCCAGAACGGTCGAAAACCCTTTACTTGACCCCTTGGTACACATAATAGAGCAGATTTCAGTATAGCATCGTTTAGGGACTCTATAGCTGTTTCAGGTGATTTCCAATTTATTTCGTGTGGTATAATATCATTTGTTATCCTGCCGTATTCGCTCCAGTCGGCTTTTCTAAAGTTCCACCGGGGGGCACGTTTGTTAATGTATGTGGCTTTTCCTGTCGCACATTTGATGAGAATGGAGCGGTGTCCACAGCCTCCTGCGTCATCCATCAAGTGAACTTTTGTCCTCTGTGCGATGTTAGGGTGCGCAAGGACGAGATCTGGTCGGGAAGTCTGTCCAGCAAATGACAGGAAGGTTGGTGGCGTGTCTTTCAGGTCAAGAAAATTTTCGTCGATGAAAAGTTCTATGCGTCTTCCTGCGGGTGTTAACCTGTCATATCCCCATCTCGGTGATTGGCTGTTAAAATCACCTATGATTATGCTATTTGCTTGGATCATTGATTCAATTACATCAAGGGATGGAATATTGCCAGGAGGGTTGTATAATCCTATGACTGTGAAATGTTTGTTATTTTTCCATATATGGGCTAGAATTATTTCCACTTTGTCATCGTCTTGCATCTCATGGATTATCTCAAATTTAGAGCAGAGATTATTTTTAATTCCAACAATTATCCCCGAGGCGACTTGTCGTGATCGAGGTAAAATATGGCTGCAGTATCCGGTAGTTTGGTCAAATTCAGAGAATTCAGTCGCAGCGCCTGCTTCTACTATAACATATAGATCCACATCAATTTGGCAGATGCTTCGTTTAAATTGTAAAAATTTATCGTTGCTAAGACCTCCGGCATTCCAATACAGGATACTTAGGTCCGTGTCAAGGCCCTGAAAAGGGCCGTTGGTGTTTTTGGCAAGGTTCTTTTGTATCATTTTGGTCAGCGTGCTTTAGGCGAACCTTTGTTGATCGTTTAGTTTATGCAGGGGGCACCACGTGCAGGCGATAAACTTCACCCCCCCTTCGCCTTAAACTGGGGTCCGTTATCTGACACTAGATGTACAGGTGTACCATAATCTTTAAATAATCTCTCCTGTAATATCTTTTCAGTGGTCGACGCTAACGCTCGCCGCATGGGATACATCCAAACAAATTTGGTGAACGAATCTACACATATGAGTAGCATAGTATTACCTGATTTAGATCGAGGGTAGGGACCTGCAAAGTCTAAATAAAGTTTAGAGAACGGGGTAGTAGGGATTTCTGAAATTAATTGGCTTATTTGACTGTTTCTTGCCGGTTTGCTGAGCGCGCATAACTTACACTTTTTTATGAAGCTAGCTATTTCGCTGTTCATATTGTTCCAATGATATTCCTTACGAATGCGATGTATTGTTTTATTTATTCCCATATGTGCTCCAATGGTGGATGAATGGAAGTATTCCATCAGCATGAGCTTAATTACATCAGGGGCGATTATCCTTAATTCCTTTCCATTTGCTATTCTGTGGCATAGTATTCTTTTACTCAATACGTATTTATCTGATTCAATTCCTTCCTCGAGTTGTTCTATAATTGGCTTCAGAAGAGGGTCTTGTTGTTGATACTGAGCGATGTTGGTAAACGCAAGGGGGAATTCGGTAATTATGGTGTTAACAACGGGTGTTTCTAGACTCTCCTTGCTTTCGGGAGTATTAGTGGGCGACTGGAACATACGGGACAGGGTATTCGCGACTACATTTGTGTACCTTTAATATGTTGTACTTTGAATTTGTAACAGTTTAACCTCAATACCCATCTTCCAATACGTCCTAACTGTTTAGGGTGATTCAGTAACCAAGATAATGCTTGATTATCAGTTTCCAAAAGGAACTCTTTATGTTCTAAAAAAGGTTTAAACTTCTCAAAAGCAAATACAATAGCTAAACATTCTAATTCATATGCGGAATACTTCTTTTCTTGGTCAGTCAAAGTGCGTGAAGCATAACTAATCGGTAGTCTACAGTTTTCTTATTTCCTGATAGATTACTGCACCTAAGGCTACACTTGAACTGTCGGTCTGAACTACGAAAAGTTTCGTAAAGTCTGCTAGTTGTAATACTGGGGGCGATATGATGCTTTCTTTTAGTTTTTCGAACCCAGTTTGGTGTTGTGGAGTCCATTCAAATTTTGCTCCCTTCTTTCTTAAGGCATTCAGAGGTGCGGCTATTTCGGCTAGATGGGGAATATACTTGTGGAAATAATTTATCATTCCCAAAAATCGGGCTATTCCTTTGGCATCCCGCGGAGGTAAAAATTCTCTGATCGCACGGGTTCGTTCGGGGTCTATGCTTACCTTTCCGTTGGCCTTCACGATGTGACCTAAAAATGAAAATTGTGGGACAGCAAAATTTACCTTTTTGGGATTAACTGTTAATCCGGCTTTCTGTAATCGAGATAACACTTCACGTAGATGTTTAAGATGTTGTTCCATCGATTCGCTGTAGATTACAATGTCATCCAGGTAGTGATACACATATCTAAATTTTATATCATGAAATAATTTCTCTAATAGTCTACTACATACGGAACTTCCTTGTGATATTCCAAAGGGTACTCTCGTAAATTGGTACAGGTTGAAAGGAACAGCAAAAGCGGTTAGACGTTTGGATTCTTCCGAAAGGGGTATTTGGTGAAATGCTTGATTTAGATCCATTATAGTAGACTTTCGCTTTGGTGAAATAATGAAAAGCACTGTGGATGTCAGGAAGCGGGATAGATTCAAATTCTATTCGTTTATTTAATTGCCGGTAGTCCACAACTAGTCTATGTTTGTCGTGACCTTTTGGTACTAAAAATGAGGGTGATGAATACGGTGAAGTAGAGGGTTCGATGACTCCTTGTTCTAATAACTTGTTGATATGGTTCCTCATTACTTCCATTTTGGGCGGCGATAACTTGTATGGGGGAAGGCGTATTACTTTGTGGTCGCTCAGATTGATCGTGTATTCTATTAGGTTCGTTAGTCCTAGCTTAGGGGTAAGAACAGTGGAAAACTCTTTTATTAGTTTCTGCATTCTCAGCCTATCTCTACTTCCTAGATGAGATAATTCAGACTCATGGTGAACTATATGTGCAGTCGATGATCCAGTACTTTCTTGTCCTTCTGTTTCACAATCAAAATTATACTTCCGTGTACGGTCGAATCTAAAATAATATTTCTTCTCGTGGATGTCAAGAATTATTCCCGGTTTACTGATAAAATCAGCTCCCAATATTAAGTCGGGTCCTAAATCATCACATACTAACATTGAAGAAAACCACGTTAGATTCTTAATTTTTACCTTAATGGTGATGCTGAGTTTTATCACTATATTTTGTTTATTGGCAGTAGCACATTTTATATTCACAGCTTGACTGCGTTTAACTAGGTTGTGTTCGAATAATTTATCTGCTAACCTCTGACTGATTAAGGTTCTAGTCGATCCAGAATCGATTAATCCGAGGGTGGATGTAACACCTAGGTCAACTTGTATTAAGGGCAATAGACATTTAGTCCAATCACATTTAGTTATCGCATTACATTTCTCAATAAACCTTCTAACATAGGGATCGATTTTTTTAGTGTTCTTTTCTTCTTTTTTTTTTTTTTTTTTCGTTGATTTCTTTGGGTTTACCGGTTCTCAAGATGCTGCGGAAGACACAGGATTTCGGGTCTCCCTGCCTTACATGTTTTTTGGATTAGGTTGTTTACGATCGTACTGCTTCCGATTACAGTTTCTACTTATGTGTCCATAGTTACCGCAGTTATAACACATATTTTTATTACGAGGAGTATAGCTTGCTTCCGTTTTAGGTTGCGTGTCATTAGATTTACCAGGGCTGTGCAAATTGTTCGGTCTATTAAATAATCGCCTTTCACGCTGGGTTTGCACATCGGGCACCAGAGCTTGCATTTCATTTCTACTCGGCTCGGTTGATTTCACAGCATGTCTGTTCTGATCTGAGTACCATACATTCGACGAGTGAATACTGCATTGTTCGAGATCCGCAAAGGTGTTGGGTCTATTTACTAACGCTAAACGAGATCTTTCTTCTGGAGACAATCCTACTAAAATGGTATCGACCATCTGTCTCTCACTCCAATCTACTTGCAGTAGTCGAGAAGACTCCCTGATGTCAGTGATGTAATGGGCCAGTGTCTCATGAGTTCCTTGTACTCGCAGTACGGTCTTTCTTTTAAGTTCCTCATAAATTCCGGTGGGAATAAAATATTTTATGATAGTAGTATGCAGTTCTTCTACTGGAAGGGTAGAGCTTAATGATTCTAGCACACGATTCTTTAATGGTGGTTTACATTTCGGTAGGAGGACTTGCAAAATTTGCCAGTCATTTAGTTGCTGTAAATCCTTTATCTGCAGGAGGTATTTGATGAAATTTAGTAGTTCAGTAACATTCAAACCATCCGTGTATGGAATTTCAGCTAAGAGTTTTTCTACGGGGTGAGTGATTTTTCCGTAGAGGTCAGCATTATAATTTACGTGTGGCATACCTTTAGGAGGACCAGATGCTGCATTAGGGGTAGTCAATTCGTACATCCCTGAGCGATTTTGGGAATCACTGGGAGGTTGGGCTTCAGATATTGTCTGGGTATTTATGTCTCTATTTGGGTTTTGCTCTCGAGTCGGTTGCATTTTCGATACGGCGGGTGAGTCCTGATCCGTGGGAGGTTGTTCTAACGTAGGAGATTGAACTGGGGAGATGTATAGTTTCTTCAAGGATTTTTCAATTTCATCCATTCTGAATGAGTCGGACTTTCTTCGCAATTCCCTTATTATCGCGGGTAATAGGCGTAAAGCCTCATCCGCAAAACTTTGGACTTCGGGAGGGATTTCCGTGAGGTTAGGCCAGTTTAACAAATTTTTCATTCGCCGGGTTAAATGTTCTATCTTTTGTGTTGTCCGCAATATTACCGCAGGAGATTTCTCGTCTTGAAGGGTTTGGGACAATAAAGTCAGCTCACTATACTTGGCATAACAAGTTTCTCTCTCGCTCTCATAATCAAGTCTGCTCAAGTTACTTAACTGCGCGGGTGTATCAGATCCACTTTCGCGTAAAAGAGCTTCATAGCACAGTTCGTCTTTTAATAGTAAGTCTGGATTAAATAGGGCCATGTTTACCTTATATCTAGCACACTAAAACTTATTCTACTACACTATACAATTATTGCATATACACTTTAGTTCATGGTAAAACATTTGCATTGGTTGTAAGAGAATTACTTAGCATCTCCGAGAAAGAGAAAAAATTCACACAGACGTCAACTTTACTTTCAACGATCAGCTGTTACGCTGAAATGTGGGTCAAACTAGTTTTTTTTTTTAACAATGGCATAGTAGTATGCGTAAGAAGGGGGGAATCACACTCGAGGGTGAGAGAATGTTATTGTTCTATTCAACAACAGCTGACGGCTTCCTTTACAGACTTGTACCGGCTTGCTTCAACGAGGGTGGTATGTGCGATGCGCAACGATATGCGTTTTAAACAAGTTACAGCCCGTTATTAAGCTGAGTTTTGGTTATTATTTAGTTTTACGTACTAATTTTAATTTATCTAATTCTGCTACTAGAGAGGAGTAGAATTTCACTTACAATTTATTTACACGTAATTGAACTTGTTTTATTTAGTCAATTGTTTATATAACTCACCTTGGCAATAGAAATACAAATTACATATTTATGCAGGCATACACAGGAAACTACAGGTCTTGAATTGTCGCAAAATAGACGTGTTAGAGACTGAACATTTTGACAAGTACCTACATAAATTGGTGTAATACAACAATAGCTTGTATTATTTTCACGTATATTAAATAAATCATATACGAGTATGTGCGTAATCTCACACAAAATTTACAATGGTAAATTAATATTGTCACTATTATTCTTTTATGCTAATTAGCCTTTTTGTTTTACATACAATACATTAACTGAGAGCATAGATCTGCAGATTGCCGCATCTTATATGAGACACTACGTACACTAACATTTTATATAAAAGCAGAGTGGCGCATTTTATAACGCGTCGGCTACGTTATAATCCAGGGAACCCGTGATAATTGACTCTGGCCAATTATACAGGCTGCCTACGTTGTAACAAACTGAAAAATTAAACACATCACTAAGAATAATTATAAGTACTCTAATAAAAGGAAACAGGGGAGGGAATTTTGCTGATTTATGCACTCAATTTAGTATGTAAAAAAGATGCCATCCCTTTATTTACGTATGATTGATAATACATTACAAATAAAATCTTTACTTACACAGAAATTGTAAAGGGGTTTTCTGTATTAAAAATGATCATACAGATAATGTATTTACCTCGGATCCGAGTCTCTTTGAACTAGTTATGAATTTTCAAATTTACTCTACTTCTTTAGTCAATTACATTATTACTTAAAATACCATTTGAAGAATGGTTTCATTTAGTTGAGCGATGTTTCAAAGTTACATCACAAGAGTTATGTTACAACGTATGATTTCTGAAATTACTTGTTACACCATAGTAATGCTTAACGCTTAGAGATTGTCATTTAAAAGTCTTTTTCAATTAAAATTGTGCCGTGTTTTGGAAAAACTCGGCTGTTTTTTTTTTATGTTAACGAGAACGGGCAGCGTCGAATTGATTAATTAAGTATTAATGGCGCCCGTCTTGTTATGCTTCCGCCGTGCCGATCCGCGCGCGCTCTGGGTCTATAGCTTCGTAAAATTTTTCAGTAGTTGTAATAACCAGTCCACTATCAGCGTTCAACGTAGTAGCTCGTCTGTATTCGCCTGGTAGCTTCGACTTGGAATTTTACCTACTATATATAACTATGCCTAGATAAACGACTACGCGACTCTCCGGCAAGTGTGTCTAAGGTATATTACTTACTGTTTAATAAAACTAAATTGTATTTTACTTAATGTCAACGCTGATGCCGGGCGATATATTTGTATAGAGTCAGCACGTGGCGTGCATCAGGCTAATTTCTGTTTATTCATGTTTCAAATGTTAATGCTGGCTAACAGATAGTGTTTTACAGTTTTTGTGCCTGTTTATTTAATTCATTATATTAGAATGGGGCGTAAGTTAATTATTTTGTGATTTTGGTGAAATGAACGTACCTCACGAACCTGTTAAAGTTTGCTAGCTCATGTCGAAAGTAGAGTAAGTGATTAAGTGGTTGACGAAAAAGTTATGAATAACTATTTATTTGATTCAATGTTTAATATATTATATTTAAAATAATTTATTTAATTCAATGGGGTTTCAATGCATAAGTAAATTTTCTGGAGATTTTAAAATGGGCATGTAGTGAAGTGTGAGTTCAGCTGGGTGAATGGGGTATTGTGATTTATTGAACCTGTGAGTAATTACCCATATAATTGTGCAGGGTTCCCGAATTAGTCGTCAATCTGTCTCGCTCCAGCGGATGGCCGATCACCTGCCATCCATGAAGTAAATACAGTCACTTTCCGTTCAGCTGTCAGGACGAATGGACGGACACACACTACAAGATCCTCAAGCCTTGTGCTGTATAACCAGGTGACATTTATGCCTTTTTAAAAATGTTTGTGGCCGCTACACCTTACATTGAGATATTTCGGAAATGCTCCAGTTTAGAACTTTGTTGTGCACAAGTCCAACGGGACATTTGGGGTTAAATATTATCTTTTCCTTTGTACTAATGCTTACGCCTCAGAGAATTTGTAAACTCAGCCAGGGTCATGCATCACCCGAATTGATGTTAGTTTTTTTACTGTAAATATGGGAGGCACTGACTGTCACTAAGTGATATTAGCGTTAAGTATGCATGCACGGGTGCCTCGGTATCTTGTTGGGGAATTTTCGTGGTTATATACATTTTCATTTAATTGGGTATGTGATTTAGCTATTTATTTAAAGGTTTGGGGGAGGTGCTTTACCTGTGGACGACACCTGTTGGTGCCGTTATTCACAGGTCCATAACATGTCATAGTTTGTTGGATCTAGTCCGGGCGCATGACCGTGCCTGAGGTCAAGTGGGTTCTTTATGAACACCTCAAGTATGTTTTATTAAATTAAATCCATAGATTCTGCTTTATGAAATTCATTTCAACTGTTTAAATAATTTTGTAACCACTAAACTTTTGCCATAGCCAGCACAAGAATTGTTAAGTTTTCTTTTTGATATTTCATAATAATACTTCACTGATAAATGTTAAAGAAATGTAAAACAAATCAATACCAGTTCTAAGTTATTTTTGGGTGGTTACGTTCCACTGATCTTGCTTGAAAATTTTTTTTGGTAAGAAAATAAAAGAAATGAGAATATGCATTTTATGCAACCGGGCAGCCATGTTGACCTCGTGATGGCACATTTATTATTATTTGGGGTACGAAATTGATATTTCCCTTTTATGCTTGGTACTTGAGTGCCGTTCTGACTATTTTGCCAATTTGACTTTGGCCTTTCACATACTTAGAATTTTTGGGGTGTTTCAACTCTGGTCTTTGTGACTTATTATTTGGTTTTGGGTTTGTTAATTGAGAAGTTTTAAGGTGGGTCGGGTACTTGATCTGATTAAGGTGGTTTGAGGGTGTTACGATGACAATATATATATGCTGTTAACCAGGTGGACATGGTGTGTGGTATTTATATGTAGATGTGTATATATATTTTTCTTATGTGTATCTATGTTAATTATATGTTTGTGTCATGCCTTTATTTGATTGTTAGATTGTTTATACGTTGTTATGCATATATATATATATATATATATATCATGTTTATGGTTTATGTGACTTACTGGGAGGGTCGATACTATGCGCCATTCTTACATTATTTAGAAATAACGGTATGCTGCTCAGTGATATCAAGGTCAATTATTTGGCGATGCCTATGTTTAATGTTGAATTATAATAACGATTTTGAGCTATTCTTATGAAGTGAAAGCACTTGTAATCCTAACTTAATTGTATGAAGATGCAGATATGTGCATATGTATACTATTGAACTCTATTAATGAATTTGATCTATTCTATGGATTGAGTAAGATTAACTTAATTATTTGAAGGTGCATATATCATATACTGGGGGAATTGATTGTACAAAAAAAAAAGGCTCTAATAAATCTTGTTATTGTTGTCTTAAAGCATAGTTTCATTTGCAAGTCCCGTCATACTGGACCCAGCGCATTTTTGGCTTCTCTAGGCTCGGGCCTAGTTCTAAATAACTAGTGGCCTCTCTTTAAAAAAAAAAGGATTATTTTTTTTTTTATAAAGAAAAAAAAGGGGGAAATTGAAAGAGGGGTTACAAATGGTAGCAGAGCGTGGTTCATTCTAGGGTTGAACCCTTGGGTCCTTTGGTGTGATGGGGCTTGCAAACTCGGAAATAGTTTGGAAAAAACATCAACTTCAGAAATATTTGAAAATGAAAATAGATAGATGCAATGGCAGGGTTGATATCGTATGTATGTATATATGTATTAGGCATGAATTATTGCTATGTGATTTGAATTGTAAACCTGGTGCCGCCACGTGGCATGCGTTGTAGTTGGTTTTTTGTTGTTGTTGCGACTGGACCTTACCGGAGATCGCGTGGGGATGGGCTCCCTTATTTATTGTATGGAAGTAATAGCGCGTGCGGTTAGCGGGTTGCGGTATGGCCCGACTGGAAGTCGGTACCGTCCGACTGAAATTTGTGCTAATGTCTTGGTTGAAATGTTATATGTTGTGGTAGGTGTTCGGTGGTGTGGATTGTATGTTGGTGTTAGTGTCTGATGTCGTTTCTTCCTTTGAGTCTGGCGACTGACGGAGAGTTAGTTCTGGAGCGGGTCAGGTTTTCGCAGCGCTAGGGAACCCGGGGGTCCTCTTGATGGAAGGATAGTACTCAAGGTTTTCCAGTTCAGTATTTGGTGTTTTCATGTTATTTATCGTTGTGTGTCGTGCGTGATAATTAGAGCGGTTGGCGGCATGAGTGGGATGAATCCCGACCTGTTTCTTAAACACGAGCTAGAGTTTGAAATTAAGTCCCGGGGTGGGAGGCCCCAAGGGGATGTCGCTTCCTTGAGGAACCAGTTAAGGGACGCCCTCTCCTCCGGAGGGGCGACGTCGATTGTGAAAATTACCGATGTGACAGCGGAGCTCGAGTTGTGCCAGGAGAAGTGGGGAGAGTTGCGGGAGGTGATGGAGGATTTGGAGTCGGCCCCGTCCAGCCTCAGGGCGAGGCAGAGAGTGCGTCAACGGGCGGAGCACCTGCAACATCGACTGGAGAACTTGTCCGCCCAAACTACGATCGCTGAAGTCAGCGCCACGCTGAAGTTGATCTCGGAACAGGTGGCGAAAGCGTTGCGGAATTTCGAGCCCGGGAAATCTCACCCTCCCGTGAGCTCTCCCCATCCTCCTGAGTTGGACATGGGGCAGACGCCGAGTCCGCCGGCTCAATTGCCGACGTTCTCGGGCGGGTCGAGCGTTTCGTATAACAAGTTACCTAATCCCCTTTCTTCCATTATCCAGCAACTTCCGGTCGTTGATGATCTGGATGTGGATAAGCTGATGGCATTTTTCAAAATTTTGTTCCAGCTGTCCGACTTCCCGGGGATGTCGGATGGCACCCTCCTCGAGCTCGTGTATCCCTACTGTCGGGGGTCCATGGCTGAGCGGGTCGCGTAAACTATAAGATGTGGCGGCAGTGTGACGTCTTTCCATCGGGGGGTGTTGGACGCATGCGTGCCTGGCCGATTGCGGGAGCAGCTGCAGCATAAGCATTGTTATCGGGTGCAAGCCCACGGGGAGAGTTTTGCTGAGTTTGCGCGTAGTATCCGTGAAGCTGTACGAATTTTAGGGTTGGGACTGCCCGAGGTTGAGGTGGTACAGATGATTGTCGAAGGGGTCACTCCCCAGGAGAGGTCGCGTTTGATTTTTGCCGAGCGACCACGTAGCTATGAAGACCTCGATAAGATGTGTGTGTTATCCTGGGCCATACAAGCGATTGATGAGTCCCGTGGGCCCGTAAGGGCTAGTCCGGGCGAGTTTCGAGCGGTGGAACGACGGGTCGTTCAGTCCCAACCCCGACCGGAAAGAACCACCGGCGATCGAGGTGGACCGTTGAGAGGCGTGGTTTGTTTTCGTTGTCGAAGACAGGGGCATGTTGCCCGCTATTGTACGGAGGGTGGTCTGCGTCCAACGCTTCCCCGAGGGTCCGGTCTTCAAAAAACTGAGTTGCCAGGGGAGGACAAGTCGGAGGTTGTCTTCCTCTCGTTTTAAGACTTTTCGGTGTTCAAGTGCCTCCAGGCCAAGGATAGGTCTTGACTCTTCTGATATCAAGGTCCTTGCTACTGTCCCGCAAAAGGCTTCTGTATGCCCCTTCCTGTCGCTCGAGGTAAAAAAGGGTCAACTCAGAGCGTTAGTTGACTCCGGTTCAGCCCGATCTATCATCTCATCTCGAGTATGTGCGGACCTTGAAAAGCAGGGCTTAATAAAAGGGTCGGATCGGTCGTCCGTAGTATGCTGGACTGCGTCACGGGAAATCCTGCCCATCTCCCGGGTGATTTCCTTCAAATTCAAGATCGATGGTTTTTCTTGGGTGTGGCCTTTTCTAGTTTCTCCGGCTCTGGGAGTTGATTGTATCGTTGGTGCCGATTTCATTGCTAAAAGTGGTCTCGTGTTGGACATCCATGGGCACCAATGTTATTTCAAATTTAATCGGGGAGTTGTTATTCCTTTCCTTGGATACCAGGGAGCTAAGGGAGGTATCCAAGAGGTAGCTTGTCCCGATTCTGCACGAGACCATCTCACTCCCGCCCAGCAGAAGGCCTTAGACCAACTGTGTGAGGAATTCCCCTCAGTGTTAACTCCTACTTTGGGACTCACACATTTATTGGAATATAAAATCCGTCTAACTGATTCCAAGATAGTGAGGTCACATCCGTATAAATTCGCCCCTCCGAAAATGGCCGTTCTAAGGGAAAAGGTTCAAGAGCTGTTAGAGCAAGGGGTCATTGAACCTTCCAATTCCAGTTATGCTAGTCCAGCGTTCCTGGTACCCAAGCCTGGGGGTAAGCACCGTATGGTGACTGATTACCGAAAATTGAACTCTAACATTGAGGTGGATTCGGTTCCCCTTCCGGATCTCCACTCGGCTTTTGACTGGTTTAGTGAGGCCAAATACTTCACCGTAATTGATCTCAATGCTGCATATCACCAAATCCCTTTATCCAAGGAAAGTAGACCTTACACCGCGTTCTGCGTCCCGTGGAATTTATACCAGTATACGCGGGTTCCTATGGGTCTGGCAGTGGGCGCCCAAACCCTCACGCGTCTGCTTGACCTGGTATTTCAGGATGTGAAATTTAAATTTATTTTCAATTATTTAGACGATTTGCTAGTATACAGCAAAACGTATGATGAACATCTATGTCATCTAAGGGAGGTGATGTGCAGGTTGAGAAACGCGGGCCTCACGGTTAATCCGGAGAAAGTGCGAATTGCACAAGAGAGTATATCATTTCTGGGGCATCTGGTCTCGCACCGAGGTGTTACCGTGGACCCTGAAAGGACACAGGGTATCCGGGATTTCCCCCGCCCAGGGATGCCAAGGGCATCGCTAGATTCGTGGGCATGGTTAATTTTTACAGAAGATTTATCCCTAACGCAGCAGAGATAGCTGCACCCTTAAACGAATTGAGAAAGAAGGGAGCTAAATTTGTGTGGGGTGAGAGTCAGCAGAAGGCCTTTGAAACTTTGAAGGAAGCTATCATCTCCCCACCGGTGCTACGGATGCCGGATTTTTCTCAGCCATTCATCCTGCAGACGGACGCGAGTTCGGTGGCGCTCGGGGCGGTTCTGTCCCAAGTCGTTGATGGTGCTAGGCAGCCCGTGGCCTTTATTTCCCGAACATTGACCCAGCAGGAAAGAAAGTCTTCAGAGTATGAGCTAGAGTGTTTAGCTGTTGTGTACGCTCTAGATAAGTTCAGGCGTTTTCTGGAACACGCTGAGTTCCTGCTCGAGACCGACAATCAGGCTTCTTGCTCCCTTGGCTTCTTGCTCATCCCCGGCAACTGGGTAAAATTGGTAGATGGGTGGTCAAGATCTCATCCTTTAAGTTCAAGGTGCAACACATTAGGGGAACTCAAAATGTAGTTGCAGATGCCTTGTCACGAATGTTTTCCCAGCCCAGTGAAGTCCAATCTGAGCAACCCTGTTCTGTTCTACTAGACTTTCCGTTAGCCTTCACTGATGTGTTACCCCATCAGTTGAACGATGAAGAGCTGGGTCCTATCATTCAGAATATAAAGGAGGGTAACGTACAGGCCCCTTACTTCTTGTCCAAGGGCGTCCTGTGTTGTAGAGAAAGAAAGGGACGTGCCCCTAAGATCGTGCTGCCTAGCAAGTTAGTGCCCATGGTCTTCAGTTATTATCATAATTCCCCAGTAGGAGGCCACAAGGGAATTTCGAAGACCATTTCCAGCATTAGAAGTCATTTCATCTGGAAGGGCATGGATAGGGACATCGCTACGAGGGTCAAGAGCTGTCATCTATGCGGCTTGAGTAAACCTGCGCAGAACACTAAGTTAGGGTTGTTGTCATCTGACGTGGCGAGCAGACCGATGGAGAAGTTATTCATCGACTACGTGGGACCTTTCCCTCGTAGCAAGTCAGGTAATTCTTACCTACTTGTCTGTGTGGATGCTTTTTCGAAGTTTGCCTGGCTACTGCCCTTACGGCAGGCAACGGCTCGTTTGACCATAAGCGCGCTCCAGAACCACATCTTTCAGCATTTCGGTATTCCGACCATCATTGTCTCCGACAATGGCCCCCAGTTCATTTCGGGTGAGTTCCGGCGGATGTGTTTCGCCAGCGGAATCAGACATGTAACCACTTCTCCGTATTACCCACAGCCGTCCCATGCGGAGAGATTCAATAGGAACCTCAGGTCCGCACTCATTGCTTATCACGCTGAGCAACAGACCACCTGGGACCAGAATCTGAAGTGGTTACAGCTAGCCTTTAATACGGCCCTGCATGACAGTCATAAGGCCGTTCCCTTTGAGATCATGTTTGGATTCTCGCCCGCACTCCCGTTGACTAATTTATGGAATATTGATGATCTTCTACCACGGGAGCCAGATAAATGGAACTGCAGAGAGATGGAGGGAGGCTCGGAAGAATTTGCTGCGAGCGCACGAGCGGGTCCGTCGACGATACAATCAGGGGCGAATTCCTAACCCCTTTCAGACCGGAGACTGGGTTTACTGTCAAAGCCATCCGATCAGCTCAGCTGTGGACAAAAGAGCCGCTAAGTTATGCTATCGTTGGTCGGAGCCATATCGTATCCTGGGGTTCGCGTCACCGGTGACGGCTCGGTTGGAAGAGCCGGGTGGTAATTCGAAGGAGATTACCACGCATATCTCCAAATTGAAACTATGTAGAAAAGGGTAAACGGACTGACAAGGGGGGGAACGATAGGTGGTCTCTGTGTGAGTAGGGATTTTGTCATTTTGAAAAGGTGTGCTCCGGGGGTGTTGTCGAGAATGCTAGGGTAGCGGGTAGATGTTCCCCACAGTCCCAGTGGTGTTCGTCTACTTCAGGGATGCGCCCCTGCCTGCGCGAGCCTTGGCTTTCTCCATTCGTCCTTATTTCCGGAGGGAGCCATGTCCTTACCTTTAGTCCCAGCCCATGACCTTCCAATCATCCTTGCCCTTTCCGATTTCCTAACCTTCCCCTTAAAAAAAAAAAAAAAAAAAAGAGTTGGAGTGAGGATAGTGAGCAACGAGGGGCGCCGGGTCGGTTGAGTACTCTGCGGTCCTCGTTGTTGACGACATGCCCTTGGAGCACACATGTAAAACTTATTTGTATACTAGGTAATTATCATATTGACAAGTAGCATTGCTTTGCGTCCGGTCGAGGGTTGGGAGCATTGCATCATGGAGACCATCATTTTCCCTTTTCCCTTGCCCCGTGCAGTGACGGTATTGTTGAAAATGAGTTTCATATTGGGGGAATCCCTCCCGTAAAAATATAGGGCAAGTGGCCCTGTTAACGTGGCATTAGTGTTCAAGCTTGAGTGGACAAGCCTCAGGAGGTCAGAACTCAGGGAGCTCCCGAACTTTTCTTTCGTCTTTTCTTCTCTGTCCCTTCTTGCTGTGGGCTGGCCCTGATCAGGTCAGCGCGCAACACCCGCACACTTACACATTACACGTCTGCTTTCATCTCTTTCGTTTTCCTTCTGAGCCTCTGTTCTCCTGAGAGCAAGTGCTGCTGGGTCGCCATGATCACCAAGTCCCCTAGCATCGTTTTGGAAGGGGGTGCACTCTACCCTCCCTGAGTTCAAGTGTGAGGCAACCAAATTGCCCTTTTGGAGTGGGGGTGTGCCGTGTTTTGGAAAAACTCGGCTGTTTTTTTTTAATGTTAACGAGAACGGGCAGCGTTGAATTGATTATTTAAGTATTAATGGCGCCCGTCTTGTTATGCTTCCGCCGTGCCGATCCGCGCGCGCTCTGGGTCTATAGCTTCGTAAAATTTTTCAGTAGTTGTAATAACCAGTCCACTATCAGCGTTCAACGTAGTAGCTCGTCTGTATTCGCCTGGCAGCTTCGACTTGGAATTTTACCTACTATATATAACTATGCCTAGATAAACGACTACGCGACTCTCCGGTAATTGTGTCTAAGGTATATTACTTACTGTTTAATAAAACTAAATTGTATTTTACTTAATATCAACGCTGATGCCGGGCGATATATTTGCATAGAGTCAGCACGTGGCGTGCATCAGGCTAATTTCTGTTTATTCATGTTTCAAATGTTAATGCTGGCTAACAGATAGTGTTTTACAGTTTTTGTGCCTGTTTATTTAATTCATTATATTAGAATGGGGCGTAAGTTAATTATTTTGTGATTTTGGTGAAATGAACGTACCTCACGAACCTGTTAAAGTTTGCTAGCTCATGTCGAAAGTAGAGTAAGTGATTAAGTGGTTGACGAAAAAGTTATGAATAACTATTTATTTGATTCAATGTTTAATATATTATATTTAAAATAATTTATTTAATTCAATGGGGTTTCAATGCATAAGTAAATTTTCTGGAGATTTTAAAATGGGCATGTAGTGAAGTGTGAGTTCAGCTGGGTGAATGGGGTATTGTGATTTATTGAACCTGTGAGTAATTACCCATATAATTGTGCAGGGTTCCCGAATTAGTCGTCAATCTGTCTCGCTCCAGCGGATGGCCGATCACCTGCCATCCATGAAGTAAATACAGTCACTTTCCGTTCAGCTGTCAGGACGAATGGACGGAGACACACTACAAGATCCTCAAGCCTTGTGCTGTATAACCAGGTGACATTTATGCCTTTTTAAAAATGTTTGTGGCCGCTACACCTTACATTGAGATATTTCGGAAATGCTCCAGTTTAGAACTTTGTTGTGCACAAGTCCAACGGGACATTTGGGGTTAAATATTATCTTTTCCTTTGTACTAATGCTTACGCCTCAGAGAATTTGTAAACTCAGCCAGGATCTTGCATCACCCGAATTGATGTTAGTTTTTTTACTGTAAATATGGGAGGCATTGACTGTCACTAAGTGATATTAGCGTTAAGTATGCATGCACGGGTGCCTCGGTACCTTGTTGGGGAATTTTCGTGGTTATATACATTTTCATTTAATTGGGTATGTGATTTAGCTATTTATTTAAAGGTTTGGGGGAGGTGCTTTACCTGTGGACGACACCTGTTGGTGCCGTTATTCACAGGTCCATAACATGTCATAGTTTGTTGGATCTAGTCCGGGCGCATGACCGTGCCTGAGGTCAAGTGGGTTCTTTATGAACACCTCAAGTATGTTTTATTAAATTAAATCCATAGATTCTGCTTTATGAAATTCATTTCAACTGTTTAAATAATTTTGTAACCACTAAACTTTTGCCATAGCCAGCACAAGAATTGTTAAGTTTTCTTTTTGATATTTCATAATAATACTTCACTGATAAATGTTAAAGAAATGTAAAACAAATCAATACCAGTTCTAAGTTATTTTTGGGTGGTTACGTTCCACTGATCTTGCTTGAAAATTTTTTTTGGTAAGAAAATAAAAGAAATGAGAATATGCATTTTATGCAACCGGGCAGCCATGTTGACCTCGTGATGGCACATTTATTATTATTTGGGGTACGAAATTGATATTTCCCTTTTATGCTTGGTACTTGAGTGCCGTTCTGACTATTTTGCCAATTTGACTTTGGCCTTTCACATACTTAGAATTTTTGGGGTGTTTCAACTCTGGTCTTTGTGACTTATTATTTGGTTTTGGGTTTGTTAATTGAGAAGTTTTAAGGTGGGTCGGGTACTTGATCTGATTAAGGTGGTTTGAGGGTGTTACGATGACAATATATATATGCTGTTAACCAGGTGGACATGGTGTGTGGTATTTATATGTAGATGTGTATATATATTTTTCTTATGTGTATCTATGTTAATTATATGTTGTGTGTCATGCCTTTATTTGATTGTTAGATTGTTTATACGTTGTTATGCATATATGTATATATATATATTGCAACTCTACTTATATGCGTTGTTGTTGTGTTGTGTTGTGTATGAGTACCTACCTGCTGTCCGATCTTGCGGTTTCTTCCGACTAGGGCGTGTGGATTTTGGATTTGAATTTCGCAAGTTGGTAATCTCAAATTTATAGCAACAACTCACAAAATAAGTTACTTTAAAAGGGAAGAGTTTTGTGGGACTGGTAGGCTGTGTCGTACAACAATAAAACAATGCAATATGGGGTAATAAAACGTTGTTTATTACTCCAATAACACACAAGATTAAAACGGTTATTATATTATCAATTATCTTACAGTCAAAACAATGAATCGATTTTGACTAATGTTTTTCAATTGGTTGATAATTGAAAAGGAGTTAAACTCGTTATTTGACAAGTTAATTGCTATTGAAAATTTAATTAATTAATTGATTTAATTTAATTAAATTGCTTTAACTAAATTGAATTTAAATGTTAATAAAAATAAAATATAAAAACTCTGAAGTTAATTTGAATATTTTCTAAAATAAATTAGGCGTGACAGTCTAGTTCACGTCATTTCATTTCTAGTGATTTGACTTCTGTTATACTGCAGTATGAGCTAATAATTAGATTGTTAGTTAAGATTTGTATAGCGCTTTTGTATTATTTCTATTGACTCTTAAATACAGCTTACTAATGACTTAGACTGCTATACAGATTATCACAATGAATTTATTCTTATTTACTAGAGTCTTTGATTTTTGTATGGCACCTGAATTGTTTAAATTACAATACTTTTAATTGAAAAATCAAGAAAATTTGATGTTGAAAAATAAATAAGTTGATTTTGCTTTCCTGTTATTGAAGTGGATAGTAGAGTTGCTCCAAATGGTCCCTCGCTGGTCCCGGTCCGATCTGCTAGAGATAGTAATCTGCTTGAAGCGTCCTGGATCCAGTCGTTGAGTTCAGAATTCGGCAACACTCTCCTCTCCTGTTGTTTGTTGAATATTTTAACGTCTACGGCTTTCTGCTGGAACTGGTTTATGTCCCTCGTCGATTCGCACGTCGCACGTCGCACGTCAGCGGGTGTGTGTGTGTGTGTTTCGTTCGAGTGGTAGCTCTGCTCGTCAGCTGTTCACCAATGATTTAGACGGCCTCTCTGTCGTATTCTTGAAGTCTGGTCTTGTAGTCTGGTGGATCTCTTGCGTGCTTATGATCACAGCTTGTAGTACACAATAAGCTTGGTTGTTGTAATGAAGAGTATCTGCACTTGACGCAATAATTACGAGTTGTACAGTTGATCTGTATTTACTGTGTTCGTAATTATGTGTGTTGACCACGTAGAGTCTTCTGATGAATCTTCACAACTATGGTTACGAGACGATCGAAGAATTACGTCCGTACTTCGCAAATACTGGCAGTAGAGTGATGGTTCAGCCCCAAAACACCGCGCTGGTCGGGATTTCGTCAAATGATTTGATTGGCTGACACGCTCTCCCTACTACACAAAATTTGAATTCCCTTGGTCCGTGAGAATGAAGTTAGATTCCCACAGACGGAGAATTAATATTATTACTAATATTATTAAACCCGGCGGAACTAATTTGTGGGTCGGATTTCCTGTGATAGTTTAATTTGGCAATATCTTGGTTGCAAACCAAGTTGTGCTAAATCTAAAATATACAATCTGTTGGAAATTATTATCTTTATAACATATTAAAAGCTCATTAATGTAGCTCTATTTTTACAGAAGTTATTCAATTAAATTAATTAACTCTTTTATTTGTTAATTATATTGGGTAAAATTTGCACACGTTATTATTAATATTTCGGCAAACATTTTGGCTATCTTGGATTTCGCCTTAATTTATTAGTTTCCGAGATATTAATAATTAACAGTTGGGGTGTGGCTCTTACTTCTACAGCGAGCTGATTACATAACGGCCACGTGTGCGTCGTTTTACAAAGCATTATTTCCATCGCTCCTACATACAAATGGAGTTTTGACTATTACAATTTATTCAAACATGATTCTAGTATACAGTTGACATATAACTCCAAATAATTAATATTTGGTGCTGTTATAATATATATATATATATATATATATATATATATCTTGTTTATGGTTTATGTGGCTTACTGGGAGGGTCGATACTATGCGCCATTCTTACATTATTTAGAAATAACGGTGTGCTGCTCAGTGATATCAAGGTCAATTATTTGGCGATGCCTATGTTTAATGTTGAATTATAATAACGATTTTGAGCTATTCTTATGAAGTGAAAGCACTTGTAATCCTAACTTAATTGTATGAAGATGCAGATATGTGCATATGTATACTATTGAACTCTATTAATGAATTTGATCTATTCTATGGATTGAGTAAGATTAACTTAATTATTTGAAGGCGCATATATCATATACTGGGGGAATTGATTTTACAAAAAAAAAGGCTCTAATAAATCTTGTTATTGTTGTCTTAAAGCAGAGTTTCATTTGCAAGTCCCGTCATACTGGACGCAGCGCATTTTTGGCTTCTCTAGGCTCGGGCATAGTTCTAAATAACTAGTGGCCTCTCTTTAAAAAAAAAAAAAAAAAAAAAAAAAAAAAAAAAAAAAAAAAAAATTGAAAGAGGGGTTACAAAATTACTTATATTTTAAAAGATACATTATTCACGGAAGACGAGCTTCCGCGTCACCTCTAGTTAAATGTTATCTGTCCATGTCCTGCCGCGTGATTCTTCAGTACTCTCTTAGTCGTGGTAGTCTTTCCAGTGGATGTCCTCGGAGTCAACTAATGATGAAGTGGATGTTATGGTGTCATCTAGCGTGAAGTCGTCCTGTTCCTCAGCAGTAGTGTAAATGCAGTTGAGGTCTTAGTCTTCATTATTCACAGTTATTCACATCACATATGTAATGGCACAGTAGTATTGGAGTTTACATATTCGTTTCACATTATGTTGGAATTACACTTAACTTGAACCATATTTTATTTTTTAATAGGAGATGTCACCTTACACACTTATTTTCTTCTTTCACATCTTTGTTTTAAAAAACACACTACATCTTAGTTACATAGATCTAGATCTCCACACTGTTAGTGGAAGCTAACAATCAAATGAAAAATGAAAAATAAACATTTTGTGCAGAGGGAGCCCCGCTTGGAGCTGTTTACAGTTTGAAAGTCGCATCATAAGTCCTACATTGTTACAACAGGAAAATTGTAACGACGCGGAGTGAATACTCCGCCATAATATAGTTCCAACTTTTAATTAGTAATACATTCTTACAGTTCTACAAAATAAACAATCGAGACTTTGCTTGTCTACAGAATTTATTACAACTATTACTAGTGACTTTGAATTATTAATTATTTACGTTATAGTTTACAGGTATTTTTTATTTAATGCCGGGTCGGTATGCAAGTTGGATTCGGTATACACAGGTCATAGCATGATAAATTTAATAAAGGGTTAACAGTTTTATTTTTGACTTTTGCTTTCTCAGTTTTAATTAATTATTTTAGTTAAATTCCCTTTTTAATTCTCATTACTATTATGAGTTAGTTCCGGGGTATTTGGTTTATAGTGCGATTTAATGGTTTTCACTAACTTCCCATTTTATATTTTTATTATTATTATTATTATTTTTTTTTTAAATTTAAATCGTACAGGGCTATTTCGTCGACCAACCAAGTCATCGTATCTTTCTGTGAAACCACTATTATCTTCATGCAGGAACTATCACGAACAATGAAGCAAAGCGCGGAAAAAATACTGTACAAAAAATCTTCCGAACGCTGTTAAATCAGCTGATCAACAACAGCGATCTTCGATTGAAACAGAAATTCCTTTTTTTCGGAATGTTGGACCTGTCTCGCTGTCGATATCTCCCTCTCCCCCTCTCGCACTTCTTGTACCCATTCTCTCCCTCACTCTTTCTTTGTCTGTCTGTATATGTGTGTGTCTCATTTCTACTCTTGTATGGCTGCGCGTGCGCGTGTGTGTCTATCTGTCTATCCATCTCTCTCTTGCTCCTTACTTCTGTCGCTTCCTGTCTCGTTTTTATATATCTTCTGTCTGTCTGTCTCTGCCTCTCTCTCTCTCTCTCTCTCTCTCTCTCTCTCTCTCTCTCTCTCTCTCTCTCTCTCTCTCTCTCTTTTCCATCTCTCTATCTTTTTACATTCTCGTACAGTAGTGAAAAATTCTGAGTCAAGCCAAACGTTCGCAGCTTTGATGTTCCGTTTCAAATCGGCAACACCATTATTGATGAAACAAAATCGCTTCATCTTGGTATCTAAAAATAATTGTATTATTTCATGAAGAAAGATGTAAAGAGAAAGAGAGAAAATGGGTGTGAGAGAAAGAGAGAGAAAAAGGGCGTGAGAGAAAGAGAGGGGGAACTCTAAACAAACTCTTCTGTGACCTGCCACTGAAATTGTGAGCTATCCAGTAACGGATCCCTTGGTTTGTAAACTTAATTTTGTTTTTATCTTCTAAACACACACACACACACACACACACAGAGTTTCCTGCATCTCTTGAGATGGCCTAATCATGCTAATCGTTTTCTTCTATTCTATCTATGATTTTTAACCTTAATTATTTTCTTGAAAACGATATAGGGAACGGGATAAAGTTTCGATAATCGACATCTCCTTGTACGGGCGTTCAGGTATGTAGTTTACTGTTTTTTTCTTCGTTTCCTATTGTGTATACACATTTCAGAGCTATACAACGACAATTCTTAGATTGAGATTGTATAGTATACACTTTTCGTTGAACTATCTCGTATCCAAGTCACGTACACGGATAAAATAAAATATTATTGCCAGTTTATCCGTCCTGCATCTTCGACTTTTCTTATGTACGTTTTGAGAAACGTACCTCATCTTCAGAATTTTACCACTACTTCGGAAATCGTTAAAATTTTAAGTTCAAATAAGAATACCACGTGTACGTAAAATCAGTTTCGTATAAATATAATACATTCCTTCCTCCTCCTTGTTATTATCCCTCACTTCCTCTTCCTCTTTTACCTCCCGCCCCTTCTCCTTTTCCTTTACCGATCACTGCTGCTGCTCCTCCTCTTCCTCTTCCTTCTGTTCCTTTCCCTCCTACTCCTACTTCTCCTAAAGCTTTACCTCCTCCACCTCCTCCTCCTGTATCACCTCGTGCTCCTTCTCCTTCTATTTCTTTACCACCTCCTCCTACTCCTTTTTCCGCCGCCTCCTCTTCCTCGTCGTCCTCCTCCTCCTCCAGTTCCTTTACCGCCGCCTCCTCCTCTCTATTCTCCTCTGCCTCATTTAGAAATCTCATTTCGGCTGCTAGAATACGACTGGCCTGCGATTTTCTTAAAGTCCAACTCTCATACCTATAGAGAAGAGTGGGGAGGGCCATTACCTTGTAGAACTTCTGGCGTGTTTCTTTCCTCGTTGATTTTGAAGTAAATGATATCGATGTTATTAGCCAGAAGATAGGGTATAGAATTGTGACGGATAGCAGGGCACCTTTATTCGCTAAAAATTCTGTTTGTTCAACGTAAATCAGAACTTATTGTATATAAGATGATAGTACAGTCTTACATATGGATGCGAAACTTGAACGTTTACAAAGAGGACTGAAGCATATTTGATGCTAAGTACCGAGGAAAAATGTTTTGGGGTCCAATAAGAGATAATGATGGATGCCGCGTCAAATTAGTCACGAATTGTAACAGTGGACAATTGATGACAATTTTTAGTAATAAAGAAATCGTGAATACTTTTGCATCACAGTTAAATCTAGGTATACTCTTTACAAATAAAATGGAAACACAAATTAAAATTACTTCTGTTAATCATAGCATCTCGTGTTGTTAAAATTATTTTTAACGGTATGCAAAATGATAATAGCCTAGATTTCAAATGTTTAAGAAACATTGTTTTTTTGTGTCAGTAGGCAACGATTTTAGAATCTATGATACAAAACATAAATAAAATTATGTTGGATGTTGTATGTTGGATGTTGGATGATGAATGCCAGATAAAGGGAAAGGCCAACAGGAAGCCGCTGGCAGGAAAACATCGGAGGAGATGCTGAGAAACTGGCAAGAGGGGGCAGGATGTTGAGATTACTTGACGAAAAGGTTACTGCAGGAGTTGAAGCCTCCTACTACGGGTTGTAGAAACACCGGAAGGAAGATAATAAAATTATAAAAATAACACGTATACATTTCGAAACAGAAACCAACACGCAAAGAGTAAATCACGGGGCGGGCAAATTGGTCATTTTATTTTATGCCTTTTTTCGTCATCTTCTCGGGTAAAAAATTTACACTGATGACCCAGAATGTACCTAAAGAACAGCAGTGTCGTGTTCGGTTATTGTTAACATTGTATCTCGGCAGTGGCTTGAACGAAACGGCGAGTGTAAAACAGAAGAACGTGAGGGAATATAAAAAGGAGGCAATGTGAGCGTGGTGTCTGAGAGGGTGGGAGAGAACAAGAGAGGAGGGAGAGAGAGAGAGAGAGAGAGAGAGAGAGAGAGAGAGAGAGAGAGAGAGAGAGGCCGACAGAGTCGGAAACCCAGAATGTGGCGAAACAGGAGAACCCTATTATTGTCATTTAATCTGTTTTATTAAAGTGAAACGGCCGAGATAAAACAGAATAACATAAAAAGACACGGAAGGAAAGAAGTTAAGAAGGGATCAGAGACAGACATAGAGAGAGAGAAAGAGAGAGAGAGAGAGAGAGGGAGGGAGAGAGGTAGAGAGGTAGATAGAAGAGAGAGACCCAGAATGTGTAAAAAAAACTACCAGTATCATATCATGCTTATTATATCTGTACTTTTTCAGCGAAACGGCGAAGTAAAAGAGAAAACGTGAACGGATATAGAGGAGGAAAGGGGAGGAGAGAGAAGAGACAGAGCATTAGGTAGACAGATATACAGGTATAGAGAGAGACAGTATGTAGCGTACCAGACACACAACACAGCCTGAAAAAAGGGAAAGAGAGAGAGAGAGAGAGAGAGAGAGAGAGAGAGAGAGAGAGAGAGAGAGAGAGAGAGAGAGAGAGAGAGAGAGAGAGAGAGAGAGACAGATAGACAGACAGACAGACAGACAGACAGACAGACAGACAGACATACAGATAGACAGACAGACAGACAGAAGACAGGCCCATATATTTGGCACCTGCAATGTGCCAAAAGAACAGCAGTATCCTATTATTATTGTATCGGTATATATATAGTTTTTTTTAGCGAAACGGCGAAGATAAAATTGTAAAATTGAGAAACGTGGACAGATATTCAGAGGGAGAAGCGATGAGAGAGAGGGGGGAGAGAGACAGGAGAGAAGCAGAGTAGGTACGATTAGGAAGGATCACGTTTATCCGAAACCCGTTCTACTGCAGAAGCACCGTTATCGATGTGGCGTGGCCGTGTTTATAACGACGCGTAGGACGGTTGTCAGTCGGTCGACGACCATCACCTCCACACACACCATGAGACGACCTCTTCACGCGGTAATCTTCTCCATGCTGCTGTTGCTCGCCGCTACGGTGCTGTCTGCGCCCCCCGGCGAAACCATTTCGTCAGCTTCTTCTTCTTCTTCCGAAGAGTCTGGTTCCGACGAACTGATCTACGACCAAAGGCAGAACGGAAGCGAAAACCTGAGAATCCAGATGAACGACGTGATGCTGATCGTGGCCCCCGCGGACGCCCTGCTTTCCGTTGCGGGCGCTTCGGACCTGCTGCAGTTCGGGGCCTCTTCTTCCCTGGACCGACCCGGCAAACTGTCCGGCCACGAATGTACCAGCGACAAGGCCAAATGTAAAAACGCCGTTAACAGGTATTGTTGTAAGTTACTTTAACACACACACACACACACACACACACACACACACACACACACACACACACACACATAAAATAAATTTTTATATGATAATATTTATTATATTTTTGTATGGATGTGATATTCTTGTTTAGGGTCAGCTTTGGATTTGAATCGTTTTTATTTTCTCTAAAGGGGGTTTTCCGACGTTTCAGCAGATTCGTCTCAGTAGTCTTCAGACTCTTTTGACTCCCTCCTCGATGTTTTACGATTGACGCACATTTGTGAGTCTTAAAAATCTCCTCAGTGAAGACAAACAATACGATTGTGCTCAATAAGAAACAACATCACATCATTTTGTGTGTGTGTGTGTGTGTGTGTGTGTGTGTGTGTGTGTGTGCACGCGCGCACGGGTGTGAGAAAGAGCGAGAAAGAGAGAGTGAGATGTTATTTACAACAATTCAAATACAAGATTTTATTTTATTTCGTTTTACTTGGCCCAATATTGATATTTAGTTGAAACAACTTACGTTCTCATCGTCAGAGGAATGTTTTAGAATTGAAACTTTTGTTTGCTTATATAGTTGCCAACGTTTAGTGTTGATCAGCTAATTTAATATATGTACGTTGGTTATGCTAAAGTGGTTTCTTTTCATCTAATATATTACTAAACATCGTGATATTAAATGTTTTAGTATGAATTATTTAACAACAGTTCTACACTTTTAAAGTGATCCATCATATTTTGAAATAATTAGAATTTGTCAGTCAATAAATAAAATAATATTTTTAAATTAAAAAAGTGTACAGACCTTCCAAAATTTTATCACTTTTGGATATACCGGTAGTCTATTTTAAATTAAATTTACGTTATTTATATTAAAAATGTAAGAACTTGAAATAAAAAATGTGAAATACACACACACACCTATATATAGGCCTATGTGGCTGTTTCTGTATGGATAAATGTTTCTCACAGTTATGATTGTTACAATAATAATATTTTTCTAACATATGCGTACATTACGTTGCTTTGCATGCAATGCAGGACAGCACAAGGGAAACCAAAATAATATGACTGCAGAAGTCTATTATTACGATATTATTATTATCATCATCATGATCATTATTGTGTGTGTGTATGTGTGTGTGCAGTGCCGGATTTAAGATTATTGAGGCCCTAGGCCAAGTTTTCTTAGCCCCCCCCCCCCCGGCTGGGACTTTGAAGTAATATATATGGTGCAGAAGTAATTTGATGTCAGATTAATACTATCAAATTTAAAACCAGTAGGCTACTATAAAAAAGCATGCTTTCATTTAGCAAACTTTTTCAAAATATTAAGAACCATGCAAAAGAATTAAGCAAATTAATTTATTTTTAAGTAGAGTAACTAAACTAAGCCTATTCAGAAATTTAACATAAAAAATTTCTTTTTTATTGTCTAGGTATAACACTTTAATTTTTTTCTTATATTTTTTATAAAATTAAAAAATTGGTCTAGCTTTCCATTTGGATTATTTACAAAAATTGATCTTTTAATTTCAAAAAATCATACTTAAATAAATCAAAGTGCCTCCTACTATTATAAAAATACTTCTGGTAAAAAAAATCTGTAGATTGCGGCCGCCTCTGAGCTCCTAGTGGGAAATCCGGCACTGTGTGTGTAGTCACACTGTAACTCTTGAATGTCTTGTAGTTTTTATTGTGTAGGTAATAACTGTGAACATGATTATTTTCTAAAACAAGAAACACATTTTTTATAACCTGAGGTTGGCCGTTTCACTGTTTTTTGTGAAACGTAATGCCATTTGTTGTAATTTTCATATTCCCTTGAGAAGATGAGATTGTATAATTATTATATTTGAATTCCAAGAAACTGACGAGTTACAATGTGACAACATTGACACGCGCGCGCGCGCGCACACACACACACACACGCGCGCACACACATAATAATAAATGGGCGTGAGTAATTGTTTTCTACCAGACGCTTCAATTTTTCTTTCGGCCGACAATTCTCTTAGTATTTTCCTCCCTTTGTGTAATTTTCAATTTTACTTTTCCGATTTATAACTAAATATTTTGCTGCGTGAAGGCATTCTACTTTTATAACTATACATTATAATTTTCTTGGAGAGATCAAAATGGTTAAGCTTCAACATTCAAACTTTGTGTCCTTGTCTATACTGTTGTTTTGTATTACTTCACCAAGATACCTAAATTTGTTAAATTATACGTTTCCGTTATTGTATATTATTTGCGTTAATTGTGTATTGTATATTATGTATTTAATATACCGTATTTTCGCGTGTATAATGCGCCCTCGTGTATAAGGCGCATCCGTATCAGTGATGACTAACAGTTCAACAAATTTATTAGGACATAAAAAGTATTGTTATATTATTTGAATATTATATAGTGCAGAGAAAGTGTTTTATAGAAAATCATAGAAAAAATGTAGTCACCATGCCTATTTATTTGTAAACACAGAACAGGAATAGTAAAATCATATAAAATTTAAAACAACTTAACACACAACTCATAGTTTTTGTTTAGTTTGTTATGTTTTTAGTTTTTTGCTAGCACATAATATTTGCAATTATTAACATTCTTCAGCTCTTTCTGAAGAAGGCAGTATTGAATTAATCTCCTCTGCTGATTCTTATGATGCACCTTTGTTTGTCGTGTCCTGATGATTTGACTGGCACAGATTTCGCACCTTTTCATCAGTACTCGTAGCCATTGGCATATCGCAAAAGACAAAACACTGGTATGCATTCCCAATTTGAGACGAATCGAAATTGTTCGTACGCCTCGTTTGCACAATAAATCGATGGAATTCGATAATTTTATTTTCGTACTCTCGAGGTAAACGTTGAGCCAGAGTAGTTCTTCTTCTAACCGAAAGACCGTGTCTGCGAAGAAATCGTACACACCAACCAAGGCTATTTCAAGCGACTTCCTAGCTTGAATTCTGCACCATTTCACTATTAATGGCGAAAGCCCCGATCCTTTTTTCTTTTATAAACTCGACTAGGTGCTTTTCTACTTCTGGAAACTTAGCTTTTATGACAACAGAAAGAACGCTGATTACGACTAGTAACACTTAATTTTCCATCTTGTTTTTTCACCCCCAAACATTAGATTCCGCTACATCAAATTGCGCGATTACCATTTCCTTTTGTGAATGTTATTATGGATAATTTAAACTGAGTCCCATGGGACGACAGAGGTGTTCTTCCAGTCATTATGAATATTCAGTCTGTTTCTTCACAACATACGCAATACTGGTAATGAACTAGCGTAGAAACAACAGACTAACGACGACGAACATGTACAGTAACAGAATGCTATAACACAGTTCTGTTCTGAGTCTACGACATGAACATTTGACTGATGGAGAAGGGGTAAAAACTGCGAACCAAATTACCGGTGAGTTTCATTTTACTAGACTCAAGCCTGCCAGTGTTAGGCGACGTTTCGGACTCTCCCACACACAATCTGACCATATATTGCAGATCGACAGTTTAGCACGTAAATTATATTATTCGTGTATAATAAGAACCCACTTTTTTAGGAAGAAAATCCGAGGAAAAGTGCGCATTATACACGAGAAAATTCGGTATGTACCGAAAATAGAATTGTAGTTCTACATTTAAAAGGTACCCTCTTGGTAGGCGATACTGACTGTACTGTGCGTTAGCCCAACTGAAATGGAGACGTTCAGTTAAAATTCTGTTCAGACGATTCGTTTGCCCGACGACTAGTAGATATTTGACCAATTTTATCCAAGTTGCTGGACCCAGTCGCTTCAATAACACCTACTGTAAAGGTCGCCGCGTTAGAGTTTATAATCAGTATTTTTATGTTTACGTTTAAACGAAAACAGGTGTGGAGACATGTGAACGTGGGAACGTGGGACTCAAATGTAAATAAACATTCCAAATGTTTGTGTCCACAGGTCAAGGCTGAGGCTGTCCAACCTGCTGCTACCGTTTATCAACCGAGCCCACAACTGAGACGTCCTCTCGCTACTATTGTACTGTAATGTATATATTATACTAAAGCAAATAAATGTTTTATTTATCGTTTCGTACCTGACTGTGTGGGCCTCACATTCTTTTTACTTAACGGACGAGGGAGCGAACTGTTAGAATATTCAGTGCGGAGGAAGGCGACGAGTGGCTAAACAAACCCTGCAAGTAATATGTACCTCGCACTTATGGGGTCCCGCGCTCACTACGTAAGGAAGAAAGTGAGTAGAGGGAGAGAGAGAGAGAGAGAGAGAGAGAGAGAGAGAGAGAGAGAGTGAAAGGATAGTGAGAAAGTGACCAGACGTATTTCTTATTTTCAATTAAAGTAAATTTGTTTTTTAAACTTATTTACAATTATTTTATCGATGCGCTCATTTTTAATCATTACTTTATCAGAGCGCACTTTAAAAATGATTAATTGCATGTTTAGATCAATTAATTGCATGTTTAGATCAATAATTTTTAAAATACTCGATTAAAAAGAGAATATTGAGCATTCACTATTATTTCACCTGCATCTCGCACATTAAAATTATTATATAAATACACATATTACGTACACGCACGAACACAAAAACAATATACACTACACGCTCGTTTTTATAACATACACTATATACGCGAAATTTTACTAAAACCTATAGTGTAGAGTGATGATCATCTAATATAAGACGACAGTAAAGAAAGCATTTCTTAGAAATATATAATAATATAAAAATAAAAAATGTAGGCTAATATAATAACTGGAGTCTCATTGGTTTCCTTCTGTTTATTTACTAGGACATATTTTTATTCTAGAAATGCTTAGGAATATACAATAGTCAATATGCATAATTATAATAATGAGAAAAATATTTAGTAGGCCTAAATGTATCACGTAGGCCTAACTTACGTTTCTAGGTTATGTATACACACTATAAACATCCACATTATACACACTATAAACATTAATATTCACTATAATACACTAACAAAATACAAAGTAATAAACAATTATTATACAAACTGGATAGAATAAATAAATTTTATAAACTTCAAAACACGAAAGATTTACTAAAAATTTGACGTAAACAACATCGAGTACTGTCAGCTGTCAACCTACCAAAATTTCACAAAGAAAACAGTGTAAAATCGGCCGCGGGGCGTGAATAGACGAAGCGTCGTGCAAACGTAGTGGGGACCGCGGTGGGCAGCAGAGATTAACATTCGATTCTAGTAATTGGAAGCGTTTGGTACTGGTACTATTAAAAGACAGTATATTATACGGCATAACGACGATACATGCGAAATACAAATTTCTCCGACTCGTGGCGCCCCCCCTGACGCGGCGCCCGGGGCAGCTTGCCCCCCCCCCCCAGGGACGGCCCTGGTGGGTCCTATGAAGAAATGAAGAATATCGCAAGGGATAGAGTGACGTGGCTACAGCGACAAGGCATTGCCTTTAGGAGTTAAAAAAGTTCCACTGATATGGTAAAAAGTCTCTACTTTTTTATCGACATCTACTTCTCCCACGTAAGACAAGTCACATCCAAGGAATCTAAATGAACGCAATTGCTCAATGAGTCGATCATTCACAACCAGCTTACATCTGACAGGAAAGCAACCTCGAAAAGCCGTGGACTTGTATGACACCAGAGAATTCCAAACTATACGTGTGAATTATTTGATGCAATTCATAAAGAGATTTCTGCAGACTGCCTTCATGTCTGGTTACAAAAATGTAATTTCTACTATGTGTGTTTTTTTTTAATTTTTTTGGCTCAGAGCTACGGGAGTGGCTACTGATTTAGTACCTGTCATAATTCATCACCCGTTCACGTACCAGTGTCGGTGACGCGTGATAATATTCTGTTAATACATGAACGGTCTCACCGCCCGCCGCCCGTTTATACCGTAGCGTCTTTTGTTTGGTGAAATTTCGACCCAAAACGGAAGGATGTGGAGAAAGTCATACACCGATGATTTTACTCATACAGTACTAGGAAATCTTTCCTTTTACTCCATTCTTCTTTTTTCATGTTACATATTTATAGTCGTCACCATCATCATCATCATCTTCAACAAGAATTAATCTAAAAATAATTTATTCTCGTCCCAAGTAGATCCCAGACTAGAGCTGGTCACTCCAACGCTTCTTCAGACGTCCCACACCTCTCCGTCCTTTCAGCTTATAATTCAATAGTTGTTTGGGGATGCGGCAGGCATCCATTCGGTTAAGATGTTCCACCGTTTTAGATAATATTGGACAATCTTATCAAGTATACTCATAATATTCAGTTCCTGCCGTTCATCTACATTTCGTTTGCGCGTTCGATCCGTCAGGTTATATCTTGCTTGTGAGAGTTTAGTAACGCGTTATGTCCCGTGGGTATGTTACTAGAATATCTCAGGGTAAGACGACAGTAGGGCTGCCATCCTCTGGCTTAATGTCCAGCCCGACTTTCCGCGTGGATTGTCTCCCATTATTACCAAAGGGGTGGGAGGCAAAAATGTGAGGGGGTGAAAATTGTTAAAAATCGCAAAAGTCCATGTAGGGTATCAAATTAAAGGTAATTTAAACCATAGTCTTAATACAGTGTAATTTTTGAACGTTTCAAAACTTTTGGACATCAGGGTCCAAAAGGTGGCTGAAACGTTTGTTAAAAATTACAAAAATTCGTGAGGAAACCAAATTAAAGTCCATTTAAACCACAACTTAAAATCAGCGATAATTTTTTTAAATTTCAAAGTTTTTGGAATTTAGGTCTCCAAAAAAATGGGTAAAAATTTTGATAAAATGGCAAAATTCATGTGGGGTATCAAATTGAAGAGAATATTAACTAATAACTAATGTAGTGTTACGTTTTGAAAATTTCAAAATTTTGGCACACCAGAGCCTAAAAAAAGAGAAAAAATGTGAAAAAATTGTGAAAATCCAGAAGCATGTTAGACTGAAATGAATTGTAACCCAGATCCGAATTTCGAATTTTTAGTGTTTATTGTAAGATTTGTTGAGCACAATTGTTATATTAGGTCTACTAAAGAAATAGTAGAGAAATCGTGATTATTGTATTTTTTTCATTATTGAAAAACCATCTAATATCGAAATTTATGAGATAAATGTACTTCATTTAAAATAGTGAACGAGTTCTACGGCTCAGGGAGTATACTAATTTAAAAATGTATCAAAAATATGTTAAGGTTAACCGAAGATAATTACGGTGAGCATCGGTGTTGCTTCTCGATAGTCAGTCTCTTCTTCCTTGGACTTCCATGGTTTCGCTTTGGCCTGTAAGCTGCCTAGAATTAAATGTCAGCTCAGAAATCTAGGCGTGTAATTAAATAGTTGCTCATTCTTTGCACTAGCTCCTTCCAATTTAATGTGTTCTCCTGGATCTTATCCATTAGTTACCTCACGTTAAGTTCGGTCCTTATCCCATCGTGTCGTATGCGGTCCAGAGCAACTTTAATTCCGCTGGCTGGATTACTCCTCACATCTTCTCTGTCTGTCTGTCTATCTGTTTTGCGTGTGTGTACTCACGATAGCTTTCGCATGCCAGATAAACCCTTACTCTACAGAGAGACAGACAGACAGTGTGACGATTTAATAAGCCTAAATCCCACAAAAATAAAAAAAAATTGTATTATACTAATATTGGCTTTAATAAGGTACGAATGAACCCTTCTCCATGCCCCAAACCGGTAGTAACCTTCCGATTTGCCAAAGTAGCAGTTAATAAAATTAGATTTGAAAAACTAAATAAATCCGTAACTACCCCTCGTCACATAAAAGAGTAATAAAAGTAAAGAGCGATGTCATTAAGTTGTAAGCGAATTAAAGCAATATAATTAATAATAAGTGAGAACTACTTTTCGCGCTGATAAACTACCCGCGCGCGGACAGCCTCTTCACCCCTATAGTAAATTAGTTCAGTTGTATCTCAGACGCCGCTGCTGATACAGCGTACAAAAGTATGTAGTCAATATAAAACCTGTAAACGAGGAGAAGCTTGTGTGAGATAGCCGGATGATGTAAAAATGTCGTAAATGACGTGAGCGTATGACAATGACATCTCTGTAACGAACTAACATCACCTAACTGTGATGTTAAACTTTTAACATGTAACTGTTAACTGTAAGTAATATGTGCGGTACAACAATGTGAACACCAGTGAAAGTTACAACCCAAAACCTACCACAAGCATCTACAGACCCGACAGACGACTCATCTTTAGGAATGACAGCAGATTTTACCAAAACACGATAGACAGAAGATCTCCAAAACACCCTGCACAACCGATAGAAGCGCCGATTCGCCGACGATGTTACACTCAGGTGACACGGAAGTTCAACTTCCGTGGTTCAGAACTTAACTTAAAATAATACATGATAGATACTTAATTAACAAATGAAAGTAAAGTAAAACATGAAAGACTGACTTAATTACCATAAAATTGTAATTTCATGCTTAGTAATAATATGTGTTAAGTTTAATGCTTTTATGAATATAACACGTTAAAGTTAAATAAGCCCATTCTTCAGATGGCACAAAATAAAGATTATAATTTTAATATCATATACTGAAACAAAATACTCGGATCCGAGGGCAGTAAAAGCTATGTTAACTCATTAATTAATCTAATTCTATTTGTACAAGAGGTGCAAATGTTTTTACTTTTAATATACTCATTGCTAAATTTTTCGGAGATGTTAAAACATTATGTAATAAAGAGATGTCATGGTCCAAAAAGGTGAGTGAATAAATCTACAAACCCCTATCAATATCCCTCAATTCACGGGATCCTATTTAACATTTGTTTACATTCCAGTTAATTATGAGTTTGTTAAGATTATGGCAGCCTGTTTAATTGACCTGAGCCAATTAACCAGGTTCCCGATATTATAACGACGAGACGTTATAACAGAGCCTCGGAATGCTCAAAAAAACAGTCGTATCATATGATGCCTCTTGGTACCTAAGGCTGTCACGGCCGGGCGGCGTCAACTCTGATGAAGTCTGGTTGACTTCCCTCCGGGCTATTAGGCCGCAACTCACTACTGCCGCATAGAACAGAGGTTTCGGCCCCAACCGTTCAAGGCCATGCTCAGTGTAAAACGACTCGAACAACTGGTACGGATCTTCATCAGTTAACCACCACAGTACTGTGGCAAAAGATGATACATTTATTCTACAATTATAATTGTTCTTTTGCCACAGTACTTTGGTTAACTGGTGAAGATCCGTGGCAGTTATTGAGTCGTTTTACACTGGTGATGGCTTCCAACGGTGGGGCCGAAACCTCTGTTCTATGCGGCAGTAGTGAGTCGCGGAGGGAAGTCAATCAGATATCATGCTTATTATATCTGTACTCTTTCAGCGGAATAGCGATGTAAAACAGAAAACATGAACGGAAATTGTGAGCGAAAGCGGGAGAAGAAAAAGTGAGTTGGGTAGTCAGATATGCAGGTATATAAGGATATCTGACAGGGGCAACGAGTGGTGAACACACACACACAGCGTGAGAAAGAGAGAGAAGGGGGAATCGACAAACACAGACAAACCTACAGTGTGTCAAAAGTACAGAAGTATCCTGTAATTATTCTATCGGTTTTTTTATTGAGCTAAGCGACGAAGATACAATAGAAAAATGTGACCGGATATAAACCGGAGAAGGAAGGGATGAGAGAGAGAGAGAGAGAGAGAGAGAGAGAGAGAGAGAGAGAGAGAGAGAGAGAGAGAGAGAGAGAGAGAGAGAGAGAGAGACCACGTGATAAAGGGATCACGTTGTAAAACTGTGAGAAAATTCCGTAATTGTCCGTAAGACTGTGTAAAGTGTCCGTAATTAAAAATCAAACACATGCGCTAGTACACTTTACCTGTTAAACTCCGGAAAATAACATTAGTAGAAACAAAAACTAACACAAAATCTGGAATCTTCCATCAACGAGAACAGTCAGAGAACTTCTGACGGGAACATACGTGTCGGCAACTTTGGTTTTTAACGTTTGTAAATCTTGGGTCCAAAACACCTATCCCTTCTTATCTTTCCAACTTCCAATCAGTAAGTAAATGAAAAATGGAGGAAAAGCCAAAAGGTGGTAATCAATAAGAGTTACAAAGGAGTTCCTGAATAGAATTCAAAGGTGAAAGAAGAAGTCAATGTGTGTCATTCTCATGACACATGAGACTATGAGAGTGCCAACCAGGCGCAGATCCATGGTGGAGGTGGAATGGAGGGAAATCCCCCCAAATGGTCACTTTAGACGAAATTTATTAGTCGTATTGTCACTGTAGAATGTTTTTGTGATTGTAAATATGATACAATATTCACTTCACCTTATGCATTTTCACGGTTTTACTCAAAAATTACTTTAAATTGTAACTATACCTTAACAGCATATTCATTTTTGATTGATGCATAACTTGAGCAGTATTGAGCATTATGATTGAGCAGTATGTATTTTAAACTGTAAGTGAATATTATTTAAATAACAATGAACTGACAAACACAGATATGATATTGAATTTGTACGTTAATAAACATAGTATGGTATGTTGATAACAACACACTCTATTTTTATCTTCACTCATCCTATCACTCTTATACTTTAGACCATTAAAGAATGGTCCAACTTTTCATATTTCCCTCCCAAAAAGTCAACACTCACCCCCCTTCAAAATTGCTTGCTGGGTTCGCCCCTGGTGCCAGCCAACAGCATGGACACCACAACCAAGTGTAAGAAAAATTATTCGAAATACTTAAAAATTTTCAAAATGAGTTACTCCTTTGCAACATTAGATACAATAACTTTGATATAACATAAGATATATATCTTCGATACAAAGAATAAGATATAACTTTGAACTGTATCAAATGTATAAAGAACCATCGCTAACACAATACATAAAACTACAGCGTCTAAGGTGGGCTGGTCATGTAGCCAGGATGGGTGAAGACAGAATACCACGAAAACTATTGAATACTAGAATCCACGGAAAAAGACCAGTGGGAAGACCGAGGAGAAGACGGGAAGACGAGGTGGATGAAGATGCGAAAGAAATACTGAAAGTGCGTTCCTGAAGGAGGATGGCTACCGACAGAAGAGAATGGGGGGGGAAATTGAAGGAGGCCAGGGCTCAACAAGGGCTGTAGTGCCATAGGAGAGAGAGAGAGAGAGAGAGAGAGAAAGATTACAAAAAAAAACATTATTTAAAACTATTTTATGTAGTTCTCAAATTATGTGCTAAATTACATACAAGTGAAAAACGTTAAGTATAATAAAAGGAATAGTAGAAATAGATTTAAGAAGTTTAAAATATTGTTGGAATTTCACTTACTCTGTAATTATTCATAATACTATATTTCTGTTTCAAATAAGGAAAATATTATTATTATATTTCCTGCTAAGTTTAGATCCAATTAATAATTCAAAGAAATCCTCTCACAAGCAAGGCGAGGTATTTTTTAAAACCCCCAAACCATCATCGTCTTCATCGGAAACCCGTTCTACTGCAGAAGCACCGTTATCGGTATGACGTAGCCTCTTAGTCGTTTATAACAACGTGTAGGTCAGTTGCCAGTCGATCGACGACCACCACCTCCACACCATGGGACGACCTCTTCACGCTGTCGTCTTCTCCACGCTGCTGCTGTTGCTCGCCGCCACGGTGCTCTCGGCGCCGTCCAGCGAAACCTCTTCGTCTTCGTCTTCTTCTTCAGAAGAAGAGTCTGGTTCCGAGGAGGCTGGTCCCGAAGAGCTGATTTACAACCAAAAGCAGGTGGGTAGGCAGAACCTGAGGATCCAGTTGAGCGACGTGATGCTGATCGTGGCCCCCGCGGACTCACTGTTGTCCGTCGCGGGCGCTTCGGACCTGCTGCAGTTAGGAGCGTCTTCTTCCCTTACGCGACCCGACAAACTGTCCGGCCACGATTGTACTACCAGCGACAAGGGCAGATGTAAAAACACCGTTACGAGGTATTGTTGTGTTATATTACCACACACATACACAAATATTATATACGAAATTATAGGCTACTATTTGCAGAAGAAACAAATTGAATAACATCACAAATTTATATAACCACTGCAAGAAACGACGAGTTACTTATATAGAAAATATATAATATTATATAATATATATATATATATATATATATATATATATATTTAGTATTTATAATGAAATTACCTCAAGATACTTTTTTTTTATTCGTGGAAGGCTGAGAATGAGAACACAATGGTTCTCCAAACATGTTCCTAATAAGGAAAAAAAATATATCGAGGTAATTTCATTATAAATACTAAATATATTATATATATCAAGAAACGGACTGTAGCAAAAAGTGTTTGAAATACAGTAATAACACACACGCGCGGGCGCGGGCGCGCACACGCACGCACGCACACTTAAAATATACTTAGATTTTCTTGTTGGTTTGGTAGTGTTGTATTGGGTTGGCTTTCTTTTCAATCAAGCCTGTTTCCTCCAAAGGAAGTTTTTCGACATTTTTAGAAGATTCGTTTTACGTTAGACACACTTATGTTTGTGGGTCGCAAAAATCTCTTCGGTGAAAACAGGCTGATTTCCAAAGGTGACTCAACACCAATTCTTGTGCTTGTGTGATTTTGTTTAGGAAGTTTTCAGGTACAAGTATGTACTTATTTTGTTTACTTGTTAATATTCATATTTCGTCGAAAAAACTCCTGCTCAACATCATCAGACCCTTTGTTTACAATTGAAATATTTGCTTGTTTGTCTGCTAGTATAGTTGCTACCACAATACCATATTGTAAATACCATGGTGGCTACTATTAAGTGTTGGTCAGATAATTAAATAGTATGTATGATATACATACACACACACACACACACACACAAACGTACTTTATATGCTAAGGTAGTTTACTTTTACGTAACACAACATTCATTATCCTAAAATTAAATGTTTAGTATGAATTATATAAATGGGTTTACACTTTTACGGGGATCATCATATTTTGAAATAATTTGAATTTATTTTCATCTATTAACAAATTATTATTTTTAAATTGAAAACTGTACAAACTTTTTAAAATATTTAGTTTTCACTTTTGGATACAGCTACGTTATTTATTGTACACCGTTTCGACAGTTTTAATTACGGTTGTCTTCAGAAATATAAATGTACACAGAAATAGTTAAATAAATTTGAAATAAAATTTATAAATAAATTAGTTAATTAAATAATTTCAAATATGGTTAACGATATCTTTTTACATTTATATTTGTGAAGACGACAGCAATGAAAATTGTCTAAACAGTGTAAAACAAATTTATTAATATATACTGTTGTTAAAAAAATATATATAAAAAAATTGTTTATTATTAATACTTATAAAAGCAATAAAAGCAAGAATAACGTGAGCAATTAAGAATATTTTATATATGATTGCGTTTCCGTATGGTAACTCTGCGCGCGCGCACGCGCGCGTGTGTGTTTGGTGAATAGAGAGAGAGGGAGTGAGTGTGTGTGACAGAGAGAGAGAGAGAGAGAGAGAGAGAGAGAGAGAGAGAGAGAGAGAGAGAGAGAGAACTATTTCAGTGTGTGTGATAAAGTCTTTAATGTTTCTTGCAATTAACTTATAGTTGATACAATAGTACAAAGTATACTTCTTATGCAAGCGTGTCTTTATTGTTGTCTCTATAAGACAAGACAAGTCGAGGAAAACAATACGTATAATACCGTATGTAAGCAGAAGAAATGTACTATAATTGTGTCATAATTTTTATTATATTCTATTATTTTATGTGCGTACGTGAGATTTTTGTCAGACTGTAAGTCTTGAATATCTTGTAGTTTCTATTTACATGTTATAATTGTCAGTGGCTTATTTACGAGGAGAACGAACGGCACCGGACCCCCCCCCCCCAGAAGGTCGAAAAAGTTGACAAATTTCGTTAATCTCTTAATTTTTAGGCTGCTTTATTATTTTTCTGTACACTGTGTACAGTTATTTTTATTATCAGCTGTGTACTCTAATATAGTAGTAAATCTTTTTTAAATATACAAACAGGCTTATTACACACCATTATATTTTACGTTTGGAATGTGAAATAAGCTACAGAAAAATCGATTCAGTCATTAAGTGTCTTGTAAAAAATGTCTCAATAAGGCGTATTTTTATTGTGCGATTACCGTTTAATTTAATGGGACTCATTTCAGTCCTTTAAAGATAGTAATGTTCATTAGTCTTTTTTTTTTAGACGAATCGATCCCGGACCACCCAAGGTAAAAATCTAGATACGCCACTGATAATTCTGAATATAATTATTTTCTTGAAGAAGTAACAAGTTTACTTATTTGCTTGATGTACTGAAACCTGTTTGTATTTTTTGTGAAACGTAATGCCGTGCGCTGCATTATTTACATGCAATATTTACATAAGAAAAAGAGATTAGTTTTTTTATAATTATTATATTTGAATTCCACGAAACTGACGAGTTACAATTTGACGACACTGATACAAAAAAACAGACACACCACACATATCCACGTAATAATAAATGTGATCGTGTGAATATGGTTGAACGAAATGTGCTGCATTTATAAAAGCGTGTAACCGGACATAATCAATCATTTTTTCTTTTACCAGTTTTACAGGTTCTTTATGGCGTGGTTGTAGTTGCTTTTTACACACGCACGAACGAGCCCGTGAGCGCGCACACGATTTTTATAAGAATAAACGAGTTATATGTCATGTCACATGTTTGAATAGAAAGGTTATAAATTAGATTTCCCAATCGTAAAACCATGATGTGTTAACAGCATTCCATTATAATCTATGTATCTCTATTTAATCTAATAATCTCATTGCTTATTTGCTTTCCATCTGGGCATGTTAAAAAAAATAAACGGTTTCGCTTTCTTATTAGTTGTTGCTTACCATACCAGGGAGTATGCCTCTTGCCTACTAACTAGGTGACCCACGTTCGACTCCCGAGCGTACTATAATATCTAGCCGCGTTTTGCAGCCCCACCCCCACCTAGTCAACCTAGTCACCCCTGTAGAAATGAGTGCCTAGGATAACACCTTGGAGTAACAATGGGCGGCCGAGGCGTAGTGCTACCCACACTGTCTTTCTTTGTAAGACTAACGGTTTACTTAGGAAGGCTGACCAATTTGTCTAAGACATAATCCGGGACATTTTTTAGAGAACGCGTTTATTACCTTGAAAACAATAGTATTGGAACTATTTTTTTACACGCATTATTTTATTAGACGTATTATTACTAAAATCCAACATATTATTATTTATAGTAATATCATCAAATAAATACAAGTAAGTTATTATTTCTAGGTATTAAATGTTATTTAAACTTCTTATTATAATCAAATACACGCGCTCGCGCGCGCGCGCGCGCGCACACACACACACACACAAAACCAATATTTTTGAGAGTTCGATGCTTCTGATTTTGAATGTGTCAACCGTGAGTACTTTTCAGGTGTACCAGCTTCCTTCACAAACAGTTGTACGTAGGTAGCTGTTTTAACCATTAGGTATACATTTAAACAAAACATTTAATTGAGAAAGTTGTGTAGTGGTTATAATCACAAACAGAATGGTCACTGTTGCACAACACTATAGAAAAATGATTCTGATTAGCGCTTTCAAGCTTCACAGCTCATCGTCAGATCGGAAATATCGTCAGATTTCCTACCTGACGATGAGCTGTGAAGCTTGAAAGCGCTAATCGGAATAATTTTTCTATAGTGGTGGCAACAGTGATAATTCTGTTTTTAAACAAAACAGGTGTGAAGAAACTGGAGTCGTATAAACATGGGAACGAGCGCTAATGTACGTAAATAAACATGTATCAACTGTTTGTGTCCACAGGTCAAGGCTGAGGCTGTCCAACCTGCTGCTACCGTTTATCAACAGAGCCCATCTCAACTGACGAACCGTCTATACTCTACTACTGCTGTGATGTATATTAAACTAAAGTAAATAAATGTTCTATTTATCGTTTTGTACCTGAATTATTACTGAATGTGTGAACCTTGCATATTTGTTTTATATTTACTTATTGGGTTTCACAAAATTAAACTTTTTACAAGGAAAGGTTTTTAACCCGTCACTCAACCCCCTACCAGGAGGAACGGGAACCTTGATTTTGGGATGTTCTACCCTTAGACGAGTTGTCTTCACCGTCACTTAGGAGCCACGTCTACCCCCGCAGTAGTCCTGCTAACTTGGACTGCGGACACCACCGTTGGCTGGCAGGCAGCTCATCCGCTGCTGCCCCATACCAACCTGATAGACCTATACCTCCAGTTACTCCAGAGCAGCTCTATCAGGACCTCCTTCTCTCGTTTGCTGGCCGACCCATTCCTCCGCAGAGATTGGTTACCCCACCTTGTTAATGATTTGCTCGGTTTAACAGCGCCTACCGCTAGTAGGTGAGAGTGGAGTTGAGAAGGAGAGGCTAAAGTAGCCGCTTCTGGCCATATTTTCCGCATCACTTCCCCTTGGGTCCCTAATTTTAATTAGGGAGGCCAAGGTTCATTCTGGACTTTAGTGCCGAATATGTATGTATGTATGTATGTATGTATATATGTATGTATGTTATTAATTATTAGAAGGAGGAGTGAAATGTGAGAATACTCTGTGTGTTCTGTGGCGAGGCGTCGGCGTCGAGCGGTTAAACAAAGCCTGTAAGTAATACATTGCCTCGCACTTATGGTACCCCGCGATCACTCAGTAAGAAAAAATAGGGAGAGAGAGAGAGAGAGAGAGAGAGAGAGAGAGAGAGAGAGAGAGAGAGAGAGACGGAAGAGAAATCGAGGAAGCTTAGTTATGTCTTATTTTCAGTTATTCTATATTTGTTTTTTAAACTGTTTTATGTTCATTTGGTTTTAATATCAGTTTCTGCTTTTATATTTAGTCAGATACCGACAGCAAACTGCAACGTTATAATTAGCAGACTTTTTTCTATTGAAGCTGTATATTTATGAAATCATCGTGAACTGGTATAACTTACAAGAGATTAAACAATTAGTTCAGGCGCAAGGGGTGAAATAGCCAACCACTGTTGAGAAGACTATTGTTTGGATTTTAGGGAAGATTGGGGTAAGAATTATAGGAGCCCCGCGGCTGCTAATAGCGACACTGTATGACCAAGTATTTATATATGTATTTATTATATATTATTATTATATATAAATATATTATTGGGCGGAGCCTGATGAGCGTAGCGAAATCATGCATAGCCCTCTATCCTTGACTCAGTGCACAACTTAGACCGCGAACTCCTCCGAAACTACTCAACCGAATGTTATCAAATTTTGCATACATATCCGGACTGTATTGTAGAGGGCATAAATGTAATTTTTATTTCTCTAAATCATTTGGTTTAAAAGATATTACGATATTTTTAAAATCTTAGTTTAAACGTGTGAGAGGAAGGGAGATAGAGATATGGTGGCCCAGCTGGCTGTCGCCCGATAAGATAAGACTTTGCTGTATCACAAATGTCGGTGCGTGTACGCGTGCGGCTTCCGCCGCCCGCGCTGGCTCTCGCTCGATAAGATCAGATTTTGCTGTATATTTTGCTGAGACTTTGTATTCGTGTCTCAAACGTGTTTAATTCAAACAGTAGTAGAGAATTGTTCTATGGTGTAGCCATATGTACGGATTGGACTTAAGTGTTGAACAAGTGTCAATTTTTAGACGAGAATCTATGTAGTCGCTGATGCAACTACAACTTTCCATTACATATTGCAACGAATCACAGTTCAGGAAAATTTTAATCCAAATTCTATTTAAATTTTTATTCTTCTACTTCTTTATTCAATTTTCCAAATTCTATTAAAATTATTATTCTTATACTTCTTATTCAATTTTGTACTATTTATTTAAGTGCTTTTTTTTGTTACACACATATTCTATACATATATATACATTTATACATTTTACACATTCATCAATTTATATATACGTATTATTTATAGTATGTCTCGACGGAGCAGAGGTCCAAATATTGGCCGTTTAACTACAAATCAAAGACGGATGAGACAGCGACAAATGTTGCTGCAGCAACTGTTGAAGGCCCTGCAGAACATAACATGAATCATGTGTTATATGATCAAAACAACACAGGATATAGGAATCTTCAGAATGAATTTGAAGATAATTTACTATCTCTAGAATTCTATGAAGGTGTAAATTGTTCTCGAGTGTTGATGCAGCAAACCTTTTTTGTCCGCAGTGTAAGCGAAACCCAAATAAGTTTACTCCAGTTAATGGTATGGATCCTAAAGATGTAGACCACTATACATCACTATACAGATATACACTGTATATCATCACTATACCACTATACAGATGTAGATTCCTATAGAACTGATGGATCTCACTTATGTAGAACAACTCTTGATAGCAAGAGTACAACCAGTGATGCGTGTGTATAGGGTGAAATCGAGAGGCTTTCCCGGTCAATATGCTTATAAGGGAAATATTATAAATATTGGTCAAAATATAACGGAGATTGTTAGTTTCTTGCCCCCTTTGGGTGCGATGCAACTCTTTTAATGGTTCCTGCTGGTGTGGTACCTAACAATATCGCTGGAGAAACTATTCATTCAGCTCTAAGAATAACTACTTCAAAGAGAAGGGGAGGAACTTTCAAAGATTTAGAAGGTGAATCCAAAATTGCTTTTGAAGAAGAATTAAAAGATGTGAGATTCGTTATTATTCATGAAGGCAGTATGTTGGGTTTGAATTTGTTTTTCAAAGCAGATATGCGACTCAAACAAGCAAAGCAGCGTTCTTCAGCTGTCCTTTTGGGGCCTTTGCGTGTATTTAGTCGGTGATTGGTCCCAACTTTCACCGGTTTGTGACAGGAGTCTTTACAATATTGGTAATAATGTTCAGACCACTCAATCGAATCTTTTATGTAAACAGTTCAAAAAAGTTTTCTTTTTAACGGAGATTATGAGACAGCAAGGTGATGATCAAAAAAATGTCAGAGATACTTTAAATAGAGTCGCAAATGGAACAATCACTGAACAAGATTATCGGCTCTTATCTAAAAGATTTTATGTAAACAATATTGGGGACAATTTCAAAGATACTGTCTGCATAATGTCGGAAAATGCTGAAATCGAACGCTTTAATTATGAAAAACTAGAAAGCAAATAAACAACCCGTAGCTCTAATCAATGCAATCCATAATTGCCCAGAAGCCTCTAGCAAAATCTGACGATGCTCAGGTTACCCAATTACGTTTATGTAAAGGTGCTCGAGTTATTCTTAGAAGAAATCTTTGGGTCACAAAAGGACTACCCAACGGTTCAGTTGGGACAGTAACTGATATTATTTATGACCCGGCAGTTGGATGCGAAAATTATAACAATCACATGCCAATATGTATACTTGTATCTTTCGAAAAATATACAGACCAATTATGTACTAGAATTCAATACCCATTGTACCAAAACAATTTACTCGAAAACAATTTCCGTTAATGTTATCATATCCTGTTAGTATACATAGATCGCAAGGGATAACATTAGGTAAGGCAATTGTTAATTTAGGAGACAATGAATTTCAGGTTGGATTAACGTATGTTGCTCTTTCAAGAGTGAAAACATCAGAAGGATTATTATTAAAACCGGCGTTTAATTTTGATAGACTGCTAAAAATTAATAGAAGTCCATCAATGGTTGATCATAGAGATAAGTTGCAAAGGTTGTGGAATATGTCTAATGGCAATTAATGTATATTGTACTATAATGTAGTGTATTCAATAAAAAGTGTGTATCATAAAAGTGTATATATTTTGTTGATTCTAAGAATATTGATAAATAACTTATTACGATTCTATTTATCTAACGGATCAAAGACGGTTAACTGTAAAAGTATTGATAAATAAATTATTACGAATATCAAATGCTCCGCCCATTTGTGTACGTGACACTCCTAGTATATATAACCAAGTCTTCCCCAACTAGGCCATCGCTACTACTATGGACGATCGATTCGTAAAGTCGAAATTGTGTCGCCAGTAGAAGAAGGTCGTTTAAATATACTCTATTAAATATTTGGGATTCACTTCTCTTTATGAACTCCTTTTTTTTCTGAGAAATGAGTTTTCAATAAGCGCCTGGCGTTGAAAATACTTACGTATTACTTATATGTACTGTAATATTATTTACATGTATTACGTATAATTTAGTTTTTACGTAAAACATTGAATAATATTGAAATAATTTTGTACCGATGAATCGTACACTAAACTCAACGTTAGCAGACTGCTTACAACACATGCTGTTTACTCTCCTACTCCAACTATGGAAAGCAGTGATTACGTAGGCTTTTAAACACTCGGATAGGGGCTTCATAGGCTCCTGCGCTGTCTGTTATCAGGCGACAGGTATTTTAAATGTCGGCGTGAATCTGTTACCAGTGCCAGGCAAACAATTTAATGCTAAGAAATTACAGGTAAGTACAGCATAGCATATACTGGACGACCAATACCAATAAACCCTACAACAACATTTAAAACAAAAACATCCACACAATGTCTAAAATAGGGCTACTATATTTTTGAGATCTAAAACGAGGACACCTTTGTAAAATTGTTGGTGTTGAACGAGGACATTCGAGGACGCCTTGATTAAATTGGTGTGGTGTTCTGACAGACACCTTATCAGTACGTTTAAGTCCTTTGACACTGAAGATGGTGTCCAGAGACGAGGCCGAAACGTCTGTACAAGTCAACATATATCGTTACGTGGAAGACCACGGCCTCACACCCCGGATAGCAGTTTCAGTAATTACCCTCTAATTCTAAACTAATTCGGTGGTGCAAAAAAAGAACCATTATTTTATATTATATTTACATTTAATCTGTCTTATTTTTTGATTTATTACATGTAAAAAGACTTTCTAAACCAAAGAATTAACTACCACAATACGCCTTTTTTATAATTGTATTGCCAGTAGTAATAATAGGAATGTGTGTAGTAATAAGGCCGCCTCTTCAGGTCGAGTTTAATGACAGTAGCGTCCGGTGAAAGAAATATTTGTTAACACCTCGTGTTTCATGTGTGTGTGTTTGTTTAACACTAGCTGCACATTTGGTTGTTTGTCCCACGGTCAGAAGACGCATTTCGTAAGTGTCTACCGAACACAGTGTACAAAAAAATATAAAACCCAAATCTTTTAAAACACGACAAGCTAGTGGCGTAACTACGGGGGGGGGATCAGGAGATTAATCCCCCCCCCAGAGCTATTAGAAATTTCAGCAAAGTTCCAAAATTGCTTAACGTAGCCCAATTTCTAAACCAGATGTGTGTGTTTAAATAAGGCTTATAAATAACTGTAGACATAAGAAAATGTACAATATTTTTAAATTAACAAAATAAAGGAGAGTCCAACCCCCCCCCCCCCGCAGGAGCAGCTGCTATTTACATCACTGCAACAAGTTATCGTAGTTAATTTAACAACTAAAAACACATTTTAAACAAACGGATAAGTACTGTAGGTTACTTACTGTTTCTGTGAATCTGCCTCTTGGGATTTCAATAAATCGGTAATCTGAATCCTGTGCGTGTTGACATATTTGAGCATAAGCACATTGTTAGGATGAACAAGACGGGCTCCTCAATATTAACAGCTTTTATTTCTGGTTATAAAAATGTGGAAAATCAGTCATGAACAGTGGTGTATCTAGAATTTGGCCTTTGGGGGGGGGGGGGGTTCCAGTCGGATCGGCTTCATACAAAAGAAAAAAACAAGTCAAGACTAACCAACATTACTATCTTTAAAGTGGCTGAAATCAGTCCCATAAAAGTACACGGTAATAACACAATAACAATACGCGTTATTGAAACACTTTTTAAAAGATACTTATTGACTGAATTGATTTTCCTATATTTCATATTTGAAATGTATACACTCAAATGCTGAGTACTAACCTGTTTGTACATTAAAAAGTCACTACTATATTAGCGTACACAACTGTAAAAAAATAATACAAAACAGCCTAAAAACTAGGAGATTAACAAAATTCGTCAACTTTTTCGACCCTCGGGGGGAGGGGAGTCCGGTCCCGTTCCCCCCCCCCCCGTAATACGCCCCTGGTCATGAAAGGATACCTTTAGAGTAGGGAAAAATATTGTATAAAATTGCAACTAATCTTCTTTACTTTCGAAAATCGATTAATCAGTACTCGTGTCCTGTTAATAGTAGGGATAAATAATTTTTCAAACTGTAGGTCTTTTTATGTGCTCCAATGTAGTTAAAGCGTACAGTACATAAACTGTATCTACATGCAATTTTTTACGGTTTGTACTCCGCATATGCTGTAGGTTGACCCGACCAAAGCATTATATACCAATATTTCTTTACAAAAATAAGGAGCCGCTCAAGTCTCAGTACGATCGCAAATCATTCTAAACGAGTTACATGTATGTTGCCTCCGATGAGTGACGGCCTCTTCATCTTGTCCCATCTCCATTAATTTTTTAATTAATCCCATCAGAATTAATTTTTCAATACTGTGTCGTCAAACACAAAAAATGTTTCCCACAAAAGTAAGAGTTCCCAGTGGCGTATCTAGAATTAGGCCTGGGGGGGGTCCGGGGAGGTCGGCTTGATAGAAAAGAAAAAACAAGCCAATCAACATTACGATCTTTAAAGTGGCTTAAGTCAATCCATTAAAGTAAACGGTAACAACAAAATAAAAATACGCGTTATTGAAAGATACGCGTTGTCTACAAGATACTTATTGACTGAATTGATTTTCCTATATTTCATATTTCAAACGTATACGACTAATGCTGTGTAATAAACCTGTTTGTATACTTAGAGGAGTTTCTAGTATATTAGCGTACACCGATGAAAAAGTAATAAAACAGTCTGAAAATTAAGAGATTAACAAAATTCCTCAACCTTTTCGACCCTCTGCTGGAAGAGAGGGTCCAGTTCCGTTCGTCGCCCCGTAAATACTCCCCTAAGTATTCCTCGGTGATCCCCTGTTGTATAAAGAAAACATATTCTTACAAACTCAGGTCTGAGGATTTAATCCGAACTCATTAAATATTCTAAAAGTAATGTTTAAACAAAATTTATTTAAAACTCAACAATCACATTAATTTAAATATTAACATTAATATTATTATCGTATATATACATAAAGCTATAATTTAATGAAGCTGTCTGACACTGACAATGACAGTGACAGTATCAGTTGAAGGGCCCGTGGGTTTTCTCTGCTCCGGCGGCGAAATACGGCATCAGCAGCAGCAGTCGCTCCGAGAGGCTGCAACACGCAAAGTACAATAATCATTATTACATTTACACGTAAATTTATTATACGAGCATTACATTATACACACATTACACTCGTATATAAACACACACTCGTGCGAGCACGCATATGTATGCTCTATAGAACATAAACCTTATACTAGTATAGCTGTGAATTGAGCAAAAATAACGGAAGGAGCGAAGTTCGGATAATTTACAGACCGTCTCCGTTTTTCTTGAAGTCGAGAAGGTGTTCAGTAGTTTTTGGCATCCAGGTTTACTGTACAAACTCATGGAGATTCTGGTTCCGGATTGCTACATTCACTTGATTGCTAGCTTTCTTCGGAACAGCCTTATGCGTGAAAGTAGATAACACCGTTTCTGCGGAAAGGGCTATTACGGCTGGTGTACTTCGAGGAAGCGTCTTTGGTCCCTGCTTTTTTCTGTGTACAACGAGATACCGGAAGTACCAGTGTACGTCAAGTTGACCGGAACCAGATTGGCCAGGTTCGCCGACGACACGGCCGGCGGTCTATGGCATCGATCGTCGGGCCGAGACGGCCGTAATCTGGCTCCAGAAACAGCTTGACTCCTACTTGGAACTTGACTCCAGAAACAGCTCCATTTGGAAAGTCTCGAGACGTGTACCTTGAAGAGAACGCACAATATATGATGGACGGATATGATTAGAAAAGAGGGTGAGATGGAAAGAAAGAAAAAAAGAGAAAATATTGTTACGACGGTCTAACTGATCGTCGTTTGGTACAGTGGAAAACAAAATACAAGACACCAATTAAGTCACTAAAAACCACGTTTAATTATCACAATTAACAGTCTGTAATCAACACGAGGTTCAACAAGATTATACTCGTACAATAATTCAAGTTACTTTGTCCACACCAATAATAATGTCAACTAATAGAGTCGCGCACAATAATCACTTTTCACTAAAAACACTTGAACGCACAGAGTAACCGCTCGAAGTAAACTCGAACCTCACTTGAATAAATCGCCACTTAAACTGAAACTAAGCGTCGCTGAATGCTTATATTTATACCCCGCTGAGATTCCAGAATAATCCATAATACGCGTGTCAACACTACACTAGAGCGGAACCTTGCAGCCTGAACACAGTGCGCGCGGACCGGCGAAGTCTGGAACAGCCTCGTTAACGCGTGTTGAGAATCACGTACGCACACAACATTACAGCTGGTTCTGCTGGAATAGCCGAGGAACATATAGAACGTTCTGTAATAGCTTAAGAATATTGAACATGTTAAAAAATAAAAAAAGGAAATCCAACTGTTTAGGACATAGGCCTATGTTTAGAAGGAACTGCCTTACTAAACGAATGACAGAAGGATGGCAGAAGGGAAGACACAGGGAAAGAAGAAAATAGGAAGACGAAGGACATCAAGGGAGGAAGTACTTACGGCAGAAAAAAGAAGTATAGATTACGCGTGGGATAGAAAAAATTTAAAACTCACGTTCAGATCCTAAGTCTTGGACCTGTTGCAGGACAGAAGACTTGAATTTAATTGAATTCGTGTAATTAAGTATTGCATCAGAATGTGATGCTATTTATACCGAACAACGTGGCCGTGCTCTAAAACATCGCATTTCTGAACATAAGCATGCGATGTTAAATAATACAGCGAATACATATTTCACAGATCATTGCTTAAAACACAACCAGTTTATAGACACAAAAAACGTAATATCGCTGCATAAAAAAAAAAATAGATTTATAGGAAATTTAAAAAATTAAGAAAGCAATTAATAATAACAAACAGATTAATAAATTAATAAATGAACAGACAGAATTCTTTCTATATCCGTTGTTAAAAGCAGTCAATTAGTTCAGTTAATTTTAGAATTTGCATTCCTATTATGTTTGGTTCTTACAGTCATTTGACTTTTTTTATACTATCTCCTTCTTCCTCCCCCACGTCTTTTATACACATCCTTGACACATGTTCACTTTATAACATATTGTTTGTATTTACGAGTTCTTGTTTGTAGTGTAGTTGTTCTTACCAGCCTAATCAGCTGAAACAGTTGTCAGAGTTTAAGAATAAATTGTGAAACTACCAAAAAAGCGTATGCGTTTATTTAAATCTTTTAATATTATAATGTTTTTAGGCTGGGGGTCATTCCACAAAAATGTAACGTCATCGAAAAAAGACTTCCACATTTTCGATTCCCCACAGTCTAGAAATCTGATATGTACACGTACACGCATCAAGACAGAAATAATCGCTGCTGACATTGAGTTTAGCAAACGTTTTAGTGAGAATAAATTTGGTTTTACATGCTCTGTTTGTGATCGTCTGCGGTTTGGAAATGATTTACGTAATCCACCAAACGTAATCCACATTATATTTCAAAAGCCTAAAAACATTATCATGCTTCGATGTTTCGGTTTCGTCGAAATTTCTTTTTTAAGTAATATGTTTCACCAAGTGACCAAAGAGTCTTCAATTAATCGTAATTTCTATAATGTAATTTGCTATTTTTTCTTTTGTACAGAAACCTATGACTCTCGGCAGTTCAATTCAGTTCAGTCTTACTGCTCTCGACAGTGCGTTCAGTAAGACCTCTCGCAGTTCTTCTACCGTACACGGGCCAGTGCCGTCGGTGACGCGTGATAATATTCAGTAACACGTGAATGATCACATCGCCCGCTTGCATATACCGTGGTGTCTTTTGTCTGGTGAAATCTCGACCCAAAACGGAAGGATGTGGAGAAAGTAGTACACGGATGATTTCACTCATACAGCGGCAGCAAAATCTTCCCTTTTACTTCTGTCTTCTTTTTTACATTTTAATAATACAGTATTATTAAAAACTCATTTCTGAGAAAGAAACAAACTCTTAAAAGAGACTAGAAAATAAATATTTTAAAAAGTTTTGATGCTAGTATTAACATGTGCATTCTATGTGAGCACTTTGATGGTAAGAAACAAAGAAATAAGTAGAAGCGACAAAATTATTTTGTTTAAATATTGACAATAAAACAAAAGCAGATGTTTTTTTACGTGTAATTCAGTGATACAACATAAATAGGAGGCGGTAACATGAAGCAAGGCGTGGTGTACATAGAAGTCCACTCTGTGATGGAAAGAATTTATAGAATTAGTAATGCCTACGGACTTAATATGAAGACAAAATATATGATAAGCAGCACCGGCATAACTAGGAGCTGCTGCTAAGGGGCATGCGACTAGCTTAAACGTGGATTCCCATATAATTATTTGTAAGCCTAATTTTAAATCCTGGCTTAGAAATAGTCCAATGTTAACGGATTTTAATTGAACTTTTTAGTATCCCTGGGAGGGGGTTGATTTTCTTGTCCTCTCCCCCGTAGTTAAAACACTGAATAAGCAGTAAGGCGCTGCTCAAACCACACTTGACCGTTGATAAACAAAACATCGAGTGAACTAGCAAATATCAGGATTTAGGAAAAATCTTGAATCAAGATCATAATAGCAGTTCACGAGGTTATGAAAACGCTGCTTACAGACGAAAGCCTGAAACGTTCGAGGATTCTTTTGGTCCGTTTGTTCGTCTTACCGCAGAGAGTTGCTCGCTTAGGAAACATAAAATGGATAGAACTGAGGCTTTTCAATTTTGGACATGTATGGAAGAAATCTCAATTGATCCCGGCTATTTGACATTTGTCTGTCTGTCTGTGTAACTAACTATTAGTTATTAAAGTATGAATAGAATGGAAAGAAGTGGCAAAAGAGATCACGAAATGGGATGACAAAAGCGTGACAAGGTATTCTGGTATGATTAGAAGAGCAGCAGAGAGAAAAGTTAATTGGGGGAGGGGGCAGGTGCAGGATAGGAAAAAGTGCAGAGAAGTATGGAGGCGATTGACTTAAAGCAACTCTCACCCATGGCTTATCCCCCATAAGGATAAACAGGCATAGGATTATGTAGGATTATAAAGCATAATCATCGTCGTCATGTCCAACCAGGATTAAACCAAAAATGATTTGCTTCGGTCCTAAACCAAAGTTTGTTCGGACGCCCCACATTTCTCCGTCCTTATTGTTTGGGGATGCGGCAGTTATACATTCAGTTAAGATGTTCCAACCATTTTTACCGATATTGAGCGATCATATCGAGTATACTCGTAATACTCAGTTCGTGCCGTATATCTACATTCCTTCTGTGCTCTCGAAGAGTATGTACTGCCACGTGCCGCTTGAATACGGCCGGTCTGCGATTTCGTTAAAGTCCAATTCCTCAGACTATGGGCGTATAGAGGGCCATCACCTCCTAGGACTTTAGGCGTGTTTCTTTACTGGTTGATTTCAGGTTCGTCTAATGGTTCTTTATACGGTAGAACTTATGTAGCTTCTTCCCCACGTTTTTGTTTGTAATGTAAGAAACTTTATAGCCCAACAATTCAAAGCCCAATAATAGCCCAATAAAACATAATAAGAAGGCAATTAAGGCAGCGGCGGTTCTAGAGCTTTCAATGTTGGAAGGAGAGCGGGCATGGCAATGATTAAATTAAACAAAGTAATGTTCAATTGATACTGGGAATAAAAACAATGATTAATATAAAAACATAATTTGGAATTATACGTATATTATAATAAACAATACGCCCAGCATAGGCTATTATCCCCAGTGGAGAAAGCAACTGCATAAAAAATACTAAACAACACCGCGCCATCTCAAAGGTAAATGCAGGAAGACGACAGTTCTCATGAGTTAAAAACTTTAGAGACTGCCGTTTGTTAGAGGACATTTTATTAGCGTATAATCAATTAACACTGACACCAGCTTTAAGGTCAAGGAAGGTGTCAATCGCGGCAGATAACCGGTTCCATGACCTCTGTGGGGCTCTTCTGTTTTCGTACAACTTTTGATTTGTATACGTATTCTAAACTGGGTCTAGGTCGGTAAACATAATATTGCATCATCTTTGCTACTATTATTGTACACAGATACTTGAATAATTTAGGTTTTTTTCTTCGCTTTCAATTAACAAAAAATTATTGTAAACAGATCCAGGCTGCAGGGATGTAATGTTTGCGTCCAGTGGCAGGATATGCGAGAAATTAAGAGATGGATTACACGAAATCTCTTCGTACATTAAGAGATGGTAAAACGAATGATGTTATCAGGAAGGCACTGAGTATATTTTCAATCAAAGTATTTTCAAACGTACTTTGAACTTGCTTTTAATTTATCTAGAGGATTACCTCATTTCAGTATGATTAATAGAATCCTACAGGTGTAAATGAATGGGTGGTTTACATTACCATTTTTGTAATACTGGCAATATTTTACTCCTTATTATAATAAAGATAAATAAGTTTCGTGGGAGATTAGACAAACTACGTCCATGCGATCACATGATCGATCACTTCGACACAGTACGTGTCGCATCAGCACAATGTAAAAGTTCGGCCGAGAAAGTACTTTCACTATAATATTCAGTTATGATATTATCTACTATGGCAGTTTTCACTAGTCCTAGTTTGTCGAGCAAAATAACATCTATACTATGTGTCGTGGTTTTATTGTTATGAAATGAAGCGATAAAAATAATGTTTTTTGTAATGTTTATTCATGTTTTAAGACAATAGTATAAATATTTCTTTATTAGTTTTTATAATTATTTCAGAATTTGCCCCAAACTAGGAAGCTTTTTCTCGTTTATAAATCCGAAATGTATGTAAGTATGAACATTACTGGAACTTTCTGAACTTTAAGCGACAAATAACATCTGCGCAAACGCAATACCAATTCTAACGCAATACTCAATTCTGAAATTCTTATTTGGTTGTGTTATTTCTCGAGTATACAATAAATTAGGTGTCATAGTTTTTAAAAGGAGTGCGGAGTCTTCTTCAGATAAATAGGACAATCGAACTATCTATATAAATTAAATGCTCGACTTCACTTCAAAAAGTTTAAAATTAAGAAGGGTAATTTTATTCGTGTACGACGAAAAGAAAGGTAACTTAACAATCTAAAACGCTAGACTAAGCGAAATACCACAATTAACAGTTATAATTTAAAAAAATGTGTAACGCTATACATCTAAAATCAACTTCCGATTTTGAAAGCTGAAACACCGTGGGAAACAGCTGAGTGATATGCAGCTGATGTACAGAGTTGCATTTAACGCAAGTTCACGAGCCCAATCACCGCGATTAGATTTATGTTTCGAACTACAGCCTCCCTCTCCGTTGACCTCACTTACATGTACTCGGCAATGAAACATCGGCAGAAAAAAAGAAGACACTGTGCGATCCGATAGCTACTCAGCAAAATATTATACCGTTATGTTACAGCACGCCTTATGTGTTATACCGCACTTGTATGCAAAACACATTTTTGCAACATCACCGTCGGTCGTAAAAGAGGTTGGGCGTAAACCGTTTGTTGTCCGCGCAGGTCAGTGCAACGGTTTCGATGCGATTATACAGTAACGGTGTAAACCCACTGGAATCCCCCGCGTTTGCTGCACTGCACATTCGACGTAGGCTATACACAGCTTTTGCAATTTGCAAAGCAAACTAGTCGATTAGTTACGATCCCGTTAGGTCAACGCTCGATCATGTTATTTTTATGCTAAGCACTTCCTTATAAATTATTTAGAAAAAACTATGAAGTTACGTACAAGGTAAAAACACGTTAAAGATTTGAAATATTACTGTAACTACAGCTATGATAATCATAGATTCTGATTGGCAGTTTCATAGTCAGGCACCAACCGTGTTATTAAGCAGCGGTCTCAAACTTGTGGCCGGCGAAGCATTCTCGTACTGCAGAACAAGAAACGGAAACAATGCTACTGAATAGCATAACATCTGAAGAGAACAAAACAAACCGTCATAGTCAAAGCTTTAGAAATTTTGACTTAATAAAAGAAAAAATTAACTATGTTTATTCTGGAAAACTTTGGTGGCCTTACGACTTGGCGAGGAAGCACCCCCAGCAAATAAGTGCTGCCTCCTCTGCTTTGCGGAAAATAAAATGATCCCTAAAGCCGAAGGGAAGGATAAATCCAAAGGATAATGAGGAGCGCAGCTAGGATTTCCTTCTTGTGGTCGGAGGGAGGGGGGTAGATGTTTGTGAATAAAACTACAGAAATTAAACGATACAGAAGTTGTTATTTGCAATTTCGATTGTTGTAAGTGGTGGAAGAAGTCCGTTCCTCTAGTAGACCTAATAGTGTAAACAAATAAGCGATTCCAGGAAACTGGGACAAATTATCTCCCATCATCTGCAGACGTTGAAGGTGTTAAATGTTCCGTACGAATTAGTTAAGACTTCGCTTCGCCTTAGTGAGCACTTAATGGAAAAAAGTCGGCTGACAGTGTAGAAGAAGTCGTAAACATAATTATGTCAATAGCCGATTCTTCTGTGTAGCACCTTAGGGAAGCAGGCTGGGCTGCTGTGTTAGGCCGCCGCACGTCGTATAATGAAGACAATGTGTCAGCACTACGTTTCAGATTTCGAATTGGAGCAGATTAACGAGTATTTAAATGCATAACCTAATACGCGTATTATACAGAATGATTCAAAAGACTTCGGGAGCTGATTCAGACTATTTATATAAGCAAAAACGTTCCTATAATATAAGCGAAAACGCTTTGTTTTCGAATTAGGGCTAGCGAAATATTTCGCCCTGATTTTACGGTAAAATAAGGCCATACTGAAATTGTGGGGCATAAATTAAGGGCCACGTTTTGTGGCTTTAGATGGGGGAAAAATGTTTAAACGGATCCCAAAACCGTATTTTCAGGCGTTTTTTTACGTAAACTGTTGTAAAACACAAAACATCGTAACCAAAAAATACACTTTTTTAGCTTTAACAAAAATAACTTTGTTAAATGACTAATAAATGCTTAACATTTTTCAACGAAACTTGTAGAGAAGTTAATTCTAAGAAAATTGGTAAGTGTGAAATCAGTAAAAACCAAACACAAGTAAGAGGAATTTGACTTATAATAAAAACATAACAGACTAAAATTTGTTTTGTTTACAATTGTAACGTCTTTTTACCAAATTTTGGTCTGTTATGTTTTTAGTAAAACTCAAATTCCTCTTACTTGTGTATGGTTTTTGTTGACTTTACGCTTATCACCTTTCTCAAAATTAAATTCTCTATAGGTTTTCTTGAACATTTTGTAACTTTATTGCTCATTTAACAAATCTATTTTACGTCAAACCTAACAATGCGTGTTTGTCGATTCCAATTGTTTGTGTTTTACATCAGTTTTCTTAAAAACTCCGGACAATACGGTTTGGGATCCATTTAAAAATATTTTGATGTCAGAAACCATATACCAAATCACCAAATTTGCCGCTTAATTTATGCCCCCAGAATTTAATTATGGCCCCTAATTTGACAGTCGGAGTAGAAATCAGGGCAAAATATTTCGCTAACCGTAACTCAAAAAAAATGAAACGTTTTTGTACGTATGTTTATAGGATTTTTTCTCATATTAATAATCTGGACCAGCTGCCGAAGTATTGCCGTGCAGTCTTGAAACACTGTATATTTTATAAAACACACACACACACACACACACACACACACACACACACACACACACACACATTGAGTCCATAACCACATGTAATTTAAATAACGAAGGTTACACGGGAGTACTGTGGGAGTAGTAACGATCACGGGGCCCCGAACTGTGGCCGAGAGTCGCTTCATTTCATTCACTAACATTAAGCTAAGTTCTTACGTATTTCTAGCTGCCTACGTTATACCATTCTTTGTTTCTTTTTTTTACATTTCCCCTACAAATGGCAAATATGATATCTCCGTCTTCGGCATCATAACATGATTCGAACAGTAAAATTGTTCAGAAAGAACGAGATATCCCAAAAGTGAAAAACCACAGAAACTACATTATACAGCAATTGCGGTATATGTGACCGTGTTAGTAGTAGTTTTATTTAATTTTTTTAATATTTATTAGCTAAAATAAAAGAATTGCGTGTGTGTAATAAGAAGAAAGATTTTATAAGAGAATTCTATGAAATCAATTAATTAATATTTCACCGTATTTAGTTGATTATTTTTTTTAATAAAGCTGCATAATATATATGTCTATTAAATGCAAGAATATACTTTGTTTTCGGTTTTTATATCGTATTTATTATCCTAATATAAATAGATAACAACACACATATAACTTGCTAATAAATACAATTGTAATAATAACTATCATTAAAATGTGGATATTGTGGTTAATTGGTAATAATAAATAAATGGTTTCCAAATGAAATAAATTAATTAAAATGGTAAAAAAGTAATATAATCTACTTGCAGAAGTAATTACAATTTGATAACCTAAGAATCCTGCAAGAAACGAAACAATTTACTTATAAAGAAATGATAAAGGGGGAGAAAGAGGGGGGAGAGAGAGAGAATGGGGTATTCGCACGCGATGGAGAAAGAAAAAGAGAGTGAGCAGGCAAAAGAGATATTGGGGGAGAGAGGGGAGAGAGAGAGAGAGAGAGAGAGAGAGAGAGAGAGAGAGAGAGAGAGAGAGAGAGAGAGAGAGAGAGAGAGAGAGAGAGAAACAGAGTTACACTCTTAAGTCAGAGGGAGAGAGAGTGAGGGTGAGGGAGAGACCGACACAGGAAGGCAATAACAGTGAGGACGTAAAAGTATAATCGATGGAGTGAGAGACGGGGTGATGGAGAGACAGCAAGAGAGAACGGGAGAACGCAGGGAAGGTTAAAGAAAGAACGGCAGAAACAACTGGATAGAAAAGAGATATAAAGAGGCAGAATGAAAAGGAACAGAAGCGAGAGAAGGAGGAGGAGGAGGAGGAGAGGGAGAAAGAGAGAGCGAAGGAGGAGGAAGAGGAAGAGAGAGAGAGAGAGAGAGAGAGAAAGAGAGAGAGAGAGAGAGAGAGAGAGAGAGAGAGAGAGAGAGAGAGAGAGAGAAAGCGGAGTACGATAAAATGCAATTCGCGTTTACCTTTTGTTAGACATGACAAGCTGCTTGCATTCCTCTGTGTACTCGTTGTACACGGTTCCCACAGGACACTTTGTTCCCGGCACCAGAGTTCCGTCGGCACCGTTACGGATCAAGTTGTCGCCGTCCAATCCGTCCTGTCCGAGACAGAACTTGAAAAAGAAGAAGATGAGGACGCTGATGACTAAGACGGAGAGCACCGTACTGTCTGGCATTCTGTTCTTCTCTGAACGGAACGGAACGAGAACACAACACAACTGGCGATATTCAGGTCTTCCCCACCTTGCGACGACCGCGAACCCGTTCTCCACACACACATCATCGTTATATACAAAAAAGTGACCTAACGTATAACAATTTTTTTGGTTAATTAGCATTTCAAGAAAATCAACTTTTTACACAAGGAAAATTAAAACAAATAGAAATTTTTGAAGCAAGTAGATACAAAATAACGTAATTAGTTTAACTAATTCTTAACTAACTTATTTAAATGACTTTTATCATTCAGTGCTAAATATCCGATTAGGAAGAAAACAGTCGTGGAGAATCAAATTTTTAAAACAAATTTGTCATTTTAATTACTTCGAATTTGTGATACTTCCTGAAAGTGGCATCGACCAAGGGCGTAACAACCTGTTGGCTAGACTGTCCAGGGGCTCACAAGGTAAAAAGGCCCCCTTCTTTCTTTTTTACACTGGGAAAAATATTTTAGCAAAAATTACCAAGTTATTTTGCAGAAATGGTCGAAATATGTAAATAGTTCTTGGCTAACTATGTAAACATTACGCATCCGTCTAGTAAAATTTGGAGAATTGATCCCATTTCCATGAAGTTTTACAATTTTTACTAGGCTGGCCTAGGAAAATTTATACGAAGAGCAAAATTGAGAAGCGTCTGTGCAACGATCCAACGATCGCGATCGCCGAGGGTCCCGAGAAGACTCAGGGGGCCCCCCGAGCCATGAAAATTTTATTTCGAGAAAAAATGAGAAATATATATATTTTTACCGGTATTAGAATCCTTTTCTCGTCTAAATATTGTTCGAAATAAATCTTCAGGATTTATTTTGGTCAGATTGAAAGTGATCACTTCTAAGCTTTGTTTATATACAGCCTATTTATTTACTAAGGAGGAAAGCGAAGGAGGTTACTGCAGAGGCGCGCAGCGCGGCAACTGACTGACGCGACGAGTAGTAGGCTATTGTCATTGTTGGGGGGTCCGAAGGCATGAAAGTATTAGATTTTATAATTTTACAGGATGATGATTTCGAAATCCATAAGTTGTTTTTCTGTGCGGATTCAAGTACTTTATATCATTTGTTCTTTGAGATAAATTACATTTTAGATTTAAATTTTTTTAACGATTTTATATTACTTCTAAATCTGTATTGTAAGTTTCACTAAATAAATATCGTAATTATTTCCAGTAGTATATATACTTGGTAACTTACCCTATATAAAACATGACACAATTTTCAAAGCACTCAACATCGAATATACAAAAAATACTAATACATACACCACAATCACACACAATAATACCCCTTTAAAATACCAGAGACCAACAAGAAACCACAATAACGACCAGCCAACACACAAATACTTCACCAGACGCAAAATCACGAAGGCTGAGGATGAGAACACAGTGGTTCTCGAAAATGTTCCTAATAAGGAAAAAAATATCTTGAGGTAATTTCAGTATAAATATTAAATATATATATATTACATTTAATATTTATAAATAAATTTACCTCAAGATATACTTTTTTTCCTTATTAGGAACATGTTTCGAGAGCTCCCGTGCTCTCATCTTCAGCCTTCGCGATCTTGCGTCTGGTGAAGTATTTGTGTGCTGGCTGGATGCTATTAAGGTTGTTTGTTGGTCTCTGGTATTTTAAAGTTGTATTATTGTGTGCTTCATAATAGCATCCAGCCAACACACAAATACTTCACCAGACGCAAGATCGCGAACGCTGAAGATGAGAGCACGGGAGCTCTCGAAACATGTTCCTAATAAGGAAAAAAGTATACCTTGAGGTAAATTTATTTATAAATATTAAATGTATTATATACATTATATACATCAAGAAACGGACTGTAGCAGAAAGTGATTGATATATATATATATATATATCTATATATATATATATATATATATATCAATAACAAGGTAATTATGGTTTTAAAGCTGGTTATGTAAAAGTCTAAATAATCAAATAAACTGTCCTGCAAGTTCTGTATTAAAACGTTCACTTACGAAAATACTCTACATATCATGTATCTATAGAGTAAATAAATAATTTAAAAAAGTATACGCACACAAATACGCGAGTGTGCGATTGTGTGTATAGCTGCAGGGACCCCTTGACTGTTCCAGCCGAGGGCCCCCAGAGATGCCAGTCCGCCCCTCCGCCAAACACATTACAATACTTCTTGCGTAGTAAAATAAAAACATCAGCTTTCAGCATGTACGCTTAATAATATCGTACGCATCTCTAAGGTCATGCAGGTTACAGAGTACGCTAATCGACGTGAAATCGCACATGATCGCAGATTTCACTATGTAGTAGATTGTCAACTGATCTTTTGTCAGCGCGGCATTGAAATTTCACTTGCCTTCTGCGCGCTATGTAACTGAACGACAAAGACGAAATTGTTACAGCAGTGGTTATCGCTTCGAGTGTGTAAGTGTGCTAACGCTTTCACGCAAAAACTGTCTGTTCATTGAACATCTTGGTTAAGATAGTTCTCACTTTCTATTATACTGCAATCTGTGAACTGCTGACGGGGAAAATGGAATGCAAAATATGTTCATTCTCGTATAAGTTCCTTCGGAAAGGTCACGTGGGCTGATAACTTGAGCCAAAGTAAACAAGTAACACAGTGTGTGAATAAAACTGAACATCAGCCAGAGAACGCATGCACAGAGATAGAGTGGACGAAACGAAAGACAATAGTAGGGTCACTTCATATTTTGACATGATAATGTCTTTTAGCTGGACATCGTTTGAAACTTTCTGTAACATTTTATTTACCGTCAGGCTGTATGACGTCATCATGGCGTGACGTCATTGGGATTGTTGGAAATAAAGGTTTATTATGGTTACTGACTGACTGTTTCTTTTGCGCAAATGTTGCGTTTAGCTGGCGGCTGAAAGACATTATCATGCTCTTATTATCTGTATACACTAAGTTGGCGTCTGGGTCGGTTGTGAATGCCAGAGGATTACCAGGGCCAGCCGCCAGGTAGTCGCCGGCCCAGACGCCAACTTAGTGTATACAGATAATAAGCTTTTACCATTTGGTAAACGGTACTGTATCTTTTTGCTACATTTAAATTGTATTTTTGCCAAAACTTGTCTGAAAGCATACTTATGGGCACACTCGATTGTGCCTTTTACTAGTATATGTTCAACTGGATGGAAGTATTTTATTTATTATTTACACTATAACAAACAATATTGCGCCGGTATTAACTAGTCTTTTTACATCTTTTTACTAATGATCCCGACCCTCGATGTTACAACCCCTCTACAGACCGGACCTCCAACGCCACTCGACTCCACTCTTCTTTGTTCTGTTAGTCTGTGGTAATTAGTATTCCCAGGCGGTGCGGGACTTCTTCCTTAATGTTGGTATTGTGAAAAAGTTTTACAATATTGAGTCGTTAGCTCCACGTTCAACCCCCAACGTGGAGGACGAGGGAGTTTGATTTTGAGCTACCCTTCCCGCATAGACTAAAGACTTGCTTTCACCTCTGGTGCCAAGCGCCTTATGCCCGTTCACAGTAGGTTACTTAACTCAGTCTATCTGTTGGCATATACTTGAGGCTCCTCCGCCTCCACAGTAGATGTATACCCTGCTGCCGATGTGCACCATCGGTTGCTTCCATAGTATCCCTACAAGCTGGGAAGTCACCTCCACCTTGTCTGCCGTTGTGGTCTTCGTCCGTATCTCTGCACAGGTACGGACAGCGTTATATTCAGGTGAGCTGTGTCCTCAGCAGAACTTAGCCTCTGACTATTGTCGGGCCCAGTGGCGTATCTAGGCCACTATAGGCCCGGGGCGGATTTCTTTATGAGGGCCCCTCCCATAAGATGTGTGTTTATAATCCAATTTACCTTTAAGTAACATACAGCAAAAACACTTTATTGTTATATATTTATTGTCTAATCACTGTATTGATACACCTAGTCAGGAAACAATAAGAAGCTGCAGTAATGTTTGAAATAGAAATCCATTTTCATATTGTAAATACAGAGTTTAAAGAAATAATAGAAGTAGTATTATTTATAGATTTCATTTCATTTATTACAATACTGTATAATATACAATAAACTTATATGCTGCAAAACAAATTTATCATTGCAAACAATACTTGACAATTTTTTGTCAAGTCAACAGTTTTAGTGCATAACACACACACTATGTTAATTATCTGTACAGTTGTACGTGCAACTCAACTTCGATGTCACTCACGGTTTTGTTCACTCACGCAATATGTGATGCACTTTTTTGTGAATTCGTTCGTTCGAGTAACTGACCTGATTTCTGCACTCTGAGTTATCCACTCTTTGAAAAAAATTCTGAAGAGAGATTTAAAATAAATTGTTGGTCTCTTAAACTTAATTTTCCAAATCTGGAGGCCCCCCACTTAGTGAGGCCCGTGGAAGCATCTAGCTTCTCTTGGGCTGGGTTAATGCCCAAGTCTGATACCAAGGGCACAGGCCAATAGTAATAATAGTAAACATTTATTAGAATCTAAGTGACGGATTTTTCGTTGATCGACGTTTTTGTAGTTCCTTGTAATTTTTCTGTGATGGCAAAAGTCCGTCATTTAGATTCTAACGTCCATCACGGTCATCTTTTAAAGTGAAATTTATTAGCTACAGTTTCTCTTTGACAATGCAATGAAATTTTTACTCCATGCAATGGGTACAATCAGATAAAAAATAAGAAACTTCTCTCGAGACATGTGGGAAAAAGAATATCGACGAAACCGAAACATCGAAGCATGATAATGTTTTTAGGCTTTTGAAACGTATTATGTGCATAAACTAAATGTAATGTTTATATGTAATGTTTGAAACGCGCGAATTTTCTCACCTTCAGTTGTATTTGATGAGAACGGAGTATTCATAAAGAATTCATTTAATTCTTCACGATCCCTGTCTTCGCGTTGACGTTGACGCAGGCGTCGCACACGTTCAGTGGAAGACATCACGACTAACACTGAACAATACAAACTGATATGCATCTTATTTCACTGTGACCAAATTTATTTATTACTAACATCACCTGGAGCGTTACATTTTTCGATGACGTTACACATTTTCCATCACGCATTTTGTGGAAAACATTATCATGTTTTCTATATAACTATATAACAAATATTTACTATATAACAAATATATTTACTATATAACAAACATTATCATGTTAAAAACGACAGTGACCGAAGATTTCTAGACTGTGGGGAATCGTAAGTGTGGAAGCGTTACATTTTTCGATGACGTTACACATTTTGCATCCCGCATTTTGTTGAATGACCCGCAGCCCAAAAACATTATCATGTTAAAACAATCATGAATGTTACGAGAAATAGATCTATTAGGTCGTAGGCTATACATCAGAGCCCTAATGATGATGAACATCGAAGGTGACTGTGAAATAAATAAAATTAAGTCCTCATATACGATAAAGTAGATCGTAATGTCGTAATGACTGTAATAACTATAGAGAGGTTAGCCTGATTAACACATCTTACAAATTGTATGCATCTATGACGACTGAATGAAATAACGGAAACTATTCTCTCAGAGACCCAGCATGGTTCCAGGAAGGGCAGGTCACAATAGCGCAGGTCATCCAAACGTACAGTGAATACCAGTTGCCCACATACATTCCTTTGGAAGGCATTTGATAGAGTGAATAGGGGCAGGCTGTAGGCAATAATGGCAAAGAAAGGGATCCCGCAACACCTCATTAGAGTCATACAAGTATTTATGTAAAAAACAAAATCTTAATTGAGACAGGAAACCGGAGCACAACTCCTAGCGTGGGCCTGAACAATTGTAGAGTATGACAAGGGTGCCTTTCTCTTTTTAATTTACAAATAGACGATGTCATACACGATTGGCAGATGAACCTTCCAGAACGTTTTATGACTCTGCAGTTGACATATTGTTATTTGCTGATGACCAGGCTATCCTGTCGAATTCGGAAAGCGGCTTGCGGGTGGCTGTACACTCATTGAGTCAAATCTGCAATGATTTCGGTTTACAGATCTCCACATTGAAGATCAAGGTTTTCATAGAGCTGATTCTACACGAGCAAAATTGTTGTGAATGGAAGTGTTTTGGAGTAGGTCAGTAATTTTGAATATCTGGGCTGTGATGTATCTTACATTACAGACAATGATGTGGTGAAGAAGCAGCAAACTTCGTCATATGTGTGGGACCATTATGAGAACTATAAATCAAAGAGAAAAGAAACACGCCTGAACTTCTACAAAATGATGGGCCCTCCTCTCCGCACACTTCTCTACGGGTCCGAGCATTGGAATTTAACGAAATTCTAGGCCAGTCATATCCAAGAGGCCAAAATTAAATTTCTCAGTCACGTGGAAGGATAGGCTCTTTAAGATCTCAGGATATTGTAACTGTCATTTTCACATAAAAGAGCTACAGATATTCTATTTCAAAGTGGGCATCGGCTTACACTTGACAGAATGGCCGAAGAAGTTCGACTGTATATTCTGAGGTAGAAAAATTCGTTCCAAACGGGAAGAAAGTTCACAAGAGGTTATATTTCGAATATTTCGTTAAAGCCCCGCTTTGATATTGAAGTTTACGTAAAAAACACCATCTCTATTCCATTTTCCGCGGGGGTTAACTCATAACACGCGTTGGAGAACTTGCTGTAAGTTTTCTTACAGCACAAAATTTCAATAGATTCATTAATTCGACTTCAATCAAAACTATTGACCATGCTAATTTTTGTCGCATTGTCAAGAAATTTTCCATAAATTAAATCTAGGATTTGTGTCTTATCAAAGTCTATTACTCGGCTTAAAACTGTGAGATGAGTTAAAAATTCTGAGCTACATATTGAAAGTAAGTTATTGCAAGTACAGAGTGAAGTAGGTGAAAAACTTGAAGAAAATCACAAAGTGTACTTGAAAAAATCCGGGATATTCAAAGACGTGTAAAAACGCTGACATTATTAATATAAAAATTACTAAACTGAATAGAAAAGATGAGATTTCTCAAGCACGTGGTAGGGTATATTCTTCAAGATCGCAAAAGAAATGTCGATGTACGGCAGGAACTGGATATTATGCGTATACTTGCTGGAATTGCCCAATATCGACTAAAATGGTTGGAACATCTTCACCGAATGAATGACTGCCGCATTTTCAAACAACTATGAAATTATAAACCGAAAATACGGCGTGGGGTGGGGGGCGTCCGAAGAAGCGTTGGATTGACTAGCTCTAGTCTATCTGCTTGGGAACGGAACGACCATTTTTGGTTTAATCCTTGATGAAGATGATGATGATGATGATTATAGATAGAAGAAATCCAGAACTTTCCCCCTGATTTAGGCTAGCAATTTTTAAGTTCGTTCCCATTACATAATACCATGTACTCGAAACTCAGAAATTTACTGGCAAACAACTCTAGGTGCTTAAAACTTAAGAATTTGGAAATTCATGGTAATATCATGCATGAGACATGCATCCAGAGACACATGCATGGTTAAATGCATGAGAATTTGTACTAATTTAAAATAAAAACTTCCAGTACTTTTCATTGAAAGTAACTGCACCATTTGCTTAGACGTACAAAAAAGGAAAATCAAAATTATTTACGATGTAGCTTATCCATTTTTATATCATAACCGTTTGTTTATTTCTGTAAGGCATATTTTATTAGTTTTAGGTCATATGCTAGTGGCTATTAAGGCACAAATCCATACACGCATATTTCCATTCTTATTAGGTCGTATAAATAAGACGGCTAATGATGAATATTCTTTATAAAAACAAATAAAATTAACTGTTGGTTATATTTTTTTATACAAGGGTTGAAATTTCAGCGTAATATTCCTGGTTTGTAGGAGACCTACATTTCATTTTTCTCGTTATTAGTTTTCTGTTTAGGCTGTCAAATTTGCGAGAAGTGACCGAAATAATATCCTCCTTATCGTACACCAACGCCATGACAAACCCTAGTACGCGTGCCCGCCGCCCATTTTTAATAGCTAATCGTGGTGGAACATCGTCTCGCCATCTTTTTACACATCTTGTCCTTATACCCACATTACCCCCCCCCCTAAAAAAAGAAAAAACAGCAAAAGCGATATTTCATTCCGATATTTATTGTTAAAGTGTTGAGCTGTGGTTGGCAGTCTGATAATCTTTAGTCTTCAACGTTGTCTTTCGGTGACTTCACCATTCTCAAATCAGGAAGTTCGAGGGCGTTCTGCAGCAACTAGACCTGTTATTCGCTGATACAGAATAGGACTTTGGAATGGTAGAGAGAATGAACGCCATCGACCAGAACGAAACAATTAGCGAATTTGAAACATGAACGTCAAGATCGGTATTTTTTCCCAACATGATCCCAGTTTTGTTTGTGACTGGTTTTGACTTTGTGAAGCCTCCTGGAATATTAGGCACGGAAAATGTTAATTTGTCCTATGACTTTTTAAGTAGATAAGTAAAACTACTAAACAAGACAAGCCAAATATGTGCTTATGCTGACGATGCTGTGATAATAGGCAGATCAGGACAACGGCTAGCTGAGGTACACAAGGAGCTGAATCAAAAATTCTCTGAAATGGTACTAAATGTAAATATCAGCAAAACTAAATACATGCTGATTTCTGCATCAGAGAGGAGAGGAAATCTACATAATTTATCCACAGAGGATATGAAGACTGCATTCATTTGATGCAGTTAATAAGTTCAGACACCGGGTAACATGACAGATAATGAAGGATCCATAAACACGACAGTACATATGAGGATACAAATAGGAAATAAATTATGACAACAACAGAGTATTGAGAAGCAAACTAATTAGTCGTAACACAAAAATTAAAATACATAAGACACTTATCAGACCAGTTGTTGCTTATGGAGATGAGACATGGACACTGACAAAAAAGGAACAAGTAACACTAAGAAGTTTCAAAGAAAGATCGTAAGCCATGTTTATGGCGGTTAAAGAAGATGACGAATGGATAATAAGAAATAATCAGGGGATAGATGAGGTATTGAATCATGAGGACATTGTAAGATTCATAAAGGCTCAACGAATACAATGGCTAGTCACCTAGTGCGGATGGATGATCAGCGTATGCCAAAAAAAATCTTGAGAGTATGCCAAAGTCTATAAAAACAGAAAGAGGGGTTGACCCAGAATAAGATGGTTGGATGATGTGCTAGAAGTTCTCAGAAGAATTGGTGAGAGGGGTTGTACCGAGATGAAAATGGATAGAAGACTTTGGAGAAGATTGGTGTTGGAAGCCAGGGATCACGTTGGGCTGTAGTGCTGAAGAAGAAGAAGAAGCAGAAGAAGAAGAAGAAGAAGAAGAAGGAGGAGGAGGAGAAGGAGAAGGAGAAGAGGAGGAGGAGGAGGAGGAGGAGGAGGAGGAGGAGGAGGAGGAGGAGGAGGAGGAGATGATGATGATGATATGAAGAAGAAGAAGAAGAAGAAGAAGAAGAAGAAGAAGAAGAAGAAGAAGAAGAAGAAGAAGAAGAAGAAGAAGAAGAAGAAGAAGAAGAAGAAGAAGAAGCTACTGAATTTTCAAAATGTTAATATAAAATAGGACTGATCATAAAATACTGACGTCGTTAGAATGTCGGATTCCACAATTGCTAAGAATCTCGTTTCCCTCAGGCTCATAACGTGTTTCTCTGTCGTAGCTTAACCTTCATACACACACAGTGTACAGTTCAATTACATTCGGAATATCACAGGTACAGTTATAAAACAAGTTATAATCGTTAGGTTATCATAATCAGAATGTTGTTTTGCTAGTACTATTTATCTTCCAGGTCAAACCGCGCGCCGTAACGAGAAGCTTACCAGGTCATTTACTCGATAGATGCGGCGGCCACCGTTTCTGTAGCTAGCGGCGGCTAATCTTCTCGTTTCTCTGACCGCTTCTTCTTTATTGTGATTATTACTAGAAACCGACTGTATATTTAAATACTTCCTTATGCTTAGATACATCATTCGGGAGGAAATCTGGTCAAGAATTTCGAACTTCATTACCAGGAAGAATACGTAAAAAACTGGCAGAGTCAATGAGCACACATGAAGCAACCCATAAAGTTGACCGTTACACTGGCTTCTTCCTGCCAAATCGTTATGAAATAATAATCAGCACACTTTCGAGGCGCCCCTTCAATATTACAATCAGCGAATTTCAAAGCGGACCATTGTTAATGTATCGTGGTGTGTACGTCATGACACCACTCATCGCGATATAATAACTATACAAAAAAAAACGATAAGTATTATGTAGTGACACACGAAGATAGACTTCTTCAGATTGAGACGTAGTCGAAATTATTTGGGTACTCTTATAACAGTCAAATTACGCACTGCTTAAAAATAGCAAAGCTGTCTGATCTCTAAACCACATGACCTACGTGTAACTAACTGGAGAACCCGTCACTTGACAGTACTCCACCTAGCAGATTTGTTGGTTGTTATCTTCCTAATGAATTACAATCATTAAAACTAACATTCGTTGGTATGTAATCATTATCTGCAGAGTTACCACAGACCACAACAATCGTTAAAATTTCAAATGCACCGACCTTTTGACGACTACTAATCTGTGATCGATTTCAGGTGTAACAAGAACTTAATCTAATTATTTAAATATAGTTTAATATTTTAAAAATAATAGTTAATGATCAAACTGTAGAACAGGTGAGCCATTTAGCTATTTGGGAAATGATATCGTTACGACGGTCTACTTATATAGTGGAAACAAAATACAAGACACCAATTAAGTCACTAATCACCCACTTTAATTTTCACAGTTAAACAGTTCGTAATTAACAACACAGTCTCTTACAACAAATCAAATAAAAATTGTTCACACGCAATAAAATGTCGCAAATATTAAACACAATTGTATTACAATTATACCGCCCGGTTATATATAACACTTCACTAATAACCACTTGATCGTACACAGTAATATCGCTTGTACTCGCCCGACAATAAAACTAACTATCTAAGCAGCAGGTATGGGCTATGTATAGTCTACAGTGTTCCATAACATGCGTCATTAACAAGCCATCGAAAATTCTAGAGGACACTTCAGCGCGACCTTCGCAGAAACACGCACCGCTGGGCTAATTGAGATGGTTCCAGAATGCACGTGACGTGCCGCATTACGTAATACTGCCTCACATGTCAAGTGTCACGTACGCATTACAGCTGCGGGATCGTTTTCCAATGTACCAGAACGTTCCGTAACGACATAACACTTTTTCGGCATTACTTAACACTCCCCCCTCCCTAAGCCTGCCTGGCAAACCGTCACCGAAGTAATACTTAGCCAGGCGATCTAGGTGGACGACCTTCAACTTTCGCTGTCCTTCCTGTTGAATCTGATAAACAACATCGTTGATTCTTTTTTTTCACAGTATAGGGTCCTTCCCTGTTCGTTTGCAACTTAGGTGAGCGACCACGATGGCGCTTTGGGTTGAACAACCAGACCTGATCTCCTTCTTGGAAACCCACACTATTGCTGTGAATGTCATACCGAGTTTTCATTTTATCACTGGCAGTCTTCACCCGTCCGCTTATCAAGCGATTCATTTCTCGCAGGAGGAATAGTTCTGTGGCTCTTGGGACTGAGTCCCAGGTAATCCGAACATCAAGTCCCCAGGAAGACGAATTTCCCGTCCAAACACCAATTTTGCTGGAGTTATGCCGGTTGTGTCGTGTACTGATGATCTGTACGCCATGAAGAATCTGTATCAGAAAGAGAACGCCACAAAGGGAATGAATTCTGAAAGAGAAATGAACCGGCGACCTCTATCATAAAGTACAACGAACAGCTCTGAGTTGTTTGCACCATCTAGACCCCAGGTGCTGAAGTTCGAAACAACAGTGCTATAGTCTCTTCCAATATCGTTATTTACTGAACATACTTTACAAGTAATACTACAGACATCCCCACACTCCCCCCGTCGCAGACGACACAGAACGTTAAAGCACTGAGATAAGACTAAAGTTTTAAAGAATTTTTTATTATTAAAAAAACACAAGAACTAGTCGCAAAAGTTGCACCATTTTAATAAATTCTGTTGAAAGCATTCTTCTCAGTACCAAAACTGAACTAAAACAATATGGAAGCGCGCGCACACATACTAACTTTAATTTAAACGCAGATAATTTTGAAAGTGTGTTGTACCAAGAGATTATAACTGAACTTTTATAAAAGGCGTTCTTGGAAAAGCATCTGAAGCGACTAGAACAGAATCTGGTCTCACCCACAACCACGGCAATAAAATACGACTAACTACTCAGGTTTTATTAACTGAATACGAAGTCTCTGATTACGTTTTTGAACTCTACTCTCACTGATTATATACGTAGACATCTGTGTTAAGAATTTATGGATATATAAAGTTAATTAAATTTTACAAAATAAATGTAATTGTGTGTGTGTGAAATAATTTACAATTAGTACACTTCTTCTTCTTCACATCGTAGTGTATCGATACTATCGCATACTCAAAACATCGAAATATAGTTCTGGTACGGATACAGGGACAGTTCCCAATACAGTGGAACTTGCGAATAACGAGCTCGCTTTTAACGAGAACTCGGATGTAACGAGCAAAAGTACAAGATTTGTTTGGTTTTGTATCTTGATAATGACAATTAAACTCGCTGTAACGAGTAGGAACGCATTAGAGACTTGGTTATAACGAGCATTTTATCGCAGGCTTGTTCACGGGTTGTCTAAAAACATTCGTTACAATACAGCATTTTAAACATTCGTTTAAGATCGCTAACGCAATTTAGTGAAACTAATAATGTAAGTGATGAATTCGTGGAATATTTAAATAAATTACAAAAGTATTTTGATATCTACAGATACAAAATTACTAAACAAACAAAAGTAGACGATTTTTTCAGCTTAATTAAGTTCTGTGTGCAAAATATAATTTTGACGATTCCATCTAGAACGAAGAATAGAAAGACAAATAAATTAGAGTGAATTTTCTTGTAATTTAAAAATAAATATTGTAGGCCTACATGTGGCATGGGAAGTTTTGCGTTGTTTGCCAGATAGCCGGCTGACTTTTGGTAAGTTTATCTTACACAGTTACTTTTACTATATTTCGCGAATGCGCTGTACGCCAATATTCAGTAAAGTATGTTGGCGTCTAAAAAATGTTTAAATTTCACTTTTAAGCGTAAAATGTAAAACATGTCAAAATTTTATATAGGCCTATGCAAATATGCACATGCAAAGCCTCTTCTATAGTAGACTTTTTTTGTTGTGTGTTCGATAATCACGTTATACAAATTTAGGCTTGTAAGTCGACAACTCGGATATAGCGAGCACCTGGTTTTAACGAGCACATTTGTCCGGTCCCTTGAATCTTGTTATACGCCAGTTCCACTGTATTACAATCCGTACATATCGATGTGTTTATAGTAACAGCTGATTCAAAAACCTAAGCTACACAAAGCGGTACAATAAACAACATTTTCACAGTGGTTCAGCATATAAATCAACGTAGCGGCGGCATTCGTCCTTATTGTCACACTCATAGTAGGTAGGGGGTGTCGGACACGTGGACAACCTGAATTCATCACGGCTCAGTAATCAACTGTGACGATTTTAAAATAGGAAACGTAATATGGAGTAAAATTTATTTTTAAATCGCACATTAAAATTAATATTACATCCCTTGATTAACTCAAAATAATATTTAATAAAGAGTTTTAAATGACAAAAGGAATGCGAGTGTAAAGATAGGGAAACTAGTTAATAATTTACCATGCACTGACATGCATTAACTGGAATTGAGCTGCATACAGATTCTTTTACTAAACAAATAATACTGGTAAAACTTGAAATTATTCAAATAAATAAACAATGATACAGTAGTATACTATTTAATTCTGAAGTAAAGCATTGCTTTGGATAATAAAAAGGTCAAACTTTAAATACCGTAAATAGCGAATAAAGGTGGAACTATTTTGTTGTGATGCGTAAACTCCGCGCAGTTAACTTACCTGCCCTGACATAATAATAATGCAGTCGAGATGGAGCGCTCTCGTAGTAAACACTACACCCTTGAACCATGCCCCGAAGTACTAAGATATTTTAATTTAAAAGTGCAGATATAACAACGAGTAAAGGAAAGTATCAGTAAAGTAGTGTTTTATAAAGAAAAATGTAATCTATTAAATTAAATGGAATAAATAAGTGAGAGGGATGACATCTCTATTGACTAAGTGTAAGATCTCCAATGTTTGTTTAAATTAAAAAGGTACAATGTACCAAAAGTGAGAACATTTCATAAATAACCATGTGACGTGCACTTCTGTGGGAAACAAGAACTTTCACTCGAGTTGTACTACTAAACATGCTTAGCTACCAGACTTCATAGAACAGCATAACAGCTTCATAATTACCAGGATCTCTTCAGGAACTTCACCCGGAAAGTAAACTACCATAACCTTCAACTTTGTGGACACCCCAAGGACCAAGGACCAGGACACGGAGTAAACTTCACAATATCACAGGTGACACGGAGACTTGTCTTCCGTGGTTAAATGTCATTAAAACAAATGTTTACAAAAGACAGTTTAATAAACTATATAAAAGACTTTAATTATTGTCACTTCGTAAATTGTATTATGTCATACGACTAAAATTATTTGTAATAGTAATTAGTGCTTGTAGTATAAAGCTTTTCAGATACTAGAGGTTAAATTAAGTCCATTCTTCAAATGCCCCCCCTTCAAATAGTATGATAACTTAGCTTACAAATCAAGTTAATATCCCGGATCCGTGGAAAAAGCTAGCACATAACAATACTTCTGTTGTGGCCACCTTTTCAGAAAATATTTTGTAAACTTTTATTTAGAAAACCTTATGGTAAAAAATCTATGTAGAACTATAAAGGATAGCACCTAATAAAGAGATGTCATTACTTAACACAATATACTGAGTGAATAAATCATCAAACACCCCAACAAACTTTCCTTTCTTTCTAACTACTAAGTTTACTGCTTGTTAAGAAGTTGATTAAGACTATGTCAGCCCGTGCAATTGATCTGAGGCAATTACGCACTGGTTCCCGACGTTATAACGTAGGTAAGACGTTGTAACAACCAAAAATTTAAAAATTTTTTAGTATGACCGAAAAGACGTTACATACAGCTAGACACCCCTACGCAGGCCACGAGCAATAAATAAGGAATTGTGTGACGAGGTGTCAAGTGAACGTTTGCTTCAGACAATACAAGTACGTTTCACATAGCTGTACAATAGGGAACAAGGTTGGCCGTGACAGACTCAACTCAAACACGAGATTTACAGCCTGCAAATGTAAGATAAAAGAAACTGTGTCAAGTACCAATTTAGAGGAGAAACTGTGACGGACACACTGCCGGTTAATTTGAAGAGTACCAGTAATAAGAAAAGGGTGTAAGACACAATAGTATATACCCTATACGAGGACGGACATCGATACCTAAAATAATAGAATCGAACTTGTAAACAGCAGGGGAACGTCTCACTGGCGACAACGGATATTTACGACAGGCAGAAGGAGTGCCGTTTTGGAAACGACGTCACGCTGCGCCAGGACAGCGTTCGGGAAAAGGGGTCATGCACAACGAAACAATAACAAAATACGACACATTGTTTGCGTGAGAACTGCAGCGAGACCCGGAATACGCTTAGACAAAGACTTGGTGGACGACCATGAAATTGCTCCTGTTCTAGGAAAAGAGTACGGAGGCTTTCGACGCGAACTCGTGGGGAGACAGGATATCCAATCACAACCCAGCATCTACCCAGAGAACTGGTGGAGAGGACCGTCGCCAGCATAGCAACGGGAACGTCGAATGAGAAGTGAAGAACGATGGTCTGACAGAAGAGTAGGAGATTTTCCGTCCTATCATGTTCAACTTGAGGCGTGTTTTCCAGAAGGGTGCATTGTGGTACACGACTCTTGATAAAAACTGTTTGCAGAGCACGCGGGAGAACAGTCTTTCATAAATTTCAGTCAGTCAGTCGAACAGTCTTTCATAAATTTTCAGTCAGTCAGTCGGACAGTCTTTCATAAATTTTCAATCATATACTTTGAACAGTCTTCACGTACTTTTAAAACAGTCTATTTATAACTTTCAACAGTCGGTCGTCAAAGTACGATTAACATACGGACGGCAGTGGGACTTTGAAACTTTGCCACGCGACATATAACTAAGAGACTTAGACATTTCGATATTGGCGCGTATCCGGTGATAGTGTACTTACAGTGTCTAAAAACATGCGACATACGCCAGTGCTTAACAATTATAGAATTCTTTATTATACTCTAATTCAGAATTGAACTAACCAGGCACACTTACATCAATAATCGACGCGTAGAACTATCGTTGATGTAATACCGGACGACGAAATCGTAACATTATACAGTGCGGCGGAGCGATACAATATCATTTGGAACAATTACACCACGGCATCAAAACACTGAACATTAATGAACATACCAAAAGTTGAACAATAGACAGACATATATATACACCATAGTTAACGATGAACTTATCTTCACGACACATAATTTCATGACTCGAACAGTAACAGCAGAATCAACAGAATACACACACACAGCGCGAGTGAATCTGTTTCGCGTGTGTTAAGTGTCAGTGACAGCACAGCTACGCAGCTTCCCACACATGGACCAGCAGAGAGGAGTTACGCCGATGGAAATATCGGATAATTCATCTAACAAGTAATCTTTATGCTATTCTTATCATAAGAAACTCTACTGTCCTGTCTCTTTTTCAAGAAACAGCCCTTGAGCATTTAAATTAAACATGATAAACATAATTAACGCCATCCATCTGAGGCAAACGATGAACGCATTAGTATAGGATTTATTGTTTGAATATTTGTGTTTCTATATATCGATTGCATTATATATGTATGTGTATGTTTTCCAGCAAACAACGTATTGGATTCACCTTGTAATTTGATGTATAAACATGTGTTCTTTTATGTTCTTTTTATGAGTTTATGAATGTATGTATTTACAGGGAATCATCCATATTTTATATATTGAATTTAATGAATGATATAATGTTAAATAAATAAGTGTTTATTCTATCCAGAATATATGCGTTCATCATTGTCAAATTACCTCAGAACAAGAAAGTAATGGCATTTGAGTGATTTATGGTAGTTTATTTTATTTTATTTATTAATACAACAACTAGAGTCTCCATGCAATAGTTATGCTAACGTAAAGTAATTAACGTGTTGTTTAATTTCAATCAGTTCAGTTGATATGAGCAACCTAATTGATTACACGAGCTCATTATACAAATAAGTATATTTACATAATTAATCAATCACAGATAATTAATCCATTATTGTTAGCATAATTGCTTATCGTTGTATTTGGCTGCCCGACGCGTGGCAGATCGTTGTAACGTTATACAAAACACGCGCGCGCGCGCGCACACACACACACACACACACACACTTAGAGGCCAACACTTCCCTGAACGTCCGCTAAAAACATCTCCGTCCCAAAACTTCCATTTACACAATTAGACTTCCATTTTCCTTTAAACCGATTCCACCTACTGTAGCTGATTCATCTCGACAAGCCAGTAAAAAATAATTAAAATTTTTATGATGACTTAATATTTTGCTTTATTTTTTTGTTTTTGTTTACACCAGTTTATTCTCGATGTTTTTGTACTGAGATTCACGATCTGATTTTATACAATAGCCTATATGCATTAGTTAATTTATAAATTATCAATTTTTTAGCACCTGAAGACGACAATAGATCATTTGATCCAAACGTTGATCAAAATTTAACAATAATAATTGTCCGACCAAATACATTATACGTGTATATTTATTTCACACAATGAAGATCCTATCCTAGAAGATTAGTTTTAACAATCACCGGTGTGTAGAAACACAAAATAGAAAACAGATATATTACATATATAATCTTATCATTAACACGATTCTGTTTCTTGTATGTGTACTGTATTCTACTTTCTTATTATCTTGACTGTTTTGGATATTTCCTTCTATGTAAACATTCATTTGTCACTCTTCCTAAACACTTTCGAAGACCTTTCAAATAATCTGGAAAAAATATTTTCAAATTATCGTACATTTTATTTCGATGTATTATTACCAATTCAAAATTATATTTTAATTTTATAAACTTTGAAATACATATTAACAGAAGCCGTAAAGAGTAAAATTCAAAACGTGATTTCATTAAATTTTTAAAAATATTTTGTTAATATAAAATCTTGTTAAAATAAAAAAAATATTGTAATAGTATCTTGCTAAACGTAATTATATTATGAAACAAATTATCAAAACAACAAAACACGACACAAAAAGCTTTTGATTCGTTCAGTTTTGTTTTCTGCTTACAAAAGAAAAAGCTTCCATAAAAACGTTTGAAAGTGTGCTAAACAAATTCTGACATACAAAAAAATATAATAATGTAAATAAAATAAAAAAATACGATTTTTGTTTACATAACCTGATTCAACCACCGTAAAATTAATTTTTACCGATTCGTAAATCTCGTTCTGATTTCACCACTTGAGAATGAGGTAATACGATTGGTAGGGCAGCAGAATGACGTCACTACTCAAACACCTCTGTCAGCGGCAGTGCCACGGACACAAATTTGATATCCCTTCAAAGCACAAAAGCACACGCGGCGAGATACACAAACCCTCTAACCATAACAACATCGACGATTGGTGGAAATAATACGCCGGGAGGTAACACTGAGTTGGAAAATTCTGCACTACGATCCCAAACACACGCACGCACACACAAAGTAAAACGAAAACATGGTAGACAAACGTTGCAAACTACATTTTTGGAGGCAGACAAAAAAGAACATTATTTTTAAGTAAGGAAAGAGTATGATGTGACTGTCCCGAACCAACATAAACGGTTGCGACATTACGAGGAATGGTATTAGGACCGTCTGAACTACATCCCACTCGGGTGTCCAAAGTCTCTGTTATCACGCCTCCGAAGATGGCCGTCAAGGTAACGTCTAGTTTTTACACTGTTGTACCATTGTGGACCACGGCCCAACAGCTCGGTGAATTTATATTAATAAAGATCACAATACGATCTACTTGAAATTTAATTTGTTCATTACAGTTTTCCTAATCAACAGTTGCTGTAAGAGTGGGATGTGACTGTCCCGAACTATGACCAACATAAACGGTTGCGACATTATGAGGAATGGTATTAGTATAATGTCCCTAGTGGATTAGGACCGTCTTAACTTAGTCCAAAGTCTCTGTTATCACGCTGTAAGAGAGTAATTCAATCCCTTCCATAACTGTGTCGGAACTTGTATCATCACCTAAGTCTGCGTTACTCTCGATAAGACTGCTGTCGACGATATCAGTAATGTTGGCCAGTTCGCAGAGCTTATCTTCTTCCTTGATTATATGCTCGATACAATGATGCCACTTGTCCGCCGTTATTTTATTTACCTCCTTCTCTACCAATTGTTTTATATCAGGCAGCTTATATAGGTACGTTCTGTTGTGACGGAAAACATATACGAGATGTGTTCAAAAAAAAGACTAAACTTTTTGAATAACACATTAACTCGCACAAATAACGCGCTGCGACGTAGGACGCACTTAGAGATAGTTTTCGACAACACGCTGTCATTTATTCCGTTCCGCCATAAGCATTCATTTTTGATCAGGTGGGGACGTGCGCACGCTGGCCGCCGGATTAGTGACAAAGTTATTTAAGAAAGACCTCGAAGAACAACGCATATGTATATAACTCTGAGGCAAAACTAGGTTAAAACTGTACAGAGACATTCTGATTGTTCAATTAAGCATATGCGAAGGCCTGCATGAGCCTAACAATTATTTTAAGCATTTTGCAGAGGGCAAAACAATGGTCGGTGCAGATCAAAGCGATGTCGAAGATCACGGCAAGAGAATTCGTGATGAATTGTAAATCACCGTTTAATTGCTGAGACTTTCTGAGGGAATGCGCATTCATATAAGATCGTAAAATTAAATTTTGATAGAAAAACGAAAATGTATCGTATCACTGAAAAATTCTTACTACGTTTGTTGACTGACTTTGTTGAGAAACTAGAAGAAAAATTTGATGAAAAGTTCGAGAAGCAAAATGAAAATTTTACACAAATACGCGCGGAAATGCGTGAATACATAAATAATTGTGATAAGAAGATAGACGAGGTTCAGAAGCAGCAGAACGAGATCATAAAAGAGTTAAGGGACGACACCGACAAGAAATTCGAAGAGGTGCGGGAAACAAGAGAGTTAGACCGACAGGAACTACAGAGTGTTGCCCAAAATACTCAAACGAGCATCAAAAAGATCCACAACAGAGTGGAGACACACGCAAAAGAAAATCACAAGAAGCAGGAGGAATTGAGAGTCGAACTATTCCAAACAGTAAGACAATTACAACAGGAACAGGGAGACGTAAACAACACAATGCAGCAGAAAATCAGTGAGGTAGATGAGAGCACCAGAGAGAAAACCACCCGTATCAACGAATTGAAGTCACAGATAGAACGACTACAGCGTCAGCTAATTGAAGGTGAGTCGGGAATAATCAGTAGAATTAACGGACACACACATACAGAGTTAAAGTACAACGGCACTGACAGGTTCCCAATGGAGTTCCTGAAGGAATTGACAGAGATCCAGGAACAGTACTACAACAACGGTGACATTAAATGGATCGGGAGACATTTGGAGATGGACGCTGGAATATGGTGGCGCGTCATACGGAATCAAATCTCCACGTACGAAGAATTTAAAGAAGCCTTCACCTTGAAGTACTGGGGTCAAGAACGCCAGGACAATATACGCGACAATCTGGAGTACGGCAGATATGAGTGGAATGGACCAGTCACAGCTGTCCAGTATGTAGAACGGATTTTACTGGAAAGTCGGCAACTGTCACCAGCATTAACCGACACTCAGCTGATACGAAAACTAGCTCGCCACTTTGGTAAGGACTTGCAGCTCGCCGTGGTCACACGTGGTATCACGAGTATACCAAATTTCGAAGCGTTGATTACGGAATTTACAAGTATACAGTCAAGCGGAGATAACACTCGCAGGCCACATTATAGACCCTACAACGAAGGGAAAAACAACCCGAGAGAAAGGGAGACACAATACAATAAAAGTGAAAATGACCGGCAGCCGCCGAGGGGTCGGTATGACAACAAACACTACGTCAATACGGTACAGTTTACACCAGCTGAGGCGGGACCTAGTACCCCGACTAGACACTACCCCTCGGGCAAACGGTAACAGCGACAACAATAACAAAAAAAAAATACGTCAAACGAGGGAAGAAGATAGAATTTCTAAGCGACTTACTTCCGAGTGAGAATGTAAATATATTATTACCTGATTTACGAAAGGATCTACTACAAGAGGATGACGAGATTGTTAATAAACAAATATTGAAATGTCCCGAAATTACTATTAAATTTAATAATGATGTAATTGTCGAAGCCTTACTTGATACTGGTTGTATCGTTAACGGGTTATCGGAAACTTGGTTTAATAACCATAAGAAGAGTATAGAACCATATGAGACACTACCCGTAACGAATACATTTATAATAAGTGCTGTAGGAAGTAAATCCAAATTAGTTAAGAGACAAATATTGTGTGACATTGAGATTGATAGTATCCGATATGAATGTGTGTTTTTGATAATACCAGAATTAGTGAAACCGTGTATACTAGGAATTAGTTTTTTACAAGAAGTTGGGTGTCGCATCGACATCGGAAACAAAGTGGTTAGTTTAAAAAACGATACTGATGATGAGGAGCACATTATACCAATCATGAATATTGACGTGATAAACAGTGAAGAAGAAGAGGAAGTACTGCGATGCATCGATGAGAAGATTGGGAGCATAGACTGCGTGGATGAAGGAATACTGCAACGCCTGAAGGAGATTTTGGTAAGGAACCGGAATGTTTTTAGGGAGTGCCCGGGAAGAATAGAGGGTTACACGCACGAATTTCACGTTACGGACAGGACACCTTACATTCAACGAGGGTGGCCTGTGCCGCTTGCCTACAGAGACAAGGTGAACGAGGAGATTAACCGGATGTTACGATATGGTGTAATCGAACGTTGCGCCAGCCCGTACGTCAACCCAATCGTGACAGTTATCAAGAAGGATGGGAGGGTTCGCCTATGCCTTGATGCAAGGAAAGTGAACAGCGTGACCGTGCCCGATTACGAAGGAGTGTCCCCGGTAAATGAGATATTGGCTAGATGTGGTGATATGCAGTACTTGTCGACAGTCGATTTATCCAGTAGCTTCTGGCAAGTCCCATTAAAACGAGAGTGTAGGGATTTCACTGCGTTTATGCATGAAGGGAAGTGCTACCGATTCACAGTGACACCATTTGGACTCAGCACCAGCTCTGCGGCGTTGACACGTGGTTTGGATGTGGCCCTCGAGGAGGAGGTCAAGAAGAACACGATCATCTACGTGGACGACTGCTTGTGTTACTCCAATAATATACAAACACACTTAAATCATTTAGAAGCGTTGCTAAACAACCTCAATAAGGCAAATATCACTGTCAACCTCACCAAGTCACAATTCTTCAGACGAGAAATCTCCTTCCTTGGTTATCGCCTTACAACAAAAGGGATACAAGCAACCGATGACAAGGTAAAGGCGATTATGGATTTCCCAGCACCGAAGAATACAAAACAACTCAAAGGTTTCCTTGGTCTTACCAATTTTTATAATAGATTCTCGAGTAAATACGCAGAAACAACGCAACCTTTACATGAACTGCTGAAAGGTGGACGAAAGTTTTCATGGACAAGGGAAGTGGACGAGTGTTTACAGAGAGTCAAGAATTTATTTATAGACACAGTAACTCTACGGTTCCCACGGCCGAACCAAAGATACTATATTCAGTGTGACGCTAGCAATTTCGCGTATGGTGGCCAGCTTTACCAGATTGATGAAGATGGAGAAATCGGCGTCATCGCTTTTACAAGCAAGACATTTAAGGGAGCAGAACGCAATTATTTCACGACGGAGAAAGAGCTCCTAAGTATCGTTAGATGTCTGGATAAGTTTCGTATGTACATACTTGGCCAACCACTCACGATAATTACCGACAATAAAGCATTAACATTTACGCACAAGTGTCACTTAAACAATTCCAGAATTACAAGATGGATTCTCGCCATACAGGAGTACAATTTCGACATTATCCACTGCAAAGGAAAGGATAATGTCGTTGCGGACATACTGAGTAGATACCCGGCTGACACGGAACAACACGCGACAAACGAGGAAACGCACGAATATTTGATTAATCACCTAGTTATTAAAATGAGTCAACAATTAGGTAAAATAATTAGAGGTATCGGCAAATACCAAAATGAAGATGCCAAACTCGGAACGCTCATAGATAAGATTAAGAATAACGATGTAGATAATAAATTAAGTAAATTTTATATAATTGTTAATGATAAGTTGTACCGACGACGACGTGGCGAATGGAAACTATACATTCCTGACAGCGTGTCGAAGGATCTAATTGCAGAGATACACCAAATGTACGGACACCTAGGCCCAAAAAGGTGTATAAAAATGTTACAAGAGCACTTCACGATCGACAGCTTGATCAAGAAAGTGAAAGTATATATCCAAACTTGTGACTCTTGCCAACGGTACAAGGATACGAACAACAGGATGCTCTTTGGCGGAACAAAGGCCATGATACCATCAGCTAGAGGTGACATAGTAAGCGTCGATTACTATGGACCCTTACCAACAGGTACAGGAGGTGTCAAATACACAATGAAGATCCTATCCTAGAAGATTAGTTTTAACAATCACCGGTGTGTAGAAACACAAAATAGAAAACAGATATATTACATATATAATCTTATCATTAACACGATTCTGTTTCTTGTATGTGTACTGTATTCTACTTTCTTATTATCTTGACTGTTTTGGATATTTCCTTCTATGTAAACATTCATTTGTCACTCTTCCTAAACACTTTCGAAGACCTTTCAAATAATCTGGAAAAAATATTTTCAAATTATCGTACATTTTATTTCGATGTATTATTGCCAATTCAAAATTATATTTTAATTTTATAAACTTTGAAATACATATTAACAGAAGCCGTAAAGAGTAAAATTCAAAACGTGATTTCATTAAATTTTTTAAAATATTTTGTTAATATAAAATCTTGTTAAAATAAAAAAAAATATTGTAATAGTATCTTGCTAAACGTAATTACATTATGAAACAAATTATCAAAACAACAAAACACGACACAAAAAGCTTTTGATTCGTTCAGTTTTGTTTTCTGCTTACAAAAGAAAAAGCTTCCATAAAAACGTTTGAAAGTGTGCTAAACAAATTCTGACATACAAAAAAATATAATAATGTAAATAAAATAAAAAAATACGATTTTTGTTTACATAACCTGATTCAACCACCGTAAAATTAATTTTTATCGATTCGTAAATCTCGTTCTGATTTCACCACTTGAGAATGAGGTAATACGATTGGTAGGGCAGCAGAATGACGTCACTACTCAAACACCTCTGTCAGCGGCAGTGCCACGGACACAAATTTGATATCCCTTCAAAGCACAAAAGCACACGCGGCGAGATACACAAACCCTCTAACCATAACAACATCGACGATTGGTGGAAATAATACGCCGGGAGGTAACACTGAGTTGGAAAATTCTGCACTACGATCCCAAACACACGCACGCACACACAAAGTAAAACGAAAACATGGTAGACAAACGTTGCAAACTACATTTTTGGAGGCAGACAAAAAAGAACATTATTTTTAAGTAAGGAAAGAGTATGATGTGACTGTCCCGAACCAACATAAACGGTTGCGACATTACGAGGAATGGTATTAGGACCGTCTGAACTACGTCCCACTCGGGTGTCCAAAGTCTCTGTTATCACGCCTCCGAAGATGGCCGTCAATGTAACGTCTAGTTTTTACACTGTTGTACCACTGTGGACCACGGCCCAACAGCTCGGTGAATTTATATTAATAAAGATCACAATACGATCTACTTGAAATTTAATTTGTTCATTACAGTTTTCCTAATCAACAGTTGCTGTAAGAGTGGGATGTGATTGTCCCGAACTATGACCAACATAAACGGTTGAGACATTATGAGGAATGGTATTCGTATAATGTCCCTAGTGGATTAGGACCGTCTTAACTTAGTCCAAAGTCTCTGTTATCACGCTGTAAGAGAGTAATTCAATCCCTTCCATAACTGTGTCGGAACTTGTATCATCACCTAAGTCTGCGTTACTCTCGATAAGACTGCTGTCGACGATATCAGTAATGTTGGCCAGTTCGCAGAGCTTATCTTCTTCCTTGATTATATGCTCGATACAATGATGCCACTTGTCCGCCGTTATTTTATTTACCTCCTTCTCTACCAACTGTTTTATATCAGGCAGCTTATATAGGTACGTTCTGTTGTGACGGAAAACATATACGAGATGTGTTCAAAAAAAAGACTAAACTTTTTGAATAACACATTAACTCGCACAAATAACGCGCTGCGACGTAGGACGCACTTAGAGATAGTTTTCGACAACACGCTGTCATTTATTCCGTTCCGCCATAAGCATTCATTTTTGATCAGGTGGGGACGTGCGCACGCTGGCCGCCGGATTAGTGATAAAGTTATTTAAGAAAGACCTCGAAGAACAACGCATATGTATATAACTTTGAGGCAAAACTAGGTTAAAACTGTACAGAGACATTCTGATTGTTCAATTAAGCATATGCGAAGGCCTGCATGAGCCTAACAATTATTTTAAGCATTTTGCAGAGGGCAAAAACAATGGTCGGTGCAGATCAAAGCGATGTCGAAGATCACGGCAAGAGAATTCGTGATGAATTGTAAATCACCGTTTAATTGCTGAGACTTTCTGAGAGAATGCGCATTCATATAAGATCGTAAAATTAAATTTTGATAGAAAAACGAAAATGTATCGTATCACTGAAAAATTCTTACTACGTTTGTTGACTGACTACGTTGAAAGAGACCCGTTTTGAAATCGGTCAGCAACTGCGTTCCAGTGCAGATGATAATGACAACTTTGGAATGCAATGGAAATTGCTCTGTAAAGTTTTTACGAAGTTACCAGCAAAATTGTATACACACACGTTGCGTTAATATCTTCATTCTCACTTCGTTATAAATCCGACGGACGGTGTGTGCTCGTGTCCGCTACAGCGTGTGTAGCTCTAAGACCGATGACCATGACGGGACGGAGATAACGGCATGCCGACGTCAAAACCACTAAATTGTGCAGCTCGCTCTATGCGCAGCTTGACGTGTTACACAAATAGTTCGGTCATTTCTTTTTAACACACCTCGTACTTCAGATGTTACGCTTCACGATATTTCAGAAAGATGCTCATATGTGCTCTTAATGTACGCCAACTTTTTAATTACGTAAAATTAAGGGCTCGCAATTTATTATAAATAATAAATGGTCGACAACAAGTAACAACATCCGAACAAATCTGTTCTCATTTTATATTCCCGCGTGGCACTTGACATGGTGCTAATTGGACACGCGTGTCGCCGAGTTGGCCCACGACTGGTGTATCCTGAATACTGACTGCCGATTCCTTATGTAGATTAAATTATTTCATAACTGAATAGCGTATCCTCGTTTAAAATGTAAGGAGGGGTTTTAGTCCTATGGATGGTAAGTCACAACGCTCGCCACATGCAGTGCACTGCCAGCTGTGTTGTATACTTAATGCGCATTCACAGTGTATATCTCGCACGTTAAGTACTCTACCCCCAACGCAGCCACAGCCAGTACAATTCTACAGCTTTCACTGCTTCTGCTTCTTATGCTTACTATTTATCCACTTGCTTTGTTGTTCAATAACGCCGTGTTTCCTGCACCGATTCACAAGTCGATAATGCGCTTTCAAAACGCTTAGCAGCAGTCCGCACTCTTAATAATTTTCGCTTCTTAATTGTTTTCAATATTCCTGTACTTTTCACACGTTTAAAGGTAGTAAAGATTTATCGAGTTTAAGTCAATTTATTGAACACAATTTAAAATATTTTCAGAGAAACAGGCATCTAACCACTAATAGGCCTACTTATCAGTGTACATATCGTAAAGGTCATCATCATTATTTAATTCATGAAAGTACAGGTACAGTGGAACTCCATTTATCCGAACTCCAGTTATCCGAATCGCCAATTATCCGAATCGTTATCAGGAAATTAAAAAAAATTGAAATTTCTTAAAAAAAAGTTTACTCAAATTGCAGTTGCCGTACTAACAAAAAAAACATCGAAACCAAATGAAATACATATAAGACAGTGTAAGCTATGCATCATAGTTTACACACTGATCACTACAATGTTTTCTAGCTTACTGCTCGCCTAAAATTATAATTATTGTGAGTATTATTTTTAATTTTTTTGTAGTAAAAGTGAACATTTTGCAAAACACGTGTGACCTGGTTTCTATTAAGATACTGTATTCGTGTAATAAAAATAAACAAAAGTGATTTTTGATCAATTTTCGCGTTGTCTTTCACAACATGACCTTTTTCTTATGTGTGTCCCAATTATCCGAATTTCTGCTTATCCGAATTACGTCTGGGACTCATTAGTTCGGATAAATGGAGTTCTACTGTATTCAGGATAAACTCGCAAAACCCAACCTTCTGTAAGCACATCATGCCTTAACAACCAAAATACAAATCGTATTCTACTATCTACTGCAATTTAATTATAGGTGTTCAAGGTCAACAAAGCTACTCAAGGTATCATACAATCGTGGAGCGTATTACTTGATGCTGGCAGATGGCAGTTGTATTTTAGATATGAGCACTATATTTCCAGTCACCTTTGCGGCGACAGTTTTAAGATAGCGAAAGCGTTTACTAACCCGTATTCACTTGTGACCTACGAAAATGTTATGGAGAACAAAATCCAAAGAAGACTTGTTCTTGCTAATAAGGCTTATTTCAGCTTAGAAAGGAAATTTGAGTCCAAATTATTGACAAGGGGAAAAAGAACCTCCCATAAAAGACACTGGTTGTCCCAGTGCCACTGTATGCATCGCAGAAGCATTGGGACTATTTATACCATTGCAGTTTATACTATGTGTGCTATTTATACTCGTGGCAGAAGCGCTAAGAATGCGCTGGGAACGTTTGAGAGGAAAATAATGACACGAATATTCGAGTCAGTGAAGTAGGGATGTGTCTGGAGAAAAAAAAAACTAATGACGAGTTGTATAACCTGCAACACTGCAACACGACATGATCAGAATCAAAAAGACAGGAAGGCTTAGATATGGCAGGTCATGTTGTCAGGATAGACCCAGTGGCGGATTATCCATAACGCTAGGGTATGCTGCAGCACCGGGCAACAGGGCCTCACCTGTCAGAAGGAAGGGGCACCATCCAGCCCAAAGTCACAAACCATTTTTGAAGATAATAAATATGAAAAAACAAATGTCCTCAATTCAAAATCATAAAAAGACGTGTGCACAATTTTATAAAGTGATGGAAGTGCCATGCGGCCTTTGTGGCAGCGTGACTTGTGCACTGAACGCAAGATCCGGATACAGGCTAGTGAAATGAGATTTTTTCGATCAGTACTAGGAGTATCACGGAAGGACCGGCTAAGAAATGATGATATAAGGAACATCCTTGGAATACAAAATCTAAACGACAGGTTAAAGCAATACAGACCATGTTAAATGATCCACAAGAACAGGATACCAAAACAAATTTTGGTTTATAATCCGAAAGGACGGCGAAATATTGGTAGACCAAAGAAAAGATAGTCGGACCAAGAAGTGCTAACGGATCGTAAGGTCCACAGCCTAAAGAAGAATAAGAAGATGTGTGCACACTTTTCGACGAGTTTGTCGTTATGTTGTTTAAACACCTATAACATAAAATTAAACAAAACATTTACTAAGTTTCGTTCCTTTCCATTTTAAGAGAGCACTTTTCAAAATCTGAAAACGAAGCCAAAAACAAGGAATATTCTGATGAAAGAAAAAGACAAATGACCAGAAAGCTATCAGAGAAACGAACACAAACAGAGCATTTGAGGGGATCAGATAAGTTTAGAGTTGTAACTTTCTATGTTTCTATGAAACTTATAGCTGAATTGACTAAGCGAAGCACAGCTTATGATCATATTAAGTAACTGTTTACTCGAACGATTTGAATAACGAACTTCTATTACAATTAAAGCACTTTTTGGCACGAGTAAAACTGCAAGAAAGAAGTTTTTTTCAAATCGTTCTAATGAAGATGATAGATTCCATGATACTACAGTTTGTCCACCCAAAGTATTAAACTGGATTATTGACTGTAAAATGATTGGTGTATTTTCGAATATATACATTGCTTATCGTCTGCTTTTGGCGATTCCAATAGCTAACTGCGAATCTAAAAGACTTTTTCTGTATTAAAACGCATTAAAGATATGTTGAGTTCAACTATGAGAGATGAGGGATTAGTTAGTAAGGTTGAATATTGAAAGCGAGATACTTGATTCCCTCGTTTATAACAAATTATACAAGACTTAGTTAACGCAAAATCAAGAAAAAATTAAGCTTAAGAACTACTGTGCTCATTGTAATCACTATTTAGCTAAACATTTGTTGTAATTTGCGAGTTTAATAAAACAATTGTTAATTTCCGAAATTGTGTATGCCACTATCAGTATAAATAATGGATAAAAGGTTGAATTTTGAATCTAGGGGAGTGGGGACCAGCCTGGTAGCAGCATAGGGAACCACGCGCTTCTAATCCGCCCCTGGATAGACCCTCATGACCACGTAAAGCGCCTCTACCTTTACAACCCAGATAGCAAAAGGAAAGTGGGAAGACCAAAGCTGAGGTGGCGAGAGGAGCGCAGCAGGACGCAGAAAGGGCAGGAATCCGCAATCGGAGGATGGTTGCATTGGGTAGAGACGGTTGGCGAAGTCCCTTTCACCAGGCCAGGACCCGCCCAGGATAGAAGCACCCTTGATGATGATGATATGTATTTGGTTAGAGCTTTACAGTGACGTGAAACACTACAACATGGAACTTAGTTAAGTTGGTCACAATGTCATTGTAATGTCACTCCCGTTGATTACTTTGTAAACAGCTGTTATCACATTAGTTGTTTGTCATTTGTCATCTCCTGTGAATTTATATATTCAGTATTTTGTAAAAATTATTAATTACATTTCTGTAATTTTTGTACCCAGAGCGTTTGGTCTTTGCTACAGTTTCTTCTTTACTTGGTTTGTAACAGTCCTCCACACCGATCTGTTCCGTTACATCTCCTCATAGAAACTCTACAACTTACGTCACCAATAATCACTTTCATATATTGGAGTCTCGGTCTTCATCTTACTCTTTTCCCTTCAGCGTAACCTTCTATTAATGTTTTTATCTAATTCTCGTGACGCATAGTGTGGCCAATAAGTTCAACCCTTGGCTTCACAAAATTTTGTCAAAAAAAAAACTTCTCTTTTCTCCAAACCTTATGCGACAAATAATCTACTATTTTGTGTTATGTTAGCACAACAATGAGCTGTGATTACACAACGATCCGTGACGCTGTGGGTCCAAGAAGAGCACAAACAACCAGCCATTCCCAACCCTTAGCTTTCGTCTCCACGGTTTAAGTGTACGTTCGAGAAAATTGTCAATGAAGGTAGGGAAAAAGTATTTGTTACATGAGCTGAAAATTGTTTTTAATCTCTGCTGACCTACAATAATTACGGTAAATTATATGTACACGGACATAAAAAGCTGATTACAAACACCTTAATAGTGGTTTGAGGACAAAAATTAATTTTCCCAATAAAAGGACAGGAAATTTACAAATACCTGGATCTGAATAGTAGGCTCTCAGGTGACATTCGAATAAATAAGGGAGCTAGGTAGGAATGCTGTGTTTCCCCAACCTTATTTAATACATTGACATACATTGACGACATATAGAGAGAATGGAAATCCAGAGTAACTTCGGCAATACAGCTTAACAAATCAAGTCGTATGGTTTCCCTGCTATATGCGGATGACATAGTTCTTATTCAAGAAAATGAGGATTATTTACAAAGAGCTACGTTTCAATTACAAGAAATGGCAAGAGAGAACTCGTTGACAATTTCAGTAAATATCCATGGCCTTTAAAGGTAAATATCCAGTGAGGACTAAGACAGTTATAAACAACAGCACTTTAGAACAAGTGAGCCGTTTCAAATATTTAGCTGTGCAGTAATATGAATATGATATAAGAATGAAGATAAATAAATTTAGGAATATTTGTGGTGCGACTCATAGAAATCTTAAAAATAAAACAAGACACAACACAAGGAATAAATTTTATGAGACAATTGCAATAACCACATTGATTTCTGCAAGTGAGACGTGGGTCATGACAAAACAGGAAAGCGGCAAGATTCAGAGTGCTGAAATGCAGTTTCTTCAAAATACTTTAAATTGTACATTGCATGATAGAATAACGAATGAAGATATCAGAGCAGAACTCGAAGTAAAGGACATACATGAAATTATTTCAATTTACAGAAGACAGTGGTGGGATCGTCTGCAAAGGATGACAGAGGACTGAAAGCTGCACTGAACTATAAAGCCATTGGTAGGAGAGACGTGGGTCGTCCGAGGATGAGATGGGTGCCGGATCAGGTTTATTTAACCTAATCCTTGAAGAGGAGAAAAAGAAGAAGATATGTACAAGTAACTGAATTAGATTACTAATAAAATTAAAAATTTAACTAAACTGGATCTACAATTGAAATTTTTTAGTATTTTTTTATTTCTAACAAAAATATAAAGTCTAACTATTTTTAGCTTTTATACAACAGCATTCGTTCACTGAGTTTTAATTAGAAAATTGCGTTCATTGTCTTGCGTAAGCTCTTACTTTTGAAAACTAAAAACTAATGAAACACTGAAATACTGTTACCCTTATTAAAAATTATCTGAACCACAGTTGTAACTAATCTAGCCATAATTTCTTCATGTTAGCTACACTTAAAAACTCACTGGGGAAATTTTCCCCGTGCTCCACATTATCACCTATTCGTCTCCTTCACACTTTGTTTTCATATTTTTCTTGAGTGAAAGTATTTGACAATGATTTACTTAAAAGTGACATATTAGAATACTTTTGTGAAACTTTATACATGATCATTTGAAATAAATTAATGGCAACATAATATATTACAAAATTAATTCGCAGGGGTGTATTTCCTCAACTACAAACTAATACCCTTTTATTATTATGATGGATTTTAAGTGAATAATGAAACTAAAAGAAATATTAACTATACTTCAGTACGAAAACCTCTGAAAATACAAAGAGTACTATGTGACACTTGTGTCAGGTTTTAACATATATTAATGTAGCTTCAAATATTATACTTGCAGAAGAAATATATTCTTATAATTTACTATTATTATTATTACATACAATTTTTCAATAATTGTAGTTGTTTCCATGTTAACGTTATGAAAAAAAACAATTTTAATTTAATGTGTCGTAAAAGCAGTTTATTTTATAATTCTAGCAAAAAATTTATGTAAGATAACATAAAAAGGTAAAGGAACGACCATACTAAAGAAACAAAATTACGAAAGAAGATATTAATAAATCAGTATCACTGTGTGAAAAAAAAAATCTAGGTGTACTTATATCCTCAGCCGGTAAGTTTGAATTCAGTCAATGTTCGATCATGTACATGCACAAAATGGAGTAATATATTATTTCTTTAAAAAAAAATAATAACTAGGCTTTGTACCTTTTAATTCCTACTATACAACATGACATTAAAAGTAGGATACTTACTCTAGTATTATATTTCTGACTATTATTTTATAGCTAATAGAATATTTGTCTGTGGAAGCCATTACTTGTATGACAGTAACGCATTCAATACTTTCCGAGATATGACAGTCTAATGTTCTTGTATGAAATAATTTAACACAGAAAAAAAGGTAAAAGGTGTAAAAGGTATCCAATATACCTTTTGTGTGATCTCCATTCAATATTTTGCTATCTAGTTTATATTTCAAAATTTCTTTAGGCAGCCTTTTGTGCTTTTATTCCACCTGCATAAAAAGACGATTTTTAAAGTATTTCAGTTTATATTCTTTGATGTTAAAATTATATATATTAATTCAGGGTCAAAACGTCCTACGACGTTGTCCGATGCCTAATCTCCATTGCTGTTTGTCGTTGCAGTTTTCGTCGTTTAGTCCTCTATCGCTCATTGATCTTATGCCCTCTATCCATGTTTTCTTGGGTCTTCCTTTCTTTCTCGTGCTCTCCAGGTATTCATCTCATTGTTTTCTTTGGTAGTCGGTCTTGTTCAATTCTTTGTACGTGTTCGTACCAGATTAGTTGTTTCTCTTCAACGCAGTCGATGATTGTCTTTTGTACGCCCGTTTCTTCTTTGATCGTTTCATTTCATATTTGCTCTAGCCTTGAAGTTCTAGCAGCTCGTCTCAAAGAATCCATTTCTGTAGCTTCTAACTTTCTTTTTACCTGTTCTTTTATTCTCCATGTTTCGGATCCGTACGCCAACGTGCTTTTACTCATACTATTGTATATTCTTTTCTTCCTTTCTTTTCCAATTTCTGTCCTCCATAGAATCCCATCCGATGATCTAATTATTAGTTTTGCTTTACTTATTCTTGATTTTATTTCAACATCAACAGTTCCTTCTTCATTTAGCTGTTGCATTTTTTTATATACGTTCGTTGTTTTCTAAGATTAAATATGTTGTTTCTTCTCCGACACACAGATGTGTGTCGTTTTTTCTATGTTCATCAGTAATCCCCATTTTTCATACTCTTCATTCAGTTTGCGTGTCTGGTGTTAAAATTGCATTTTATTTATTTTTTATTATTTATTACGTCCTGGCTTTTCTGGCAGATCGTCATATGACTGCTCTCCATGCCTCCTAGTTCTGTACCAGCCTCTTAAGGTCTTCATATCATACTTCATTCTTAACTGATTTCACCATTCTGCGCCTCCCAGTTCTTCGATATGAATCCGTTTCTGACAGTACCCATCTTTTGTATCCACCCAGTAGAACACGGGACACGTGGTACCTACAAAAAACTCTTATTTGAGTTCCTTTTCGTATTCTCATAAACGAAATGTTTTCTCCTTTTAAACCATCTTTAACTTTTCAATAAAAACTGTTACGTTCCCTGTGCCCTACTCGCTTTCAAATTTTCTTTCCTCTTACATTTCTATCTTGCAATTATTAATTTTATACACAAGCCTGACACAATTAGAATCCAGTCGGAACAAATGTTTGCTTCCACATTATTCCCGTGTCTCTGTTATACTAATATATAATCTCTCTGTTGTCCCTGGCCATAAACTGGAGTAACACATTATTTCTTTTGAAAAAAACCATACTAGGCTTTGTTCTTTTTAATTCCTAGGATATTTACTCTAGTATTATATTTCTGACTATTATTTTATAGCTAATGGAATATTTGCGTGTGTATACCATTACTTGTTTGACAAAACCGCATTCAAAAACTTTCTGAGATATGAAGGTCTACTGTTCTTGTATGTGATAATTTTGTGATGTTTTACAGTTATGGACGACGGAATTGGTGATACACAAAACATCTGGGACGACTTTAGATCGTTACAAACAAAATTCGATGCAGTCGCTGCTGTTCACCAGGAGACTATAAAACTGGGAAATGAATGTTCCAAAATGTTTAAATTTATTAAAGGTACTATTATGCTGAAATTAGTTTGAATGAAGAATATGACGGAGATATGTGAAAACATTTGTATCAGTAATGTCAGCAGAAGGAAGAGTATATTAAAGATTCTATAGTTGATAGTCGTTATACAGAGAAAAGTATATACAAATTTTCCGTGTCTATGTTATACTAATATGTAGAGCTAGGAATTTTAAGCGCAAAATGTTTGTAAAAAAGATGCTTTAAGGTGCAAATTTCAAATGTAAATATTCATACAAACAGTACCAAAACCAATTACATGACTTATAAGGACTCAAAATTCACTCATGTATTAAAAACAAGTCCGAGAACACGATGTTAACTTATTAAAGTCACAAGTCCAGAAAACTGTTAAAACCCTTAACATTTCAATGATTTTTTCAGTGAGGCTGCATCTCCGGTCGCTAAGTAAATACTTGTATGTAGAAAAGGAACGTTCAACGTCAACAGACACAAGTAGTGCATATTTTGTTTGTAGTCGGTAATTTAAATCCTTTTTGTTGCAACATCCTCAACATAAGGGTTTTGGCTAAGCTCTGTTCTAGCTTCTGCTTTCCAGTACCCTCCAATGCTTCCTCCACATCCATCGCCCATTGTGCATCTTTCTCAGGACACTGCTCCTCCAATGTTGTAATGGCAGTTGTCAGGAAAAAGTAACCATACAAAATAAAAGTTCATCTTGCAACTCCTGTTTAGGCCTACCTGCTAGTCCTTTGGCCTTTTTTAGCCTATCAGTGGTTTCACCTAGTATAAAATATACTGGATTTTCAGCTACTGCTTGCCTGATCTGTTTTAATTTTTCTTCATGCAGAGGCTGATATGATATTCGTAAGGTGCTCTCATCTGGAACAGACTTCCAGTATATTTCTGCAAATACGTTTTCATAATAGGGTTGTTAAGCTTGTAAAGAGGAATACCACACGCCACAAATGTCTTTGCTGTTTCAGTAAAAAATTCATTTTTATTTATTGAAGTTGAAGAAGCCAGTGCCTCGCCAATAAACTGTTGTCGCCCTCCACCTTTACTGCGTTGTAGTTCCTTATTCTTCACGTGTTTTGCACTACCTATATATTGCATAACACGACTACGATGGTGTTTTTCATCAATATTGAAATACTACAAACATTGCACCTCAGAACAGACCCGTAACTCTGAATAACATCTGCTGCACTAAATAGCTTAACAATATTTACGTATTTTCCCGGCGTTCACTTTCTGTTTCGGCATACTGGATGCTGGGAACACGGGAAAATGGCAGACACCACACTAGTGAAAGTATTCTGAACTGAAAAATTAAAACAGTTTAAATTTGTTCCAGCACTCAACAACACCGAATGGTGACTGATAGCAGTGATTGGTCAGTTTGATTTTGCCACGTCCCTTTACTTCCTATTCAATAGCTTTCGCCTAACAGTGGAGCAATGAAGCGCACACTAATTTGTGGACCTTTCGCCTAACGGGAGTTTATTAAGGCGGAAACTAATTTAAAAGCTTTAGCCTAACGGGACTGCACTGAAGCGAAATTAATGTAATGCCGCACACGTTCCATGTTCCTCGTTTAATTATTATAGGAATAAAACCCGGCAAAGGAGCCAAAAGAGGTAAAACAGTGCAAAAAGGTGATGACATTGAGAAAAGGTGCAAAAAAGTGCAAAAACACAGTTAGGAGTGTTTATTTAATGTTTTCCTTGCAAGACACGCTAATTTGGGCATTTTAATAGCAAAAAAAATTAAGGTGCACCACCTAAAATTCGTAGCTCTACTAATATATAATCTCTCTGTTGTCCCTGCCCATAAAATGGAGTAACACATTATTTCTTTTGAAAAACGCACACTAGGCTTTGCTCCTTCTCATTCCTACTATACAACAAGACATTAAAGGCAGGACATTTACTCTAGTATTATATTTCTGACTATTTGACAATTACTTGTATTTGTATATTACTTGTGTTGACAATGACGCATTCAATACTTTTCGAGATATAAAGATCTACTCTTCTTCTTCTTCTTCAACGATTAGGTTACATAAATCTGTTCCGGCACCCAACTCAACCTCGGACGACCCACGTCTCTTCTACCAATCGCTTTATCGTTCAGAACCGCTTTCGGCAAGCGCTCCTCTGTCATTCTTTGCAGATGATCCTACTACCCCTGTCTTCTGTAAATTGAAATAATTTCATTAATTTCCTTATTTCGAGTTCCGCTCTGATATATTCATTCCTTATTCTGTCTTGCAAATGTATAATTTAAAGTATTTCAAAGAAACTGCATTTCAGCACTCTGAATCTTTTCGCATTCCTTTTTTTTTGTCATGACCGACGCCTCGTTCGCATAAGTGGGTATTGCAATAATAATTGTCTCATAAAATTTAATCCTTGTGCTGTATCTACTGTTCTTTTATGTAATAATGTTGTGATCCTTTACAGCCATTGGAACCAAATTTGAAGCAGACGGATTCAACTGCGGAGAAAAATTACGTGACTCATTCAATTGTCTGGGGAAAAAATTCGAAGAAGTAGAATTTTTACATGACGAAGTATCAAAACTAGCAAGTGAATTACGCGACATTGTGTCGTCTTCATTACGCACCTTGAACAAATTAAGTCGTAAGTACTTAATTTTTAAATTGATTACAGGTACTACTATTATGCAGAAATTAGTTTTGATTGAAGAATATGAGCGAGATATATGAAAAAATTTGTATCAGTAATGGCACCTTTCCGTACTCAAAGAAGATCCAGTGCAACCTATTCAGTATTCATAGAGGATCCAACCTATTCAGTCTTCAAACAATTATTTTAACATATCTGTATATAAAGTGGAACCTCACTAATTCGTCACCCACTAATTCGTCTCCCTCTGTAATTCGTCACCCACTCAAGCTTTTTTTTTTCTTTATTAACAAGTGAGTAACACATACGCTCTAATTATAACCGGGGTAAACAAGAAACGTGCAGATTGTGGCCGGGGTTTTAACAATAGCCAGGAGAACGGATTGCGGAAGGTATTGGTTCCGAGAATGGGTATTTCGTACTTATGTACACGGCACAATAAGTGTTCTGTTGTGTTGTTACAGCGTAATACGTTTCCAAAAATTTAGTCGGGTTGCTGATGCCTGGACAAGCATTCTGGAAAACACTCTAAAATCTGCCTGAAATAAGTTACGGCCATCTGAATTACATCCTGCGTCTACAGAACCAGAAGGTCTTGACCCCACATCGGAATTGTTAGATGTCTGCCAATCCCTACCAGCATTTAACAGTTTGAATGAAGACGACGTCAAAAATTGGTGTGAAATAGACTTACCGGATGTAGGCTATGAAATGTTTAATGATAATGAAAAAACACAGTGCTTAACTTGTTTAAGTTTGAAATTTCCACCAATAAAAAAATGTTCGATCATAACATTACTATTCGACATAGCTAGTGTTGTAATAAAACATTTTGTGTTGTCTTTAATGGATTTGTTTCTTACTCCCTCATTAATTCGTCTATTTCACTAATTCGTCACCCCTTCGGTCCCGTAGATAACGAATTAGTGAGGTTCTACTGTACTGTGTGTATGATCTACAGATCACTGTTTGTATAACACACATCGCTGTTTGTATAATTTACAGATCATGTATTCCATAGCATGGACAGAGAACAGAGAATGCAAGCAAACTTTCTTCTCTCATTGGTATTCCCATTCTTGAGAGCTATATAATTGACTCTCTTATACATAAAAATACATTTTGTGTAGGCTAATTAAATATAAAAACAATATAAGCATACATGTAGGAATGTGATATGTATTTACGCTGACGATATTGTGATAATAGCCAGATCAAGACTAATGTTAGCTGAGGTATACAAAGAGCTGAATTAAAAATCCGCTGGAATGGGGCACAATGTAAATATCAGCAAAATACGTACATGCTGATTTCTGCATCAGAATGGAGGAAAATCCATATAATTTATGCAATGAGGATAATTCATTTGATGCAGTTCGGAAGTTCAAATACCTGGGTAACATGATATATAATGAAGGGTCCATTAATACGACAATACATGAAAGGATACAAATTGGAAACAATGCACATTATGCAACAGCAGACTACCGAAAAGCAAACTAATTAGTCGTATCACGAAAATAAAAATATACAAGACATTTATCAGACCGGTTGTTACTTATGGAGGCGAGATGTGGACACTGATAAAAAAAGGAACAAGAAACACTAAGAAGGCTTGAAAGAAAGATCATAAGACGTGTTTATGGCCCGGTTAAAGAAGACAACGAATGGATAATAAGAAATAACCAGGAGATAGATGAGCTATTGAATCATGAAGACATTGTAAGATTCATAAAGGCTCAACGAATACAATGGCTAGGTCATCTAGAGCGGACGGATGATCAGCGTATGCCAAAGAAAATCCTGAGGGCGTAAGTCTGTAAAACCACAAAAAGAACCGACCTAGGATAAGATGGTTGGATGATGTGCTAGAGGATCTCAGAAGAATAGATGTGAGGGGTTACACTGAGATGGCAATGGTCAAGAGACTTTGGAGAAGATTGGTGTTGGAAGCCAGGGCTCACATTGGGCTGTAATGCTGAAGATGTACAGATGTCTGTATTCATATTATAAAATCTATTAGAGTTGTAAGAAAGTACAATTTTTAAAAAATGTAACTTTTATATTTCATTTCTGTGATACAGTAAATATTTTAATGGGGCCTGTTACTGAGTAGTAGTATTGCATATGAGTAGTACACCTATATAAAATTGTTGTTGCACATCTTTACCGTTGTTATCACAACATATCATGATGATTGAGTACTCAAAATATTACCAAACTGTTGTGTCCCCATTTTACCTTTGCCACTTGAAACCGTTTTGGCTAATGCTTTTGTTTCACAGAAACTTAATAAATTGAATTACTTTCTTATGTTTCAGAAGACAACCAGCAAATGTTCAACGAAGTAAGTATAATTTGCTATAGCCTAAACTTTGATTGTGTGTGTGTGTGTGTGCATGAGCAGTCTTTACTTGTAACTCTTATCCTAGTGTTTCTTGCAGTTATGTCACACAATTAACGTAATTTTAATTAAATTCTTTTGCAAGTATAAAGTTACTTGCCCAATGCGTGTTTCAAACACAGAAACTGTACCGTTCTGTCTGTGCTGTTGCACTGTACAACTACTAACGTTTGTCTTACAGGTACTTGAGATATATTTGAGTTTTACGTTGTACTTCTTTGCTCATACAATGTGCGTGCGTGCGTGCGTGTGTGCGTGTGTGCGCGCGCGCGCGCGCGCGCGCGTGTGTGTGTGTGTAAAACTCAAAAGATCAAGTCAAAATGCATGTATTATCAAATAAAATACCAACAAACAAAGGGAATTAGGCATACTCCATGGTAACGGATACTACCAAAGATATTCTGCCATGACTGGAAAGTGTTTTCAAGTGATTGTAAAACACAAAATAATTAAAGAGAATGTAATGAGATATATCTTAAAGACTCTTTAAGATTTTCAGATGGTGAAAAAGTATGGTAGTTTATTTCGTTCTTTTACAATTAAGTTTTTGTAAATATATTACTCTTTCATGTTCAAACACCACACGGTTTTCTTTCGTAAATAACCTTTTCAAACAAACATTATCAACGGCTTTTCTATAAATGAATATTTCCGTTACAATATAAAATACATTCACTATCTCGTTCATATGCCTGATAAATTCACACTTTTTGTAACATAACTGTAGCAGACAAGGTGGTATACAAATGACTACAAGTTAAACAGATGATTTCTATTTAAATTTTCGGATCTTTTCGGTTAATTGGCAGCATGAGACTCTACGTAGCAATCGCCATGAGACCACGCATTTCCCCCTCCAACGCATTTTGCAATCCACGCATGTGGAGTGATTCATATCCAACTCGTCTTCACAATATTGCACGGTTGTGTACTCCTTACTCCAACAGTAAATAAAGTACACGATTGTGCGGAAATCCAACTGAGAATTATTTAGGAATGTATCCTGTCGCACTTGTTTGGATTCCCGGCAGTCCTTTGTAGAACATACCCAACGGTCTTTACCTGTCGTATACAGTTTCATTTCATGGCCGTTCATACACATTCTAGGGTTATGTAAAATTTTTTTGTTTCTTAGAAAGTCTATCGCTGAATCTTTGTCGTGAACCTGTGCCGTTAACTGAAGGAAATTCATGATTTTACTACACTTCTGAAGGAAATTACACTTGTACTACTACTACGACTGCTGCATACAGACTGACAGGGCCAGTGCACCGTGGAATGTTTACAAAATGCGTTGGAGGGGGAAATGCGTGGTTACTGGCGATTGCTACGTAGAATCTCATGCTGCCAATTAACCGAAAAGGTCCAAATTTTCTTCCTCTTCTTCAGTAACCTGACAAAAAATTAATTACTTATTTGGCAACTTAATTTTAAGAAGTCGTCATCGTAAGTCATCATCATCATCATCATTGGCTCGACACCCCTTTGTGGATCCTGGTATTCTTCAGAAGATTTCGCCATTCTTTTCTATTCTTAGCCACATTCCTCCAATTTCTAATTTCAAGAGTCCTGATGACCTGACTCACCCCGTCCATCCATCTTAGTTTTTGCCTTCTAACTTTCATTTACCCTCTGACTTTGCATCAAACATATTCCCAACAACTCTGCGTTCACAAGCACGTACAATGTGTCCAGCCCATTCCAATCGTTTTTAATTTAACAAAGGTGGCCACATCAGGTTCATCATACAAAGTATAAAGCTCTAAATTATATCTTTTCCTCCAGTCTCCTCCGTCTTCCACTGGACCAAAAATCTGAAGATCTGAAGATCCTCCTATCAAATATATTTAGCTGCCTCTCATCTGATCTAGCAGCGTCCAAGTCTCTGATGCATAAGTCATTACTACACGCACTAGGATCTTATACATCAATACCTTGGTCTCCCTTTGTGTAACTGAGACTTCAGATGTTTTCTGAGGCCCTGCACACACCTATTTGCTGACAAAATATGCTTTCGGATTTCCACTTTAATATTATTTTTACAGTCAACTTCTGAACCGAGGTAAGTAAAGCTATGTACTATCTGGAATTTATAAAATCCTATTTAAACATTTTTAGGGCCAACACAACAGTCTTTTCTTGTCACTGTCATTGTTTTTCCCCGATTGATCTGCAGATGTATTCTTGTTGCAGCTTCCTCCGATTTCACAAAGGCTTCCAGCATAGCTGTTTTTGTTCTTCCTATAATGTCGATGTCATCTGCACAAGCCAGAATTTGAACTGACTTGTAAAAGACGTTTCCTCTTGTGTTAATACCTGAGTCTCTAATGACTTTCTCTAAAGGAATATTAAAAAGAAGGCAAGCTAAAGAATCTCCTTGTCGGACCCCTTTCCTCGTGTGCACAGGGTCCGATAGCCTATTCTGGATTTTTACCTGACATTGAGTGTTCTTCATTGTGGCCTTGAATAGGGCGCGATCAACTTTTCTGGTATCTTCAATTTAGCCATTCCTGAATACAAACATTCCCTTATCTATACTGTCACGAGGCAATCTAAAATCAATAAAGAGGTGATGTGTAATTTTAAGAGGTATTTATATTTTTAATCTGAAACAGACTAATCACGTAGGTAAGACAACATGGTGATAGTTAAAAAATAAACCATTTATGGTGTACTAAAACAGTGCTATTCATATGATTATGTAGTTTTTAATTTGATTATTTGGTTTGCAGGTTGTCAGTTTACTCAAGAGGCATAATTATCCTCTAGTTGACTCCTCTCGTCCATCGCAGATGGAAACCCAATGCGAGGTTAACAATTTAGATGCGATACATGACGAAAACATGTCCTGTATATACTGCGAATTTTTAAAAAGTCAGAAAGCTACAAAGAAACCCAAAGGCAAATTTGCCCGCCTTTTTGATCGTTTTAAAAAATGGAAACACAGTGACAAAGTTGCATGTGGGATAACACATGTAGGTGTGTTTGGTATTATATTATTGCTTTGTGTTCTGTAAACTGTGCCAACAAATTTCTGAATTTCCAACAAAATTCTAAAAAATGAAACATTTTCTAGAACCAGTAAGGAAAGAAACTATTTACAACTTACATTCTGGACTTTTCGTCATTGTGTAGTCTGATTGCTAACAAAACATTTTGACCTTTTGAAATCGTACGTGGTTGTCTTCCTGCAGCCTGATCTGTAAACTAAGAGATCTCGGCAAGATTAACAAAGGGTGAAGTAAAATGCCCAGAAACACAACTTACCAATAATGTTTCCCCAGCCTGGAGAATGTCTGCGAGTGTATCCACTTGCCACAAGTGGAAACTCTTTCACACAACCTACAGGCTGAGGACATTATTGGTAAGCTGTGTTTCGCATATCTTTTTATCTCATTTCACTTTATTCTTTGTTTAGTTTTAACGAGATCTTTTGTTTACAAACCAGTGTCTTTAGAAGTCAGCCACCGAAAGTTTCTGTGGTTAAAATGCGGCGTTTGTAATTAGTGTTTCATGATGCTGAAGGTCCAGGATGTTACTTTTATTCAAAATTCAAAATTTTTAGCTTCACTGACCTCTGCCACTGGCAGAGGCCGCTGTTTTTTTACATTCACATACACGAAAAATCACTAGTCTCATTATAATGTGTTATAATGAATATCATAAGACGGGCAATTTTGGCTTTGCTTTGTAAACAAAATTTTTGTCTTCACACATTTACAACATGTGTGAAACATTTGGCTGAAAATGCTAATATGAACTTACAGTCCTCCATAAAATTATTAACCTCGCAATGGGTACTGGATATTAAATCATCAGCTCAATAATACAAGGTGAGTGTGTAACATAAAAGTCATATTTAGTCTGTATGTTATGAACATGAGTCATATAAATATAAATTAATACGAGTCAAGTAAATGAACATGAGTGAAATGCAGACATCTTTTACTGGTAGAGAATCTTCAGTTTCTCATCTTCATACAATGCTTTTAACGTGAAACTGGCCAATTGTACATTGAATTCTTAACACAGTTAAGAAATTCGTTTGCTACAATCACAACTGTGCATTATTAACTTTCGTTAAGTGCAATTATTGGCACTTCTCAGATGCTAGTCGATTCCTCTGAATAGGTGTGTGATATTAAACTACTTTTGGAATATACTTATTAGCAGTTCAGGTACTTTTTGTTATCCAATTTATCTTGAGTATATTAATATTTTTATAGATACCTTAAATAGGTAGATCTAGTGAAAGGAATTAACTTGAATGTATTAATGAATGAACTTCCTGAAATCTTTGCGGTTCACCTACGCAAGACAGGATTATTAAAAATATGCGTAAACGTGTTTGTTGTATAGACGCTGAATGGCATCGCTTTATGTGAGCAACATTTTAAATTGCAAGAAGAAGGCGAATTATCTCTCTCTTGATTCCTCCTGTGGTTGCAATGTGAACAACGAGGAATCCTTCTTTCCTGGAATGGTGAGTAATGTTTTATTATTATTATTATTATATTTAGCACTATATTTGTCCAACTAAGATCTGGAGTTTTGACGATATCTATTTGTTAGTGATAGATTTATCTTTGTATTCATTTATTCTTCGCCTGAAGACGACCTCTGATTCTATAGATGTCGAAACGTCGTGTTTCTTCATTTTACCTTACTATGGCTAATGTCCGAAACCTTATAATCTGTAATGAGTCGATACTGTGCGATCGATTAATAATAATTTTAAGAATCGCATTAAACTGTGTTTAAAATCGAAGAAAACTTTCATAGATTTGTTTTCACCTTATAAATTATTTACTATTTAAATCATTAGTACCAGTTACAAGTTACAAGTGGAACTTTCAGAAGAAAAGTTCATCACAATTTGGATTATGAAACACATGTGACAGGACAGATATTCAAATTATAAAATTAACAAACGACTATTCAAACAAGACAATGAGACGGAAAAATAAAGTGAGACCTTCTTCTCTTCTTCTCTGTGCTTTTCGTTTCATCTCTTCGTTGTAACTTACATCAACAATAATCTGTTCATATATTGGTGTCTCGGTCTTCCTCTTCCTCTTTTCTTTTCAATGTAACCTTCTATTATTGTTTTCACCAAATTCTCCTGCATAATATGGCCAATAAGTTCAACCCTTGGCTTCACAATTTTTTTTTACTATTTTTCTCCAACTCTAGTCTGAGTCTCATCATCACTAACCTTGTCGATCCATCTTACTTTCAGTAACTAGCTATAACACATCACATTTCCAGCGCTTCAAGTCTTCCCCTCCTTTCTTCTGTTCGAATTGCCCACAATATCCAACTTTTTCTTGTTTCCTGTTTCCTAGGTTTTTTTTGTTTAGAAGCCAACAATTTCTATTTACTGTTAACTTTAGCCTTTGTCTCTTACCTTTTAGTCTTTCGTAATTTTACTCCCTAAGTAGAGGTGAACTCTTTAACTTCCGCTGTCTTTTTTCCATTCAGCAGTACAATGTACATGGTACTGTATATTCAAACTGGACTGTCCGTGTTTACTACAGACCGTCACTTTAGTTTTATTAACATTTATTCTTAAACTGTACATTTTGCTCAAAACCTCAACTATATGTAACTGTTCACTTTCGACCATGATTGCAATGTAACATGTTGCTTATCTCTCCTTTTGCCACGTTATTCCTCTCTCATTTTGATAGATTTTGCTATTGGAAACACCTTTACTAAAAATGTTATTACTAGAGGACGAGAAAAGTGAGTGGGTAAATTCAATTTTCGAAGAGAGGTATGAGTGTGGTGAGTTTCACACATTATTTCCAAGGCTACTAGAGCAGAGAGTCAAATTTTTTGATTACTTCAGAATGCATCCGGACACGTTCTGGTACATACTAAATGGGACTGAATCGTTCATAAAAAAGGAAAGTGTATTTTTCGAAAATGTATTTCAACAGGAGAACGACTTGCTGTAACGTTAAGGTAAGTTTACATAAAACATTTTTAGATAATTGTAATTAAAGTAATTTATTGACAGAGAAACCTTATTATGTTAATTTTTTATACTTTATGTCGACTACAATATGACAAAACAAATATTTTTCATCGTCAGAAAAGTCACTCATCTATTCATTGTAACTCGACAGTTTTGCAGTCTGTTTCTTGGTACACTGAACTAGTAGGATCTGAACAACAGGTCGATACATACGATTGCAGCACACTAGTGTTCGGTTGCATCGCATTTGGCGAATGAGTTGAAGAATCTGAACTGTATTTATACCCATATGATGAGGAAACACTTGACTTAGTACTCCTCGCATCCTCTGCTGCTTGTTCTTCCATCAAAACTTGCTGTAAGCGCATTATGGTTGCAAGTTTCCTTTTTTGATAATGTCACGCAGATGGGGTAACAGACTCAGAAGGAAACAGTAGTCTTCATCTTTCTCGAGGTCTTCAGATGTTTTTTTTAATTTTATGTATTTTTTTCAAGTTGCTCAATTTTTCTTTTTTCCAGTGAAAGAAATTCTTTTCAGAGCGTCTGACTTGATAGGGTTTCTTTTCATTTTCGACGCAAATGAGCCACTAGAATTTGTTTTAGTTGCGCACAAAACGGCTTCTGGTGTATGTTTCGCTGATGGTGCGGCTAACCTCTGGTTCAGGATCACCTATATCTTCGTTAGTCGTAATATTATCGTGTCCTTCGTTTGAAATGTCAACCGTCTCAGATGCTTGGGTTGATACTGAAGGTATATTGCTCTTAGTTATTCTCGTGGTAAACACGTCAATAAGGAATTACAGCTGCTTGTAATACTTCCATGAAGAGAGGTGGTTGACAAGGGTTGCACACCTGTAGGTGTTTTTGAAATTTTTGCATGTTCCCTGTGAAAGTTATCCCTCAGATTTTGCCATTGTCCTTTGACAACATGACCTGAAATAAAAAACAATTCTCGTACTATGCTATGCAAATAGTATTTCATACAATGAAATTTTTTTTTATTTCAGATTTCTGTCTACGGGAATATCGTTCAGAGCATTGGCTTTCTCGTATCGAATTTCACACAACACTATTGCCGGGATCATTTATGAGACCTGTGATGCCATTTGGGAGTGTTTCGTTGGGAAACATATGCCTTTTCCGACCGCAGAATTGCTTGAGAAGAGCGAGGAAGACTATGAAAAATTATGGATTTTCCACATTGTGTTGCTAGTATCGACGGAAAGCATGTGCACATTAGATGTCTCAAAATATCTGGATCAAAGCACTTGAACTATAAAAACTTTTTCTCTGTTATACTTCAGAACGCATCTTTGGGACTACTATGATACTACCTTAGTCATACTTGGTGATCAAGGATATCCTTTAAAAAAGTGTTTGATGCGACCTTACGCAACAGGTAACGAACCAGTTCCACGGGAGATACAAATATATAACTATCGGCACAGTCGAGCAAGACGAACCGTAGAATGTGCTTTTGGCATACTTGTTTCCAAATGGAGGTGTTTAAAGACAGAGCTACAAGTTGAACCAGAGCGAGTCGATAAATTAGTGGTTACTGTTTGCTTACTGCACAACACACTCCTAGATAAAGAAGGAATCGATGAAGGTACTTTGCAGAAAGTAATTTCTTCAAACGAGCCAGAAAAAATAGACAGATTGTCTGACAGAGGACCAAAGCGCTTCAACAGAGCGGGACGAGAAGCTTACAGTATTCGGGAAAAATTCAAGAATTATTTCAATAGACAACCAGAAGCAATAGATTTTTAATGTACTGAGTAAAGAATTTTGTTGAATAAAACATATTAATTACTGTACTTACTTGTACTATTCAATTCCTCAGCTACCTCTAGCCAAAGATTTCTTGCTACGTCCCTGTTGTGGTAGTTCTTGGTGGTTATATCCCACAGTGGTTTACGTTCGTAAACTAAATCAATTAATTTTTCAATTTCTACCATTTTTCGTAGATTGTAATTATATAAAATAAGTAGGCTATATCAGAGTAAAACAAACTATTGAAATAATAAATAGATATTCACTACAGGTGCACTTTAAAATAAACGAGAAGAAAACGGAATGATGAAATCTTTATGTGTACACGTTACGAAACAGCACCTTGCACTGGCGTACACGGCCGGAAAAAACAAATGAATTTGGTTTCAACCGTCAGTGCTAAACGGAGCCAATGTGACCGTCACCACTTATTTACACGCATTTGTTTGTTCTGCCGTTATCGGCCGTGTACGTCAGTGTGAAAAATCAGCCAAAAATTAAAAAATACAATTGAACCGGTAGTTGGAAAAAGGGAATAACTCCTTAAACCACAACTTTCGGAAAAACAAAGAAAACATCCTATATCCACTGATAATTTCTTTATGGTTATGAATCATATATTATATTAATACCCACCTTTATGTCTATATTGTAGGTACATGATATATTAGAAAACAAGCACTTGTATATTTTTTATAAATTTTCAAAAACTGTGGAGTTAGGCCTATTTCCTTTTTCCAACTTACATAATTTGAAGTGTATTTTCTTTTAAATGGAAGAGAAATAAAAATAATTTATTTATGGATTGCTAAGAATAGACATATATTTTATAAGGAATGATAAAGAAAATCATATAAAAAATAAAAATCTTTATTTACAAGAAATTACTAAAGTTTGTAAGAAATTGTTGGCTAAAGCAAAGAAAGAGATGACTTTATAATCAGCAAGTTAATGAAATATGAATCTTGTAACAAACCAACACTCAAATCATGTTTATATAAATTTTTACTCTTCATTTTGAAACAGTCTTTATATTTGTACACATTAATAACTAAGTTTTCTTCATCGCTGTTGGCGTCATTTGAGATAGGCCATGCAGTTAGTTATCGAAGTGTAAAATGGCTGTTTGTGACTTGGTACATATTGGATGATTTTCTTAATGTCGACCATCTTCACTTCTTTAATGGGTATTTTACCACCATAGGCTTTTTTATTTGGAAAATGTAAAGTTTTAATGTCAACGGTAGATTTTACAAGTCGGAAGAAGCGCTTACAAAGTCCACCGATCGATTCAGAAGCTATTACATAATCTGCATTTGTGCTAGCCATCTGAAATTCCTTATACTTTGAAATGGAGAAGTTCTCTTTAGGGGCATTAGCAGCAGCTGGTCCGTTACTGTTCAGCTCATTAGAACTCTTCTTAAAGTACTTTGGCCACCAGTTTTTAAAATCTGAAATCTCATCACTGTCGATAACACGGACAGAGAATCCATTGTCTTTTCTACAGACTGCTATCAACAACTCATAATCACCTGGTGTTCAAATTCTGTCAGTTCGTCTAATAAATCTCTTAGCCGTCCCAAAGTCCCTGTCGCGCTGTAGGAAGGAATGCCCACGAACAAGAAAATAGTGTACAATTTTTTCAAACCGTCCTGTCGCAGCAAGAGCTAAGAAAAATCTTATTACTGTGTGGTTACGGTTTTGGCTACCGCATGAATCACTAAATATGTGTAGTTCCTTTACAGAATATTCAATATACATTTGCAAAAATGTACATACTTCATCTGGACCACGTTTAGCTAACCCTTCATGATAGGTAAAAAATGTTGCTGTGTTTTTACCCATGTCATGAATACAGAATGCATAAAGCCAAAGTTTTTAAGAGATTAAACATCTCTTCTACAGGCAACTTCGGCAACGGTAAATTCTGCATATAGTTAAAGGTTATGGCAGCAACATCATCTCTGTCATTACACAACACTGATTTCTTTTTGCTCGGAGTAAAACTTTTTAGCCCTACGCAAATGAACTATTTTTTCTACGGCAGCCACCCTCTTAACAGTGTCATTTAGGCCTTGCGATTTGGCCTAAACTCACACTGTGAACATACATCAACTTGGGGGCGTCCAAAACAAAAATCATAATGTTCTCTATAATGCTTGCGATAATAATCATACTTGACCACATCTCTGGCCGGACCAGTCGGCTGTGCGAGACGAAGGGCATGCCCGTCGCCCGCTCGTGTACTGCGTTCCGAGCTTCAGATAGAGCTCCTGCCGCAGGGACTATAGATAGGGGCTGGATTTAGGGTGTGGCCTGCTACCGGCCGTGGGTTTTCAAATAATTAATTAATTGAGGGTGAGAGTACGCCGAGGCCGGGTCCAAGATTCTCCTGGCACAGATTGGTAGCAACTGAGGGCGCTAATGAGGTGGTTGCCCTGAAATCGGGCGGAGCGACGATAAAATTTGAGGGACACTGTCCCTACAGTGGCGTCAAGGGAACGGACACGCAGGGAGTCACGGATGGTTTTGTTTGAGGTCAGATAGTGGGCTTTGCACGCCCAGCGCAATCCTCGGTCAAGGAGAGACTGAAGCTTTCGCTTATGGGTCTTGGCCTAGTAGTCCAATACAGGGATCGCGTAGGTAACCATCGGCACCGCATAGGTGGAGACGATAAGTTTCTCTAGGGTCATGGCGTTGCTGCATAGCACGGGACGTATTGGTATAGGCGACTGGCGGTCTTGCGGGCTAATTGTGCGGAGTGTGTCCGCCAGGTAAGACGACGATCGTGGTGGACCCCGAGGTACTTGACCTCTCGAGACCAGGGCACCACATCTCTGAGGTCAGGATATTGTTCATAGAATAGGTCATGCATTTTCTGGACACTCAAGTCGGCATATAAATATTTTACAAGCTTAGAGCTGTAGTGAGACTTTAGAGGGTAACGATAAAATATGCTTACTTATTTTATTTACTGCCTCTACAGGCAATGCATTTCCTCTGTTACAATGCTTGCCATGATTATCGTGTGGTGATTTGCCTTTGACAACTAGGCATGATAGTCGAAACACTGCCTTATTCTTTACAGCATGCAAAATAAGAAAGGCACACTCTAACCTTCTTACTACCGGCTTTGCAAAAATATAAAAAAGAACGGTCCCTGGCTTTTTTACAATCACCATTTGAAGGCCTTCGCTTTTTAATTTTGCAGGGCTCAATCAAACTCATAAGATATATATCTTGTTCATTCTTGGTTTTTCCAAAACTAAAGAATACACAAAAACTTCTCTTCAAAACTAAAGTTACCTGCACACTGTTCTTTGCAATCACAATTTTCATCCGTATTTGACTTCTTCTGTACAACCACTCCTCTTGTATTATCATATTCTTCACCTAGAAGACGACTCCGCTTTATAACTTCCTTTTTGTATGTACTCACATTTCTAACCCCTCTCTTTCTTTGCTTATTCTGCACTTCAGTACCAATATCACTATCTTCACAACTAGACATTATTTCAAGGCTATTTTAAACATTAAACACAAAACACAATCACAGAAACTAGTAACACAGATTAGACACACATAACCTCTACTATTTTCATCAAAACAACACAATACAATAAAAGGCGGCAAAATGTATGTCTGAACAGCTGAGGTACAGCTGGCCATCAGTGCCGCCAACTTAATCAGTTGGAAGAAGGAAATAAATCCCGGAGTTATTTCCTTCTTCCAACTGATGCAATTTTTATCACCTCGTAACTCTGTCATTACAGTGTCTTTTATTCCCTTCTTCCACCAAACTGTGTGTCTACCTACAGAGATTACGAAACCACTATAACATGGAAAATGAAAAAAATGGCGTTTATTCGTTTCTTCCAACTGCCGGTTCAATTTACTGGTCCGTTTTATGCTCTTTTTCTTTGGCCTTGTCAGTTACGCATTTACAAAAGCCGCATCTTGTTGTAATTCTAGCGTGCGTGTAGTACAATGCATGTTTTTAAATAGGCTAGAAAATGTATCGTCTTTACGTGGACGTTACGACAAAATATGTAGGTTTTGGCGAAAACTGGATTTAAAATACTCTGTGGTCTGCAAGTCGCTTGGTACTAGAAGTTTGTTCTTAGTTTGTACGAACTGTGAAGTAATAAACGTTGAAAGCTTCTGTAATTTCAAAAATTACATCGCACGACTGCTTGATATGAAAAACGATGGCACAACTTGAAACAAATAGTGGTAAAACTTTTCTTAAAAGAACTCCAAATCCGGACCTGAATATCCACTCTGAACTCTTAAAGCTATGCCAGTGTATATTCTCAATTCTCAGTCGCAACGGAAATGTTGGAAGAGAAACCAGGTAAAATTAATACAGTATATAATTTTTAAAAGCGAATGATTGAATTTTGTAACGATTTTCTGTAATAAAATTATAATTCTTATATACAATCATTATAATGTGATAGTAATTGTCTTTTTTAATATTTGATTTTAACAATGTTAACACTTTCTAGACTGAGAGTATAGTCCTCTCAGTCTGGCAGATTTTGACAACTTTCCTTTCCAACTAAAGACCACTGCAGCAAAACTCGTTTTGTTCGTTGCATGCAGAATTGTTTTTCTTTTGTAACACTTCGTTACTATTGCTTGTAGTAAACATGTTTATTCAATTTTTCAATTTCAAATGGTCGGTAACAAATCGGCTGAGATTTCACAGAAGAAAGACCACAAGGTTGCATTCATTGCTTACATGTTTCATGTTTATCACTCTTTCAATAAATCGTGATTATTTTAAATAAACGATGAGTGTGTTAAACGATTTTCCAGTAGAACATGGTGTCCATAAACAAAAGGCTAAGGTTTTTTATAACGAACTGGAAACATCTCATGAGGTTGAATTGATGTTAACCTCAACTGTCAAAAGAACCAAGTGATTCCGAAGATCCCTGACCAAGCAGCGTACTAAAGAACCACAGTTTTTGCTGTTTCTAAAAAATCTGTTTTTACGGACATAAGGAGTTTTGCAATTGAACTACTCATATTAAATACATATTCAAACATTACTTTAGTAAAACATTAAATTACATACACAAAGTTACAAATAAAATAATACTATTTTCTTCAAAATGTCTTTTTTTTTTATAAAATAAAAGAATTGGGACGCCAAGATTCTACAGGTGACTGGCAATTATGTGGTACAAGTATGTGGTTTGGAAACATTATGGCATACATAAAGGCTACGTTAATTTTGTTTAATACTTCGCTCATTTTATTTAGAAAAACAACAATAAACACACGCTAACGATAATCGCACAATGAAACCACGCTAAAAACATGTTGTGTCAGCTGTTTAAAAGTCGATTATTTCATGAAAATTGAAACCAGATAGCACCACCGTACACAATTGTATACCGATACGAAAGCATTTTGTGACGACTAAACCCGACTAAATCTGTCACGTAATGTGACAGTAAAGCGCAGGGCCGCAGTTACCATATGTGCGAAATGTGCACCGCACACGGGCGGCGCGGCCATACCAAAGGGGCGGCCGTAGACTGCCAAATTCATCAGCACATATTGCAAAATAAATTAAAACAATATCGACTAGGTCTAGGTATATGACATTAACGTTTATTGAGCTGTTTTTGATATTTGTTTTGTTAGCATTGCCGCAGTGCACTGGCATCAGCCAGGTTACAGTGGCAACAGGCGAACTACAAAAAAATTATTTACGGTCTTCCATGAGTCAAGAAAGATTATCAGCCCTAGCTACTCTATCCATAGAACATGAAATGTCTAAAGAAATCAATTTGAGCAATGTTATTAAAAAATTTTCTGAAACCAACGCCCGAAAAGCGCACTTTTAATAAACTATAGTGTTGTAAAAACTGTGAAAAGACGACCGCGCAAATAAACTTATATATTTCTGAAAATGTATTCAAATATTTCTACGAGCACATCTTCCACTTATATCATGTAAGTACTCAGCAAATTAAGTTTTTGAAAAACATTTATTTTTTTGTCAATTTTACTATTTATGTCTGTATCAATTTTTAATTAAAATAATATTAAATAGTGTGGCAAAGTAGGGATATGAAAAGTATATTCAGGAGGGCGGCAAAGGTAAAACTGCACACGGGCGACAAGCACCCTAGCGGCGGCCCTGGTAAAACGTACTCGGGCTGCGCCCACTAGACAAAAGTGTACTGCCCGACAGTTACTTAAAACTAAAAACTTAGACCAGAAAGTGTTCGAGTTTTACCTTACGTTTGCAAGTTGTGTGTGCAATATTTATGAATAGTATTATTTACATTTTTGAAAATATTCACTATAGGCCTACTACTGATTTGAATAATTTTTTTTTTAATTTGTCCGCCATTTTACAAAAGAAAAAATCCGGCATTTTTTTACAAAAATTTCCGTCTTATAAGGTTTTTGTATCTGGGAAACCTATTCGCAAGGCCTTGACCAAATTAAAAAAAAAAATTCATTTTTTCTGCTTATCATATATTCACAAAATACATTTAATTCTGAAAAAAGGATACAAAAGTAAATAATGGTAAGTAACGAAAAGTAATGATATAACGATTTTCTCACGTTATTTATAAATAAATAAACAGAATTAAGACTGTTGCACACCACTACAGAAAAATTATTCCGTAGCAAATAACAATAACATTCTTGTTATTTCCGACCTGATGATGAGCTGTGAAGCTTGAAAGCGCAAATCGGAATAACTTTTCTATAGTGGTGTGCAACATTGTTAATTCTGTTTGTGATATAACCATTAACACAACTTTATTAATAAAAATAAATAAATAAATAAACGTTAACATCTTTGAGTTGAGGGCTTCCATTTTCAAGTTTGACATGGTAATTTCTGTTTTTTTTCACAGTGAATACGAAATTTTGTATCTATCGGTTAAAAGGGTACAAGAGAAATGCAGGAAAAACAAGAAAGCAGAAGGAAATGATACAGACCCACAGTAAGGTGGAAGACATTTTAAAAAAACTTTGTTGTGTAACTATAGTAACACTGGCAGTAAAGCAAGTTTTCTCAAAAATTACTTTTTACAATTTTATACATCAAATGTGTTCCTCTAACAGTTTTTGAGAAAAATATATTTATGTTGCTGTAAAAGAGCGAAGTAAAGCAAATCTTAAGATTTACCGGTATATCCTAAGTTTTACCATTTTACGATGGTAAATATCCGAAGATCCTTTTAAATAATATTAATAAACGAAAGATACAAAGACATACGTACCCGCACAAGGACAGACAGAAACTGAACCTTTGCGATATAAAACATATTTAGAATAAATGTGACTAACAAACATGTTAGAACATGTCTGAACAGGTCGGCAAGCCAACGAAAACCTCCGAGTGCAGCTTTTACCACAACGCAACGGTAAATCTTGAGATTTACCACTAACTGTCGGTAAAAGTCTGAAATGCAAACATTTTACAAGGATCTTCGGAAATTTACCATCATAAAACGGTAAATCTTAGGATATACTAGTAAATCTTAAGATTTACCTTACTTCGCACTTTTACAGTAACATATATAATTTAAAACATTAATACACACGGAAAAGATGTGCACGTTCCACATAACTGTAAAACAACAACATTCTATGCTTGCAATATTATTTAAGTGATTAAATTCAAAATACTCGCCCATGTTTAGAGTTATGAAACCAAACAAACACTACTATTATGTAGAACCAAATTATTCTGTCGCCATCAAACAGAAACGGAACTCCAAGACGCCAACTTATACTAAACAACACCACAGAATTCTACAACGGGGTTATAAAAATTAATTCTGCCGCAGCAGTAACTAACTGCAACATTATTTACATAATAAACTGATTCGAAAACAACACGTATTCAACTTTATTTATAATTTTCTGGCATCACCAAACGAGACATTAACACACGGAATGTTCTACAAAGACTGGACAGGAACAAACATGTGAACGATGTGACGTATTGTGTAGTATCATATTCACTTCGAAGGGAACAAAGAGGTTCACGGCCAGATCGAATCCATGGCATACAGTTCAACGGTTACACAATACACTGTTATGCATTCTGTGTGCTATGTATTTACAGATTTTTAAAGACAAAAATATATTACTACATAATTTTATAATTATTGTTTTACTTGTGATAAGCACGGTGTATTATTAAACAGATGTTTAAAATTTTAGTACGTAGGCTTTCACGGCCGGTGTCAATATGATTGGATAAAACTTCCGGGCTGAAAGGCCGTGGTCGATTGCTTGATGCATTGGCGCTATACGTTTCGGCCGCACCACCGGTGGCCATCTTCAGTAGCAAAACTTGTTCGAATAGATGTACGCCGAACACGTCCCCAATGTACTGGGAACAAGCAACAGTGAGTTACGGCTACGAATCCTCTATTTATAGCTTTTTGGCCGCTTCAGGTGTATCGCGCGGACCAATGAGAAGCCAGCTCATCATTCTTGATTCTGATTGGCCATGGAAAATAGACCATGCCAGACACTATTTAAGGAGATGCTTTCTCCTCGGCGGTTCAGCGGAGTCTACCTAGAGCATTTGCCAGGGTAGGCTGTGTCGATTTTTGCTCTGCAAAATTTTGTGTAATTTAGCGGAAATCTTGAATATTCATCATTTATTTCATCATCATCATATTCTTCATCATCTACACTACAAGATTCACCAACAGTCCAGTGCTCAACAGTCTTATTTAATCTGTGCGGGAGTGTTTTTGTATCCGAGTGCTGTGCGGTCTGTGTCGAGTTCAATTGTGCCTGTGAATAGTTTTCAGTGTCTGGTGATCCCTCAATCCTAGCCTGCGTAGACGTTCATTTCGGCTTGTCCGAAATGGCGTCGAATACGCCACCGAATCCTCTGCCGGCGCCGCTTGTTTCCTTAATGGAAACATGCTCAACCGGCTTCCGTACCACTCCACTTCCTCACGACAGTGAAAGTGATAGTGAAAGTGATCATAGTGCGGTAGAAATGTGCAGTGTTGGGTCGGGGGACGGACAGTTCTCGCTTGTGGAGGGCAAATCTGCCAAACGCAAGCGAAAACTGGCCCAAACTCCGCCGCCCGCCTCAGCTGCAGATCTGCCATCTAATCATGGTAACAGCGGCACTCAGCGCGTGCAACGTGAGTATCCAGCTACCACCCAAACTGTGTCTCCTCCTCGCATTCCTCCTATTGTAATTCCGGATAATAGGAATTATTCTGACCTGTTACGTTCCTTATCCCGAGCTCTCCCTTCGGTCAAGGTCGAGGCGAGGTGCCAAGGCCCCTCGCTAAAGCTGGCGACCGCTACGATCCCGGACTTCCGCTCTGTCCAGTCATTCCTGACAGAGCGTAAGATATCTTTTCATACATTTGCCCTCCCGTCAGAGCGTGAAATCAAGGTCGTTCTGTCGGGAATTCCATCCTTTACCGACCCTGATGCCATCAGGCAGGAACTTGTTGCGCTCGGCTATGCGCCGACCGCGGTAAGCGTCCTGCATGTTGGCAAAGGTGATGACCGCCGTCCTGTCAACAGCTTTCTTTGTAAATTACTGAAAGTAGGCCCCTTCGAGGAGATTTACACTCTCCAGAATCTTCTGCACCTACGGGTGCAAGTCAGAACATTTGACCCGCGGCCCGGCCCCTCGCAGTGTTTCAACTGCCAGAGGTTCGGCCACAGCAGTCTTTTCTGCCATCAGCCCCCGCGTTGCGTGCGTTGTGCTGAACCTCATCGTGGCTGTGATAAGCCTACGACGGGGTACACAGCTAAATGCTGCAACTGTAAAGGATCCCATCCGGCTAATTACCGAGGCTGCCCTAACTTTATCGCCGCCATGAAACCGCAGCGACCTCCTGTGCGCCCTGGCGCGCAGGCAGGCCGTGTAGCTGGTCCTGGCCCTAACCGGCGAGCGGCTTTCCCGCCTCTCACCGGTTCATCTGCCCAGGTCCCGGCAGCAACTCCGGTTGCTTCCGGTGCCGCTGTCTCGCCTGCAGTCGTCGCTTCGGCGCCGCCTGCAGCGGCCTCAATCCCGGCGCCTACCGGAGCGCCCGCACCTTCCTACGCGGCCATGGCCGCTAAATCAGCCCCGCCTCCAGCCCGATCGGGCAAATCAAAGCGCTCTCGTCGTCGCCGGAACTCCGCCGGCCGACCTACATCATCACAGGTTCCACCTGTACCCTCTCCGCGGGCTCGACCCGCCCCCAGCCATCGTCCTCAACCTTCCAGCGAGCAGTCTACTACTCAGACCACCAGCCCAGCGCCATCTGCTACCCCTGTCGAGGTCAGTCGGGCTTGTCCTCCTGAATCCCGGGAATCTTCCCGGGCTTCGGCGGATCCCCTGACTGCCTGGGCAGATAATCTTGTTGCATCCATCAGGACTGCTCGCGACACTACCACTGTGCTTGCCCTGGTGTTCCAATCATTAGCTGCCCTCTTTCCTCTACTCCCCCTAAATGGCTAATAGCCTGAGGATCGTTGCGTGGAACGCCTTCGGGCTACTCCCCAGGCGATCTGAACTGATGACTTTCGTAACGGAGTATGATGTTGATATCATACTTCTTTCCGAGACTCATCTGGCTCATTACCACTCGTTTTCCCTTCCTGCCTATGCCTGTTATCGTCAGGATCGTCCCCTACGGCCTCGCTGTCCCCCCTCGGGGGGCACAGCTGTTTTAGTCCACAGGCGGATATCCCACAGGCTTTTGCCTCCTCTAGATACATCTATTATTGAAGGCTGCGCGGTGGCGGTGGACGCTGGCGGATCGGAGCTGCGCGTTGTTTCTGCGTACCTCCGGCCTGGCCGGCGAACTCCGCCACCGCCCGAGGAGTGGGACGCCCTCCTCGACCACCCCCTCTCAACCATTGTAGCCGGCGACTTAAACGCCAAACACCCTTCATGGAACAGCCGCGTTGTCAACGCCTATGGAAATTCTCTGTTCCGGTTCGTCTCTGGCGACCCGGCACTTAATGTCATCGGCCCTGAAGACCCTACCTACTTCCCCTTTCACGGCCATCGGCCGGACGTTCTTGACATAGTAGTTGTCAAGAACGTTGCCCGCAACATCGAGGTCTCGTCTGTGTCGGACCTTTCGTCCGATCACAATCCCCTTGTTATAACTGTTCGAGAGCTGTCGGCGTCACCCCGACTCCCCGCTCAGATTGTTAGGAGAGTCAACTGGCGATCCTATCATGACGAGCTCTCTCGAAGGTTACCATCTCTCCCGGCGGACCCAATCGTCACTCGTGACGATCTGGATCTCCGCGCCACAAATCTTCAGGAATTGGTCCAAGGTGTCATGGATCGACACACCTACGCACTCGAGGTGAATCATCGTAAATCGGCCTTACCTGCGGAAGTACTCCACGCCATCTGGCTACGGCGCCAGCTCCGCCGCAGATGGCAAAGAACCCGAGACCCAGTCGTTAAGCGACGATTTCAACAACAGTCCCTTTACGTTCAGCAGCTACTGCGGGACGTAAACTCTGATCGATGGGACTCATACCTTGAGTCTCTTGAAGTCGACCACGCCTCCGTCTGGAGAGCGGTGAGTAGACTGACCCGCGAGAAGAGAACTCGCAACCCGCTGGAAACCCCGAACGGGATTGTGTCTTCATCAGAAGGCAAGGCTGAGGTCTTCGCCGACTGCATGGAGTCGCAATTTACCGTTCATCGAGGCGTTTCGGACCCTGCCCACTCGGCAGACGTCCGGGACTTCCTATCTGGTTATTTTTCTCGCCCTCCCGCTGGCCCAGACCTCCCGTTCGACAGAGACGAACTCGTTTCGTCTGTCTGTCGACTAAACCGCCGTCGCGCCCCCGGTCCTGACCGGATCGGGGCCGCTGCATTACAATATCTCCCGGCCTCAGGCGTTGACCTCGTACTCGAGCTGTTCAACTCTTGTCTCCGGCTACAGTACTTTCCCCGCCTGTGGAAAAATGCCAACATCGTTATGATTCCTAAACCCCGCAAGCCGCGCATGCTTCCTGAAAGCTATCGGCCAATATCTCTCTTGCCAGTTATCTCGAAGGTGTTCGAGCGGCTCCTGCTGGCCCGCATCTCGCCGTTGTTGGATAATTTTATCCGCAACGAACAGTTCGGGTTTCGCAGAGAGCACTCGACCACGCTTCAACTAGTCCGCGTGGTAACGCAACTCTCTGACGCCACCAACAGGCGAGCGGCTACGGCCGCCGCACTGCTGGACGTGAGCAAGGCCTTCGATAAAGTCTGGCACGAAGGTCTTCTCTTCAAACTTGCTAACTCCCCCTTACCATCGTCCATAGTGTTTTTCCTCCGGTCGTATCTCAGCGACCGAACCTTCAGGGTTAGCGTCGACGGAACCTGCTCTGCAGTTCGTCCTGTCGCCGCTGGCGTACCCCAGGGATCTGTCCTCGGCCCCGTTCTGTACCTCGTGTACACGAACGACCTGCCTGTTTTGCCCGGAGTCACGTTGTCTTTGTTCGCTGACGATGCAATGTATCATTACAGCTCTGTGTCCCCGCGTTTTGCGAGTACACAGTTGCAGCGTCAGTTGGACCAGCTTCCGGACTGGCTACGGAAATGGCGGGTGACGATCAACACGGAGAAATCCGAGGCGATCTGTTTCACTCGTAAGTCCATCTCCCGATGCCAGCCCCTCTCCCTTGAAGGGAGGCCTATCGCCTACAAAGAGTCGGTGAAGTATCTAGGCGTTCGGCTAGATCGTCGCCTATGCTTCAACGCCCACGTGACGGACACCCTTGCCAAGGCTCGCGGCGTCCGAGCCAAACTTTACCCATACCTCGCGTGCCGCAGCCCCCTGGCGCTGCGCACGAAAGTTACCCTCTATCTGTTATTTCTCCGGTCTGTATTGACCTATGCGGCACCTGTATGGTGGTCACTTGCCTCCGCCACCAACAGGCGTAGGCTGGAAAGTTTCCAATCCAGAACCCTCCGTTCCTTGTCGGGATCTCCTTGGTTTGTTAGAAACAGTGTAATTCGAGGAGGTCTACGAGTTCCTGCTCTCTCAGCCTTTGTCTGGTCATTAGCTGCGACTCTCTTTGCCGCAGCTGAGACCTCTTCCTTCCCTTACCTCAGAACCATCAGCACCACGCAACCACCTCCCCCTGTCCGGGTCAAACGCCCTCGGGCGATTCTCGATGACCCGCCATAAGTTTAAGTAAACTTAAACCTCACTTAACTTGTATATTCTCTATCTGCCCATGCCCCAGAATTTACCTGTAAAGCTGTTTCCTTCCTCCCTTCCTAGTATGCCGACCGCGCTGAATGCTGCTGCTACGCGCTATCACTGGCACGGAGGCTCTCTGCCTCGCGGGGAGCGACCGACGCCTCACGGCGTCTGCACGCGGGACTGGGAAAGGGCGACATCTGTCACCTGAACCCGTCCTTGCGGCAGTGCCCACTGATTGCTGATAATTTAAATAAATAAAAAAAAAAAAAAAATTAAAAACCTTTCTCCCCCGCCTTCTCAGTTAACTGGTTGGCGGTTGTCCATTCCTAATATTAGGCACCAGTCGAAGAACCAGACCTATGTATATCTACAGGCAGCCATTGAGCTCGACTCAGATGCTGCAGTCATGCACCGGGTGCAAAGACGCCCCGCTACTACATTGCTACATGCTGCTACATGCTACTCGGCGGTTCATAACTGTGATCGTTCGTTGTCGTCACTTCACTTCAGCTGCTCGTACTGGAAGGACCTGCTCTCTTGAACCAGCTCTCTCTGGACGACTCCGGAAGATTGTCGCTGTCAACAGCTGCTGCCCTGCTGCCTTCGGCCTGCCGAGGACAGACGTTCTTTATCTGCTGCCCTGCTTGTTGGACAACACCTTGCCTTGAAGAAAGAAGACTGCAACTCGGCTGGCTGGTGAACTGAGTAGCCAGCACTACAGCTGAGTTCGCTCGTCGGACCTTCTAAGGGCCACCAGCCAAGTGACCCTTTTCAGGACCACCAACCGCCGTGGGAAAGGAAGCAATTCCAGCCTGCCAGAGCTGTTGGTTGCGCAGCGCATCTAGCCCGCTGACGCTCAGGCTCTTAGGTAGCGCTGCCTAGGACGATCCTTGCGAGCCCCCACCAGTGGTAAGCGAGCTTGGATATCGCCTAGGTAAAGAGGCCGGTGGACACCTCTCTTGGTAAGGGGAGGTATCTAACGAAGCCGGTCATTTGCCCAGCTCATAGACAGCCTGAGCGTTTCAGTCCCGCTTGCGATCCGGCTCGGGCCGGACCCTAGGTCCCTGGTTACCGCCGGAGGCAGCCTGGCTGCCTCTGGTCGGCAAACCTCCCGCTCGTTGGCGGAAATGCCCGCTCCGGGCGCGTCAACGAGCACGCAGTCGCTCGCCTCTTCCATACCCCACACGAGCGATTCGCCGTGTTCTCCGGCTATGGATGCGGACCAAGCTGTCGATCCCCGGACGGTTCCGCTGCCCGGTGACGAGACCGACGCTTTCGTGGCGGTTGGGCCACGGGGGCGCCCGGTTAAGAAACCGAGGCGGAACCGGTCCTCCTCAACCTCTTCCTCGGCGTCCGCCATGGAAGTTGTCCCCGCCGATGGCGAATCCGGCTCGGGGCCGACTGTGCCCGGCGCTGCCCAAGCACCGCCGGTCATTCGTCGCATCCCGCCCGTGTTCGTTCACGGCGTGAACAACGTCACCGGTTTTTACCGGCGACTCATAGTGGCTCCCGGACTTTCCCCGGCCAGCGTTGACCTGAAGCTCCTTGGGGGCGACACTGTCAAGATCGCTGTCCGCGGAATGGACGAGTACCGCAGCGTCATGGCGTTCGTCGAATCAGCCAACCTGCAACACCACACCTTTACCCCGAAACACGTGAAGCCTCTGTCCCTCGTGCTCAGAGGCTTAGACGTGGACTCTCCTCTCGAGGAAATCCTCGATGAGCTGCGCGAGCTGGGTTATCCGGTTCGCGCGGTACATCGGGTATTTGCTCCCGCCGGACCAAGGCGTCCAATTCCCCTGGTTCGCATCATGGTCGAGAACAGCGAGGCAGGCGCAAGCCTACTCTCTCTTACGCGGCTTTTTGGTTTCCGCGTAAAAGTGGAAAGAAGCCGCGCTCCCGGGGCTCTGCCTCAATGCTACAAGTGCCAACGCTTCGGGCACCATTCAGAGACTTGCTCTAACGCTCCGGCGTGCGTGAGGTGTTCTTTGCCTCACGCCAGTAAACATTGCGATGCTCCAGCTTTTAAAAGGTGCATCAACTGCGGCGGAAGTCACCCCGCCAACTACCGGGCATGTCCGGTGTTTCAGCGGGAGCTCGAGCGGCGAAAGCCGAAAGGGCGCCTGCCACCACCGAGGCATCCGGAAGCTGGTTCCAGACCTGCAACCGAGCAGCCAGGCCCTGCGCCTCCTGCTACGGCTGCCGTGTCTTTCGCCGCAGTTGCCAACAGGCAACGTAAACGCAGCAAAGGCCCGAAGCAGACACCTGTAGTTCAGGCATCTCCAACTCAGGCTCCTTCCCAGGCCCCTGTCCCGCCTCAGGCGAAAAAGCGCCGTAACCTCGCGGCATCTAAACAAAGTGAGACAGACCAGCCACTGCCAAACATCTCGGTTGTGGAGCCTGAGAATTCTCAACCCTCCCCAGCACCGGAGAATCCTGCCCCTGCTTTAGAAGCAGCCTCGCCTGACCTCCCGCCCCCGCGGTTCCCTAATGCAGGCAAAAAGAAGCGGCAACGTAAGCCCCGTGGCGCTAGATCCCGGGCTCCTGCCAACCCAGCCGCACAGTCCAGACAGCCTGCGCAGCGCGTGAAGACCGACGTTATCGCATCTGTCCCTCTTCCTAGCACCTCCGCTAGAGGCGCTACACCTGGCCCTAAGAAACCCCTGGCTTCCACCAATCCCCCGATTAACAAGCCTCGGCGCTCTTACGCGCAAACAGTCTCCGGGCACTCTGCCTCAAAAACCGTTCCTGACGACTACCAGGTCGTCAAAGACTTCCTTGCGGAATTCGACCTCCGCAAAGTTGCCCAGACCTTCAGGTCCATCCGCTCCCGCTTGGAGACTGCCGATACAACCGAGAGATTCATGCTCTTGGTGGAAGCCGCCACTTGTGTAGGTTTTCTATGAGTCGGGTCCTCAAACGAGATCTCTCAATTCTTTCCTGGAACGCCAACGGGTTGTCCAACAAGATCCAGGAACTCCAAGAATTACTGGCCCGACTCAAACCCGACGTAGTCCTTCTCAATGAGACCCACTTGACTCCTGCGAGTCGGTTCCGACTGGCCAACTATGTGTGCTATCGAAACGACAGGCCGGGCACTGCTGGTGGCGGTACTGCCGTCGCGGTGAGGCTCACTCTCGAGCATCACCGAGTCGTCTTGCCTGCAATGACTCACCTCGAAGGCACCGCTGTGGAGTTGTTAAACACTCTAGGCGGCGTACAGATGGTCGCGGCGTATAAAGCGCCGCAAAAAGAGCTCCTTCACCCCGATCTAGCGGTCGCGTTCGATGCACACAGGAGGGTCATCATGGCCGGCGACCTGAACTGCAAACATCGCGATTGGAACAGTCGCTTGACTGCCCCAAACGGGAAACGTTTGCGCAGGTTTGCCGATTCTCGCAGGATTCAAGTGATTGGGCCTACCCAACCTACGTTCTACCCCTCACAACGCAACGCGGCTCCCGATGTCTTGGACATAGCGGTGATTCAAGGAATTGACTGTCCGGTCCATGTGTCCGCGCTAACGGAACTATCGTCCGATCATCTCCCCATCCTGATACACGTCGCTACCCAGCACGTCGTACGCAGAGATGTCAGGAAGGTGGTAGAATGGGACCGCTATGGCCCGGCGTTAAGTCGCCGATTGCCAGACGCGGGACCACTCGAAACCGTCCGCCAAGTCGACGAGGCAGTTGCCGCGTTTGACGAGGCTGTCGTATCTGCGATCGACGCGTCTTCCAGGATGAAGCCTGGTGTCACGCCCCACTGGCAGCGGATCCCAGAGGAGACGAGTGCTCTCGCTTGCGAGAGAAATCGCCTCCGGAGACGCTGGCAGCGGACCCGTGATCCGGCCGACAAGGCAGCGTACAACCGGGCGACCGGCATTTTACGTCGTGAAATGCAGGCCTACCGGAGACGCTGTTGGGAACTCGCCGTGGCCCAGGCAGGGGACGGATCGGACGAAAGTAGCCCTTACCGGATACCTTCGGCGTTGGTAGGGAAGAGGCGCCGGCCTCGCATCCCGGCCATTGCTGGACCTTTCGGTCAAATCCTGGCTCGCCCGGAGGCGAAGGCCGAGTACTTGGGCGCGTGTTTTGAGCGACAGTTCGCACCTAACCCGCCCATGGACTGGGACTTCGACGAAGAAGTCGAGAACGAAGTGGAAGACTTTCTGTCTCTTCCGATCACTACGGAGCCCGAACCCATTACTAGGGAAGAGGTCACAGATCGGCTCGTTGAACTCGTGCCGAGAAAAGCTCCTGGCCCGGACGGCGTCTCGCACGCCGCTCTTACTCGACTCCCGGAGCGAGGAGTACTTTTCTTGGTCGCGCTGTTCAACGCGTGTCTTAGACTGGCCTATTTTCCCCAGAAATGGCGTAAGCCAACGGTTATAGTGATCCCGAAGCAGGGAAAGGACGCTTCCCGTCCCGGCAACCTCCGGCCCATTAGTCTACTGTCAGCCACGTCAAAGGTCCTCGAACGTCTTGTACAACGGAGAGTACTAGATCATCTAGGAAATTTCGATGTACTGGTCCCCGAACAGTTCGGCTTTCGTGTGGGGCATTCCACCACTCATCAACTGATGAGACTGGTGGAATACATCACGGACGCCGGGTGTCGGAAAGAGCAGACTGTCGCCTGTTTCCTAGATGTGGAAAAGGCCTTTGATAGTGTCTGGCACGACGGGCTCTTGTTCAAGCTCCGGGAAATCCAGCTCCCAGATTGCTACCTTCGCTTGATTGCTAGCTTTCTGACGGAGAGGACTTTCTGCGTGCGAATAGACGACCACGTCTCTTCCGAGAGACGTATCACAGCCGGGGTACCTCAAGGTAGCGTGCTAGGGCCTCTCCTGTTCTCCGTGTATGTCAACGACGCACCCAGAGAGCCTGGAGTCCAGATGGCTTTGTTTGCCGACGACACGGCGGTCTATACCGCCGATCGGAACGCAGACTTTGCTATCCCACGACTTCAGCGCGCACTCGATGCGTATTCGACGTGGACGGAAAGCTGGAAAGTTGCCGTCAACGAAACCAAGAGCTCCGCGGTGCTATTCACAAAGCGCCGGAAAGAACCACGAGGCCGAGTGAGACTCGGTAGAACGTACCTGCCCTGGTCGAGGGAAGTTAAGTACCTCGGTGTCCACCTAGATCGTCGGCTCACCTGGCGTACCCACGCTGAGACGATGCGAAAGAAAGCGTCCGCTCGTCTCGCGCAACTGTTTCCGCTACTTGCCAACAAGGCTATGACCCGCAAGCTGGGTAAGTTGATTGTCAACGCGTACCTGTTGCCGATCATTACCTACGCTCTTCCCGTCTGGGGTTACCTCGCAACCGTTCATAAAAGAAGGTTGCAAAGCGTTCTCGATAGAGGGCTTCGGCTAGCGGCCAAAGTCCCCTATCGGTTTTCTTCTCGTCTCCTGAGAAGAGGACTCGGTGTCCGCTCCTTGGATGACACCGCAAGGCGACTTGCACGTAAATTTTACGTCCGAGCTGCGAGGACCCAGACAAACCCACTCATAGCTGGCCTTGGCAGGTACCGAATACGTCCAGGTGAATCTTGGAAACGGCCTCGACAAATACTGTACTAGTCGACCTAGTACGAGCATGTCGTTGTAGCGACCATTAAAAATTAATTAACATATTCCGTCTGGACAGGACCACTAGGCAGGAGCCCCTACCGGAGGCTCGGTACTAGGAAACCATTGGGTCGTCTCACGACGCTCAACCCAACAGCTCTGACCACTCGGCGGTTCATAGCGACAGACGCATTCTTATGAATATGGATGGACTCCAGATGTAGGCGAGTGAAGTAACCCCGGACAGAAGACAACACGCGGGCTTCATCAAACATCACCCGGTGATCGTCGTGGGAAAGAGCGTGTTCAGCAACTGCGGACTTTTCCGGCTGGCCCAGACGGCAATATCTCCGGTGTTCAGAGAGGCGCGTCCGGACACTACGCTTCGTGGTGCCTATGTAGACCTGGCCACACGTACAAGGAATACTGTACACCCCGCACGACGAGAGTGGATCCCTGGCGTCTTTCACCGGTCGCAGGAACTGTTGGATCTTTTTGGTTGGCTTGAAGATCGTCCTGACGCCCCGCTTACTCAGCAACTTCCCGATGCGGTCAGTCACGCCACGGATGTAGGGCAAGACAGCAGAGCCAACAACCTCAGGCGACACCGACTCGTCCAGCCTACCAGATCTTCTCGGCCGGGCAGCTCTCCTAACCTCCGCAGCAGAATAGCCGTTGGACTGCAGTGCTTCCTCGAGATGCCGAAACTCATCTTCGAGATACTGGGGCTCACAGATTCTTTTTGCCCGGTCTACCAGAGTCTTCAGCACCGCCCTCTTCTGCCTAGGATGATGATTGGAGGCTTTATGCAGATATCTGTCGGTGTGCGTTGGCTTCCTATAAACTTTATGTCCCAAGCTGCCATCGGTCCTTTTTAGGACCAGCACATCCAGAAAAGCCAATTGTTCATCCCTCTCACGCTCCATCGTAAACTGTATGCGCGGGTGCACAGCATTCAGATGTCCAAGGAATCGCTCCAACTCTTCGTCCCCATGGCTCCAGACCACGAAAGTGTCGTCCACATACCGTAACCAACACTTCGGCTTGAGAGGCGCAGATGAAATTGCCAACTCTTCAAATTTCTCCATATAGAAATTTGCAACCACAGGGCTGAGAGGACTTCCCATCGCGACGCCATCCAACTGTTCATAGAAGCCGTCATTCCACTGGAAGTAGGTCGTTGTTAGGACCTGCCGGAACAAAGCAGTGATGTCCGCCGAGAACAGGTCACCCAAATACCCCAAGACCTCCTGAACAGGAACCATGGTGAAAAGAGAGACCACATCAAAACTGACGAGAACATCGCCAGGCTCCAGCACCAACTCCCGGATCCTCCGGATGAAATCAGAAGAGTCCCGGACGAACGAATCCCTCTGCCCGATGTGCGGCTTGAGCAATCCCGTGAGGTGCTTTGCCAAGCTGTAAGTAGGCGAGCCAATAGCACTGACGATGGGCCGCAGCGGAACGTCTTCCTTATGGATCTTCGGTAAACCATAGAGACGAGGGGGAAGGGCCTCCGAACACCGGACGGCCGTCTTCACATCAGGCGCCAGAGAAGATTGCTTAATCAAAGAATCCGTTTTTCTTAGAACTGTAGTAGTCGGATCTTTGTTCAGCCTCCGATACGTGGCTGGATCTAATATACCTTCAATCTTCCGCTGGTAGTCTTCGGTGTTCAAGACCACAGTGGCGCTCCCCTTATCCGCAGGCACAATAACAATGGAGTCATCCCTCTTCAATTCTCTCAAGGCTCGCAACTCCGCCGACAGAAGATTGCATTTTGGCGGAGCGGCCCTTCTAAGGGCCCTAGAAGCTTCCAATCGGATTTCATCTGCTTGGTCTCGGGGTAGTCCTCGGATGCCTGCCTCCACGCTCGCAACTATTTCCTCCACCGGTACTGTCTTCGGGGTAACTGCAAACTTCTCACCTTTGGCTAACACCGAGGTCTCATGTGGTGTTAGCTGGCGGCTCGATAGATTTACAACCATCCTGTCCATCCTGTCACGATCAAATCCTCTTCCTCCGATGTTCTGGAAACCAAACCGCTCGAATTTGTCACGCTGTCTCTGGCTGGTACTGGCATAACACGACTCGAAGGCATTGTAAGTAAGCCCATCCAACATCTCCCAATCATGTTGTTGGAGGGAACTGCTAAGATGTAAATGCAGTTTTAACAGTTCTTGGTCATTAAGTGCCAACTCTTTCCTCGTATGGTGTATGCGCTCACGCAGCATGGCATTTTCAGTTCTTCTATAAATCCTATTGGCCTGTGGCGTGTTAAAAATATGTCTTTGTCGTAGGAACCTGGGCACGGTTCCCGTGTCTCTACATCTAAGTAAAAAGGCCAAGGAACACAGCAGACTGGCTTTCTTCTTCCGTAACGTCTCCAACTTTTTAATTTTCTTCAAAACCTCCTCCCCGTAGAGGTTCTTAATTTTAGTACGTAGGCTTTCACGGCCGGTGTCAATATGATTGGATAAAACTTCCGGGCTGAAAGGCCGTGGTCGATTGCTTGATGCATTGGCGCTATACGTTTCGGCCGCACCACCGGTGGCCATCTTCAGTAGCAAAACTTGTTCGAATAGATGTACGCCGAACACGTCCCCAATGTACTGGGAACAAGCAACAGTGAGTTACGGCTACGAATCCTCTATTTATAGCTTTTTGGCCGCTTCAGGTGTATCGCGCGGACCAATGAGAAGCCAGCTCATCATTCTTGATTCTGATTGGCCATGGAAAATAGACCATGCCAGACACTATTTAAGGAGATGCTTTCTCCTCGGCGGTTCAACGGAGAAATCCGAGGCGATCTGTTTCACCCGTAAGTCCATCTCCCGATGCCAGCCCCTCTCCCTAGCAGGGAGACCCATCGCCTACAAAGAATCGGTGAAGTATTTAGGCGTTCGACTAGATCGTCGCCTTTGCTTCAACGCCCACGTGACGGAAACCCTTGCCAAGGCTCGCGGCGTCCGAGCCAAATTATCTCCTTTCCTCTCGTGTCGCAGCCGCCTGGCCATGCGCACGAAACTTACCATCTATCTACTATTTCTCAGGTCTGTATTGACCTATGCGGCACCCGCCTGGTGGTCTCTTTTATCCACCACCAACAGATGTAGGCTGGAAGCTTTCCAGTCCCGAACACTCCGTTCCTTGACGGGGTCCCCTTGGTTTGTAAGGAACGACGTGATTCGAAGGGGTCTCCGTGTTCCTACCTTGACTTCCTTTGTCCGGTCGCTGGCTCTAACTCTCTTTGCTAAAGCCTCGACCTCCACCTTCCCGTACCTACGAACCATCAGTGCATCAGAACCACCACCGCCCATTCGGGTCAAGCGCCCTCGGGCGCTTCTTGATGACCCGCCATAACGCCATCCTCTTTAAATTCAATACAAACAAGTAGTCATCAGTCCTAGACCAGAGTATTTCACCAAACTGTCCTTCTCTCCTTCCTGTCCACCTCCTAGCACGCTGAGCCGGCTGCTTGTCGCTGTCATCATTCACTGGCACGGAGGCTCTCCGCCTCGCGGGGAGCGACCGACGCCCTCAGGGCGTCTGCTGACTGGACTTGAAACGGGCAACATCTGTTGCTCGAATCGGTACCAGCGGCAGTGCATTAAACAAATAACAGTTATACTCCCCCGCCTTCTCAGTTAACTGGTTGGCGGTTTCCTTTTCCAGTCTTAGGTAACCAGTCGACATGTACCAGCACTATGTTTACTTCTGGCAGCCATTGGACACGATCCAGATGCTGCAATCAAGCCACGGGTGCAAAGACACCCCGCATCCATAATGCAAATGCAAGTCGGCGGTTCATAACTGTGATCGTTCGTTGTCGTCACTTCACTTCAGCTGCTCGTACTGGAAGGACCTGCTCTCTTCACCTCAACGTGACGGTGAGGTGACACATTCGACTGCTAGCTCTTGAAGTGAACACACGTGAACAACAGCATCAGAACATCGCAGAAGAGGAACGCCTCGTCCTCTACAAGACTGCAATGAAGAGGCCTTCCGCTCAAACTACTGCGGCGGCAGTAAAGAAGAAACCGCCGGACCAAGAATCTTCTCACCGCCAGCGCCACCATCCAGCTGCTGCGATGGAAATTGATCAGCCGCCTTGCCTGCAAGACGAAGACAGCAACAACACAACTGGGACCTGCCGCACAGTGCCGGTAAGTCTGATAGGTAGCGCTGTCCAGCGAAACCCGGGGAGTCCGAGAGTAGGACTGACGAATAGAGATGCGCATTGCGCCGCCACTGTGACGGTGTCACAGTTCGGCCCCCGGGTACCCGCTGGACAAAGAGCCGAGTTAGTCGGCAGTAGCCCAGCTGCTAGTGTCCCCAACGCACTGTGCGGCAGCATCGAGCCCCCCGGCAGGCCACTTGGGCCAGTCGGGAACCCTACGACTCGCGCGGGAAGCCCTGCTGAGCCCGCGCAAGTTCGTCCCAATAATCGGTCCTTATTAGGGCCGACCAAGCCCGCTAAGGCCGGACCTTCCGGCTGCACGGCCGCTAGTAGGCCAAGCAGCCCGAATCCTCTGCCGGAGTCTGACTCCCCAGATATGGAGACCTCGGCTTCCACCGACTGGGTGGCAGTAGGGCGCGGTGGCAAGCCGCGAAAGTCTCCCTCCCTGACCTCCTTGAGTTCGGCCACGGACTCGGCGGCACTCCAAGCCTCCGCTGAGGTTGCGCCTAGTCGCACCTCCGAAGGAAGGGTCCCGCCGGTGTTCGTTACGAACGTCAGGGACGTGATCGGCTTCGTCCGCCGACTCCGTAAGACCGTTGCGCTGGCAGATAACGCATCTGTCAAGCTCCTTGCGAGCGAGACTGTGCGCGTTACCTGCCGCAGCGCATCGGAGCACTTCGGAGTGGTCCAGTGGCTGGAACGTGAATCGTTCCAGTTCCACACATACACACTGAACCGCACCAAGCCTGTAGCCCTCGTCCTTCGGGGCCTGGACATACAGGCGGATCCGCAGGTCGTCGCTGACGAACTGTGCGACGCGGGTTATAAGGTTGTGGGAGCCTCACGGCTGTACACTACTTATGGCTCGCGTCGACCACTCCCGCTGATAAGACTCCTGGCAGAGAAGGGCGAACCCTCCCAGGCCTTATTAGATTTAAAACGGCTTTTCGGGCTCTGCGTGAGCGTAGAGCCCTGCCGCCAGACCGGGCGACTTTCCCAGTGCCACAGGTGCCAGCGGTTCGGCCACAGCAGCTTCGGTTGCCGGAACGCGCCGACCTGCGTCCGCTGTGGAAATGACCACTTGACGCAGGCCTGCGCTGTCCCGGACAACCACCGATATTGTATAAACTGCGGCGGCGCCCATGCTGCTAATAACAGGCGCTGCCCAGTCTATAGCGAGCAGCTGGACAAGTTGAAGAAACCAGTCCAGCCTAAGCCTCGACACGATGTTAGACAGCCAGTCAAACCGGCCAAAGCCGCTGAACCTGTGGTCCGGAAACCAGCCCCTAGGTCTGCTCCGGTTCCGAAACCCAGCAGTACAGTGAGCCCGAGCGAAGCTCCAAAGGCCAAACCCATTATCGCGCCCCCGGAACCGGAACGCGAAATACCCCACTTCACACAAGTCCCGCTGCCGGACAACGAGGAAATTGATCCTCCATTGCCGCCGCCACCCAAGCCTAGATTCCCCAGATCGGGCAAGAAAGTTAGGAACCAGGCCAAGAACACGGGCCAGCCTAAACCACCTGCCACTGGACCCAAGCCCGTCCTCCAAAAGCCAGAGCGGCCACCCGCTCCAGTACCAGCCCCCAAGGCTTCCACCGTCTCGCCCCGCCGCAGCTATGCAGCTGCCGCCAAGCGTTCTCCCCCGGCCTCATCTTCCAATGATCTCGCCGTCGTTTCAGACTTTCTGGCAAGCTACGACTTGCAGAAAGTGGCCCAGACTTTCCTTAAAATCAAGGAACGCTTGGCAACAGCCTCGCCCCAGGACAAGTTCCTCCTCTTGGTGGAAGCCTGCCGTGTAACAGGTCTGTTATGAACGGACAACCACGGCAATCCCTCAAGCGAGACCTCGAGCTCGTGGCGTGGAACGCCAACGGCCTCGCTTCCCGGCATTCTGAGCTCTTAGAGTTCGTTGCCCGTCACAAGCCCGATGTGCTTCTTCTTGGCGAGACGCACCTGACCCCGCATCGTCGTTTCCGACTACCCAACTACGTGTGCCACCGGGACGACCGGTCGGGTCGCGCAGGAGGGGGCACAGCCATCGCGGTGAAGGCGAGTCTTCGCCATCACCGCGTTGTCCTGCCTCAGCGGCGGAACCTCGAGTGCACCGCGGTCGAGCTCCATGGTGCTCTCGGCGGTCTACTCGTGGTTTCCGCCTACAAGCCTCCACACACGGAGCTCCTGTCGAACGATCTGGAGGCCGTCTTTGGAGCACACAGGAGGGTAGTCCTGGCGGGCGACCTGAACTGTAAGCACCCCGATTGGGGGAGCCGCTTGGCGAACCCAAACGGGACCCGCTTACGCAGGTATGCTGATGCGGCTCGGGTCACAGTCATGGGTCCTACCGGGCCTACATACTATCCCTCGAGGGCTAACTCCCGCCCTGACGTATTGGACATTGCCGCGGTCAGGGGCGTTTATTGCCCGGTCCACGTCTCCGTCATTTCGGAACTGTCCTCGGACCATTGCCCTATCAGTGTGCATATAGCTACCCAGCACGCCACCGTCCGCGACGAGCGGCGGGTAATCGAGTGGGACCGCTTTGGCCCGGCGTTCAGTCGCCGCCTACCAGAGCATATCCCGCTCGACACTACCCAGCATGTCGAAGAGGCAGTTGGCTTATTCGACACAGCCGTAGTCTCGGCGGTTGACGTGTCCTCCCGGATGAAGCCGGGGCTCACGCCCGACTATCAGCGGATCCCCGAAGAGGTGTCTCAGCTCGCTTGCGAGAGGAATCGCCTCCGGAGACGCTGGCAGAGGACTCGTGACCCGGCGGACAAGGCTGCGTTCAACAGAGCGTCCGGCAAGTTGCGTCGTGACATGCTGGCGTTCCGTAGACGCAACTGGGAGCTAGCTGTAACACAGATGGATGGCCCTGCTGAGGACCGTAATGTCTGGCGGATTCCCAGTGCCCTAACGGGAAAGCGCAAACGCGCGCCTCTCCCCGCACTGGCCGGACCTGGCGGTCAACCCCTTGGCCGCCCCCTCGAAAAGGCCGAGTTCTTGGCTGACAGTTTAGAGCGTCAGTTCGCTCCCAACCCATCCAAGAACCCGGCCTTCACTGAGCACATCTGCCGCGAGGTAGAGCGCTTTCTATCGGCCGGTATCACAGTCCAACCGGAGCCCATCTCCCCGGAGGAGGTCTCTGAGAGGATTGTTCAGCTCAAGCCCCGGAAGGCGCCTGGCCCGGACGGAGTCATGAATTCCGCCCTCCATCGCCTTCCGGAGCGAGGAACCCAGTTCCTCACTGACCTGTTCAATTCATGCCTCAGACTGGCCTATTTTCCGGTGAAATGGAAAACGGCTACCGTCATTATGATACCGAAGCCGGGAAAGAATTCTTCTCGAGTGGAGAACCTCAGGCCCATCAGCCTCTTGTCCGCGACGTCCAAGGTTTTTGAGCGTCTGATCCAGCGTAGGATCCGCGACCATCTAGAAAGACTAGACGTGCTGATCCCCGAACAGTTCGGCTTTCGTGAGCTGCACTCCTCGACTCATCAGCTGATGAGACTCGTGGAATGCATAACCGAGGCTGGCTGCCAGGGCAAACAGACGGCTGCGATCTTCCTAGACGTAGAGAAAGCCTTTGACCGCGTGTGGCACGAGGGTGTCCTCTACAAACTCACGGAGGTCCTTCTCCCAGACTGCTACGTTCATTTGATCGGCAGCTTTCTGCGAGACCGTAGCTTCCGAGTGAGAGTAGACCACGCTCTCTCTTCGGAGAGGCGTATTACCGCTGGTGTCCCTCAGGGAAGTGTCCTTGGGCCTCTTCTGTTCTCGTTGTTTGTCAACGACACGCCCCGAGTTCCTGGAGTGAAACTGTCGCTGTTCGCGGACGACACTGCGGCTTTTGCCTCAGAGCCGAACGCGAGTTATGCGGCCGTTAAGCTCCAGCGCCAACTCGACGCGTATGTCGGGTGGACCGATGACTGGAGAGTTGCCGTTAACGCTTCCAAGAGCGCCGCGGTAATATTCTCGCGACAACGCAAGCGGCCTCGGCCGCTTAAAGTAGGCCCCGTCGAGGTGCCCTGGACCAACAGCGTCAAGTACCTCGGGCTCCACGTGGATTCCCGACTCACCTGGCGAACCCATGCAAATTACATCCGACAACGCGCTTCGGCGCAACTCAGTAGACTCTGGCCCGTGCTATCTAATCCGGCAATGACCCCCCGGCTAGGTAAGCTCATAGTCAACACGTACGTGTTGCCGGTGATTACCTACGCCTGTCCTGTTTGGGGATACCTGGCTCGTGGTCATAGAATCACGCTCCAGCGCGTACTCGACCGGGGACTGAAGCTCGCGTGCAAAGTCCCCCGGAGGTACTCTTCTCGTCTTTTGAGGAGAGGACTCGGTGTCCGCTCTCTTGATGACACCGTGAGACGCCTGGCGCGACGATTCTATGTTCGTTCCGACAGAGTGACCCACAATTCCCTCATTGCCGGACTTGGTAAATACACCCCGCGACCAGGTGAGTCCTGGAAGCGACCTCGTTTGCTAGTCCCGGTGGTATAATCCACCAATCGCAGGTCGTTTCAGACCCCCCCCATAAGTAGATAAAAGTATAAATTGAACTCCAACAGACCCAGTGGCAGGAGTCCTTTCTGAGACTCGGGACACTGTACTACTCGCGACCCGCGCTTCGCGCGGGCCGCGCAACCCCCAGTTGTGTCGGCGGTTCATCGTGACGTGACACGTGACAACTGTGACAACTGTGATTCGACTGCTTGCTTTCGAAGAGATAACAACATCAGAACAACGCAGAAGAGGAACGCCTCGTCCTCTACAAGACTGCAATGAAGAGGCCTTCCGCTCAAACTACTGCGGCGGCAGTAAAGAAGAAACCGCCGGACCAAGAATCTTCTCATCGCCAGCGCCACCATCCAGCTGCTGCGATGGAAATTGATCAGCCGCCTTGCCTGCAAGACGAAGACAGCAACAACACAACTGGGACCTGCCGCACAGTGCCGGTAAGTCTGATAGGTAGCGCTGTCCAGCGAAACCCGGGGAGTCCGAGAGTAGGACTGACGAATAGAGATGCGCATTGCGCCGCCACTGTGACGGTGTCACAGTTCGGCCCCCGGGTACCCGCTGGACAAAGAGCCGAGTTAGTCGGCAGTAGCCCAGCTGCTAGTGTCCCCAACGCACTGTGCGGCAGCATCGAGCCCCCCGGCAGGCCACTTGGGCCAGTCGGGAACCCTACGACTCGCGCGGGAAGCCCTGCTGAGCCCGCGCAAGTTCGTCCCAATAATCGGTCCTTATTAGGGCCGACCAAGCCCGCTAAGGCCGGACCTTCCGGCTGCACGGCCGCTAGTAGGCCAAGCAGCCCGAATCCTCTGCCGGAGTCTGACTCCCCAGATATGGAGACCTCGGCTTCCACCGATTGGGTGGCAGTAGGGCGCGGTGGCAAGCCGCGAAAGTCTCCTTCCCTGACCTCCTTGAGTTCGGCCACGGACTCGGCGGCACTCCAAGCCTCCGCTGAGGTTGCGCCTAGTCGCACCTCCGAAGGAAGGGTCCCGCCGGTGTTCGTTACGAACGTCAGGGACGTGATCGGCTTTGTTCGCCGACTCCGTAAGTCCGTTGCGCTGGCAGATAACGCATCTGTCAAGCTCCTAGCGAGCGAGACTGTGCGCGTTACCTGCCGCAGCGCATCGGAGCACTTCGGAGTGGTCCAGTGGCTGGAACGTGAATCGTTCCAGTTCCACACATACACATTGAACCGCACCAAGCCTGTAGCCCTCGTCCTTCGGGGCCTGGACATACAGGCGGATCCGCAGGTCGTCGCTGACGAACTGTGCGACGCGGGTTATAAGGTTGTGGGAGCCTCACGGCTGTACACTACTTATGGCTCGCGTCGACCACTCCCGCTGATAAGACTCCTGGCAGAGAAGGGCGAATCCTCCCAGGCCTTATTAGACTTAAAGCGGCTTTTCGGGCTCTGCGTAAGCGTCGAGCCCTGCCGTCAGACCGGGCGACTTTCCCAGTGCCACAGGTGCCAGCGGTTCGGCCACAGCAGCTTCGGTTGCCGGAACGCGCCGACCTGCGTTCGCTGTGGAAATGACCACTTGACGCAGGCCTGCGCTGTCCCCGACAACCACCGATATTGTATAAACTGCGGCGGCGCCCATGCTGCTAATAACAGGCGCTGCCCAGTCTATAGCGAGGAGCTGGACAAGTTGAAGAAACCAGTCCAGCCTAAGCCTCGACATGATGTTAGCCAGCCAGTCAAACCGGCCAAAGCCGCTGAACCTGTGGTCCGGAAACCAGCCCCTAGGTCTGCTCCGGTTCCGAAACCCAGCAGTACAGTGAGCCCGAGCGAAGCTCCAAAGGCCAAACCCATCATCGCGCCCCCGGAACCGGAACGCGAAATACCCCACTTCACACAAGTCCCGCTGCCGGACAACGAGGAAATTGATCCTCCATTGCCGCCGCCACCCAAGCCTAGATTCCCCAGATCGGGCAAGAAAGTTAGAAACCAGGCCAAGAACACGGGCCAGCCTAAACCACCTGCCACTGGACCCAAGCCCGTCCTCCAAAAGCCAGAGCGGCCACCCGCTCCAGTACCAGCCCCCAAGGCTTCCACCGTCTCGCCCCGCCGCAGCTATGCAGCTGCCGCCAAGCGTTCTCCCCCGGCCTCATCTTCCGATGATCTCGCCGTCGTTTCAGACTTTCTGGCAAGCTACGACTTGCAGAAAGTGGCCCAGACTTTCCTTAAAATCAAGGAACGCTTGGCAACAGCCTCGCCCCAGGACAAGTTCCTCCTCTTGGTGGAAGCCTGCCGTGTAACAGGTCTGTTATGAACGGACAACCACGGCAATCCCTCAAGCGAGACCTCGAGCTCGTGGCGTGGAACGCCAACGGCCTCGCTTCCCGGCATTCTGAGCTCTTAGAGTTCGTTGCCCGTCACAAGCCCGATGTGCTTCTTCTTGGCGAGACGCACCTGACCCCGCATCGTCGTTTCCGACTACCCAACTACGTGTGCCACCGGGATGACCGGTCGGGTCGCGCAGGAGGGGGCACAGCCATCGCGGTGAAGGCGAGTCTTCGCCATCACCGCGTTGTCCTGCCTCAGCGGCGGAACCTCGAGTGCACCGCGGTCGAGCTCCATGGTGCTCTCGGCGGTCTACTCGTGGTTTCCGCCTACAAGCCTCCACACACGGAGCTCCTGTCGAACGATCTGGAGGCCGTCTTTGGAGCACACAGGAGGGTAGTCCTGGCGGGCGACCTGAACTGTAAGCACCCCGATTGGGGGAGCCGCTTGGCGAACCCAAACGGGACCCGCTTACGCAGGTATGCTGATGCGGCTCGGGTCACAGTCATGGGTCCTACCGGGCCTACATACTATCCCTCGAGGGCTAACTCCCGCCCTGACGTATTGGACATTGCCGCGGTCAGGGGCGTTTATTGCCCGGTCCACGTCTCCGTCATTTCGGAACTGTCCTCGGACCATTGCCCTATCAGTGTGCATATAGCTACCCAGCACGCCACCGTCCGCGACGAGCGGCGGGTAATCGAGTGGGACCGCTTTGGCCCGGCGTTCAGTCGCCGCCTACCAGAGCATATCCCGCTCGACACTACCCAGCATGTCGAAGAGGCAGTTGGCTTATTCGACACAGCCGTAGTCTCGGCGGTTGACGTGTCCTCCCGGATGAAGCCGGGGCTCACGCCCGACTATCAGCGGATCCCCGAAGAGGTGTCTCAGCTCGCTTGCGAGAGGAATCGCCTCCGGAGACGCTGGCAGAGGACTCGTGACCCGGCGGACAAGGCTGCGTTCAACAGAGCGTCCGGCAAGTTGCGTCGTGACATGCTGGCGTTCCGTAGACGCAACTGGGAGCTAGCTGTAACACAGATGGATGGCCCTGCTGAGGACCGTAATGTCTGGCGGATTCCCAGTGCCCTAACGGGAAAGCGCAAACGCGCGCCTCTCCCCGCACTGGCCGGACCTGGCGGTCAACCCCTTGGCCGCCCCCTCGAAAAGGCCGAGTTCTTGGCTGACAGTTTAGAGCGTCAGTTCGCTCCCAACCCATCCAAGAACCCGGCCTTCACTGAGCACATCTGCCGCGAGGTAGAGCGCTTTCTATCGGCCGGTATCACAGTCCAACCGGAGCCCATCTCCCCGGAGGAGGTCTCTGAGAGGATTGTTCAGCTCAAGCCCCGGAAGGCGCCTGGCCCGGACGGAGTCATGAATTCCGCCCTCCATCGCCTTCCGGAGCGAGGAACCCAGTTCCTCACTGACCTGTTCAATTCATGCCTCAGACTGGCCTATTTTCCGGTGAAATGGAAAACGGCTACCGTCATTATGATACCGAAGCCGGGAAAGAATTCTTCTCGAGTGGAGAACCTCAGGCCCATCAGCCTCTTGTCCGCGACGTCCAAGGTTTTTGAGCGTCTGATCCAGCGTAGGATCCGCGACCATCTAGAAAGACTAGACGTGCTGATCCCCGAACAGTTCGGCTTTCGTGAGCTGCACTCCTCGACTCATCAGCTGATGAGACTCGTGGAATGCATAACCGAGGCTGGCTGCCAGGGCAAACAGACGGCTGCGATCTTCCTAGACGTAGAGAAAGCCTTTGACCGCGTGTGGCACGAGGGTGTCCTCTACAAACTCACGGAGGTCCTTCTCCCAGACTGCTACGTTCATTTGATCGGCAGCTTTCTGCGAGACCGTAGCTTCCGAGTGAGAGTAGACCACGCTCTCTCTTCGGAGAGGCGTATTACCGCTGGTGTCCCTCAGGGAAGTGTCCTTGGGCCTCTTCTGTTCTCGTTGTTTGTCAACGACACGCCCCGAGTTCCTGGAGTGAAACTGTCGCTGTTCGCGGACGACACTGCGGCTTTTGCCTCAGAGCCGAACGCGAGTTATGCGGCCGTTAAGCTCCAGCGCCAACTCGACGCGTATGTCGGGTGGACCGATGACTGGAGAGTTGCCGTTAACGCTTCCAAGAGCGCCGCGGTAATATTCTCGCGACAACGCAAGCGGCCTCGGCCGCTTAAAGTAGGCCCCGTCGAGGTGCCCTGGACCAACAGCGTCAAGTACCTCGGGCTCCACGTGGATTCCCGACTCACCTGGCGAACCCATGCAAATTACATCCGACAACGCGCTTCGGCGCAACTCAGTAGACTCTGGCCCGTGCTATCTAATCCGGCAATGACCCCCCGGCTAGGTAAGCTCATAGTCAACACGTACGTGTTGCCGGTGATTACCTACGCCTGTCCTGTTTGGGGATACCTGGCTCGTGGTCATAGAATCACGCTCCAGCGCGTACTCGACCGGGGACTGAAGCTCGCGTGCAAAGTCCCCCGGAGGTACTCTTCTCGTCTTTTGAGGAGAGGACTCGGTGTCCGCTCTCTTGATGACACCGTGAGACGCCTGGCGCGACGATTCTATGTTCGTTCCGACAGAGTGACCCACAATTCCCTCATTGCCGGACTTGGTAAATACACCCCGCGACCAGGTGAGTCCTGGAAGCGACCTCGTTTGCTAGTCCCGGTGGTATAATCCACCAATCGCAGGTCGTTTCAGACCCCCCCCATAAGTAGATAAAAGTATAAATTGAACTCCAACAGACCCAGTGGCAGGAGTCCTTTCTGAGACTCGGGACACTGTACTACTCGCGACCCGCGCTTCGCGCGGGCCGCGCAACCCCCAGTTGTGTCGGCGGTTCATCGTGACGTGACACGTGACAACTGTGACAACTGTGATTCGACTGCTTGCTTTCGAAGAGATAACAACATCAGAACAACGCAGAAGAGGAACGCCTCGTCCTCTACAAGACTGCAATGAAGAGGCCTTCCGCTCAAACTACTGCGGCGGCAGTAAAGAAGAAACCGCCGGACCAAGAATCTTCTCATCGCCAGCGCCACCATCCAGCTGCTGCGATGGAAATTGATCAGCCGCCTTGCCTGCAAGACGAAGACAGCAACAACACAACTGGGACCTGCCGCACAGTGCCGGTAAGTCTGATAGGTAGCGCTGTCCAGCGAAACCCGGGGAGTCCGAGAGTAGGACTGACGAATAGAGATGCGCATTGCGCCGCCACTGTGACGGTGTCACAGTTCGGCCCCCGGGTACCCGCTGGACAAAGAGCCGAGTTAGTCGGCAGTAGCCCAGCTGCTAGTGTCCCCAACGCACTGTGCGGCAGCATCGAGCCCCCCGGCAGGCCACTTGGGCCAGTCGGGAACCCTACGACTCGCGCGGGAAGCCCTGCTGAGCCCGCGCAAGTTCGTCCCAATAATCGGTCCTTATTAGGGCCGACCAAGCCCGCTAAGGCCGGACCTTCCGGCTGCACGGCCGCTAGTAGGCCAAGCAGCCCGAATCCTCTGCCGGAGTCTGACTCCCCAGATATGGAGACCTCGGCTTCCACCGATTGGGTGGCAGTAGGGCGCGGTGGCAAGCCGCGAAAGTCTCCTTCCCTGACCTCCTTGAGTTCGGCCACGGACTCGGCGGCACTCCAAGCCTCCGCTGAGGTTGCGCCTAGTCGCACCTCCGAAGGAAGGGTCCCGCCGGTGTTCGTTACGAACGTCAGGGACGTGATCGGCTTTGTTCGCCGACTCCGTAAGTCCGTTGCGCTGGCAGATAACGCATCTGTCAAGCTCCTAGCGAGCGAGACTGTGCGCGTTACCTGCCGCAGCGCATCGGAGCACTTCGGAGTGGTCCAGTGGCTGGAACGTGAATCGTTCCAGTTCCACACATACACATTGAACCGCACCAAGCCTGTAGCCCTCGTCCTTCGGGGCCTGGACATACAGGCGGATCCGCAGGTCGTCGCTGACGAACTGTGCGACGCGGGTTATAAGGTTGTGGGAGCCTCACGGCTGTACACTACTTATGGCTCGCGTCGACCACTCCCGCTGATAAGACTCCTGGCAGAGAAGGGCGAATCCTCCCAGGCCTTATTAGACTTAAAGCGGCTTTTCGGGCTCTGCGTAAGCGTCGAGCCCTGCCGTCAGACCGGGCGACTTTCCCAGTGCCACAGGTGCCAGCGGTTCGGCCACAGCAGCTTCGGTTGCCGGAACGCGCCGACCTGCGTCCGCTGTGGAAATGACCACTTGACGCAGGCCTGCGCTGTCCCCGACAACCACCGATATTGTATAAACTGCGGCGGCGCCCATGCTGCTAATAACAGGCGCTGCCCAGTCTATAGCGAGCAGCTGGACAAGTTGAAGAAACCAGTCCAGCCTAAGCCTCGACATGATGTTAGCCAGCCAGTCAAACCGGCCAAAGCCGCTGAACCTGTGGTCCGGAAACCAGCCCCTAGGTCTGCTCCGGTTCCGAAACCCAGCAGTACAGTGAGCCCGAGCGAAGCTCCAAAGGCCAAACCCATCATCGCGCCCCCGGAACCGGAACGCGAAATACCCCACTTCACACAAGTCCCGCTGCCGGACAACGAGGAAATTGATCCTCCATTGCCGCCGCCACCCAAGCCTAGATTCCCCAGATCGGGCAAGAAAGTTAGAAACCAGGCCAAGAACACGGGCCAGCCTAAACCACCTGCCACTGGACCCAAGCCCGTCCTCCAAAAGCCAGAGCGGCCACCCGCTCCAGTACCAGCCCCCAAGGCTTCCACCGTCTCGCCCCGCCGCAGCTATGCAGCTGCCGCCAAGCGTTCTCCCCCGGCCTCATCTTCCGATGATCTCGCCGTCGTTTCAGACTTTCTGGCAAGCTACGACTTGCAGAAAGTGGCCCAGACTTTCCTTAAAATCAAGGAACGCTTGGCAACAGCCTCGCCCCAGGACAAGTTCCTCCTCTTGGTGGAAGCCTGCCGTGTAACAGGTCTGTTATGAACGGACAACCACGGCAATCCCTCAAGCGAGACCTCGAGCTCGTGGCGTGGAACGCCAACGGCCTCGCTTCCCGGCATTCTGAGCTCTTAGAGTTCGTTGCCCGTCACAAGCCCGATGTGCTTCTTCTTGGCGAGACGCACCTGACCCCGCATCGTCGTTTCCGACTACCCAACTACGTGTGCCACCGGGATGACCGGTCGGGTCGCGCAGGAGGGGGCACAGCCATCGCGGTGAAGGCGAGTCTTCGCCATCACCGCGTTGTCCTGCCTCAGCGGCGGAACCTCGAGTGCACCGCGGTCGAGCTCCATGGTGCTCTCGGCGGTCTACTCGTGGTTTCCGCCTACAAGCCTCCACACACGGAGCTCCTGTCGAACGATCTGGAGGCCGTCTTTGGAGCACACAGGAGGGTAGTCCTGGCGGGCGACCTGAACTGTAAGCACCCCGATTGGGGGAGCCGCTTGGCGAACCCAAACGGGACCCGCTTACGCAGGTATGCTGATGCGGCTCGGGTCACAGTCATGGGTCCTACCGGGCCTACATACTATCCCTCGAGGGCTAACTCCCGCCCTGACGTATTGGACATTGCCGCGGTCAGGGGCGTTTATTGCCCGGTCCACGTCTCCGTCATTTCGGAACTGTCCTCGGACCATTGCCCTATCAGTGTGCATATAGCTACCCAGCACGCCACCGTCCGCGACGAGCGGCGGGTAATCGAGTGGGACCGCTTTGGCCCGGCGTTCAGTCGCCGCCTACCAGAGCATATCCCGCTCGACACTACCCAGCATGTCGAAGAGGCAGTTGGCTTATTCGACACAGCCGTAGTCTCGGCGGTTGACGTGTCCTCCCGGATGAAGCCGGGGCTCACGCCCGACTATCAGCGGATCCCCGAAGAGGTGTCTCAGCTCGCTTGCGAGAGGAATCGCCTCCGGAGACGCTGGCAGAGGACTCGTGACCCGGCGGACAAGGCTGCGTTCAACAGAGCGTCCGGCAAGTTGCGTCGTGACATGCTGGCGTTCCGTAGACGCAACTGGGAGCTAGCTGTAACACAGATGGATGGCCCTGCTGAGGACCGTAATGTCTGGCGGATTCCCAGTGCCCTAACGGGAAAGCGCAAACGCGCGCCTCTCCCCGCACTGGCCGGACCTGGCGGTCAACCCCTTTGCCGCCCCCTCGAAAAGGCCGAGTTCTTGGCTGACAGTTTAGAGCGTCAGTTCGCTCCCAACCCATCCAAGAACCCGGCCTTCACTGAGCACATCTGCCGCGAGGTAGAGCGCTTTCTATCGGCCGGTATCACAGTCCAACCGGAGCCCATCTCCCCGGAGGAGGTCTCTGAGAGGATTGTTCAGCTCAAGCCCCGGAAGGCGCCTGGCCCGGACGGAGTCATGAATTCCGCCCTCCATCGCCTTCCGGAGCGAGGAACCCAGTTCCTCACTGACCTGTTCAATTCATGCCTCAGACTGGCCTATTTTCCGGTGAAATGGAAAACGGCTACCGTCATTGTGATACCGAAGCCGGGAAAGAATTCTTCTCGAGTGGAGAACCTCAGGCCCATCAGCCTCTTGTCCGCGACGTCCAAGGTTTTTGAGCGTCTGATCCAGCGTAGGATCCGCGACCATCTAGAAAGACTAGACGTGCTGATCCCCGAACAGTTCGGCTTTCGTGAGCTGCACTCCTCGACTCATCAGCTGATGAGACTCGTGGAATGCATAACCGAGGCTGGCTGCCAGGGCAAACAGACGGCTGCGATCTTCCTAGACGTAGAGAAAGCCTTTGACCGCGTGTGGCACGAGGGTGTCCTCTACAAACTCACGGAGGTCCTTCTCCCAGACTGCTACGTTCATTTGATCGGCAGCTTTCTGCGAGACCGTAGCTTCCGAGTGAGAGTAGACCACGCTCTCTCTTCGGAGAGGCGTATTACCGCTGGTGTCCCTCAGGGAAGTGTCCTTGGGCCTCTTCTGTTCTCGTTGTTTGTCAACGACACGCCCCGAGTTCCTGGAGTGAAACTGTCGCTGTTCGCGGACGACACTGCGGCTTTTGCCTCAGAGCCGAACGCGAGTTATGCGGCCGTTAAGCTCCAGCGCCAACTCGACGCGTATGTCGGGTGGACCGATGACTGGAGAGTTGCCGTTAACGCTTCCAAGAGCGCCGCGGTAATATTCTCGCGACAACGCAAGCGGCCTCGGCCGCTTAAAGTAGGCCCCGTCGAGGTGCCCTGGACCAACAGCGTCAAGTACCTCGGGCTCCACGTGGATTCCCGACTCACCTGGCGAACCCATGCAAATTACATCCGACAACGCGCTTCGGCGCAACTCAGTAGACTCTGGCCCGTGCTATCTAATCCGGCAATGACCCCCCGGCTAGGTAAGCTCATAGTCAACACGTACGTGTTGCCGGTGATTACCTACGCCTGTCCTGTTTGGGGATACCTGGCTCGTGGTCATAGAATCACGCTCCAGCGCGTACTCGACCGGGGACTGAAGCTCGCGTGCAAAGTCCCCCGGAGGTACTCTTCTCGTCTTTTGAGGAGAGGACTCGGTGTCCGCTCTCTTGATGACACCGTGAGACGCCTGGCGCGACGATTCTATGTTCGTTCCGACAGAGTGACCCACAATTCCCTCATTGCCGGACTTGGTAAATACACCCCGCGACCAGGTGAGTCCTGGAAGCGACCTCGTTTGCTAGTCCCGGTGGTATAATCCACCAATCGCAGGTCGTTTCAGACCCCCCCATAAGTAGATAAAAGTATAAATTGAACTCCAACAGACCCAGTGGCAGGAGTCCTTTCTGAGACTCGGGACACTGTACTACTCGCGACCCGCGCTTCGCGCGGGCCGCGCAACCCCCAGTTGTGTGTCGGCGGTTCATAGAGAGGAGAGGTTTAGGCAACTGTTCCTGGAAGGACCTGCTCTCTCTCTGGACGACATCGGAAGCTTTCTCGCTGTTTACAGCTGCTGCCCTGCTGCCTTCGATTTGAGGACAGACGCACATCTGCTGCCCTGCTTGCTGGACACCTTGCCTCAGAAGAAGACAGAAGACTGCAACTCAGCTGGCTGGTGAACTGAGTAGCCAGCACTACAGCTGAGTTCGCTCGTCGGACCTTCTAAGGGCCACCAGCCTAGTGACCCTTTTCAGGACCTCCAACCGCCGTGGGAAAGGAAGCAATTCCAGCCTGCCAGAGCTGTTGGTTGCGCAGCGCATCTAGCCCGCTGACGCTCAGGCTCTTAGGTAGCGCTGCCTAGGACGATCCTTGCGAGCCCCCACCAGTGGTAAGCGAGCTTGGATATCGCCTAGGTAAAGAGGCCGGTGGACACCTCTCTTGGTAAGGGGAGGTATCTAACGAAGCCGGTCATTTGCCCAGCTCATAGACAGCCTGAGCGTTTCAGTCCCGCTTGCGATCCGGCTCGGGCCGGACCCTAGGTCCCTGGTTACCGCCGGAGGCAGCCTGGCTGCCTCTGGTCGGCAAACCTCCCGCTCGTTGGCGGAAATGCCCGCTCCGGGCGCGTCAACGAGCACGCAGTCGCTCGCCTCTTCCATACCCCACACGAGCGATTCGCCGTGTTCTCCGGCTATGGATGCGGACCAAGCTGTCGATCCCCGGACGGTTCCGCTGCCCGGTGACGAGACCGACGCTTTCGTGGCGGTTGGGCCACGGGGGCGCCCGGTTAAGAAACCGAGGCGGAACCGGTCCTCCTCAACCTCTTCCTCGGCGTCCGCCATGGAAGTTGTCCCCGCCGATGGCGAATCCGGCTCGGGGCCGACTGTGCCCGGCGCTGCCCAAGCACCGCCGGTCATTCGTCGCATCCCGCCCGTGTTCGTTCACGGCGTGAACAACGTCACCGGTTTTTACCGGCGACTCATAGTGGCTCCCGGACTTTCCCCGGCCAGCGTTGACCTGAAGCTCCTTGGGGGCGACACTGTCAAGATCGCTGTCCGCGGAATGGACGAGTACCGCAGCGTCATGGCATTCGTCGAATCAGCCAACCTGCAACACCACACATTTACCCCGAAACACGTGAAGCCTCTGTCCCTCGTGCTCAGAGGCTTAGACGTGGACTCTCCTCTCGAGGAAATCCTCGATGAGCTGCGCGAGCTGGGTTATCCGGTTCGCGCGGTACATCGGGTATTTGCTCCCGCCGGACCAAGGCGTCCAATTACCCTGGTTCGCATCATGGTCGAGAACAGCGAGGCAGGCGCAAGCCTACTCTCTCTTACGCGGCTTTTTGGTTTCCGCGTAAAAGTGGAAAGAAGCCGCGCTCCCGGGGCTCTGCCTCAATGCTACAAGTGCCAACGCTTCGGGCACCATTCAGAGACTTGCTCTAACGCTCCGGCGTGCGTGAGGTGTTCTTTGCCTCACGCCAGTAAACATTGCGATGCTCCAGCTTTTAAAAGGTGCATCAACTGCGGCGGAAGTCACCCCGCCAACTACCGGGCATGTCCGGTGTTTCAGCGGGAGCTCGAGCGGCGAAAGCCGAAAGGGCGCCTGCCACCACCGAGGCATCCGGAAGCTGGTTCCAGACCTGCAACCGAGCAGCCAGGCCCTGCGCCTCCTGCTACGGCTGCCGTGTCTTTCGCCGCAGTTGCCAACAGGCAACGTAAACGCAGCAAAGGCCCGAAGCAGACACCTGTAGTTCAGGCATCTCCATCTCAGGCTCCTTCCCAGGCCCCTGTCCCGCCTCAGGCGAAAAAGCGCCGCAATCTCGCGACTTCTAAAAAAAGTGAGACAGACCAGCCACTGCCAAACATCTCGGTTGTGGAGCCTGAGAATACTCAACCCTCCCCAGCACCGGAGAATCCTGCCCCTGCTTTAGAAGCAGCCTCGCCAGACCTCCCGCCCCCGCGGTTCCCTAATGCAGGCAAAAAGAAGCGGCAACGTAAGCCCCGTGGCGCTAGATCCCGGGCTCCTGCCAACCCAGCCGCACAGTCCAGACAGCCTGCGCAGCGCGTGAAGACCGACGTTATCGCATCTGTCCCTCTTCCTAGCACCTCCGCTAGAGGCGCTACACCTGGCCCTAAGAAACCCCTGGCTTCCACCAATCCCCCGATTGACAAGCCTCGGCGCTCTTACGCGCAAACAGTCTCCGGGCACTCTGCCTCAAAAACCGTTCCTGACGACTATCAAGTCGTCAAAGACTTCCTTGCGGAATTTGACCTCCGCAAAGTTGCCCAGACCTTCAGGTCCATCCGCTCCCGCTTGGAGACTGCCGATACAACCGAGAGATTCATGCTCTTGGTGGAAGCCGCCACTTGTGTAGGTTTCCTATGAGTCGGGTCCTCAAACGAGATCTCTCAATTCTTTCCTGGAACGCCAACGGGTTGTCCAACAAGATCCAGGAACTCCAAGAATTACTGGCCCGACTCAAACCCGACGTAGTCCTTCTCAATGAGACCCACTTGACTCCTGCGAGTCGGTTACGACTGGCCAACTATGTGTGCTATCGAAACGACAGGCCGGGCACTGCTGGTGGCGGTACTGCCGTCGCGGTGAGGCTCACTCTCGAGCATCACCGAGTCGTCTTGCCTGCAATGACTCACCTCGAAGGCACCGCTGTGGAGTTGTTAAACACTCTAGGCGGCGTACAGATGGTCGCGGCGTATAAAGCGCCGCAAAAAGAGCTCCTTCACCCCGATCTAGCGGTCGCGTTCGATGCACACAGGAGGGTCATCATGGCCGGCGACCTGAACTGCAAACATCGCGATTGGAACAGTCGCTTGACTGCCCCAAACGGGAAACGTTTGCGCAGGTTTGCCGATTCTCGCAGGATTCAAGTGATTGGGCCTACCCAACCTACGTTCTACCCCTCACAACGCAACGCGGCTCCCGATGTCTTGGACATAGCGGTGATTCAAGGAATTGACTGTCCGGTCCATGTGTCCGTGTTAACGGAACTATCGTCCGATCATCTCCCCATCCTGATACACGTCGCTACCCAGCACGTCGTACGCAGAGATGTCAGGAAGGTGGTAGAATGGGACCGCTATGGCCCGGCGTTAAGTCGCCGATTGCCAGACGCGGGACCACTCGAAACCGTCCGCCAAGTCGACGAGGCAGTTGCCGCGTTTGACGAGGCTGTCGTATCTGCGATCGACGCGTCTTCCAGGATGAAGCCTGGTGTCACGCCCCACTGGCAGCGGATCCCAGAGGAGACGAGTGCTCTCGCTTGCGAGAGAAATCGCCTCCGGAGACGCTGGCAGCGGACCCGTGATCCGGCCGACAAGGCAGCGTACAACCGGGCGACCGGCATTTTACGTCGTGAAATGCAGGCCTACCGGAGACGCTGTTGGGAACTCGCCGTGGCCCAGGCAGGGGACGGATCGGACGAAAGTAGCCCTTACCGGATACCTTCGGCGCTGGTAGGGAAGAGGCGCCGGCCTCGCATCCCGGCCATTGCTGGACCTTTCGGTCAAATCCTGGCTCGCCCGGAGGCGAAGGCCGAGTACTTGGGCGCGTGTTTTGAGCGACAGTTCGCACCTAACCCGCCCATGGACTGGGACTTCGACGAAGAAGTCGAGAACGAAGTGGAAGACTTTCTATCTCTTCCGATCACTTCGGAGCCCGAACCCATTACTAGGGAAGAGGTCACAGATCGGCTCGTTGAACTCGTGCCGAGAAAAGCTCCTGGCCCGGACGGCGTCTCGAACGCCGCTCTTACTCGACTCCCGGAGCGAGGAGTACTTTTCTTGGTCGCGCTGTTCAACGCGTGTCTTAGACTGGCCTATTTTCCCCAGAAATGGCGTAAGGCAACGGTCATAGTGATCCCGAAGCAGGGAAAGGACGCTTCCCGTCCCGGCAACCTCCGGCCCATTAGTCTACTGTCAGCCACGTCAAAGGTCCTCGAACGTCTCGTACAACGGAGAGTACTAGATCATCTACGAAACTTCGATGTACTGGTCCCCGAACAGTTCGGCTTTCGTGTGGGGCATTCCACCACTCATCAACTGATGAGACTGGTGGAATACATCACGGACGCCGGGTGTCGGAAAGAGCAGACTGTCGCCTGTTTCCTAGATGTGGAAAAGGCCTTTGATAGTGTCTGGCACGACGGGCTCTTGTTCAAGCTCCGGGAAATCCAGCTCCCAGATTGCTACCTTCGCTTGATTGCTAGCTTTCTGACGGAGAGGACTTTCTGCGTGCGAATAGACGACCACGTCTCTTCCGAGAGACGTATCACAGCCGGGGTACCTCAAGGTAGCGTGCTAGGGCCCCTCCTGTTCTCCGTGTATGTCAACGACGCACCCAGAGAGCCTGGAGTCCAGATGGCTTTGTTTGCCGACGACACGGCGGTCTATACCGCCGATCGGAACGCAGACTTTGCTATCCCACGACTTCAGCGCGCACTCGATGCGTATTCGACGTGGACGGAAAGCTGGAAAGTTGCCGTCAACGAAACCAAGAGCTCCGCGGTGCTATTCACAAAGCGCCGGAAAGAACCACGAGGCCGAGTGAGACTCGGTAGAACGTACCTGCCCTGGTCGAGGGAAGTTAAGTACCTCGGTGTCCACCTTGATCGTCGGCTCACCTGGCGTACCCACGCTGAGACGATGCGAAAGAAAGCGTCCGCTCGTCTCGCGCAACTGTTTCCGCTACTTGCCAACAAGGCTATGACCCGCAAGCTGGGTAAGTTGATTGTCAACGCGTATCTGTTGCCGATCATTACCTACGCTCTTCCCGTCTGGGGTTACCTCGCAACCGTTCATAAAAGAAGGTTGCAAAGCGTTCTCGATAGAGGGCTTCGGCTAGCGGCCAAAGTCCCCTATCGGTTTTCTTCTCGTCTCCTGAGAAGAGGACTCGGTGTCCGCTCCTTGGATGACACCGCAAGGCGACTTGCACGTAAATTTTACGTCCGAGCTGCGAGGACCCAGACAAACCCACTCATAGCTGGCCTTGGCAGGTACCGAATACGTCCAGGTGAATCTTGGAAACGGCCTCGACAAATACTGTACTAGTCGACCTAGTACGAGCATGTCGTTGTAGCGACCATTAAAAATTAATTAACAATATTCCGTCTGGACAGGACCACTAGGCAGGAGCCCCTACCGGAGGCTCGGTACTAGGAAACCATTGGGTCGTCTCACGACGCTCAACCCAACAGCTCTGACCACTCGGCGGTTCATAGCGACAGACGCATTCTTATGAATATGGATGGACTCCAGATGTAGGCGAGTGAAGTAACCCCGGACAGAAGACAACACGCGGGCTTCATCAAACATCACCCGGTGATCGTCGTGGGAAAGAGCGTGTTCAGCAACTGCGGACTTTTCCGGCTGGCCCAGACGGCAATATCTCCGGTGTTCAGAGAGGCGCGTCCGGACACTACGCTTCGTGGTGCCTATGTAGACCTGGCCACACGTACAAGGAATACTGTACACCCCGCACGACGAGAGTGGATCCCTGGCGTCTTTCACCGGTCGCAGGAACTGTTGGATCTTTTTGGTTGGCTAGAAGATCGTCCTGACGCCCCGCTTACTCAGCAACTTCCCGATGCGGTCAGTCACGCCACGGATGTAGGGCAAGACAGCAGAGCCAACAACCTCAGGCGACACCGACTCGTCCAGCCTACCAGATCTTCTCGGCCGGGCAGCTCTCCTAACCTCCGCAGCAGAATAGCCGTTGGACTGCAGTGCTTCCTCGAGATGCCGAAACTCATCTTCGAGATACTGGGGCTCACAGATTCTTTTTGCCCGGTCTACCAGAGTCTTCAGCACCGCCCTCTTCTGCCTAGGATGATGATTGGAGGCTTTATGCAGATATCTGTCGGTGTGCGTTGGCTTCCTATAAACTTTATGTCCCAAGCTGCCATCGGTCCTTTTTAGGACCAGCACATCCAGAAAAGCCAATTGTTCATCCCTCTCACGCTCCATCGTAAACTGTATGCGCGGGTGCACAGCATTCAGATGTCCAAGGAATCGCTCCAACTCTTCGTCCCCATGGCTCCAGACCACGAAAGTGTCGTCCACATACCGTAACCAACACTTCGGCTTGAGAGGCGCAGATGAAATTGCCAACTCTTCAAATTTCTCCATATAGAAATTTGCAACCACAGGGCTGAGAGGACTTCCCATCGCGACGCCATCCAACTGTTCATAGAAGCCGTCATTCCACTGGAAGTAGGTCGTTGTTAGGACCTGCCGGAACAAAGCAGTGATGTCCGCCGAGAACAGGTCACCCAAATAAAATCCGCAGTTGCTGAACACGCTCTTTCCCACGACGATCACCGGGTGATGTTTGATGAAGCCCGCGTGTTGTCTTCTGTCCGGGGTTACTTCACTCGCCTACATCTGGAGTCCATCCATATTCATAAGAATGCGTCTGTCGCTATGAACCGCCGACACACAACTGGGGGTTGCGCGGCCCGCGCGAAGCGCGGGTCGCGAGTAGTACAGTGTCCCGAGTCTCAGAAAGGACTCCTGCCACTGGGTCTGTTGGAGTTCAATTTATACTTTTATCTACTTATGGGGGGGGTCTGAAACGACCTGCGATTGGTGGATTATACCACCGGGACTAGCAAACGAGGTCGCTTCCAGGGCTCACCTGGTCGCGGGGTGTATTTACCAAGTCCGGCAATGAGGGAATTGTGGGTCACTCTGTCGGAACGAACATAGAATCGTCGCGCCAGGCGTCTCACGGTGTCATCAAGAGAGCGGACACCGAGTCCTCTCCTCAAAAGACGAGAAGAGTACCTCCGGGGGACTTTGCACGCGAGCTTCAGTCCCCGGTCGAGTACGCGCTGGAGCGTGATTCTATGACCACGAGCCAGGTATCCCCAAACAGGACAGGCGTAGGTAATCACCGGCAACACGTACGTGTTGACTATGAGCTTACCTAGCCGGGGGGTCATTGCCGGATTAGATAGCACGGGCCAGAGTCTACTGAGTTGCGCCGAAGCGCGTTGTCGGATGTAATTTGCATGGGTTCGCCAGGTGAGTCGGGAATCCACGTGGAGCCCGAGGTACTTGACGCTGTTGGTCCAGGGCACCTCGACGGGGCCTACTTTAAGCGGCCGAGGCCGCTTGCGTTGTCGCGAGAATATTACCGCGGCGCTCTTGGAAGCGTTAACGGCAACTCTCCAGTCATCGGTCCACCCGACATACGCGTCGAGTTGGCGCTGGAGCTTAACGGCCGCATAACTCGCGTTCGGCTCTGAGGCAAAAGCCGCAGTGTCGTCCGCGAACAGCGACAGTTTCACTCCAGGAACTCGGGGCGTGTCGTTGACAAACAACGAGAACAGAAGAGGCCCAAGGACACTTCCCTGAGGGACACCAGCGGTAATACGCCTCTCCGAAGAGAGAGCGTGGTCTACTCTCACTCGGAAGCTACGGTCTCGCAGAAAGCTGCCGATCAAATGAACGTAGCAGTCTGGGAGAAGGACCTCCGTGAGTTTGTAGAGGACACCCTCGTGCCACACGCGGTCAAAGGCTTTCTCTACGTCTAGGAAGATCGCAGCCGTCTGTTTGCCCTGGCAGCCAGCCTCGGTTATGCATTCCACGAGTCTCATCAGCTGATGAGTCGAGGAGTGCAGCTCACGAAAGCCGAACTGTTCGGGGATCAGCACGTCTAGTCTTTCTAGATGGTCGCGGATCCTACGCTGGATCAGACGCTCAAAAACCTTGGACGTCGCGGACAAGAGGCTGATGGGCCTGAGGTTCTCCACTCGAGAAGAATTCTTTCCCGGCTTCGGTATCATAATGACGGTAGCCGTTTTCCATTTCACCGGAAAATAGGCCAGTCTGAGGCATGAATTGAACAGGTCAGTGAGGAACTGGGTTCCTCGCTCCGGAAGGCGATGGAGGGCGGAATTCATGACTCCGTCCGGGCCAGGCGCCTTCCGGGGCTTGAGCTGAACAATCCTCTCAGAGACCTCCTCCGGGGAGATGGGCTCCGGTTGGACTGTGATACCGGCCGATAGAAAGCGCTCTACCTCGCGGCAGATGTGCTCAGTGAAGGCCGGGTTCTTGGATGGGTTGGGAGCGAACTGACGCTCTAAACTGTCAGCCAAGAACTCGGCCTTTTCGAGGGGGCGGCCAAGGGGTTGACCGCCAGGTCCGGCCAGTGCGGGGAGAGGCGCGCGTTTGCGCTTTCCCGTTAGGGCACTGGGAATCCGCCAGACATTACGGTCCTCAGCAGGGCCATCCATCTGTGTTACAGCTAGCTCCCAGTTGCGTCTACGGAACGCCAGCATGTCACGACGCAACTTGCCGGACGCTCTGTTGAACGCAGCCTTGTCCGCCGGGTCACGAGTCCTCTGCCAGCGTCTCCGGAGGCGATTCCTCTCGCAAGCGAGCTGAGACACCTCTTCGGGGATCCGCTGATAGTCGGGCGTGAGCCCCGGCTTCATCCGGGAGGACACGTCAACCGCCGAGACTACGGCTGTGTCGAATAAGCCAACTGCCTCTTCGACATGCTGGGTAGTGTCGAGCGGGATATGCTCTGGTAGGCGGCGACTGAACGCCGGGCCAAAGCGGTCCCACTCGATTACCCGCCGCTCGTCGCGGACGGTGGCGTGCTGGGTAGCTATATGCACACTGATAGGGCAATGGTCCGAGGACAGTTCCGAAATGACGGAGACGTGGACCGGGCAATAAACGCCCCTGACCGCGGCAATGTCCAATACGTCAGGGCGGGAGTTAGCCCTCGAGGGATAGTATGTAGGCCCGGTAGGACCCATGACTGTGACCCGAGCCGCATCAGCATACCTGCGTAAGCGGGTCCCGTTTGGGTTCGCCAAGCGGCTCCCCCAATCGGGGTGCTTACAGTTCAGGTCGCCCGCCAGGACTACCCTCCTGTGTGCTCCAAAGACGGCCTCCAGATCGTTCGACAGGAGCTCCGTGTGTGGAGGCTTGTAGGCGGAAACCACGAGTAGACCGCCGAGAGCACCATGGAGCTCGACCGCGGTGCACTCGAGGTTCCGCCGCTGAGGCAGGACAACGCGGTGATGGCGAAGACTCGCCTTCACCGCGATGGCTGTGCCCCCTCCTGCGCGACCCGACCGGTCGTCCCGGTGGCACACGTAGTTGGGTAGTCGGAAACGACGATGCGGGGTCAGGTGCGTCTCGCCAAGAAGAAGCACATCGGGCTTGTGACGGGCAACGAACTCTAAGAGCTCAGAATGCCGGGAAGCGAGGCCGTTGGCGTTCCACGCCACGAGCTCGAGGTCTCGCTTGAGGGATTGCCGTGGTTGTCCGTTCATAACAGACCTGTTACACGGCAGGCTTCCACCAAGAGGAGGAACTTGTCCTGGGGCGAGGCTGTTGCCAAGCGTTCCTTGATTTTAAGGAAAGTCTGGGCCACTTTCTGCAAGTCGTAGCTTGCCAGAAAGTCTGAAACGACGGCGAGATCATCGGAAGATGAGGCCGGGGGAGAACGCTTGGCGGCAGCTGCATAGCTGCGGCGGGGCGAGACGGTGGAAGCCTTGGGGGCTGGTACTGGAGCGGGTGGCCGCTCTGGCTTTTGGAGGACGGGCTTGGGTCCAGTGGCAGGTGGTTTGGGCTGGCCCGTGTTCTTGGCCTGGTTCCTAACTTTCTTGCCCGATCTGGGGAATCTAGGCTTGGGTGGCGGCGGCAATGGAGGATCAATTTCCTCGTTGTCCGGCAGCGGGACTTGTGTGAAGTGGGGTATTTCGCGTTCCGGTTCCGGGGGCGCGATGATGGGTTTGGCCTTTGGAGCTTCGCTCGGGCTCACTGTACTGCTGGGTTTCGGAACCGGAGCAGACCTAGGGGCTGGTTTCCGGACCACAGGTTCAGCGGCTTTGGCCGGTTTGACTGGCTGTCTAACATCGTGTCGAGGCTTAGGCTGGACTGGTTTCTTCAACTTGTCCAGCTGCTCGCTATAGACTGGGCAGCGCCTGTTATTAGCAGCATGGGCGCCGCCGCAGTTTATACAATATCGGTGGTTGTCCGGGACAGCGCAGGCCTGCGTCAAGTGGTCATTTCCACAGCGGACGCAGGTCGGCGCGTTCCGGCAACCGAAGCTGCTGTGGCCGAACCGCTGGCACCTGTGGCACTGGGAAAGTCGCCCGGTCTGGCGGCAGGGCTCTACGCTCACGCAGAGCCCGAAAAGCCGTTTTAAATCTAATAAGGCCTGGGAGGGTTCGCCCTTCTCTGCCAGGAGTCTTATCAGCGGGAGTGGTCGACGCGAGCCATAAGTAGTGTACAGCCGTGAGGCTCCCACAACCTTATAACCCGCGTCGCACAGTTCGTCAGCGACGACCTGCGGATCCGCCTGTATGTCCAGGCCCCGAAGGACGAGGGCTACAGGCTTGGTGCGGTTCAGTGTGTATGTGTGGAACTGGAACGATTCACGTTCCAGCCACTGGACCACTCCGAAGTGCTCCGATGCGCTGCGGCAGGTAACGCGCACAGTCTCGCTCGCAAGGAGCTTGACAGATGCGTTATCTGCCAGCGCAACGGTCTTACGGAGTCGGCGGACGAAGCCGATCACGTCCCTGACGTTCGTAACGAACACCGGCGGGACCCTTCCTTCGGAGGTGCGACTAGGCGCAACCTCAGCGGAGGCTTGGAGTGCCGCCGAGTCCGTGGCCGAACTCAAGGAGGTCAGGGAGGGAGACTTTCGCGGCTTGCCACCGCGCCCTACTGCCACCCAGTCGGTGGAAGCCGAGGTCTCCATATCTGGGGAGTCAGACTCCGGCAGAGGATTCGGGCTGCTTGGCCTACTAGCGGCCGTGCAGCCGGAAGGTCCGGCCTTAGCGGGCTTGGTCGGCCCTAATAAGGACCGATTATTGGGACGAACTTGCGCGGGCTCAGCAGGGCTTCCCGCGCGAGTCGTAGGGTTCCCGACTGGCCCAAGTGGCCTGCCGGGGGGCTCGATGCTGCCGCACAGTGCGTTGGGGACACTAGCAGCTGGGCTACTGCCGACTAACTCGGCTCTTTGTCCAGCGGGTACCCGGGGGCCGAACTGTGACACCGTCACAGTGGCGGCGCAATGCGCATCTCTATTCGTCAGTCCTACTCTCGGACTCCCCGGGTTTCGCTGGACAGCGCTACCTATCAGACTTACCGGCACTGTGCGGCAGGTCCCAGTTGTGTTGTTGCTGTCTTCGTCTTGCAGGCAAGGCGGCTGATCAATTTCCATCGCAGCAGCTGGATGGTGGCGCTGGCGATGAGAAGATTCTTGGTCCGGCGGTTTCTTCTTTACTGCCGCCGCAGTAGTTTGAGCGGAAGGCCTCTTCATTGCAGTCTTGTAGAGGACGAGGCGTTCCTCTTCTGCGATGTTCTGATGCTGTTGTTCACGTGTGTTCACTTCAAGAGCTAGCAGTCGAATCCACGATCACGTTGAACCGCCGATTGCATTGCATTATGGATGCGGGGTGTCTTTGCACCCGTGGCTTGATTGCAGCATCTGGATCGTGTCCAATGGCTGCCAGAAGTAAACATAGTGCTGGTACATGTCGACTGGTTACCTAAGACTGGAAAAGGAAACCGCCAACCAGTTAACTGAGAAGGCGGGGGAGTATAACTGTTATTTGTTTAATGCACTGCCGCTGGTACCGATTCGAGCAACAGATGTTGCCCGTTTCAAGTCCAGTCAGCAGACGCCCTGAGGGCGTCGGTCGCTCCCCGCGAGGCGGAGAGCCTCCGTGCCAGTGAATGATGACAGCGACAAGCAGCCGGCTCAGCGTGCTAGGAGGTGGACAGGAAGGAGAGAAGGACAGTTTGGTGAAATACTCTGGTCTAGGACTGATGACTACTTGTTTGTATTGAATTTAAAGAGGATGGCGTTATGGCGGGTCATCAAGAAGCGCCCGAGGGCGCTTGACCCGAATGGGCGGTGGTGGTTCTGATGCACTGATGGTTCGTAGGTACGGGAAGGTGGAGGTCGAGGCTTTAGCAAAGAGAGTGGGCAGATGAACCGGTGAGAGGCGGGAAAGCCGCTCGCCGGTTAGGGCCAGGACCAGCTACACGGCCTGCCTGCGCGCCAGGGCGCACAGGAGGTCGCTGCGGTTTCATGGCGGCGATAAAGTTAGGGCAGCCTCGGTAATTAGCCGGATGGGATCCTTTACAGTTGCAGCATTTAGCTGTGTACCCCGTCGTAGGCTTATCACAGCCACGATGAGGTTCAGCACAACGCACGCAACGCGGGGGCTGATGGCAGAAAAGACTGCTGTGGCCGAACCTCTGGCAGTTGAAACACTGCGAGGGGCCGGGCCGCGGGTCAAATGTTCTGACTTGCACCCGTAGGTGCAGAAGATTCTGGAGAGTGTAAATCTCCTCGAAGGGGCCTACTTTCAGTAATTTACAAAGAAAGCTGTTGACAGGACGGCGGTCATCACCTTTGCCAACATGCAGGACGCTTACCGCGGTCGGCGCATAGCCGAGCGCAACAAGTTCCTGCCTGATGGCATCAGGGTCGGTAAAGGATGGAATTCCCGACAGAACGACCTTGATTTCACGCTCTGACGGGAGGGCAAATGTATGAAAAGATATCTTACGCTCTGTCAGGAATGACTGGACAGAGCGGAAGTCCGGGATCGTAGCGGTCGCCAGCTTTAGCGAGGGGCCTTGGCACCTCGCCTCGACCTTGACCGAAGGGAGAGCTCGGGATAAGGAACGTAACAGGTCAGAATAATTCCTATTATCCGGAATTACAATAGGAGGAATGCGAGGAGGAGACACAGTTTGGGTGGTAGCTGGATACTCACGTTGCACGCGCTGAGTGCCGCTGTTACCATGATTAGATGGCAGATCTGCAGCTGAGGCGGGCGGCGGAGTTTGGGCCAGTTTTCGCTTGCGTTTGGCAGATTTGCCCTCCACAAGCGAGAACTGTCCGTCCCCCGACCCAACACTGCACATTTCTACCGCACTATGATCACTTTCACTATCACTTTCACTGTCGTGAGGAAGTGGAGTGGTACGGAAGCCGGTTGAGCATGTTTCCATTAAGGAAACAAGCGGCGCCGGCAGAGGATTCGGTGGCGTATTCGACGCCATTTCGGACAAGCCGAAATGAACGTCTACGCAGGCTAGGATTGAGGGATCACCAGACACTGAAAACTATTCACAGGCACAATTGAACTCGACACAGACCGCACAGCACTCGGATACAAAAACACTCCCGCACAGATTAAATAAGACTGTTGAGCACTGGACTGTTGGTGAATCTTGTAGTGTAGATGATGAAGAATATGATGATGATGAAATAAATGATGAATATTCAAGATTTCCGCTAAATTACACAAAATTTTGCAGAGCAAAAATCGACACAGCCTACCCTGGCAAATGCTCTAGGTAGACTCCGCTGAACCGCCGAGGAGAAAGCATCTCCTTAAATAGTGTCTGGCATGGTCTATTTTCCATGGCCAATCAGAATCAAGAATGATGAGCTGGCTTCTCATTGGTCCGCGCGATACACCTGAAGCGGCCAAAAAGCTATAAATAGAGGATTCGTAGCCGTAACTCACTGTTGCTTGTTCCCAGTACATTGGGGACGTGTTCGGCGTACATCTATTCGAACAAGTTTTGCTACTGAAGATGGCCACCGGTGGTGCGGCCGAAACGTATAGCGCCAATGCATCAAGCAATCGACCACGGCCTTTCAGCCCGGAAGTTTTATCCAATCAGATGTTTAAAATGTTTAAATTAAACAGAAATTAATATCGGTACTTTCGCAATAACTGCACCTTCACTAAATTTTACTTCCATATTCCTTAAGGAATGGAAGTATGGTGATGGCAAAAAAAATCGTGTTCGAGATTATTGCAGATTCTGATTGTACTACACTCAAAACATGAAAACAAGTCGTTTTCCGAAAAGTGTCTGTGCGTGTGTCTGTCTGTCTGTCTGTCTGTGTGTCTATGTGTCTGTGTAGATTTTTTTTCTATGGCAAACGATAACTGTCGCAAATTCAAACAGAATCAAATAATTTTTTGCATACAGCCCTGATTTGTAGAGTACTCACGACCTATTGTTTTTGGTGAAGATCGGTTGAGGGAAAGGGGTAGTTTACCGGCAACGGTTTTTTTTTATCAAGGGAAATTTTTTTTTTGGCAAACGATAACAGCCGCAAATTCAAACAGAATTAAATAATGTTTCGTATACAGCCCTGAATTGTAGAGTTCTCAAGACCTCTTGTTTTTGGTGAAGATCGGTTAAGGGAAAGGGGTAGTTTACCTGTAACGTTTTATGTTTTAACAAGGATATTTCCTATGGCAAACGATAACAGCCGCAAATTCAAACAGAATCAAAAGATTATTTGCATACAGCCCTAAATTGTAGAGTACTCACGACCTATTGTTTTTGGTGAAGATCGGTTGAGGGAAAGGGGTAGTTTACCTGCAACGGTTTTTTTTTATCAAGGGAAATTTTTTTTTTTGGCAAACGATAACAGCCGCAAATTCAAACAGAATTAAATAATGTTTCGTATACAGCCCTAAATTGTAGAGTTCTCAAGATCTATTGTTTTTGGTGAAGATCGGTTGAGGGAAAGGGGTAGTTTACCTGCAACGTTTTTTTAACAAGGGTATTTTCTATGGCAAACGATAACAGCCGCAAATTCAAACAGAATCAAATAATGTTTTGCATACCGCCCTAATTTGTAGAGTACTCAAGACCTATTGTTTTGGTGAAGATCGGTTAAGGGGAAGGGGTAGTTTACCAGCAACGTTTTTTTGTCAAGCGTATTTTCTATGGCAAACGATAACAGCCACAAATTCAAACAGAATCAAATAATTTTTTGCATACCTCCCTGAATTGTAGAGGTCTCAAGGACTTTCGATTTTGGTGAAGATCGGTTAAGGGGAAGGGGTAGTTTACCTGCAACCTTTTAGGTTTTAACAAGAGTAAAGTACTTGAAAATTTATTTAAAGTTTTTGAAACAATGGTAATTGCTAAAAATAAAATAATTTTGTTGCCAGGCAATAAAATTATAATTTTTTCATTTTAATGTAATATAATATTTTTCATTTAATACAGCAATAAAAAGGCAGGTAAGACACACACACACACACACACACACACACACACACACACACACACACACACACACACACACACACACACACACACACAATTCACGTTATTTCTGGCCTCACTCATGTTTATTTTCTTACATTTGTACGCTTTTTACTTCCATATTCCTTAAGGAATGGAAGTATGGTGATGGCAAAAAAAATCGTGTTCGAGATTATTGCAGATTCTGATTCTACTACACTCAAAACATGAAAAAAAGTCGTTTTCCGAAAAGTGTCTGTGTGTCTGTCTGTCTGTCTGTGTGTCTGTGTGTCTGTCTGTAGATTTTTTTTCTATGGCAAACGATAACTGCCGCAAATTCAAACAGAATCAAATAATTTTTTGCATGCAGCTCTGATTTGCAGAGTACTCGCGACCTATTGTTTTTGGTGAAGATCGGTTGAGGGAAAGGGGTAGTTTACCTGCAACGGTTTTTTTTTAGCAAGGGTAATTTTGTTTGTTTGGCAAACGATAACAGCCGCAAATTCAAACAGAATCAAATAATGTTTCGCATACAGCCCTGAATTGTAGAGTTCTCAAGATCTGTTGATTTTGGTGAAGATCGGTTAAGGGAAAGGGGTAGTTTACCTGTAACGTTTTATGTTTTAACAAGGGTATTTCCTATGGCAAACGATAACAGCCGCAAATTCAAACAGAATCAAAAGATTATTTGCATACAGCCCTAAATTGTAGAGTTCTCAAGACCTATTGTTTTTGGTGATGTTCGGTTGAGGGAAAGGGGTAGTTTACCGGCAACGTTTTTTTAACAAGGGTATTTTCTATGGCAAACGATAACAGCCGCAAATTCAAACAGAATCAAATAATGTTTTGCATACAGCCCTGATTTGTAGAGTACTCAAGACCTATTGTTTTTGGTGAAGATCGGTTAAGGGAAAGGGGTAGTTTACCTGTAACGTTTTATGTTTTAACAAGGGTATTTCCTATGGCAAACGATAACAGCCGCAAATTCAAACAGAATCAAAAGATTATTTGCATACAGCCCTAAATTGTAGAGTTCTCAAGACCTATTGTTTTTGGTGATGTTCGGTTGAGGGAAAGGGGTAGTTTACCTGCAACGTTTTTTTAACAAGGGTATTTTTTTATGGCAAACGATAACAGCCGCAAATTCAAACAGAATCAAATAATGTTTTGCATACAGCCCTGATTTGTAGAGTACTCAAGACCTATTGTTTTTGGTGAAGATCGGTTAAGGGAAAGGGGTAGTTTACCTGTAACGTTTTATGTTTTAACAAGGGTATTTCCTATGGCAAACGATAACAGCCGCAAATTCAAACAGAATCAAAAGATTATTTGCATACAGCCCTAAATTGTAGAGTTCTCAAGACCTATTGTTTTTGGTGAAGATCGGTTGAGGGAAACGGGTAGTTTACCGGCAACGTTTTTTTAACAAGGGTATTACTTCCATATTCCTTAAGGAATGGAAGTATGGTGATGGCAAAAAAAATCGTGTTCGAGATTATTGCAGATTCTGATTCTACTACACTCAAAACATGAAAAAAAGTCGTTTTCCGAAAAGTGTCTGTGTGTGTGTCTGTGTGTCTGTGTGTCTGTGTGTCTGTCTGTCTGTCTGTCTGTCTGTAGATTTTTTTTCTATGGCAAACGATAACTGCCGCAAATTCAAACAGAATCAAATAATTTTTTGCATACAGCCCGGTTTTGCAGAGTTATCGCGACCTATTGTTTTTGGTGAAGATCGGTTGAGGGAAAGGGGTAGTTTACCTGCAACGGTTTTTTTTTAGCAAGGGAAATTTTGTTTGTTTGGCAAACGATAACAGCCGCAAATTCAAACAGAATCAAATAATGTTTCGCATACAGCCCTGAATTGTAGAGTTCTCAAGACCTATTGTTTTTGGTGAAGATCGGTTAAGGGAAAGGGGTAGTTTACCTGTAACGTTTTATGTTTTAACAAGGGTATTTCCTATGGCACACGATAACAGCCGCAAATTCAAACAGAATGAAAAGATTATTTGCATACAGCCCTAAATTGTAGAGTTCTCAATACCTTTTGTTTTTGGTGAAGATCGGTTAAGGGAAAGGGGTAGTTTACCTACAACGTTTTTTTAACAAGGGTATTTTCTATGGCAAACGATAACAGCCGCAAATTCAAACAGAATCAAATAATTTTCTGCATACAGCCCTGATTTGTAGAGTACTCAAGACCTATTGTTTTTGGTGAAGATCGGTTGAGGGAAAGGGGTAGTTTACCAGCAACGTTTTTTATCATGCGTATTTTCTATGGCAAACGACAACTGCCGCAAATTCAAACAGAATCAAATAATTTTTTGCATACAGCCCTGATTTGTAGAGTACTCGCGACCTATTGTTTTTGGTGAAGATCGGTTGAGGGGAAGGGGTAGTTTACCTGCAACGGTTTTTTTTATCAAGGGAAATTTTTTTTTTTTGGCAAACGATAACAGCCGCAAATTCAAACAGAATCAAATAATGTTTCGCATACAGCCCTGAATTGTATATTTCTCAAGACCTATTGTTTTTGGTGAAGATCGGTTGAGGGAAAGGGGTAGTTTACCTGCAACGTTTTTTTAACAAGGGTATTTTATATGGCAAACGATAACAGCCGCAAATTCAAACAGAATCAAATAATGTTTTGCATACAGTCCTGATTTGTAGAGTACTCAAGACTTATTGTTTTTGGTGAAGATCGGTTAAGGGGAAGGGGTAGTTTACCTGCAACCTTTTACGTTTTATTTTCTATGGCAAACGATAACAGCCGCAAATTCAAACAGAATCAAATAATGTTTTGCATACAGCCCTGATTTGTAGAGTACTCAAGACCTATTGTTTTTGGTGAAGATCGGTTAAGGGGAAGGGGTAGTTTACCTGCAACGTTTTTTTATCAAGCGTATTTTCTATGGCAAACGATAACAGCCGCAAATTCAAACAGAATCAAATAATTTTTTGCATACGTCCCTGAATTGTAGAGGTCTCAATGACTTTCGATTTTGGTGAAGATCGGTTAAGGGGAAGGGTTAGTTTACCTGCAACCTTTTACGTTTTAACAAGAGTAAAGTACTTGAAAATTTATTTAAACTTTTTGAAACAATGGTAATTGTTAAAAATAAAATAATTTTGTTGCCAGGCAATAAAATTATAATTTTTTCATTTTAATGTAATATAATATTTTTCATTTAATACAGCAATAAAAAGGCAGGTAAGACACAGCCTGGCTGTTTGGCTGAAAATGATTTTAAATATAAATCTTAGAATATGGAAGTCATGTATGGTTCTCCATACCGATATTTTTCTATGGCAAACGATAACAGCCGCAAATTCAAACAGAATCAAATAATGTTTTGCATACAGCCCTGATTTGTAGAGTACTCAAGACCTTTTGTTTTTGGTGAAGATCGGTTAAGTGGAAGGGGTAGTTTACCTGCAACGTTTTTTTATCAAGCGTATTTTGTATGGCAAACGATAACAGCCGCAAATTCAAACAGAATCAAATAATTTTTTGCATACGTCCCTGAATTGTAGAGGTCTCAATGACTTTCGATTTTGGTGAAGATCGGTTAAGGGGAAGGGGTAGTTTACTTGCAACCTTTTACGTTTTAACAAGAGTAAAGTACTTGAAAATTTATTTAAACTTTTTGAAACAATGGTAATTGTTAAAAATAAAATAATTTTGTTGCCAGGCAATAAAATTATAATTTTTTCATTTTAATGTAATATAATATTTTTCATTTAATACAGCAATAAAAAGGCAGGTAAGACGCAGCCTGGCTGTTTGGCTGAAAATGATTTTAAATATAAATCTTAGAATATGGAAGTCATGTATGGTTCTCCATACCGATATTTAAATGGAAAGTGCCGAAACCCACACCAACATAACGCGTGCAAGCCGAAAAAATGGACATCAATTTGCTTACTGGCGAAGCTAGTAATTGTTAATGAATGGGTAGGCAAAAATCTTATCTTAAATTTTTTTTAAGGAATCACTAAAAGGATGGTGGTTCAAATCGGACGCTGAGGTAGAGTTTGCTGTAACCGTATGGTTCCACAAACAGCCGTAAGAATTTTACTAGCAGGGAATCTACAGGTTAGCGCAACAGTGGAACTCATGTCTTAATGTTATTGGAGACTTCTTTTAAAATCGTTGAATAAAAATATCGGTATGGAGAACCATACATGACTTCCATATTCTAAGATTTATATTTAAAATCATTTTCAGCCAAACAGCCAGGCTGTGTCTTACCTGCCTTTTTATTGCTGTATTAAATGAAAAATATTATATTACATTAAAATGAAAAAATTATAATTTTATTGCCTGGCAACAAAATTATTTTATTTTTAACAATTACCATTGTTTCAAAAAGTTTAAATAAATTTTCAAGTACTTTACTCTTGTTAAAACGTAAAAGGTTGCAGGTAAACTACCCCTTCCCCTTAACCGATCTTCACCAAAATCGAAAGTCATTGAGACCTCTACAATTCAGGGACGTATGCAAAAAACTATTTGATTCTGTTTGAATTTGCGGCTGTTATCGTTTGCCATAGAAAATACGCTTGATAAAAAAACGTTGCAGGTAAACTACCCCTTCCCCTTAACCGATCTTCACCAAAAACAATAGGTCTTGAGTACTCTACAAATCAGGGCTGTATGCAAATAATATTTTGATTCTGTTTGAATTTGCGGCTGTTATCGTTTGCCATAGGAAATACCCTTGTTAAAACATAAAACGTTACAGGTAAACTACCCCTTTCCCTTAACCGATCTTCACCAAAATCAACAGATCTTGAGAACTCTACAATTCAGGGCTGTATGCGAAACATTATTTGATTCTGTTTGAATTTGCGGCAGTTATCGTTTGCCATAGAAAAAAAATCTACAGACACACATAGACAGACAGACACACAGACAGACAGACAGACAGACACACACAGAGACACTTTTCGGAAAACGACTTTTTTTCATGTTTTGAGTGTAGTAGAATCAGAATCTGCAATAATCTCGAACACGATTTTTTTTGCCATCACCATACTTCCATTCCTTAAGGAATATGGAAGTAAAATGCTTTACAGCTCTATACGTGTTTCTATTGAACACTCCTTGTATTAGTCATACACAATAATACAACTGATTGAACTTCAAATTTTTAAACTTGATTAGTTTCTATATATATGTTTAATGTTACAAATAATTCAAATAACAATCTTGATTATCTGTTAGTTCAGCGGAATAACAGTGACACTTTTAATAACCGCATAAAATAAACACTTAGAAACAACACAGGCGCTTTAACTTAACTGTTTGGACCACAGAAGTGAGGCATGCCTCAACGCTCTATGTGTACAGCGCGGGACAATCCCTCCTCCCTGCACTTCCCTTACACACCACTACATTGCTTACATACGATGTATACAAAAAACGCTGAGGCAAGTTCAGGTTGCCTCATTCGCTTTAAACGAACTATGCCGAATCTCACCTGTCACCATCTAGCGGTCGCTCAATAAAGCACGTTTCGGTTTAATAAATTTGACAGTTGCAGTAACAATGTATAATCTTTACGTTATGTAATTCATACGTCTTTATAATTTTTATTCTACAGAATTTTTTAGGGTAGGCATTGCCTCAATTGCCTCCATGTAACTTCGCCACTGATATATATGTGTACAACGTTATCGGCAACAAAGAAGTAGTTTTTGTTAAAATTCCTTCCCGGGATATTTGGCCGTAGTCCAATGTTTTCTACAAAACCAGACATTTCGGCAATGCCATCGACTTCCATCATCAGTGAAAATCGAGTGCGATAACGTGAGGTGGTATACGTTAGTGACCACAGTACTGTGGTTAAGGCTGAAGCAGTAAGTAGAAAGAAGTAGTTTCTATGGTAATATTTCATTTCGAAAATGATTTTAAATATAAATCTTAGAAGATGGAAGTCATGTATGGTTCTCCATACCGATATTTTATTACGCCACAGTTGTACCGACACACGTCAAGCAATGAAGAAGTACACCACAATTTGTAAATGATTGTACTGCTGAATGTATACGAAAATACGTAATATTTTAATGCGTGAGGTTATGTGAGGGTGTTTTTGGATTTTAGTTTATTGTTTAAACAAAATAAAACTCATGGCTTGCCAAAATATAACGTTTAGTGAATAAGATAATGATTGTATGAGTAACATTTGGTGAAAATCTAAACATAACGTGTAAAGTCCACCCAACTGAAAACAAACACAACTAAGCATTGTCGTGACATTCCAAACGTTTTCTTCATCATTCATTAACATGTATCTACGCTTAACATATTATTTTAACGGATTCATTTTATGGTTATGAAACTTTATTTAAACCTAACCTAACGAATTTAACCTTGCGCCCGAAAACATTACGTGTTTTGGAACTGTTCCAATATCCGTACCCGCACTACATTTTCGATGTTATCAATATGCGACTATATCGATACACTACGATGTGAAGAAGAAGAAGAAGTATACTAACTTTAAATTATTCTGTTTATTAATGTAAAGCAAAAATACGTGTTGTTTTTATATCTGAGGTTAGGTAATAATGGTTTTTGGTTTTTAGCTTACTGTTCAAATAAATAAAAGCTATGTTTGGGGAAAATATGACATTTAATATGTTCACACAATTATTGAAGGAGAGAAAGACTAAAAACAAAGAAAATAACATTTTTAACATAAAGGACAGCAGAAAAAGTGAAAAATACGATTATTTCTGAATAGTAAGATTAAAACAAAAAACGACGTATTAACAAATGAAAACAAGATTTGTTATTCGTTAGGTGGTCAGTATTCTTTTATGTTACTCAGTAAAATCTCGAAAATGTCACTGAAAGCAAATTTTGAGCGACATACAATACAAATTGAGACATAGGGTAGGCCTAATACATAGCATCCCGCCAGTTGCTTACTTTGTTTGTTATGCGCACAAAAAATGAATTTTTGAAAAAATGAGTAGTGTAGGAAAACGAGTTCTGTCACAAAAAAGGGAGATATGTTTAGGAATAGGCACGGCTTACTTTGAGTTTGTTCTTTTTACGTGGATTTCACAAAAAGCGAGTATGATGTTAAAGCCATATTAGTTTGCATGTTAACATGACAAAGCGAGCTTTCGGCGTCACAGGCACACATCGTAGTTATATTATTGCTAGAAACATTATTGCAATCGTCAACAAAGTATTTTATAACATACACAAATAAATTTTCACGATTTCTATTATCCAACTAAAATCATATGCGATAGTCACCACATATCGATGTCAATAATCGCATAATCGAAATATCGAAAAAGACTGCGCGTTCGGTTATTGGAACAGTACTCGTTTTTTTACGTGCCGCGGTTAAAACAGAAGACACACCTTTATGAATTACAATTATCTTGGAAAACACGTGCGCACGGTAAACTTAAACTTGAACGTGCACAGCAATATCGCACGATAATAACTCGAACAGCACTGTAAATATATCGCAGCTATACTGAAACTTAAGGCGCTGCCGCCACCTATTTATACCTCCGCTGACAGCCCAGAACGTTCCAAATTGCGTCTTAGCGCCAGTGTGAACTACGTAATTAATTGGGGCCTTAACACAGTCCGCGCGGCTGGCGGCTTCGATAAAACTCTCGAAAATGCGTCTAGACTCACGTATACCACACACATTAGAGCGAGCTTCTTCTAGCACATTCGACAAACACATAGATCGTTCTGTGATGTCGTAACACTTCCCCTCCTTAAGCCTGTTCGTCCCGAACTGGCAATCCGTCTCTGAAGTAGTACTTAGCCAGGCGATCTAGGTGGACGACCTTGAACTTTCGCTGTCCTTTCTGTAGAATCCGATAAACAACATCATTGATTCTTTTTTTCACAGTGTAGGGTCCTTCCCAGTTAGACTGAAGCTTAGGTGAGCGACCACGACGGCGCTTTGAATTGAACAACCAGACCTGATCTCCTTCTTGGAAACCCACATTATTGCTGCGAATGTCATACCGAGTTTTCATTTTATCACTGGCAATCTTCAGCCATCCTCTTACCAAGCGATTCATTTCTCGCAGTTGGTTTTCTAATTTGCGAGGAATAGTTATGCGGCTCTTGGACTGAGTCTCAGGTGATCCCAACATTAAGTCCCCAGGAAGACGAATCTCCCGCCCAAACACTTTTGCTGGAGTCACGCCGGTTGTGTCGTGTACTGATGATCTATACGCCATGAGGAATAGTGGTATACGTTGGTCCCAGTCTGTTTGGTTCTCGTCAACAAACTTCGAAAGATGCTGCTCAAGTGTCCTATTGAACCTCTCAACCATCCCGTCCGACTGATGATGCAGAGGCGTTGTCCTGATCTTTCGAATTCCGAGTAGACGGCATAATTCTTTAAACACTCCTGATTCGAAATTTCTCTCTTGATCCGTATGGAGTTCCATAGGGGCTCCATAACGGCAACAGAAGTTGTGAACTAACTGCTTTGCGACAGTGGTAACCTCCTGATTTGGAATTGCGTAGGCTTCCACCCACTTAGTAAAGTAGTCACCTACAACCATGATGTACCGGTTTCCATCGTCAGTAACTGAGAATGGTCCAGCAATGCCTATGGCAATTCTCTGGAAAGGCAGTCCAACGTTATACTGTCTCACTTTACCCCTGCGTCTAGTTTGTGGTCCCTTGGTTGCAGCACATATTTCAAACGTCCGAACCCATTCCTCTACGTCGTGGCGAAGATGAAGCCAATAGAATCGCTTCCGTATTTTGACAAGGGTTTTGTTAACGCCAAGATGGCCTCCAGATGTTCCATCATGCATCTCCTTCAAACCAGACTGCACTTTACTTCGGGGAACTATCAACTGCATGACCACGTCTCGTCCATCTGCACTTTCCCAAGCCCTTTCCAGCAATCCGTTTTCTAAGGTGAGAGATTCCCATTGTGCCCAGTAGCCCTTCAGCACTTCGGAACCATGGCAGATATCTTGCCAATCCGGGCGGCGACCTCCCTCTTTTGCTGTCAAGATCGGTCTAATGTCTTCATCAGTCATCTGTTCTTGTCGACAGTCTTGTGTTGTCCAGCCGTCTGCCAGGAAATATACAGTGATGGCTTGAACGTGTTCTCTTGAGTTTTGTTCTTCCTTTCTGTGGCAATGTCGGCAGTCTTCCGGGCACGGTCTTCGTGATAAGCCATCTGCATTACCATGCAGGCGCCCCCGTCGATGTTGTACCTTGAAGATGTACTCTTGCAGACGTTCAAGCCACCTTGCCAACTGTCCTTCCGGATTTTTAAATCTCAAGAGCCATGCAAGCGCGGCATGGTCGGTACGTAGTGAAAACTCTCTTCCATAGAGGTATTTATGGAAGTGCTCCAACGCTCGGACGATTGCCAGCAACTCTCTCCTTGTAACGCAATAATTTCTCTCCGGTTTAGAAAGTGTCTTGCTGTAATACGCTATTACTCGTTCTTCACCGTTTTGCACTTGCGACAACACTGCTCCTAGACCAGTATCGCTTGCGTCTGTGTCCACAATGTACTTCTCTTCGGAAGCTGGGAAAGCGAGAATTGGCTGCGAACACAATGCAATTTTCAAAGTCCTAAATGCTTGATCACACTCCCTCGACCACTGGAAGTTTCGTTTATTTTCCGTTACCTCATGTAGTGGTTTAGCAACAGTAGCGAAGCCTTTCACAAAACGTCTGTAATATCAGTATAACCCCAGGAAACTCCGAAATTCATGTTTACTCTTCGGCACTGGCCAGTCTCTTACGGTGTCTACTTTATTAGGATCCATGCTAACAACCGCTGCCGAAACCAGATACTGTACTTCCTTCTGGAATAGAGAACACTTCTTCGGGCTCAGCTTCAGTTGGGCACCGTGAATTCTAGTTAGAACCTCCTTAAGGTTTTCCAAATGGTCTTCGAAAGTCTTCCCGATCACTATGACATCGTTTAATTAAACAAGGCAAGTTTTCCATGTCATGCCTCGGAGTACCAGATCCATCAATCTTTCGCCGGTGCATTACAGAGTCCAAATGGCATGACGTTAAATTGAAATAAGCCACTTCGAGTCGAGAAAGCGGTCTTTTCCTTGTCTTCTTGATGAAGACCCACTTGCCAATATCCACTCTTCAGGTCCAATGTGGAAAACCACTGTGCTCCGGACAACGTGTCGAGTGTATCGTCAACGCGAGGTAATGGATAGTAATCTTTCTTTGTAACGTCATTTAACCTTCGGTAGTCTACGCAGAAACGCAATCCACCATCCTTCTTCGCTACCAGCACTACAGGAGAAGACCAAGCACTTGACGAAGTTTCGATTACTCCCTCTGTCAACATGTCCTGTACTAACCGAGACATTTCCTCTTGTTTAGATAATGGAGGCCTTCGAGGAAGTTGGCGTATCGGTGTTGTGTCCCCGGTATTGATGCGATGTTGCACAAGAGAGGTTCTTCCCAGTGACTGTCCCCGAACTGCAAAACAATATTTGAATTCGTGTAAAAACTGTCTGAGTTCTTTTACCTCACCACTTGAGAGGTCGTTAGAAGATCTGTTCAATAATTCTTGCAGTTCCTCTGGTAATTTGGAATTATCCGAAGCACTGGATCTTCGTTGCGTCATTCCGGCTACCCAGGCCACAGGAGTCAATTTGCCTAGGAGCTTATTGCTTTGTAAAGCGATAGCTTAATCCAAAATATTCGCCACTCTAATATGTACATTTCCGGTTTCGTCAGGTTTTACTAAACTTCTAGCAATTAGTACGCCCGGTGTGCTGACTACCTGGGGTTCGAATATAGAGCATTGGTTGCCCCTTGTATCTACCTCGGTTCTAACCATGATGATCTTTTCGGAGTTTGGCGGAACAGTTACGGCCACTTGGTTTACGACATCCATCGATTTTTCTGCTGTCGTCATTGTTGATAACATTACCTCTTCGCCTCCGATTCTCAAGACATTGTTTTTGAAGTCGACTATAAATCCGTATGCGTTCATAACGTCCACACCAAGAATTGCTTCATCCACAATGTCTACAACAAGTACTTGATGATTAAACTCAAGTCGACCGAGGCGTAGGTGTATCTCCGCTTTTCCAAACACTTTTACAGGCCGTCCGGTACTGTTCGCAAGCTGCAAGAGCACCAGATTGGCTTGAGATCTTTCACCACGTCGGGGCGCACAATAGAAACTGTTGCGCCTGTGTCAACTGTAATCGAGGTTGGCCTTTCTTGAACGAATCCGGTAACCACCAAGCTCCCGCTGATTTTCTGAAGTGTAGAAATTGCGTATTCTCTATGGGCTTCGTTCCTCCAGTTAGTCAGCACACGCCCCGTTGTACCGACTATTGTTCGTTTCCCTGCTGCTGAATTCTAACCCGACAATCTCGTTGTAGATGTCCAGGTTTCCCACATCTATAACACTTTGGTCTTCCACCCTTCCTTATTTTATTCTGTAGCGCCGACCGTCGAGTCTCTGTTCCTTGTTCTTCTTCCTCATCGTCTGTGCCGTCTCGATCTTTTAGCGCGCACTTAATGACTTGTCCAACCAGACGCTGATTTGGCGGCCTCAAATTGCAAAGCATGTACCAGGGCGTCCGCACTGTTCTGGTGTCTTGCCATTCGTAACACTTGCTGTAGTTCGTATCTCGGACACCGGCAGTAAATGTCTGCATCGCAAAACTCGTTCGAAAATCTTCCGGAGCTTCAGGATAGGCCAGTCTAACTAGTCTGTCGATACTTGCTTCAAACTGTGTCGGGATTTTAAATTCTCCCGGCGCGTGTAGAGTTGTTCAGTGCTACCAATGAGGTTGGCAGCAGTGCCTGCCAATGCCTTGTCTACGCTACGGCGACGCGATTGAGTGACCCGTCGCTGTGGTCAGCTGTTGGCTGTGTTTTGTTCGCAATTAGGTTAGCCGAAGCCTTATTTTTGGCAAATTGGGACAGGTTTGTTTTACACAGGCAGGTGCGACCAACCAGCCCTTGTGTCGGCCTCATTTCTCAGCAAGCCTTCAATCTGGACATTTCCGTTGGTCTGACGGCCTAGGATGTGTCGGTTTTCTTTTCATGCGTGAGTAGACTTCTCAAGACGTTCAGGGTCCCTGCTCCAGCCATGAAGAAGGGGGAAGAGCGGTGGTCACGCGAACATGTGTGACTACCAGCAGAGCAGTTCAACAGTAAGCAGTCCCCGAAGCCGTCAGACCGAGGAATGCGGAAGGAACAAAATACACCGAAGGGCCCAGAAATCCCAGGAACTACTCTAATGAACATGCACCATAGTCCAGGGACAAATTTTGGAAACTCTGCTCGTCCACAGTTTATCATGTTTCTACTTGAGTTCATCACTACACAATTATAGGTGGGAGCGTTTCATTGATCACTTTTCAATCTACATCAACTCCATAGACTGGCTACCTTTGTTTTCAACATTAAATATCTGTTTACATAGAACATTAAATATCTGTAATAAGAATTGAAAATATCTCAAAGTCACAAGAACTCAAGTTTGTTAAAAATTGTAACTGGCTACTTTGTAACTTGTCTAACATACACCATGATGGGGTGGTTAAATTGTTTTGCTAGTGCATGGTTTCCTTACTTAAACTATTTGGAGTCCGATTATCTGTATTACCATTATTTTTATTATAATTATTCTTGAAGGGTTATTAGTGTAGTTTTTATTAAGTGGTTGGGTTAACCTTGGTATGGTCCGTCGTTACTACTGGATTAATGTTCGCGTCGTTCTCCCTCATGGGGTATGCTAGTCTGGAATATAAATATATATATATATATATATATATATATATATATATTACATTTAATATTTATAATGAATTTACCTCAAGTTTTTTTTTTTTTTTTTTAAATAAGTTTGGTGTAAATCACAGAAAGCAGTAAGGCGTGTTACTATACACATCTAACAATACGTGACAGAACTCGTTTTTAGTTTTTGTCGTCGAAACTAATTTGAGTTTTCCTTTTTTTCTTGCCTAGTACTACATTTGAAATGATTCCGGTATAGTCATGTATAACGTCTATATGGTTCCAATAGGCCTACAGTTCGCAAAGATATTTTTTTGCTGAAGCAAACTCATTAATCGCTACACAAAAATAAAAATATATAAGAAACTTATCAGACCAGTTGTTACTTATGGAGGCGAGACATGGGCATTGACAAAAAAGGAACAAGTAACACTAAGAATGTTTGGTTTGAAAGACTGTAAGACGTGTTTATGGCCCGGTTAAAGAAGATCACAAATGAAGAATAAGGAATAACAAGGAGATAGATGAGCTATTGAATCATGAGGACATTGTAAGATTCATAAAGGCCCAACGAATACAATGGCTAGGTCACCTAAAGCGGATGCATGATCTGCGTATGCCAAAGGAAATCTTGATCTCTTGATCAATGTTTTTTTTAAAATCTTTGTGTCCTTTGTATAAAATAATACTATAATACTACCTTCGTGCAGTCGGGGTTTTCTTTTATAATTAGTAACTTCCCTGAGTTGCAGAACTCACCGACTATTTTCAACGAAACACATTTATAATTTGACAAATGCAATATTAATGTCAGTTATCAGAAAAATGATTGAAACCCCAATTAGTCTACAATTTTTGAAGTGAAACTTCTTTATCGACGTATGAGAGAAATTTTATAGCAATGTAAAAAAAAACGTCACGATTTTCGGTTACGCGCCATGTTGTTTTTTTTTATCAAAGTTCAGTATAGTGACGTAAAGAATAATATATTAGTTTGAAAGTGATAAAATAAAAAGACTTATTATTTGTTATGTGAGAGCAAATGAGAGTTTTCATAAAAATTCAAGTAAACGTCGGCCAATAGACGAGAGAGAGGTGAACCCATGGCCAATCCATGATCCTCAATGAAAAATTGGTTATTGAAAGCAAAGTAATTCAAATTCAAGTGAATTTATAGTAAAAGTGAGAGTGATTATATATTTCGTTTGATAAATCCAACACGTGAGCGTGATTTTAATATTTATTTGAGGTTAACCTCACTTTTTGATTGTAAGTATCAGTAAATGTATATAAATCTATTAAAATTAGCAAGTATTAAAAATCCAACACGTGAGCGTGATTTTAATATTTTTTTAGCAAAATAACAAAAACAGACAATTATACAATAAACATTAAAAATTTGAAATTACTCCTTCGATTCTAGTTATACGTATTTTTAACCATACCATAATGCCTAAATGACAAATAATTTAGTCCCAGTTTGTAGGTGTATGTGGGTTTCCTCTGTGTGTGTGTGTGTGTGTGTGTGTGTGTGTGTGTGTGTGTGTGTGTGTGTGTGTGTGTGTGTGTGTGTGTGTGTGTGTGTGTGTGTGTGTGTGTGTGTGTGTGTGTGTGTGTGTGTGTGTGTGTGTGTGTGTGTGTGTGTGTGTGTGTGTGTGTGTGTGTGTGTGTGTGTGTGTGTGTACGATCGCGCGTGTAGGCTATATCTAATAATTTTCACAAATATACATAATTGGTAACAACCCACAATTTTTTTTTGTAACATGTTTTTTTTGCAAGGAGTATTTTGCAAGATAGTAATTCTGACAATTGTTGAGTGTTGTTTTATAAATTATTCAAACTTTTAAGAACGTTCAGCTTAACCTTACAAAAAGTAAAACACATTGTCAAAATTTAGCATTTAATTTGTTTGATATATTGGACATAACTATTGCAGATATGATTACAAATAAAATTTACTGCACCAATATTCTTTTTACCAAATTACAGCAAATATCCATCATTAATTATCAAACATATATCCTCAGAAATTCTACAGTGGGAAATCAAATGACACAACTCATACGACAAGGGTTTTTACTTTATTAATGGTTAACACATACCAGCAGTCCTGCGCGGTCGTGGTGTGGCAGTTTACTTACGTTGCGATCTGATTCTTTTTCTATCTGCTTTACGGTGTGGAAATACGGATATTTTTTTAGATACTAAAACGGTGTGCAATCTACCCCCCCCCCCCCCCGTGAGATGTATCCAAAATAGATAGATAAACGAATGTCAAACAGTCGAGTTAAAACTGAGAACTCGTTTTGCTCGTTCAATAATCATAACTTGTTTTACGACAATTATTTCTGTTTGCAGACTGGATTAAGGTGATATGTATAAAACTGGTTGCTCAACTATATAGCGATTATCCTCGTCGTAATCTCCATGTAACCGGTGATACGAGTCGGTTTGTCGCTTCATGATTGCTGTCATAAACGTGATAATTCCAGTTTATGACATCGGTCAAAGGTGTTTGACCTTTTTTGCGGTACGTGAACTGATGGAAATTGTACACAGTTGAATGTCTGTTCAGAGATAAGAAAATTCTTTGAACGGCGTATGCATCTCGCTAAGGTGTTAACTACTTACATTACTCAAGTCCTGCCTCTCTCTCACTCACTCTCTCACTCTCTCTCTCACTCTCTCTCTCTCTCTCTCTCTCTCTCTCTCTCTCTCTCTCTCTATCTATCTCTCTATCTATCTATCTGACACACGCCAGAATAAGAAGTGCTCTAACAACCAAGGAGAGCGGGTCGCGGTTTAAAAAATACGGTAGGAAATTATTGAGAGAAACAATAATTGCAGATGGATATAAGAACAAGATTTATTTACACTGTCCATTAAATCTGTTAATATAAATAAATATATATCACTGACGATTCCTGACCCGATGGGTAGAGCAAGCATCGACTCTGAGCACAATATAAGCACATGTATAAGCAAATTCCAATGCTAGAAAATTAATAAAATATATTCAGGTTCGCACCTGTTAGTGTCGCAGTGAGAAAAATATTCATCAAGTGTAATTAGTATGAGGATTAAAAATGTCGGTATGGAGAAAAATACATGACTTCCATGTTCTAAGATTTATATTTAAAACCATTTTCAAAATGAAATATTTCGATAGAAACTACTTCTTTCTTCAGCCTTAACCACAGTACTGTGGCCACTAACGTATACCACCTCACGTTAGCGCACTCGATTTTCACTGATGATGGCAGTCCATAGCACTGCCGAAACGTCTGGTTTTGTACAAAACATTGGACCACGGCCAAACAGCCCGGGAAGGAATTTTAACAACAACCTACTTCTTTGTTGTGGATAACGTAGTATACATGACATATAAATAAAAATTATCCCCTCCCACTTCAACTATCATTTTCATTTATAGAAAATTACCCCACCCCTTCAACTAGCCTCTTCATTTATAGATATTCCATCGACGTTTCTACAGTGGATTATTATGATCTTCTTATCAGGATACTTTATTTATCAAAATTAAGTACTTTACTCTTGCTAAAACATAAAATGTTGCAGGTAAACTACTCTTTCCCCGTAACCGATCTTCACCAAAACCAAGAGGGCTTGAGTTTTCTACAATTCAGGAACGTACACACACACAAAATTTGATTCTGTTTGAATGTGCGGCAGTTATCGTTCGTCATAGAAATATCGGTATGGAGAACCATACATGACTTCCATATTCTAAGATTTATATTTAAAATCATTTTCGAAATGAAATATTACCATAGAAACTACTTCTTTCTACTTACTGCTTCAGCCTTAACCACAGTACTGTGGTCACTAACGTATACCACCTCACGTTATCGCACTCGATTTTCACTGATGATGGAAGTCGATGGCATTGCCGAAACGTCTGGTTTTGTAGAAAACATTGGACTACGGCCAAATATCCCGGGAAGGAATTTTAACAAAAACTACTTCTTTGTTGCCGATAACGTTGTACACATATATATAAAATATATGCATAAAATTAATGGCTTGTATAAGTTAATGATTGATCTCCATTAAGTAGTGCTCAAGTTTCCAAAGTTTTAATATTATGATGTCCGTAATTAAAACATCAGAGCAGGTTTAGTGTGAATGAGGGTACACTGTGGACAAAAATTTTCAACATTTCCTATTTAGCGTTGCTTAGAGTAAAGCTGCGAATCTACAGTGTATGTTTCACAGAACAAACACGCGAAAAAGAAGGAGCGCTCCGAAGTCACTCATGGACCCTCAGCATCTTGCAGAGGGTTCATTCCCTAAAGACGAAAAGTCTGTCTATGAATCGTTCCTCTGTAAACACGTGCAGTTACATTGCCCAGAGATCCACAGGAAGCAATTGATGTCCATTTTTTCGGCTTGCACGCGTTATGTTGGTGTGGGTTTCGTCACTTTCCATTTAAAAAGCGTGCAAATGTAAGAAAATAAACATGAGTGAGGCCAGAAATAACGTGAATTGTGTGTGTGTGTGTGTGTGTGTGTGTGTGTGTGTGTGTGTGTGTGTGTGTGTGTGTGTGTGTGTGTGTGTCTTACCTGCCTTTTTATTGCTGTAGGCATAATAATAAAATGGAAACGTAAACATTACATAACTGAGATATGCTTACCTGCCACGAACGATATATTATTTTATACATGGAGGATTTCAGTGACACACACGTACAGAAGAATTATATATATATAGATATTAACTCATACATAATTTACATTAAAATGAAAAAATTATAATTCTATTCCGGCAACAAAATTATTTTATTTTTAACAATTACCATTGTTTGAAAAAGTTTAAATGAATTTTCAAGTACTTTACTGTTGTTAAAACGTAAAAGGTTGCAGGTAAACTACCCCTTCCCCTTAACCGATCTTCACCAAAATCGAAAGTCCTTGTGATCTCTACAATTCAGGGACGTATGCAAAAAATTATTTGATTCTATTTGAATTTGCGGCTGTTATCGTTTGCCATAGAAATTACGCTTGATAAAAAAACGTTGCAGGTAAACTACCCCTTCCCCTTAACCGATCTTCACCAAAAACAATAGGTCTTGAGTACTCTACAAATCAGGGCTGTATGCAAAACATTATTTGATTCTGTTTGAATTTGCGGCTGTTATCATTTGCCATATATAATACCCTTGTTAAAACAAAAAATGTTGCAGGTAAACTACCCCTTTCCTTTAACCGATCTTCACCAAAAACAATAGGTCTTGAGAACTCTACAATTCAGAGTTGCATGCAAAAAGTTATTTGATTATGTTTGAATTTGCGGCTGTTATCGTTTGCCATAGGAAATACCCTTGTTAAAACATAAAACGTTACAGGTAAACTACCCCTTTCCCTTAACCGATCTTCACCAAAAACAATAGATCTTGAGAACTCTACAATTCAGGGCTGTATGCGAAACATTATTTGATTCTGTTTGAATTTGCGGCTGTTATCGTTTGCCAAAAAAAAATTTCCCTTGATAAAAAAAAACCGTTGCAGGTAAACTACCCCTTTCCCTTAACCGATCTTCACCAAAAACAATAGGTCGTGAGTACTCTACAAATCAGGACTGTATGCAAAAAATTATTTGATTCTGTTTGAATTTGCGGCTGTTATCGTTTGCCATAGAAAAAAAATCTACAGATAGACACACAGACACTTTTCGAAAAACGACTTTTTTTCATGTTTTGAGTGTAGTACAATCAGAATCTGCAATAATCTCGAACACGATTTTTTTTTGCCATCACCATACTTCCATTTCCTTGAGGAATATGGAAGTAAAATATCGGTATGGAGAACCATACATGACTTCCATGTTCTAAGATTTATATTTAAAATCATATTCGAAATGAAATATTTCCATAGAAACTATGTCTTTCTACTTATTGCTTCAGCATTAACCACAGTACTGTGGTCACTAACGTATACCACCTCACGTTTTCGCACTCGATTTTCACTGATGATGGCAGTCGATGCTACTGCCGAAAAGTCTGGTTTTGCAGAAAACATTGGACTACGGCTAAACAGCCCGGGAAGCAATTTTAACAAAAAACTACTTCTTTGTTGCCGATAACGTAGTACACATATAAAAAATTCTCCCCTCCACCTTCAACTATAATTTTTAATAATAGAAAATTACCCCCACCCCGCTTACCTTACCTCTTCATTTATAGATATTTCATCTACGTTTCTACAGTGGATTACTATGAGCTTCTTATCAGGATACTTTATTTATAAAAATTAAGTACTTTACTCTAGTTAAATTATTAAATGTTTCAGGTAAACTACCCCTTTCTCTTAACCGATCTTCTCCAAAATCAACAGACCTTCCGTCCTCTACAATTCAGGGAAGCATGCAAAAAAATATTTGATTCTGTTTGAATGTGCGGCAGTTATCGTTCGTCATGGAAACATTTCTCTTGTTACAACATAAGTAGGGGGAAAATGAGGATTCAAACTCACCCCCTCAAGGCATATCTGGACCGCAGCATCCCAATGGACCACAGCATCCGCGAATTTCCGCGAATAAAATTTTTTTTAATTTTTTTAATTTATTTTTTTATTTTTTTAATTAAATTGATTTGGTGGGATGAGGTTCAATGGACCACCAGCATCCGTGAATATAATTTTTTATTTTTTTAAGAAAGCTGATTTGCATATCAGTGGGTGGCGTTGGGTGGGAGGTTTTTTTATTTCATATCAGTGGGTGGTTGAAGGGTGGGGGTTGGTTCCAACTCGAGGCATTATAGTGTATATTAAAATATATGATCAGTTGTACCAACCTTTGCATGAGTTCAAATTTGTCGTGTGTTATAATGTATATTAAATCTATATGATCAGGTGTACCAACCTCTGTAGTATTATTATAGTGTATAGATATTTTATATGAGCAGGGTTGTCAACATTTTCTGCGGTGGGGGGAGGGAAATTCAAATATGTGTTATATATAGTGTATATATTAAAATATATGATCAGGGTTACCAATCTTAAATTATTGTGTGCGTGTATAGAGCAGATCTGCCAACATTTCTTTCTCTTCTGTGGTGGGAAATTCAAACTATATATGATCATAATTGTTACTCTCTATCACACGGTGTGTATGTCTCTCTCTCTCTCTCTCGTTGTCAAACGTTATGCTCACCGGCATTATAGTGTATATTAAAATATATGATTAGGTGTACCAACCTTTACATGAGTTCAAATTTGTCGTGTGTTATAATGTATATTAAATCTATATGATCAGATGTACCAACCTCTGTATTATTCGTCCTCTCTCTCTCCCTCTCTCTCTCTCTCACTCTCTCTTGTTGTCAAACCGTTCTCCTCTCTCTCTGTAGTCAGTACCGAGCGCATGTATATGAAATTAGAAAGTTTATATTTATTCGACAAATATTAACGTCCTCTCTCTCTCTCTCTCTCTCTCTCTCTCTCTCTCTCTCTCTCACTCTCACTTGTTTCAACTGTGTCAACAAATAGTAACGTCCTCTCACTCTCTCTCTCTCTCTCTCTCTCTCTCTCTCTCTCTCTCTCTCTCTCTCTCTCTCTCTCTCTCTCTCTCTCTCACTCTCACACGTTTCAACTATGCAAGGTTCCATACCCTTTCTCCTGTCTCCCTCTCGTACATTGAGTAGTCGGTGTGATGAATAAATAATTTTAGCACTATCTCTCTTTCGTTGTCAAAACGTCGTCTTCATTTTCAATGTATTAAATAATTAATTAATGCAGTCAGTGTGATTGATCCTTGTTAGAAATATGAATAATTTTAGCTCTCTCTCTCTAGGTTCAGTGGTGTATAGCGAAATAAATTAAAATTATACACACACATGAAAACGGTGGTTGAAATTCATAAATAATTTTAGCTCTCTCTCTCTTGTTGTCAAACGACGTCTTCATTTTTCATGTATCAAATAATTAATTAATAGTTTATAATGCAGTCAGTGTGGCTGAATTGTAAGCGTGCGAGCCTTCAGTGTGCATACAACGTCTAGCATTTAAGGGTACGTGTGTGGACAACGCTCACTAGTATGTTTGTTGCAAGTAAGTATACATTATGGTGGGTGGGTTATACAAATAATAATAATAAAGTGTGTACTATATACATTTATTAAAATACATACACAGCTCCAAGATTATATTAAACTAGTTTTACAATTAAAAATACATACACAACTCAATATTATATTGTTACACGTATTAAAATATATCTAAACTAGTTTTACAATTAAAAATACACACACACACACATACACACACAGCTCCAATATTATAATGTTACAAATATGAAAAATATATATATATTTAAAACTAGTATTTACAAAATGTGTATAAAATAAGACTTAAACACGTCTATGTACTGCGTTGGACAATGGTGTATATTCTACAAGCGTATCATGTAATATCATACAGTAGGCAGTCGTCTGTGCAGGAAAATTCATTGACGATTCAAATTCTAAACGTACATCTACTGCTGAAGACTTAAGCGCATCGTCCTGTTTGCTACAATCGAATACAAGCAGCGGGGCTTTTGATTTGAATAATTCTGGTGTCAGTACTGGGCTGACGTCTAAACGGTGGTAATACGAACTTTGAAAACTGACGTACATATTGTACAATAATGCAAAACGGTCTTTCCCAATATCCAAGTTTAAATTATCGTAAGGATAATACTTGTCGTTTAGAAACAGTCTCGCATTGATTACATTACAATGATCAAATTCATCAGCGTGTGCCGTCAGTACATTCTTTCTTGCTGTCTGAAACGCTAACACAACAAAGCGTGGTTTTTCTAGCTGACTCGAGGTCTTGACAATCCAATTCTGCCTTTTAGTCTGTGGTAAGGCAGGATACTCATGCAACTCCCAGGTCCTAAAAGGCATAGTTATCGGGTGGTCATTCTCTATGAGTCGTAACAGTGGTAATCTGTACGCATTAGCTACATGTACATAAGGCATTTTCCAGTAAACTTTATCTAGTTCAAGAACACAATTAGCAGTCGTTTGTCCGCTTGTTAAAACCATAGCGTTTATGTTGGTAGATGTGCGTAGGAGTATAAGTTCTTGTTTCACGTTCAGCACGATGCGTGTATAGTCTTCTGCGAATCCCATTAGCATTTTCAGTGGAATACAAAAGTTGAATTCCCCGTCATCATTCACTTTTAATACGTTTGTGGTCGGCGCCACCCAACCTGCGTTTTTCATTGCGTCACGTGTGTTGTTGTTGAGTGATAGAAAAGTTTTAATAGTTGACGTAACACCGACGTTTCGAGTATGGTCCACTACCACACCGGCCAACTCGTAACGAATCTCTTCAAAGAGAAATGCTATAGCATTGTTCACCAGTTCCACATTCAACGCAGTATCTGCAGCCACACTAGGGTTTTTAACCAACTTGCCTTCGATGTAGAGGAAACTTTCCGACGGTAGTGTAAAGACGTCCTGTTGTTGTATCGGCACACGTATTTCATCATTGTTTCCATATCTTGTTGTTGCGTACGGTGCGTGTGAATGAAATGAAAAGTGTGTGATACTGTCTTCAAAGAACGGTTGCTGCTCCACAGATAATATTCCACTCGCCATGTTACTTGTTTACAACAAAACCCAATGAAATCAGAAAACGGCGGTTAACTGATGTTAATCGTTTCAGTTTCGAACGAGTACTGATGCGTTTCCTAGCCGATCTTTCTTCTTCTTCTTCTTCTTCTTCTTTTATTGTCGACGACTGTGGTAGCAGCGGTGGCGAAGAAACAAAGTACAAGCCCATGTCTATAGTCGTTTTAGATGTAAACGCACAGTGATGACTTCGCCGCGAAAATCTATTACGTCACCGTCCTGGTCGTGTAAAGATAATGTTATGTTGTCCAAACGACTCACATTCACAGGTAGGTATATGACGTTTGTAGGTGATTCAATTATTTTGAATCCTGGCTCGACTGACGGATAGAATGAGTGCAGAGTGTGCTCGTTTTTACCGTTCTTTTATGATCCGTGCGCTATATTACACCTTATCAATATACTGTTCACTTTTATAATGTTAACTGTAGCGTCAGACGTATGAGTTTTATTCGCTTCAAGCAGACGCTTTTCCTTGAAACCCAACATATCACCAATACCGTACACTGTTTGTTGAAAGTCAATATCCAGTGCACAAGTCAGTTCACATTTCAGTGTATTATTGTTAGGACGTAGACTAATCTGTGAGTCTCCTAACTGCTTTTTGAGGAAGGCTTCTATGTCACCGATTTCATAAGCACCTGTAGGTAAAGTTATCAAGTCCCACGTTGTTCCGTCTCGTAGTACTGGAAACACATTGTTTTTCCTCTCAACCACGTTCGGTATACTGTTGTATGTAGTAAAGTCCAATAGACCTACATACCATTCCCCGTTTGTTAGTTCGAGAGGTGGGAAAAAGTCACATACAAGAGCAGCAGCATTCGTACCTGTTAAGGTGACCGACAGCGAAGACATCTTGTCGCTTACTGATCACTCACGCGTTAAGAAGTCCAAACATAAATGCCCACAGATGACTGTGTGTGACGACTGTTCACGCTCGTAATTGTAGTAAATGGCAGTGTCGGTTCCAAAATACTGTGTCAGCTCAAGAGGTGGTCGCATATTACCATACGCATCATAGTAGTAAACTCGATTGTTTCGCTTCTTGTAGCAAACCCAGTGCGTACCGAGTCCTTCTGCACTGTCCAGATTAACAACTGCACTCTCATTCTTCCATGGTCGTCTGCGCGGTAAAGTGTTACGCATAAAAACACCTCTGAAATAAGGTATTTTCAAAAGTTTTGCGTACACATACAAATCACTATCGGACAATGCACGCACTGGTATGCAAATTAGTTTTTTTGTCTGTAAGGACGTAGGTATAGACCTGACGCTATTTTTGTATTGTTACGTTTATGTCTTGAGACTGTTTTGCGTTTGCCCACGGATTGATGTTTAATTCCTGAACCCTTCTTCTTTTTTCTACAACCACTACGCGAACCCCCTCCACCCACTGGTGATTTCGCTTTCATTCCGGCGGCTACAGCTGCAGCATACGCTCTTTCACTAACACCGGAATTCCAACCTTTCACTCGTTCCTACGCTTTGTCGGCAAGAACGCGATCAGCTATACGTCTTCGACTGTTGTCTGTGTACCTTGCGTAGGCGATATCGTGTTCGCGACAGGCTTCGTCCAACTCGTTGATTCCACGCTCGCCACGTGCCAATCTCTCTTTGAGTTTTGTTCCGGGTCCACAGAATCGATAGCCGGGTAGGTGTAATTCTACCGGTAATGCATCCACCGCTCGATTAATCAAAGTAGGTACTGACGAAACGATAGCGGGCACAGTGTTTTTAAGTATTTTTCCAATTACACCGCGCCCCATTCTTTTCTTACGAAGTACGTGCATTCTTGTAAACAGATCTCCAATCCTTGATTTCCGTTTCCGTATCGAGAACGTCTATTAAACGTCCCACCTCTTCAATATATTCAGCCAGAACTGAACGCTGTGTCGCGCTGTCTTGATATTTATAGACAAACTTTATAAGATTGATTATATGAGCGTGAAATACCTGAGTGACCTTGTACAATTCGGTCTTTATATGTAATTTTAATTCGTGCATTTGTCGTACAGTGACTGCGTCTTTGTCATTGACACCGTTCGCTATATTCGTAATTTTTCTTCCGGCAGCGTAGAAAGCATCGCTTTGCAAACTGATTGTGTGTGCATGTAAAAATTCCAAATTCACTGCGTCTTTGAAGTCAACAGGCGCTTGCACACGTGTTAGTCGGCAGTCATTAACGATTACGTTACCTGCACGATCTTTTTTCAAACTCTTCTCGTCTACGTATCGTTTTGTGGCTGCATCTCTTGATTTAAGCGGATCGTTTAGCATTATTATTCGATGATCTTTTGCGTCTACGGTAGCGTCGTCGTTCTTGTACTGTAAGCATGCGTCCTTTACGTACTGTAAAGAAACAACATCGTGCAGCTCTTCAGGATCACCCAAGTTGCGTATCTTTTTGTTTTTTACATCAAAGTGACCGTCGTTAGTCACTCCTAAACCGATATCCTCACGCAGACTTCGATGAGTTTCTTTTCGCACTCTTACAGCGCTGTCGTGTCTACCGAACTTGTCTACACTCATATTTATGAAGAAGAACTGGTGGTTGTACAACGGTGCGTCTGCTTTTATATGATAATGCCGGCTTCACGTAATTCCTCCAATATCGACATGATTTCATTCCTATGACCAGTATGTCCACTATTTTGAGAAGCCATTAACAGTCTCAATCTATTAACTAACTCGTTAGGATCATCCCAATGCACGTAATCGATTGTAGTGTTCGGTTTCATCTCCATATACCCACTCCCTGTACGTTTTCGTGCACTCGATGCAAACAATTTAGATAGTACTAGTCGGTACTTGACGCCACTGTTACTGTTTATTCGTGTATTGTGTTTATATTTTTGTTTGTGTCCGTTGGTTGCTAGTAGTATGGACTTATATTTTCTCATATCGTCCTTATTGTATTTTTTCGGTAGTTTCATAAACAAAAGTTCATACAGACCAGGCGTACCCTCGTAAATTTTTCCTTTGACATGAAAGTTGTCGTTATCATCGATTTTTACATTTGAATCACCTATCATAAATTTACCGCCTTCGTATCGAACACCATACATACGATCTATAATCCGTTTACAGTACGTCGATTCGCACAAACGCACATATTTGTTTGCTAATGAATCGTCACTGAAATGTGAAGTGTTAGGGTTCCATGCGTCCTCGTCACTGAAATGAGAAGCGCTATGACTCTGCACGTCACTTTCGTTTTCTGTTATTATGTGTTGACTCTGCATGTCATCTTCGTTTTCTGTTATTACGTGTTGTGTAGGCTCTTCTTGTTTTATCTGCTGCTTCTTCTCCTCCTCCTCCTCCTCCTCCTCCTCCTCCTCCTCCTCCATTATATCACCACTTAACTTTCGTGAAATAGCTTCTAACGGTTCCAGAATCGGTTTGTAATTTTTTCTAAACTTCTCGTCGCTTTCTCTGATACCGTGTTGTAATGCATGATATTTTTTCCTTATGTTGTCACTTATCGTATCTATATCATACACAAGTCGTTCCTCCTTATTCATCGCCATCTGTGTTAGCAAGAGGACTGATGACATTACTACAGTGCAACCACTTTTATACCTCGCCGGAAACAATTATGAATCGATCAAAGCCGATTCTATATCTACCTTCATTTATTGACGAGTCTTTGTCTATGACTAGAAATCCATAACGATCCTTCCACGCTTCCATGCAGACGTCTTTGAAAGCATCATATTTCATATCTATGTTAACGTGATCATTGTATGCATGTCGTAAATTTAGATCGTCTTGTTTGAACAATATCAACAAGTTAGCGTTGTCACGTACCAATTGTTTCGGTATCTGGCTATATGTCTGGCATAGATAGAATGTGTCCACACCGCTATGTCTCCCCATAGCAAAATACTTTCGAATATTGTTTTGTCTTTCACACGATACGTCATCGAATACGATAACAGAGTCGAGACCAGTGATTTCACTCGGTAGCGGGACTTCTTCGTTCTCGCTGTATGCATGATAACCTAAACCTTCATCAGCGAGTGATTTCATCACTGTTTCTAGCATTCTGTATTTTGGTTGAAATAATGATTTTGAAAACACGTATACGTTGCGGAAACGTAGTCCGTTGGCATCAAACAGTAGGTTGAATAGCACATTTGATTTCCCACAGGAACTTGGGCCTGTAACGATACAGCGAATACTGTTCGGTAATAGCGGGCCATGTTTACGTTTAGCACTGTCTTCGTCACCAGCCAAAAAGTCCATATCCTTTATTGGTAATTTGTTTGCTTGCTGTACAATCTTCATCTTTGTGAATACCGAAAGCATACTGTTTTCATTACGTGCTGTCACCTTTTTTATATTAGATCTTTCTTATGTATCCATGCATCGTGTTTACCATCGAAACCAAGCCAACGAACACGCACTCTGTCACCTTTGCGTTGTAACACCTTTTCCACTAGGTATACGTCGCCGACTTTGGACTTACTAATCTCGTGCTCGTAAAAACCACCTTTCAACACTTTGTTTAGATGGTCTTTTAGCAGATAAGTGACTGGGATGGTCGTGGATTGTACTTTATCCACAGTGAATATTTCGTTAGTCCAATTCGGCGTATAACCTTTGGTGAACGTCATTTTGTGCTTACTTATACGAACACGGTCACCGACTTTAAATTTGGGTGGTTTCGTTGGACTGATTTTAGGCGCTGTGTTCTTCCTTATTCGTTCCAACACTATATGTTCGTTGGCGTCATTCACTTCACTAGGTTTCATACCAATGGTTCTGTGTGTTGTATTGTTGTACGATTTCAGTAATGTAGGTAGTAGATCCAACCAGCGGTAGTGTCCTTGTTCGCTGAAAGCTCGATACATGTGGGTCTTCAGTGTGCGATTAAAACGTTCCACTATGGAAGCTTTTTTCTCACTGTAGGTTGAGTAATGTTTCACATTATACTTTTTTAGCAACGCTTGTACTGTGCTGTTGTAATACTCCTTCCCGTTGTCTGTCTGTAAATACTTCATTCGGTTAGCGGCTAGTATAGGCTTCAACGCGTTCGTCACTTCTTTCCCGGTCTTCGTTTTCAATGGTACAGCGTACGCGTACTTGGTAAACGCATTGATTACAGTCATCATATACTTGTACCCTTTGTTCACTCGAGCGTATGGTATCATTTCCACAAGATCCGCTTGGTACAAATCGTGCATACCCTTCAGTTCAACTGCGCGTCTAACGAAATTCCTTCTCGCCGCTCTGTGTAGCTCTTGCGTGCGTTGTTCATGGTTTAAGATACACTAACATAATACATGCGGTTAAATAAAAACTATGTATATATATATGTATAACAGTTCCTTTGTTTTCAGTATTTGTTAATTTCGTTAGTTCTCCATAAATGGTTTTTTTCTCCGAAACGGTTAACACCTGTAGAAATTACAAAATTAAAAGCAATAGTCAACAGGCCAAGCTCAAGTATAAGACCATTTCTAAAAGACTTAATAAACAATTTATAAAACCCCAGCGATCTACATCTCGTGTTTCGTGGCATGAGGAAAAACGGCGTAGGATAACAGTACTTGTTAAGGTAACAAACTACTTTTAATACACAATTTTTTTATCACTGTGTGTGCGTATGTTTGACTGTAGTGCAGAGAATACTATTTGAAAAGACATTAACTTATTTAGAACGGATCTGGCGATAACTATTTCTGTGGACTTTCCTAATATATATATTTTGTAACAGCGCTAATTCTGCCTGTGTGTATGTACATGCAAAGCTTCACGCGATGAAAGTGAACTTTCCTGATGGCCACACCATTCCTTTCACTAGTCTTCTTTGTAGCGAATATTCTGACATTGTATGGTTCCACCTCGCTTGATACAGACGTCTTCACTTCTAATAATAATGTCGTTTATCACAAAATTCAACGCAGTTTCTGCTATTGAGTACAAACGTTGTGCAGAATTAACAGTGGACAAACAGTATCCGATCGTTAACATGTTGCATGTGGACACGCGATATGGGAAGTCTGTGCTTGTAACGTTGGAAGATTGTGAGCGCCGCTATCGTGTATATCTACCTAAGAGGTATGCTGACGTCTTTACAGATGAAGAACTCCGTCATATAAATCCCAGCGACCTACATCTTGTGTTTCGAGGGATGAAGAACCAGACAGCGCATGTGGAAATTGTATCTCGTTAAGGTGACAAACTACTTTTAATAAACAATTTTTTTAATTTATTTCACTATACGCCTCTGAACCTATATATATGTAATTATTTGTAAACTGCGTTACCTGTTGCAGCAAACGATAACACTAGAACGATTATATTATTATTATTCAGTGATATATACATACATACAATGACTATAGCATATTTAAATCTGTTATCTGTTATCTGTTTTATTGGACCTACATGTACATGATTCGTATGCACGTTGTCTGTATGTGTGTGCGTGTGCGTGTGTGTGTGCACGTGTTGCGTATGTGTGCGTGTACGTCTGTGTGTGTGTGTGTGTGTGTGCGTGTGTGTGCGTGTGTGTGCGCGTATGGTGTAACCCAAACGTGTGTACGTTGTATGTATGTATGCGTGTGATTACGTTACGTATGCGTGCGTGCGTGCGTGCGTGCGTGCGTGCGTGCGTGCGTGCGTGCGTGCGTGCGTGCGTGCGCGCGCGCGCGCGCGCGCGCGTGTGTGTGTGTGTGTGTGTGTGTGTGTGTGTGTGTGTGTGTGTGTGTGTGTGTGTGTGTGTGTGTGTGTGTGTGTGTGTGTGTGTGATATTTAACATGATTTTAATGTTGTTGTTGTATTGTTATGTTGCAGGTTGCTTCTTCTACAAGTACGACACACAATTATATATAAACTTTCGAAAAATAATGGGTGTGATTACGTTGCGTATGCGTATGTGTGTGCGTGTGCATATGTGTGTGTGCGTGCGCGTGTGGTGTAACCCAAACGTGTACACGTTGTATGTATGTGTATGATTACGTTGCGTTTGCGTCTGTGTGTGGGTGCGTTGCGTGTTTGGTTACGTTAATACGCCTCTGAACCTAGTGTGCGTGCGCGTGTGGTGTAACCCAAACGTGTACACGTTGTATGTATGTGTATGATTACGTTGCGTTTGCGTCTGTGTGTGGGCGCGTTGCGTGTTTGGTTACGTTGCGTATGCGTATGTATGTGTGTGTGTGTGATTACGTTGCGTATGCGTCTGTATGTGCGCGCGTTGCGTGTGCATCTGTGTGTGTGATATTTAACATGATTTTAATGTTGTTGTTGTATTGTTATGTTGCAGGTTGCTTCTTCTACAAGTACGACACACAATTATATATAAACTTTCGAAAAATATCAATTTCTAATGTATTTATTTAATTGTGAATTTTATATTGTGAATGTTAAAATATATATTTAATCATTTAAACAAATTATGACTTTATTTTATTTCACTCTACACCTCTGAACATGTGTACAATTAATTTATTTTGTGAACTGTTACATCAGAAGATTTGTATGAATTTCAGCCGCCGTTTTCATGTGTGTGTATAATTTTAATTTATTTCGCTATACACTACTGAACCTATGTGTGTGTGTGTGTGTGTAAACTGCAACCTTAAAACAGAAGTATTGTCTGTAACAACATAACAGGTAAGTAGTTCATTGACGCCAAATATATATATATTTCTAACAAGGATCAATCACACTGACTGTATTATAAAACTATTAATTAATTAATTATTTAATACATTGAAAATGAAGACGACGTTTTGACAACGAAAGAGAGATAGTGCTAATTTATTCATCACACCAACTACTCAATGTACGAGAGGGAGACAGGAGAAAGGGTATGGAACCTTGCATAGTTGAAACGTGTGAAAGTGAGAGAGAGAGAGAGAGAGAGGACGTTACTATTTGTTGACACAGTTGAAACAAGTGAGAGAGAGAGAGAGAGAGGACGTTAATATTTGTCGAATAAATATAAACTTTCTAATTTCATATACATGCGCTCGGTACTGACTACAGAGAGAGAGGAGAACGGTTTGACAACAAGAGAGAGTGAGAGAGAGAGAGAGAGGGAGAGAGAGAGGACGAATAATACAGAGGTTGGTACATCTGATCATATAGATTTAATATACATTATAACACACGACAAATTTGAACTCATGTAAAGGTTGGTACACCTAATCATATATTTTAATATACACTATAATGCCGGTGAGCATAACGTTTGACAACGAGAGAGAGAGAGAGAGAGAGACATACACACCGTGTGAGAGAGAGTAACAATTATGATCATATATAGTTTGAATTTCCCACCACAGAAGAGAAAGAAATGTTGGCAGATCTGCTCTATACACGCACACAATAATTTAAGATTGGTAACCCTGATCATATATTTTAATATATACACTATATATAACACATATTTGAATTTCCCTCCCCCCACCGCAGAAAATGTTGACAACCCTGCTCATATAAAATATCTATACACTATAATAATACTACAGAGGTTGGTACACCTGATCATATAGATGTAATATACATTATAACACACGACAAATTTGAACTCATGCAAAGGTTGGTACAACTGATCATATATTTTAATATACACTATAATGCCTCGAGTTGGAACCACCCCCCACCCACCACCACCCACTGATATGAAATAAAAAAACCTCCCACCCAACGCCACCCACTGATATGCAAATCAGCTTTCTTAAAAAAATAAAAAATTATATTCACGGATGCTGGTGGTCCATTGAACCTCATCCCACCAAATCAATTTAATTAAAAAAATAAAAAAGTAAATTAAAAAAATTAAAAAAAATTTTATTCGCGGAAATTCGCGGATGCTGTGGTCCATTGGGATGCTGCGGTCCAGATATGCCTTGAGGGGGTGAGTTTGAATCCTCATTTTCCCCCTACTAACATAAAATGTTGCAGGTAAACTACCCCTTTCCCTTAACTGATCTCCACGAAAATCAATAGACCTTGAGCTCTCTGCAACTCAGGGGGTGCAAAAAATTATTTGATTCTCATTGAATTTTCGGCAGTTATCGTTCGTCATATAAAAAATTACCCTTGTTAAAACATAAAATGTTGCTGGTAAACTACCCCTTTCCCTTAACCGATCTTCACCAACACCAATACGTATTGAGAACTCTACAATACAGGGCTGTATGCAAAACATCATTTGATTCTGTTTGAATTTGCGGCTGTTATCGTTTACTATTGAAAAAAATTACCCTTGATAAAAAACCGTTGCAGGTAAACTACCCCTTTCCCTTAACCGATCTTCACCAAAAACTACAGGTCTTAGGTACTCTACAATTCAGGCCTGTATGCAAACAATTATTTGATTCTGTTTGAATTTGCGGCTGTTATCGTTTGACATAGAAAACACCCTTGATAAAACAAAAAACGTTGCTGGTAAACTATTCCATTAACCGATCTTCACCAAAAACAATAGGTCTTGAGAACTCTAAAATTTAGGGCTGTATGCAAAACATTAGTTGATTCTCTTTGAATTTACGGCAGTTATCGTTCGTCATAGAAAAAATACCCTTGTTAAAACATAAAACGTTGCAGGTAAACTACCCCTTTCCCTTAACCGATCTTCAACAAAATCAACAGACCTTGAGTTTTGTATAAATCAAAAAGGTATGCAGAAGAGTAGTTGATTCTGTTTTAATGTACGGCAGTTATCGTTTGTCATAAAAAAAATTACCCTTGATAAAACATAAAATGTTGCTGGTAAACTACCCCTTTCCCTTAACAGATCTTCACCAAAAACGACAGGTCTTAGGTACTCTGCAATTCAGGCCTACATGCAAACAATTATTTTATTCTGTTTGAATTTGCGGCTGTTATCGTTTGCCATAGAAAACACCCTTGATAAAACATAAAATGTTGCTGGTAAAAAACCCTATTCCCTTAACCGATCTTCACCAAAAACAACAGGTCTTGAGAACTCTACATTTCAGGGCTGTATGCAAAATATTATATGATTCTGTTTGAATTTGCGGCTGTTATCGTTTGCCATATAAAATACCCTTGATAAAACAAAAAACGTGTCTGGTAAACTACCCCTTTCCCTTAACCGATCTTCACCAAAAACAATAGGTCTTTAGTACTCAACAAAACAGGGCTGTATGCAAAAATGTATTTGATTCTGTTTGTATTTGCGGCTCTTATCGTTTGCCATAGAAAATACCCTTTTAAAACATAAAACGTTGCAGGTAAACTACCCCTTTACCTTAACCGATCTTCACCAAAAACGATAGGTCTTGAGAACTCTACAATTCAGGGTTTTATGTAAAATATTATGTGATTTTGTTTGAATTTGCGGCTGTTATCGTTTGCCATACAAAATACCCTTGATAAAACAAAAAACGTGGCAGGTATACTACCCCTTTCCCTCAAACGATCTTCACCAAAAACAATAGGTCTTTAGTACTCAATAAATCAGGGCTGTATGCAAAAAGTTATTTGATTCTGTTTGAATTTGCGGCTCTTATCGTTTGCCATAGAAAATACCCTTTTAAAACATAAAACGTTGCTGGTAAACTACCCCTTTTCCTTAACCGATCTTCACCAAAACCAAAAAGTCTTGAGAACTCTACAATTCAGGGTAGTATGCAAAACATTATTGGATTATGTTTGAATTTGCGGCTGTTATCGTTTGCCATAGGAAATACCCTTGTTAAAACATAAAACGTTGCAGGTAAACTACCCCTTTCCCTTAACCGATCTGTACCAAAATCAACAGATCTTGAGAACTCTACAATTTAGGGCTGTATGCGAAATATTATTTGGTTCTCTTTGAATTTGCGGCTATTATCGTTTGCCAAACAAACAAAATTACCCTTGATAAAAAAAAAACCGTTGCCGGTAAACTACCCCTTTCCCTTAACCGATCTTCACCAAAAACAATAGGTCGCGAGTACTCAATAAATCAGGGCTGTATGCAAAAAGTTATTTGATTCTGTTTGAATTTGCGGCTCTTATCGTTTGCCATAGAAAATACCCTTTTAAAACATAAAACGTTGCAGGTAAACTACCCCTTTTCCTTAACCGATCTTCACCAAAACCAAAAAGTCTTGAGAACTCTACAATTCAGGGTAGTATGCAAAACATTATTTGATTATGTTTGAATTTGCGGCTGTTATCGTTTGCCATAGGAAATACCCTTGTTAAAACATAAAACGTTGCTGGTAAACTACCCCTTTCCCTTAACCGATCTGTACCAAAATCAACAGATCTTGAGAACTCTACAATTCAGGGCTGTATGCGAAATATTATTTGATTCTGTTTGAATTTGCGGCTATTATCGTTTGCCAAACAAACAAAATTACCCTTGATAAAAAAAAACCGTTGCCGGTAAACTACCCCTTTCCCTTAACCGATCTTCACCAAAAACAATAGGTCGCGAGTACTCTAGAAATCAGGGCTGTATGCTAAAAATTATTTGATTCTGTTTGAATTTGCGGCTGTTATCGTTTGCCATAGAAAAAAATCTATAGACACACAGACACACACTTTTCGAAAAATGACTTTTTTTAATGTGTTGAGTGTAGTACAATCAGAATCTGCAATAATCTCGAACACGATTTTTTTCGCCATCACCATACTTCCATTTCCTTAAGGAAAATGGAAGTAAAATTAACGTTGTTAAAACATAAAATGTTGCAGGTAAACTACCCCTTTCACTTAACCGATCTTCACCAAAATTAACAGACCTTGAGTACCCTACAATTCAGGGAAGTATGCAAAATATTATTCGATTATGTTTGAATTTGCGGCTGTTATCGTTCGTCATAGGAAAAATTACCGTTGTTAAAACATAAAGTGTTGCGGGTAAACTACCCATTTCCCTTAACCGATCTTTACCGAAATCAACAGGCCTTGAGTACTTTACAATTTAGGAACGTATGCAAAAAATTATTTGTTTCTCTTTGAATGTGCGGCAGATATCATTCGTTATAAGAAAAATTACCCTTGTTAAAACATAAAACGTTGGAGGTAAACTACCCCTTTCTCTTAACTGATCTTCACCAAAGTCAAAAGACCTTGAGTTTTCTATAATTTAGGGAGGTATGAAAAAAAGTATTTGATTCTGTTTGAATTTGCGGCTTTTATCGTTTGCCATAGAAAAAAATCTACACGGACAGACAGACACACACACAGACACTTTTCGAAAAATGACTTTTTTTCATGTTATGAGGGTAGTACAATCTCGAACACGATTTTTTTCGCCATCACAATACCTCCATTTCCTTATGGAACATGGAAGTAAAAAGTGGCGTTTAGCAAACTGTGATTATAGAATTAAATAGATATTACAAAATTACCGGCGCTAAAATGATATCGACAACCAAAACAATAAACAAGAGAAAACATTTTCACCGAGAGCTCCTTGTGGCTTAAAGCACTGCTTAAAGAGTGCTTGCTTTTTGCGTCTCTGAGAGCCAGGTGCTGTGCTGTTTAGCAGTCTACCTAGGTAGTACCAGCAAATCATCCTACATTGTTATACGTTTTAGTATTTCTAACTGTAGCCTAAAGTAATAAAGCACTGCTTAAAGAGTGCTTGCTTTTTGCGTCTCTGAGAGCCAGGTGCTCTGCTGTTTAGCAGTCTACCTAGGTAGTACCAGCAAATCATCCTACATTGTTATACGTTTTAGTATTTCTAACTGTAGCCTAAAGTAAATATCGGTATGGAGAACCATACATGACTTCCATATTCTAAGATTTATATTTAAAATCATTTTCAGCCAAACAGCCAGGCTGTGTCTTACCTGCCTTTTACTTCCATATTCCTTAAGGAATGGAAGTATGGTGATGGCAAAAAAAATCGTGATCGAGATTTTTGCAGATTCTGATTCTACTACACTCAAAACATGAAAAAAAGTCGTTTTCCGAAAAGTGTCTGTGTGTCTGTCTGTCTGTCTGTCTGTCTGTGTGTCTGTGTGTCTGTGTGTCTGTGTGTCTATCTGTCTGTAGTTTTTTTTCTATGGCAAACGATAACTGCCGCAAATTCAAACAGAATCAAATAATTTTTTGCATACAGCCCGGTTTTGCAGAGTTCTCGCGACCTATTGTTTTTCGTGAAGATCGGTTGAGGGAAAGGGGTAGTTTACCAGCAACGGTTTTTTTTTAGCAAGGGTAATTTTGTTTGTTTGGCAAACGATAACAGCCGCAAATTCAAACAGAATCAAATAATGTTTCGCATACAGCCCTGAATTGTAGAGTTCTCAAGACCTATTGCTTTTGGTGAAGATCGGTTAAGGGAAAGGGGTAGTTTACCTGTGACGTTTTATGTTTTAACAAGGGTATTTCCTATGGCAAACGATAACAGCCGCAAATTCAAACAGAATGAAAAGATTATTTGCATACAGCCCTAAATTGTAGAGTTCTCAATACCTTTTGTTTTTGGTGAAGATCGGTTGAGGGGAAGGGGTAGTTTACCAGCAACGTTTTTTATCATGCGTATTTTCTATGGCAAACGACAACTGCCGCAAATTCAAACAGAATCAAATAATTTTTTGCATACAGCCCTGATTTGTAGAGTACTCGCGACCTATTGTTTTTGGTGAAGATCGGTTGAGGGGAAGGGGTAGTTTACCTGCAACGGTTTTTTTTATCAAGGGAAATTTTTTTTTTTTGGCAAACGATAACAGCCGCAAATTCAAACAGAATCAAATAATGTTTCGCATACAGCCCTGAATTGTAGATTTCTCAAGACCTATTGTTTTTGGTGAAGATCGGTTGAGGGAAAGGGGTAGTTTACCAGCAACGTTTTTTTAACAAGGGTATTTTCTATGGCAAACGATAACAGCCGCAAATTCAAACAGAATCAAATAATGTTTTGCATACAGTCCTGATTTGTAGAGTACTCAAGACCTATTGTTTTTGGTGAAGATCGGTTAAGGGGAAGGGGTAGTTTACCTGCAACGTTTTTTTATCAAGCGTATTTTCTATGGCAAACGATAACAGCCGCAAATTCAAACAGAATCAAATAGTTTTTGCATACGTCCCTGAATTGTAGAGGTCTCAACGACTTTCGATTTTGGTGAAGATCGGTTAAGGGGAAGGGGTAGTTTACCTGCAACCTTATACGTTTTAACAAGAGTAAAGTACTTGAAAATTTATTTAAACTTTTTGAAACAATGGTAATTGTTAAAAATAAAATAATTTTGTTGCCAGGCAATAAAATTATAATTTTTTCATTTTAATGTAATATAATATTTTTCATTTAATACAGCAATAAAAAGGCAGGTAAGACACAGCCTGGCTGTTTGGCTGAAAATGATTTTAAATATAAATCTTAGAATATGGAAGTCATGTATGGTTCTCCATACCGATATTTTACTTCCATATTCCTTAAGGAATGGAAGTATGGTGATGGCAAAAAAAATCGTGTTCGAGATTATTGCAGATTCTGATTCTACTACACTCAAAACATGAAAAAAAGTCGTTTTCCGAAAAGTGTCTGTGTGTCTGTCTGTCTGTGTGTCTGTCTGTCTGTCTGTCTGTAGATTTTTTTTCTATGGCAAACGATAACTGCCGCAAATTCAAACAGAATCAAATAATTTTTTGCATACAGCCCGGTTTTGCAGAGTTCTCGCGACCTATTGTTTTTGGTGAAGATCGGTTGAGGGAAAGGGGTAGTTTACCTGCAACAGTTTTTTTTTAGCAAGGGAAATTTTGTTTGTTTGGCAAACGATAACAGCCGCAAATTCAAACAGAATCAAATAATGTTTCGCATACAGCCCTGAATTGTAGAGTTCTCAAGACCTATTGTTTTTGGTGAAGATCGGTTAAGGGAAAGGGGTAGTTTACCTGTAACGTTTTATGTTTTAACAAGGGTATTTCCTATGGCAAACGATAACAGCCGCAAATTCAAACAGAATGAAAAGATTATTTGCATACAGCCCTAAATTGTAGAGTTCTCAATACCTTTTGTTTTTGGTGAAGATCGGTTAAGGGAAAGGGGTAGTTTACCTACAACGTTTTTTTAACAAGGGTATTTTCTATGGCAAACGATAACAGCCGCAAATTCTAACAGAATCAAATAATTTTCTGCATACAGCCCTGATTTGTAGAGTACTCAAGACCTATTGTTATTGGTGAAGATCGGTTGAGGGGAAGGGGTAGTTTACCAGCAACGTTTTTTATCATGCGTATTTTCTATGGCAAACGACAACTGCCGCAAATTCAAACAGAATCAAATAATTTTTTGCATACAGCCCTGATTTGTAGAGTACTCGCGACCTATTGCTTTTGGTGAAGGTCGGTTGAGGGGAAGGGGTAGTTTACCTGCAACGGTTTTTTTTATCAAGGGAAATTTTTTTTTTTTTTGGCAAACGATAACAGCCGCAAATTCAAACAGAATCAAATAATGTTTCGCATACAGCCCTGAATTGTAGATTTCTCAAGACCTATTGTTTTTGGTGAAGATCGGTTGAGGGAAAGGGGTAGTTTACCTGCAACGTTTTTTTAACAAGGGTATTTTATATGGCAAACGATAACAGCCGCAAATTCAAACAGAATCAAATAATGTTTTGCATACAGTCCTGATTTGTAGAGTACTCAAGACCTATTGTTTTTGGTGAAGATCGGTTAAGGGGAAGGGGTAGTTTACCTGCAACCTTTTACGTTTTATTTTCTATGGCAAACGATAACAGCCGCAAATTCAAACAGAATCAAATAATGTTTTGCATACAGCCCTGATTTGTAGAGTACTCAAGACCTATTGTTTTTGGTGAAGATCGGTTAAGGGGAAGGGGTAGTTTACCTGCAACGTTTTTTTATCAAGCGTATTTTCTATGGCAAACGATAACAGCCGCAAATTCAAACAGAATCAAATAATTTTTTGCATACGTCCCTGAATTGTAGAGGTCTCAATGACTTTCGATTTTGGTGAAGATCGGTTAAGGGGAAGGGGTAGTTTACCTGCAACCTTTTACGTTTTAACAAGAGTAAAGTACTTGAAAATTTATTTAAACTTTTTGAAACAATGGTAATTGTTAAAAATAAAATAATTTTGTTGCCAGGCAATAAAATTATAATTTTTTCATTTTAATGTAATATAATATTTTTCATTTAATACAGCAATAAAAAGGCAGGTAAGACACAGCCGGGCTGTTTGGCTGAAAATGATTTTAAATATAAATCTTAGAATATGGAAGTCATGTATGGTTCTCCATACCGATATTTATTGCTGTATTAAATGAAAAATATTATATTACATTAAAATGAAAAAATTATAATTTTATTGCCTGGCAACAAAATTATTTTATTTTTAACAATTACCATTGTTTCAAAAAGTTTAAATAAATTTTCAAGTACTTTACTCTTGTTAAAACGTAAAAGGTTGCAGGTAAACTACCCCTTCCCCTTAACCGATCTTCACCAAAATCGAAAGTCATTGAGACCTCTACAATTGAGGGACGTATGCAAAAAATTATTTGATTCTGTTTGAATTTGCGGCTGTTATCGTTTGCCATAGAAAATACGCTTGATAAAAAAACGTTGCAGGTAAACTACCCCTTCCCCTTAACCGATCTTCACCAAAAACAATAGGTCTTGAGTACTCTACAAATCAGGACTGTATGCAAAACTTTATTTGATTCTGTTTGAATTTGCGGCTGTTATCGTTTGCCATAGAAAATACCCTTGTTAAAAAAACGTTGCAGGTAAACTACCCCTTTCCCTCAACCGATCTTCACCAAAAACAATCGGTCTTTAGAACTCTACAATTTAGGGCTGTATGCAAATAATCTTTTGATTCTGTTTGAATTTGCGGCTGTTATCGTTTGCCATAGGAAATACCCTTGTTTAAACATAAAACGTTACTGGTAAACTACCCCTTTCCCTTAACCGATCTTCACCAAAACCAATAGGTCTTGAGTACTCTACAAATCAGGCCTGTATGCAAAACATTATTTGATTCTGTTTGAATTTGCGGCTGTTATCGTTTGCCATAGAAAATACCCTTGTTAAAAAAACGTTGCAGGTAAACTACCCCTTTCCCTCAACCGAACTTCACCAAAAACAATAGGTCTTGAGAACTCTACAATTTAGGGCTGTATGCAAATAATCTTTTGATTCTGTTTGAATTTGCGGCTGTTATCGTTTGCCATAGGAAATACCCTTGTTAAAACATAAAACGTTACAGGTAAACTACCCCTTTCCCTTAACCGATCTTCACCAAAATCAACAGATCTTGAGAACTCTACAATTCAGGGCTGTATGCGAAACATTATTTGATTCTGTTTGAATTTGCGGCTGTTATCGTTTGCGAAACAAACAAAATTACCCTTGCTAAAAAGAAACCGTTGCAGGTAAACTACCCCTTTCCCTCAACCGATCTTCACCAAAAACAAAAGGTCGCGAGTACTCTGCAAATCCGGGCTGCATGCAAAAAATTATTTGATTCTGTTTGAATTTGCGGCAGTTATCGTTTGCCATAGAAAAAAAATCTACAGACAGACAGACAGACACACAGACAGACAGACAGACAGACAGACAGACAGACAGACACACAGACACTTTTCGGAAAACGACTTTTTTTCATGTTTTGAGTGTAGTAGAATCAGAATCTGCAATAATCTCGAACACGATTTTTTTTGCCATCACCATACTTCCATTCCTTAAGGAATATGGAAGTAAAATATCGGTATGGAGAACCATACATGACTTCCATATTCTAAGATTTATATTTAAAATCATTTTCAGCGAAACAGCCAGGCTGTGTCTTACCTGCCTTTTTATTGCTGTATTAAATGAAAAATATTATATTACATTAAAATGAAAAAATTATAATTTTATTGCCTGGCAACAAAATTATTTTATTTTTAACAATTACCATTGTTTCAAAAAGTTTAAATAAATTTTCAAGTACTTTACTCTTGTTAAAACGTAAAAGGTTGCAGGTAAACTACCCCTTCCCCTTAACCGATCTTCACCAAAATCGAAAGTCATTGAGACCTCTACAATTCAGGGAGGTATGCAAAAAATTATTTGATTCTGTTTGAATTTGCGGCTGTTATCGTTTGCCATAGAAAATAAAACGTAAAAGGTTGCAGGTAAACTACCCCTTCCCCTTAACCGATCTTCACCAAAAACAATAGGTCTTGAGTACTCTACAAATCAGGACTGTATGCAAAACATTATTTGATTCTGTTTGAATTTGCGGCTGTTATCGTTTGCCATATAAAATACCCTTGTTAAAAAAACGTTGCAGGTAAACTACCCCTTTCCCTCAACCGATCTTCACCAAAAACAATAGGTCTTGAGAAATCTACAATTCAGGGCTGTATGCGAAACATTATTTGATTCTGTTTGAATTTGCGGCTGTTATCGTTTGCCAAAAAAAAAAAAATTTCCCTTGATAAAAAAACGTTGCAGGTAAACTACCCCTTCCCCTTAACCGATCTTCACCAAAAACAATAGGTCTTGAGGTACTCTACAAATCAGGGCTGTATGCAAAACATTATTTGATTCTGTTTGAATTTGCGGCTGTTATCGTTTGCCATAGAAAATAAAACGTAAAAGGTTGCAGGTAAACTACCCCTTCCCCTTAACCGATCTTCACCAAAAACAATAGGTCTTGAGTACTCTACAAATCAGGACTGTATGCAAAACATTATTTGATTCTGTTTGAATTTGCGGCTGTTATCGTTTGCCATAGAAAATACCCTTGTTAAAAAAACGTTGCAGGTAAACTACCCCTTTCCCTCAACCGATCTTCACCAAAAACAATAGGTCTTGAGAAATCTACAATTCAGGGCTGTATGCGAAACATTATTTGATTCTGTTTGAATTTGCGGCTGTTATCGTTTGCCAAAAAAAAAAAAATTTCCCTTGATAAAAAAAACCGTTGCAGGTAAACTACCCCTTCCCCTCAACCGATCTTCACCAAAAACAATAGGTCGCGAGTACTCTACAAATCAGGGCTGTATGCAAAAAATTATTTGATTCTGTTTGAATTTGCGGCAGTTGTCGTTTGCCATAGAAAATACGCATGATAAAAAATGTTGCTGGTAAACTACCCCTTCCCCTCAACCGATCTTCACCAAAAACAATAGGTCTTGAGTACTCTACAAATTAGGGCTGTATGCAGAAAATTATTTGATTCTGTTTGAATTTGCGGCTGTTATCGTTTGCCATAGAAAATACCCTTGTTAAAAAAACGTTGTAGGTAAACTACCCCTTTCCCTTAACCGATCTTCACCAAAAACAAAAGGTATTGAGAACTCTACAATTTAGGGCTGTATGCAAATAATCTTTTCATTCTGTTTGAATTTGCGGCTGTTATCGTTTGCCATAGGAAATACCCTTGTTAAAACATAAAACGTTACAGGTAAACTACCCCTTTCCCTTAACCGATCTTCACCAAAAACAATAGGTCTTGAGAACTCTACAATTCAGGGCTGTATGCGAAACATTATTTGATTCTGTTTGAATTTGCGGCTGTTATCGTTTGCCAAACAAACAAAATTTCCCTTGCTAAAAAAAAACCGTTGCAGGTAAACTACCCCTTTCCTTAACCGATCTTCACCAAAAACAATAGGTCGCGAGAACTCTGCAAAACCGGGCTGTATGCAAAAAATTATTTGTTTCTGTTTGAATTTGCGGCAGTTATCGTTTGCCATAGAAAAAAATCTATAGACAGACAGACACACAGACACACAGACAGACAGACAGACACACAGACACTTTTCGGAAAACGACTTTTTTTCATGTTTTGAGTGTAGTAGAATCAGAATCTGCAATAATCTCGAACACGATTTTTTTTGCCATCACCATACTTCCATTCCTTAAGGAATATGGAAGTAAAACGAAGGCAAGATAATGAAAGAGTAGTTATAAAATCCTAAATAAACGCCAAGGTTTCTGAAATTATAGCTAACTCATAGCTAGTTCGCCGAAGCATTTTTTGAAGTGATCGCCTTGGGGGTGGAGCGGTCAGTCAGCTTTTAAAACACCGCACAGAACTGAAAGCAAAGTGACATTAATGACTTTGATCAAATCAAGTCATCAGTATCATTCTGACTGCAAGCCAGGTGATAAATGCGCCGCCGATTTTCAAAAGAAAGTGATTTAAGAAGGCATGTGAAACAGTTTTTGGTGACAACAAAAATGTTTATAACGTAATAATTTATTTACTTCAGCATGATTTTCTTTAGGCAAGCACTGCTTGTATTGGTTGCTCGGAGGATTCGCCTCTGATATACATGTCTATATATCTTCTAAATTAAGAAAGTTGTGTTAGTGGTTATAATCACAAACAGAATTATCACTGTTGCACACCACAATAGAAAAATTATTCCGATTAGCGCTTTCAAGCTTCTCAGCTCATCGTCAGATTTGAAATAACAACAGAAATAAAACAAACTCTTCACACCCCCACCCGTCCCACTGTCCACACACACCCCCGCAAACAAGCTATAAGTCAAATGTCCTTTCCCAACCTCCGAGCCCTGTCACCCCGTCGGTACATTTACATATTTTTCTAGCACATTCCTTGTGTATGTGTGTTGTGTGTGTTATATATATCTTTTCTTCGTAAGTAACTCACTGTGTTTCTTGCAGGGCGTGTATGTTACCATAGAATTCTCTGATGATACAGCTTCATTCAGGTTGAAATACAACGATAAAAAATAAACAATATATACTTGTAATCGTAATCATTATTTGATAACATATAATACAAGTGATACATCTGTGTGTGGAGGGGGGGGGACAGGATCTGGCTGTACAGGAATGGCGTGTTTGATATTCGGGGTGGGACAAATCTACGAGGCGGGATGTCATTTCTACAGGGTGCGTACCCTGCAATTTGGATAACGGTTCTCAAGGCTTGTTTCAAGGCGTCTTGCCTCTTCTCGATCTCCGCTGCTTCCCGTATGATCCTGATTTTCTGGTATTCTGTTGCTACAAAAACTTTGACACATTCAAAATGTATGCGGCTGTCGCTGTGACTTGATGTGCAAGAGCCGTAATGCTGATTCCTCGAGTGGCCGCCTACGAATGTTCACACTCCCGTTCGCTAAAATGGCAGCTGGTTTGGCCCACATAAATACGATTGCAGTCTCCGCAACGTGTATCGTACATAAAAATTCTCTTCTAAGTGTATCTTGTTCTTGACGATATTCTCGATTGGAGACTCTATGGTCCGGTGAGGTCTGAAGTTCATCCGGATCCACCTGCTGGTGTAGTGTATGGGGATTTCTTGTTGGAGGAGAATGCAAAGCCTTTGTATTGGGGTCCTCGGTGTCTGGCTCGGATTTTCTGCGTGTGGATACTAATACTTTGTTCATTCCTGTTTCTATATTCCTACTCTATATATTCCTGTTTCTACAGACGTTAGCGCGTAGTGTGCTGAGCTCCTTCGTGAAAAGTGTTGTTTGTCTGTAAATGTTAATGATGTCAGGACTAGTGTGCTGACGATTGAACAAATGTTTCTTATTTACCAGAATATATGTCACATACGTAATGGATGTTTCAGTCGTGTGTAATACCGGGTTAGACGGGTACCAGACATCTGGCGTTTTGGGTTTTTGATTGAAACCTCAACAGAACAGCAAGTGACGGATATAATCTTGGTTTGGTTGAAGACGCGTGTATTAAATCGCGCTACGACTGCTTTACAGACGGTCTGAACAAACTTCGAAACGTACAAGACAGAGGAAAATTTCCATAATTGAACCCCTAATGTAACCACAATGAGGACGTGGTATGAAAATTCAACTGACATACGAATAGAAGATCTTCGGCCTTCGGCGTTTGCCCTCTCCTGAGAAGTGATGCTAAAGGTTTTGCGGAGGAGAGAAGGTCAACTTGAACTTGAAGGTGTATGGTACCTATTTATTATATAGGCCTAATTGTTGCTTGTGGTAATTGTTATTGTTTATATATTTTAAATGTAGTGTGCATTTGTTTGCCTTTACGCAGTTATTTCCTGTACATATAGTTAAATGGAATGTTAGGTTAGGTAAGGATTGGTCAGGATAGGTTAGGTTAGATCTATCTTCTAGTGCGTCGGCAATTTGTCTCCTACCATGTCTCTCCCTCATTCACACATACACACACACACAAGTGGACTATTAGTGGCCCGGCTACTACTGGGCGTGGTCACTTCCGGCCATGACTGTATATGTTTGAGCACGTGGGGAAACTCTGGATTTTCCAACTTGTACCAGAGCTTCTGAAGAACATGTCCTCTTCTGTGTCACGTTTGGATACACTGAGAAGTAGCACACAATGAAAACTATACGACGTTACAATACCAGGAAAATGTTCATAAATTCTAGTTTACTTCGACAAAATATTAGAGTGCTTCTTGAACCTTTTAGCAGCGGTCACTAAAGAGGTGAGAAGAGAGGAGCGACTAAGAACGATTAAGAGTAGAAGAGTACTAATCATCACATGAGAAAGAGCAACTTTTCCTACATATCGAACAGTTTTCCCAGTAAGTACTCCGTAAACGGTGTTCTCACGGGAAAACAAAAAGTATTTGAGAACTGTAAAAAAATAGGTTAAATCGGTAAGAATCCGATGTACTGAACTGCCCCATGAGAAGCTCGTTAACATCACAAGCGAGTGACCGTCCGTATCGCATGTATAATTGTAGCAGGCTCACCCTCCTCCAGTAGTTCCTCGCAGGAGACTACAAGGAATGCTAAAAGGCACTGTTACACCATATGTAACTGCCACAAGTAAATCTTGCACTTCACTTCACCGTACGATGAACTTTTGAAGGCGTTGGTTATCGTTTCTGCAATACTTCCAATCTCTCCGAGGTTATAGAGAAAATAACAAGTTTTTTTTTTTAATAAATACTTTTAACGTTTTATCTCTAAAACTATATTTTATTAAATAACAAAAAAGACTTAGAAAAGAAAACTACTAAACTACAGAATGAGATGAAGTCTTCCCTGAGGAGAAGCAACGCATGAATTACATGTAAATTTGTCTTGTACCAGAGAGTTTGTGGTTAGACACTACGAAGATGCCGGAGACAGTCCAAACCTGAGCGAAGACAGCAGTCTGGCCAGGTCTCGGTCACGGCTGCAAAGAAAACGTCATAATTAATAACACAGGATATTCAGTTAATTTTTTATTTGTTTCTGGTTACAATTTTAGTAATATAATTAACCACCTTTATTGATAAATAAAATAATATTAAAATTAGCGGGGTAGGTAGGGCTCCTCAGCCGCAGAGAAGGCAACCTACCTAAGAGAAAGACACTCTGAAATCAAACCCTGGCCTTCCAGGATGGGGGTTGAATCGTTAGGCTAGCAACCTACACTTGTAAAAGCCATAAGATGCTAACAAACCCAACAAAAAACAGCCTCGAATGGTGGACAGGGATTTTGGTAGACGAACACAGCAACGGAAATGGACTTTGCGTTTGGCTACATGGAATATTCAAGGAATCAGAAATAAACAGCAAGAAATACTACAAGAATACCTGAAACGGAAAATAGATATTATTGTCCTCTCGGAAACGAAGAAAAAAGGAAATGGGAATGAAAATCTAAAAGAATACATACACTTCTTTTCCGGTGTAAAGAAAGATGAAAGAGCTCATGCAGGGGTATCCATATTTATTCATAAAAAATACCGGAATCGGGTAAAATCATGGGAACCCATTAATGAAAGGTTTTTAAAAATGACAATTCAGCTAAGAGGGAGAATTATTACTATAATTGGCATATATGCTTTAACTGAGGACGGCACAGTTCAAACCAAAGACAATTTTGAAGAAGCTCTGAGAGAAATCATAGAGGACATCCCAAACAGTCACGAAATAATCCTTGCAGGAGATCTTAATGCAAGAGTCGGAAAACAAAGAAACAGTAAAGTAGTTGGCACACACGGAGAAGAGACAGTTAATAACAATGGTGAGAGATTAATCGATTTATGTGAACAATATGAATTGAAAATAATAAATACCTTCTATGCTCACAAAGACATCCATAAGTATACGTGGTACCAGAACACAAGAGATCTAAGATCTATAATAGATTATGTAATATTGAGACAAAGATCTGGTTTGAGAGTGCGGAATGTGAGAGTGCACAGGGGAGCTGAATGTGGGTCAGATCACAGATTGGTCGTTGCTAAACTGTATATTCCCTTCATAGGAGCTCATGTAGAAAGAGCAGAAAATGTTGACCCGAAAATTGAAGACGCAAAATACAATTTGAAGAGCTTTCAGCACGTTAGTACAAGGATGCTGTATTCGTGGAGATTAGAACAAAAGTTAATGACAGCAACCAGATCCACTTTAGAATAATACGAGCATATAAAGAAATGTATTAGAGAAGCGGCTGAGGAAGCCCTAGGAAGACAGGATCGGAAATCAAATAAACCATTCTGGTGGGATAGTGAAATAGAAGAGAAAATCAAAAAGAAAAAGGAAACATATTTGAAACTACTACAAACTAAAGATGAAGAGACCAAAGAAGAATATAAAAGAATGAATAGAGAAGTTAAACAACAAGTAGTGAAGAAGAAAAATAATGCTTGGGAGAAAAGATGTGAATGCATTGATAATCAGCTGGGAGGTACACAAAGCTCAGAAGCTTGGAAGACAATTAAAGCCATTAAAACTACAAACCGGACACAGATATTTTTGAACAACATACCTGGAACAAAATGGATACAACATTTTATGGAGCTATTGGTTGAAACAAGGAATAAATTCATTCCTAATGACCATGAAATAAAAGTATCTGGAGAAATTGCACTAAGTATTGAAGAAATTCAAGAGGCAATAAAAGATACGAAATTGAGGAAATCCTCAGGTCTGGGAGGAATAAACCCAGAATTAGTTAGATATGGGCCCCCAACCTGTTTGAAATGCTCAGAAAACTGTTCGAAAGATGCCTAAATGGAGAAGAAGTGCCAGTGGAGTGGCGAACATCGTATATCTCACCAGTCCATAAGAAGGGTTCAAAGTTGGACCCTAGAAATTACAGAGGAATTGCTGTGATCCCGACCATCGGGAGAATATATTCAAGGATTTTGAAAAACTTAATTGAAGAAGACATCAAGACCAAGCAGCCCGAAGAATAATCAGGTTTTAGAGCGGGGCGATCCACGGTAGACAACATCTTTACAATCAAAATAGCAGTTGAAAAGAGAGTACAGCATAATAGAGAAACGCATATAGCTTTAATAGATTTAGAAAAGGCATACGATAGCGTCCCAATCTCACAGTTATGGAAGGAGATGGGGCATTTGAACATAAATGCAAATTTGATTGCAGCCACCAGAAGATACTATCAACAAAATATCACTAGGGTCAAACTGGGAAACAAACTCACTCTCCCATTCGAAACTACAAAAGGCGTAAGACAAGGATGCTGCTTGTCCCCTACCCTCTTTAAAATATAGTTAGACAGATCTCTAGTAAGATGGACAAAGAAGTGTAAAAGCATGGGGCTGAGAGTAGGAGATGACAATCTGTTCACTCTATATTTTGCCGATGACCAGATTGTGGTAGCAGAGGATGACGAAGACATCGAGTATATGGTCAGAAAGTTAAAAGAGGAATATGACGCAGCTGGTTTGACGATGATCATGGCAAAATGTAAGTACCTGATAGTGGGCAATGAAGAAGTTAAGGACTTAAAATTGGATGTGGACAGGAGAAGAGGTGTTGAAAAAAGTAAATACTTAGGCGTTATTTTCAACAAACAGGGAAGCAGCAAAGATGAAATTGAAGAACGTGTTAACAAGGGGCGAACCGTTATAAGAACGCTGAATTCGCTTCTATGGGAAAGAAGTATAACCAGAAATACAAAGAAACATATATATAATAGCATGGTGCGAAGTGTAATTCTTTATGGAGCAGAAGTTTGGAACGTTTCAAACGTAAATAAGAAAAAACTGATGGCAGCGGAAATGGACTTCTTCAGGAGGAGTTGTAGAAGATCAAAATTAGACAGGGTTAGAAATGAGACTATTAGAGCCGAGATAAATATTGACAGGACAATAATAGACGAAATAGAAAGGAGACAATTGACTTGGTTTGGGCATGTGAAGAGATTGGAAGATGACAGATGGCCCCTCAAAATATTGGAATGGATACCACCGGTGAGGAGGAAAAGAGGACGTCCACGGAGGAGTTGGCGAGATGACGTAGCGGAAGCAATGGTTGCAAGAAATTTAGAAGAACTTACATGCTACGATAGGTTGCAATGGAAGTTGGGGAAGGAGAAACGGCGATAGCTGTAAAGATCCGTTTGATATATATATATATATATATATTAAAATTAGCAAGTAGTGTTCAATTTGCCAAGGTCCGTCAAGGTAAAAAAAAAGCTATGTTACGTAAAACCATCATCAAACATATCCGGCCATACGGACCCCAGCTGCGGGATTGCACCCGTCCATCCAACACCAAGATTATCCAGAGAGGGTCCAATCAAATTGCGTACGAACTCTTCTGTGTTATATCAATAATTAGACCATATATGACTAATTGTATCTCTGAGTATATCTCTCATAAAGTCTCTGAACGAGTGTCTCTGTGTCGAGGAGGAGGAGTGTAGCATCGTCGTTCGGATGGTGGAAGGATCTGGAACACTTGGGGTATCAACAACGACCCTTTTCGTTCATTGGAGGAGTAAGACTAAGATCAGAAGTGAAAACTCAATAAATCAATTATATGTAGAGGAGATGGTTGCTGAAGTCCAAAAGTAGCAAACAGAATTGTAGACAGCAAGTTCTAACATAGTTAGAAATCGTTGATCAAAGTAACGTTAGCCTGGTTGTTAGGCCGTGGTCTAAAGACGTTAACTACAGACGTTTCGGCCTCGCCATCGGAGGCCATCTTCAGTGTAAAATTGGTTTGGCAGTTGTTCGCCAAATAACCCCAGTACTGAGGTAGACAATGTTTTGGCCCTAGGGTGGCCTCCGATGGCGAGGGCGAAACGTCTGTAGTTAACGTCTTTAGACCACGGCCTAACAACCAGGGACTAACGTTACTTTGAACAATGCTCACCCCGGCCGTGGTAGCCTAAGATTAAAATAGTTAGAAATCGTTAGTGCAGTGCAAGTTTGTCGCTAAGGCTTACCAAGTATAGACGCCACTCCACTGTCAATACACGGATCAATGCCGGCTTGGTATAAAACTTGGTAATCGGAAGAAGAAGAAGAAGAAGAAGAAGAAGAAGAAGAAAAGAAGAAGAAGAAGAAGAAGAAGAAGAAGAAGAAGAAGAAGAAGAAGAAGAAGAAGAAGAAGAAGAAGGAGGAGGAGGAGGAGGAGAAGAAGAAGAAGTAGAAGTAGAAGAAGAAGTATAATTATTTTCTGTTTCCCCCAATAAAACCAACATATTAAATATCCAAATTAACAGTTGATATTATGCGTGTATAAATATTGCTCATTTGTTAATTGTTTCCCTATGAAATAAAATTTATGCCATCCTGACAAGATCTGGTTTATTTCTTAAGCGTATTTTCAACATTCCGGCTCAACACTACAGTGCAATCGATATTTCAACTTGATTTGTAACAAAATCATGACTATTAGTCGCGAGTGGAATTCGAACCGGTACCAAAATCACCGGAAACTGCGGAATGTAGTTTTGCCATCTCTGGAATAAGCAATAAAACGTTCTGTGGACTGGTTTCGCCTGCCAAGTCTCGGTCCCACGGTTGTCACTGAGAAACCGTGTTTTGTCACCGCCTCAGGACAGCGTTTTCAGTGTTCACATCCTGTTAGTCGAATGATGTTTTACCGCAGCCTATTAAATAAAAAATAAAACCATCCAGATGACCACGAATTATAGAAACTTCCGCTGACGTAAAAATATAGAGAGTTTTTATAAGAATATTCAGTATTGACTTTTTTATCAATTCTTAAACTGTAAATTGTTAAAGCGTTTAAATTTAATAAACATTTTAGGGGGACATTTAAATTTAGATTTTGAAGCTTAATACTGTACACAGAAGTGTTGACTAAATATATTTGCCCAGCAAACTAAACAGTTGCCATAACACAATTACGATTTACTTGCGACCAAAAGTAAAAACCTTACCATCGTCGTTTTAACATTATTGTGTGAAATATGACGTCATAAAAGCAGAAGTCACGCAGGGCTGGACTTGGGTTTACCTCTCACAAACATCATTAATGGTAACATCTGTGATGACAAGGCAATCACGTGTTCTGACTCAGATCCTGGACGTGCTTGTAAACGATTGCAAACTCATCTCAGTCCACATTAAGTTTCTCTCTAACTGTGAAAAATTACTGTAAACTAACAAATCTAAGCCGATTCAGCTCCCCTGAGGCGGACAACTGCACTCGGCCAGGTAGTTTTCGCTAAGTAGATAAAACGACTGCGCTAGGGTTAGCCCAGCCGGCGCAGCCCTTTTATCTGAAATAGAACTCACGTCACCACTTGCCAATTTAACAACGACTTAATGGAGCAGAAATTCCGCTTTTGTTATAGAGTTAGCAGAGATTCCCAAAGACTAAAAAGTGATGACGTTTGCAGATTACTTGGTAGACACGTACAGACACATACATATAGGATGAGCTGAATTATGGGCTGTGTGTGTGTGTGCGCGTGTGTGCCGTGTCTTCATGGCATGGGCAAACCAGACGTTTCGGCCTCACCAATGGAGCTCATCTTCAGTTAAAAAAGGTTTGGCCGTTGTTCGCCAAATAACCCGTTATTTGTATGTACCTCAGTACTGGGGTTATGAGACCTCGACCTAACACCCGGCTAACGCTCGTTCTAATAACATCGACGCCGGCCGTGAAAGCCTTAGAGCAAAATGGCGGAGACTTCTTCAGGAGGCCAGGATTCTTTGATGAGTTACAGCTCTTTGAACGACAAGAGAACTTTATTTTTGGTTAAATAAAAAACAGAATGTTACAGATAAGAATCCAGGCACCTGTTACGTAAAAGAAGTAAACGTTGCTTAACATTTAGCGAACATTTTAATAATTATTTTCTTTTTCACCGGAGAAGGATAATATCTGTAGAATTTAAGGTTACGAATAAAATTTTGTTCTATATATAAATCGATTCATAACGTTATCCTACATCTTCCGATTCCTAGTCTCCATTGGTCTTGTTCTAACCAAGATTATTTTTCCAATTCCCGGTCTCTCATTGCCCGGTTGATGCCTTCTCTCCAACTCAACCTAGGTCTTCCTCTTCGTCTACGACCGTATGGTGTCCATCTCAAAATTTGCTTGGGGAGTCGATTATCCGGCATTCTTTGCACATGCCCAAACCATCTTAGCTGTTTTGTTATGTCGTCGACAATAGAGCACTGTACCCCCATTATCTCCCGGATTCTGACGTTTCTTACTTTTTCCAGTTTTGACCTTCCTACCGCTCTTCGCCAATAATCTATTTCAGTAGCTTCCAACAACTTTTCTGTTCTTTGTATTATTGGCCATATTTCACACCCGTATGACGTAATTGGTTTCACGATTGTATTGTATATACGATGTTTATTTTGTTTTGATATTTGTTGGTCCCACAATATGTTGTTCATCGATGCTATTGATTTTCTTCCCAGGTTATTTCTTTCTCTAAAATTTTGTTAAATAAATAAAATTCTATCAAAGAAGTCTATATAAAATTTATTTTATACCATTCTATTTAATTTATGTTTAGTATAAAAACTCCAAATATGTCCTATGTAGATAGGATGTCCAATTTACATAGGAGTACAAACGACTGTGAACCATTCCACAGCCATTTTGATTAAAACTTTTATCATAGCCAGCCATCACTTCTATATTCGTAGAATTAATTATGAAGGCTCAAACTGAGAGTTACAAAATTTCAGAGTACAACAACAGATAAGAAACCAAAATCTGACAGTGAGACGTAAAAAATGTTGCGACAAAAAACAATAATTAAGCGAGCCCGAAAATAAGAAAGACGAAATAAAAAGTCAAAAGAGAAACAGTAATCAAAACAACAGTAAAGAAAAGTCGGAAATAGTTCGACTACCTGTTGGGAATGCATGATGCGAATGTTCACAATGCGAATTATGCAGGATTACCATCTGTCCCGGACATGTCCTCACTTTTACGTGAGAGAAAAACGCCCGGCTAGGTGAGTTTAATCCGGGATTTTATCAGTCCTTAGGAAATGGTTGGTAACCCTGATTTTCAACAGAATATTAGCTACGATCATCATCAGGTACACGTAGTAAGTCAGCTGATAAATTTTTTTAATTTTGATTTTGCGTTTAAATAAAAATAGCTTCAGTTTCTTACTTTACTTTGTTAATTTATTTACTTTAGCAATGAGAAAATGCCAACTCGCACTGGTGCATTGTAAACACTAGATCCTCATTCAAAAAAGGAAAACAAGATTGAGAAGCTAAAAAAGATCTTAAGACTGGGCACAAAAAAAAATATTGTTACCGCTTAAAAAAAATGCATTTCTGTATTTTCATATTTCCATTTATTTCTGTAATTTATGTTTAATTGTTTCTTATTTACTTAAAATATTGTTTACGTTAAGGAGAACAATACAATTTGATAATAAACAAGAATATCATATTTTATATTTTATGTAGGCCTATATCATTTCTGGGGATACCCTCAAGAACGTATAAGAACTATACAAGGCTGTTATAAGAATTATATAACGGAGAACTATATTTGTTTAAGAACTGTAACGGAACAAGAATAGTTGTTAAAAATAATTGTAGGATGTCTCAACAAATATCTGTCAATCAAGGTGTTAGACAAGGGCAGTATATCACCTACTCTTTTTTAACACTTATATTGACGATCTGGTAAGGAAGTGGAAACGTCTGGTGAACGGTATCACGAGACAGATATCTGAATGTGCTGTTGTTTGCTGACGACTTGCTTGTACTTCAAAATACAGAATCTGATTTGCAAACGTCTGTTCTTAAACTACATCAAATTTGCAAGCAATACAATATGAAAAATATCAATATACAATATGTTTTTTATATACAGTATAAAAACAAAGGTAATGGCATTTCGAGGCAAGAAACAATAAGAACAAAAGTAATGATTAATGGTCGAATTTTAGAACAAGTAAGCCATTTTAATTATTTAGGAATGACACTGGAGTCATGATAGGAATTATAGGAATCATCATCATCATAGACATAAATTTATTTTGAAGAGAAACACTATTGTCATGTTGATCAGAAATTTAAATGCTAAACAGGGCTTAATCAATGGGGCAAGAATGGTCGTCACGCACCTCCATGAATACACTGTCACTGCTCGGTTAATTGACTCTGGAAAAACTGTTGTCATACCACGAATTAACCTCACCCCATCCGACCCAACCATGCCTTCCCAAATGACCAGAAGACAGTTCCCACTGAAAGTTGCCTTTGCAATGATTATCAATAAGTCTCAGGGACAAACGCTTCAAAGAGCTGGATTATATTTGCCAAATTCTGTATTTACTCATGGACAACTCTGTGTAGCCCTTTCAAGAGTCACTAAATCTAACAATATTTTTGTATCAATTACCGAAAATGACAAACAAAAAATTCAAGATGATTGCATTCTGACATCAAATATTGTATACAAAGAGGTATTGTAAATTGTAAATACGTTCACATTAATAAACTCTCTTTGCTATTTTGTGATACACTTCGCTGAGTATTTAATTTCAACAACCCAACAAAAGACTAAATAATTTTGGGGGGGGGGAGTTTCAATGTGCGTAAGTTTCGCGCGGGTTTACTGGTTTAGAACATATTGATGTAAAGTTAGGAAAATTCCAGACGATCTGTGGAACAATCAACCGCTCTTTTAGAAACAAGGTACGTCGAAATACAAAATAAAAGTTCTACAAAGTTATGGCAGTCCCTGTACTGTTCTATGGGTGTGAATTATGGACAACAACCAAGAAACAAGACAGTAAAATACAGGCCTCGAAAATGGCGTTCTTAAGAGTAGTTAAAACGTGTTCTAAACTTCACAGTATAAAGAATGAGGACATAAGAGAAGAGTTACAAGTTTTAAACGTAAATGAAATATTAAAAGATTACAAACAACGGTGGAAAGAACACTTAGAAAGAATGTCAGATTCGAGACTGGCCAAACAAGTCTGGAAATACAAACCTATAGGACACAGGTGTGTGGGTAGACCCAGGAAGAGACGGCTGGAGGATCTTTGAAGGCGGGACAGGCAGCACCTTGCCTGTACCGTGCTGTGAAGATGATGATGATGATGATGATGAATGTTAAGTATGTTTTATAAATTAATTTTTCCGGTGAAGGGTTTGTGAGGATCGGTCAAAAATGTAACACAACTTTAACTTATTTGTGCCGACGTTTCGACAATGTTTATTGTCATCTTCAGGATCTGTGTATGAATACCAAAGAAATGTCAAACACAATAGAACAATATTTGAGTGAACGTGTTTGTGTATGTGAGTGTGTGCGCGCGCGCGTGCGCGTGAGTATGTGTGTATCGTTGTATATGTGAAGGAGTTGAGATAGTTTGTTTTGCATCACCAAATGTTTTCTTTAAAGACAAGGAGAAAATACAATGATACACACATACTCACGCACACGCACATGCTCACACACTCACATACACAAACACGTTCACTCAAATAATTGTTCTGTTGTGTTTGACATTTCTTTTGTATTCATTCACAGGTTCTGATGATGACAATAAACACTGTCGAAACGTCGACACAAATAAGTTAAAATTGTGTTATATTTTTGACCAATCGTCACAAACCCTTCACCGGAAAAATTCACTGACTGACGGTCACTACGAATTTAAGGACTTATAAATTAAATTACTTTCACTCAAAAATTCACTTTGAAAATAAAAATAAAAATAAACACAACAGAAATGTTATTATGCGTGACATGTTAATACCACATCAGATGTGTCGGTTTTTTTGTTTTAGTTTAGGTTAATTAAAACAACCGAGGCCGTCCTAAGAGTTCACTTTAGCGTAGGACCATAGCGTGGGCTATGGAAACCCCACAAATGTGTACGTCCTCGAAAGCTGTGGAGTTAGCGAATTGGACGAGCCAAAAAAGATCGTGATGCCACGTGAGAAGCATGAAGAATCGGTGGATCTTTTCGGTTAAGTGGCAGCATGAAGTGAGCAATTACTCTACGTAGCAATCGCCAGTAACAACGCATATCCCCCCTCCACAAGTAGCGATAACCAGCGACAGTTTGTATTTTTATTTTCATTTTGACATATTTTTTTTATATTTATATTTTTATATCGTATTTTTATATTTATATAAAATGGTGTTCACACACTTCTCGCATGTATGGATTCCAATCCATGGATGTGAAGTGATTCATTTCCAACTCATCTTGACAGTATTCCCCGGTTGTGTACACCTTACTCCAACAGTAAATGAAGTATAAGATTGTGCGGAAATCTAATCGAGAATTATTTAGTAATGTATCCTGTCGCACTTGTTTGGATTCCCGACAGTCCTTTGCAGAACATACCCAACGGTCTTTACCTGTCGTATACAGTTTCATTTGATCGCCGTTCGTACAAATTCTTGGTTTATGTAAAATATTTTTGTCTCTTAGAAACTGTATCGCTGAATCTTTGTCGGGAATCTGTGCTGTTAACTGAAGGAAATTCATGACACACAACGATGCTACTACACTTTCGATTGCGCCATACAATACAGAGTCGCAGGGCACGCTGTCACCATGGAATAGTTGCAAAATGCGTTGGAGGGGGAAATGCCTTGTTACTGGCGATTGCTACGTAGAGTAATTTGCTCACTGCATGCTGCCACTTAACCGAAAAGATCCCGAATCGGTTTGGGAGTGCGGAGACAAGCATAACATTCATGTCGATAAGACAATACAAGCACTATTGCTGTTACCCGTAAAACGTTGTCCGGTATCGTTCGGCCAAGATCCGCCGTAACTGTTTCACAACACTCTGTCACTTTTTGCGGCCTGAAGAAGTTCTCCGACGGTGGGATTCGAAACGTTGCCGATGATGTCGCTGTTATATATATATAGCAACCGACCACGACCTAACAGCACTGTTTTAAGTTATTTTGATAACACTGACACCGGCCGTATGAGCTTAAGGCAAAAATTAAAATCAAACACTGCTATGCTAAACATTTCAGCATCACAGCTTCCATTTGGACGCTACAATATTCGCAGACATTATCTATTACTTTCGGTGGCAATGGCAATGTCGCTATTATAAAAATGAGAATGTTTGACCTTGTACAATCGATGACGTGGCCGTAACACAGGAAGTTTACACCTATCAGAGCAGGTTTTCTTGTTTGATAACTTTACTGTATACGCTGTTTCAATATTTACTTTCGGTTCAGCAAATAATATTAACATACATTCGACAGAACAACGACAAAGGAATATAATTTTATGTTAAAAAGATATATATTTTAACTTATCTCACAGTATTTTCGTGTTCCATCTCACAGTATACGTGAATAATTAAGCCAGACTTCTTTGAAGTTTTACGTTTATCCAATTCAACATTTTACTGAAATTTAAGTGAAAACGTTTTTAAGTGAAAGGTGGGACTCAAATATACTCAATACGTAATAAGAATTTATCCACCAAGCGTTCGAAGCGAAATGTAGCTGACTTGGGCCTACACAACTGAAACGATTCAGGCAAAGCAATTAAATACATCCTGATTTCTGCATCAGAAAGGAGAAGAAATCTATATAACTTATCCATAAAGGATAAGTCATTTGATGCAGTTAATAAGTTCAGATACCTGGGTAATACGGTAGATAATGAAGAGCCCGTAAACTGAGAAGCAAACTCTTTACTGGTAACACAAAAATAAAAATATAAAAATCACTTATAAGACCGGTTGTTACTTATGGAGGCGAGACATAAACGCTGATAAAAAAGGAACAAGCAACACTAAGATGGTTTGAAAGAAAGATCATAAGACGTGTTTATGGCCCGGTTAAAGAAGGTGACGATTGGAGAATCAGAAATAATCAGGAGATAGGTGAGCCATTGAATCACGAGGACACTGTAAGATTCTCAAAGACCCAACGAATAGAATCGTCAGGTCACCTACAGCGGATGGATGATCAGCGTATGCCAAATAAAATTCTAAGCGCGCAGGTCTATAAAAGCAGAAAGAGGGGCCGACGTACGATAAGATGGTTGGATGATGTGAGATGTGTAATGGTTGTAAGATCTCAGAAGAATGGATGTGAGGGGTTACAATGTGATGGCAATAGACAGGAAACTTTTCAGAAGATTGGTGTTGGAACGCAGGGCTCACGCTGGGCTGTAGTGCTAAAGAAGAAAGACAAAGCAATTGAATTGTTATGAGTACATGAAAATAATGTTGAAATAAATGTGGCCGAAAAAAATACAAAATTAAACACATATTTGGCCGGAGACACAAGTAAAGCGTTAAGGAAGGCTACCGATGAAACGGAAAAGCGATGGAGAGTTTAGCTTCCCCAGCTGATTAGACTGAACTACCTATTATAGTGAATAATACTACTTGACAGGCCGCAGCCTCTCTTCGGTTCTGGGCGATGGTTTCAGATTTTTGTGAATAAAACTACAACAAAAAATATATGAAAACTCCGATATTTGCTATTTATTTTGTTGTAATCAAGAAGATAATCAAGAGTAGTGAAGATGAGGTTTTGGAAAGACAAGAGAGCTTCTGTCAATAACCTGGCAACACAGGCCGAGTTACTAGACAGAAGGGGGAATAGTAAGACCTTATTCCTTATTTGCAATCACAATCGCAAAAAGATTATCAAATAAAACTCTACGGGCAATAAACCAGTAAAAGACAAAGACGGAAATTTTCTCACAACGTGTCAAAGTTAAGTGCAGAGACGGAAGCTATATTTTGAGAATGACCTAAACCGCGTGACCGATGTTGATATTAGGGTAGAGCCAGACCATAACTTCTGCAATCAATATAGAATTCCTTCAAACAGTTAAGCAGTTGAAGAACGGGAAAGAACTAGGACTGGATAACATCGTTTTGACCTACCGAAAGCAGACGCTGCTAGAACACCGAAATTTATCCACACACTCCTGACAACCATTTGAATGAATGAGAAGATACCGAATGAATGGAACAAGATCCTCATTGAGAAAGGCAATCTGACAGTTTGCGGCGACTGGACAGCCTGACGGTTCCTATCATGAATAATCCTGAATAAGATTAAAGCACGGGTGTACGCAGAACTACGGCGGATACAGGAGGCATTTCAGAAAGGACTGTCGTGTAGAGATAAGATATATACCCTAAGGTTAATAACCTAGCAGTTGAACGAACACCAATCAATCGACACTCTACACGCTATTGGCATACTTTGAAAAAGCGTTTTACAGCATAACTCGTAATAGAACGTGGAGAGCGCTTGAAACTTTTGGCATCGTTAAGATCCTTAACCTCGTCAAGAACGTGTGCGATAACTACGCATGTTAGGTAGAACAGGGCCGGCCCTGGGGTAGAGCGAGAGGAGCGACCGCTCTAGCCGCCAAAATCCGATTGTGAAAAAAAGTAAAATTTTGTTGGCGCCTTTTTGTTTATTAGTTTATTAGTAAACTAAAACTAATAAAAACATACCTATGATCAACAATGGCTCAGGAAAAATGATCAATTCTGGCAATTTTATCAATTGAAAATGATATTGCTCAATCCATTTCGAATGTGGATTTAATTACCAAATTTGCAAATGCCAAAGCAAGGAGGGTAAATTTTATTTAAATTCATTTTTAGCGACATTTATAATACGATTAAGCGAGAAAGTTTGTATAAAATCTCGGTCTTCTTCACAACTGATGGCCTTGCAAGGTCCCTTTATAATTAGGTACATAGAGTTTTTAGTATTTGTTTATTATTTTTATTATCATTATCACAGTAGTACGTAAAATACTACATAGAATATAGATGTTCCTGTTTGTGTTTTTATTATGTTATCTGATTAGTTTTTAGTTTTAGAATTATTCAAATTGATCCAAACATTAAATACCAAATACTAATTAATAGTAATTTTGTTTATGTTGCAGCAAGAGTGCAATATAAGTAGCAACTTAATTTTGATTAATAAACGCATTGATTTTTGAAAAATTGGTGTTTTACTTAACAGAAACTGAATTATAATTGATTCGAAAGGTGTCGACTAAGGGGCGCCGAACGGGATTCTCGCTCCACCCTAATAAAGGGCTAGGGCCGCCGCTGGGTAGAAAACCAAAGGTTGTTTTCGTGCCCAATTGAGTAAGAATTGGAGGGGGGGTGAAACTGTCGTTTTCCCTCACCAGTATTGTTTCTTATGATACTGGACCTGGTGACGACACAGTTGTGAGGAGAAGAATCGAGAACGTGACGGGTAGATTGCATGAAATGGTAAAATTGGTTATAAATAGAAGAATATCCTAAACCAAGAGAAGAATGAGGAGAGGACAGCGATTTCAAAGAAGACTAAAAAAAGCACCGAACAAACTTTAGTTAAATACATATGGAGCCGAATAATGCGGGAAACGAGTGAAAATAAAGTACCGTAATGAGCTTATGACAGTGCAGGTGGATTGCTTGAGACACGGTTGTGGAGTGTTTAAATTTGCAGACACGGACACGAAAAAGAAACAGTGAACATGGTAAAAGAAAACAGTGATACGGTTTTGGCATAAAAGGGGTGAATGACACGAGTGATGAGCGAATAGGATTTTAAAACAATGAACATCTGCAAAGCCTACAAGAAGCGAAGAGATGATATTCTCTCCTTGCCTGATGAGGTCTCATGAGGATATCGAAAAAAATGAATATGAAAACACGTTCTGCAATAAATAAGAGTGGATACTGAAGATGGAGATGATGACAGATGCCATAGAAGATCTGCTTATAAATAATTATTAGTTTGTACTAACATAACTGGTTCATAAATAAGGCTATAAATGTGTGATCACGTTATTGAGACTTTACGGATCATAACCTATGTAATGCCCAATATCATAGTACGCAATATACAATATTAACAATATTATTTATCAACAGTACACAACATGCATTATCTACAACACAAATAGGTTGGAAATACAGAAAACCAACGAAGACTAGTCTGGTAGCCCAAACCATCAACCATAACACAAAACTGCAACATTCCATGCACTACTCAACAGAGTACTCCTAAGCTAGAATTAAAAAAAAAAACAAGGAAAGGAATATAATTTATCAATCTGTTGAAGAAAATGAGTAGAATAAGCAATACAATGAACAAAACAGGAAAATTTTAAAAAATGGAACACAGTAGCTTCTGTATTACTGTATTACCAGAAACGCAGATAATAATAATAACATAAACAATAATAATAATATAATATAACTGAAGTGGGCAACATTCATATTTATGAATAATGTTATGAAGAAAGTTACCAAACTGTTCAAAAACACGTATTAAAATAGCATACAATAACAACATAAATAACTAATACATCCACAATACTATGAACAGTGGAATTTACGAAACTGAATGCATCGTTTATACCTGCCTGAAGAACATGAATTTAAGGAAAGCTCTACTTTGAATATTTATAAAACGAAACATTCACGTGACTAATTTAGCAGCACACACACACACACACACACACACACACACGCCATGACTTCCCAGAGATAAACAATGGGACACTGACAAAACACATAGTGCTACCTTACAAAGGCGCAATAAAAAATTATTGGAAAAACCTACGTATATAAAAACCACAAAACAGTGCCCATAACCTGAAACCTAAACTTCAAGTACTGAAAACCTGATAATTTTTAAACAATAATATTCATTCTCTCACAAACCAAAATTATTCCCCTCCCAAAAAAAATTTGCAACCAAACCTATCACTACCAACCACCAGTACTCGGTTATTAACAACTCACACATACTTTACCAGACGACTTCACATAGCTGACGATGCCCGAAACTTGAAGCCAGAATAAAAGTCTTCGTACTTTTAATTTTAATATAATTTTAATTTATTGATACACCGTGAAAAAACTACTAACTTAAGTTGTGTGTGTGTGTGTGTGCGTGCGCGCGCGCTCTGGTGTTATGTTACAGTTATTTTTTAATAAAAAATATCTTACTACTTGTTTGATTATCTGTCACTTGATTTCTTGTTAAAGTGATAAACTTATGTGGTTATATGTCTTTAATACTTTTGTTTTATTTTATATTTTAATGATTATTAAACGTTTCCTTTGATGTTTAATTTTTGATGTCACTATCCGTTTGTGCAGCAGCGAATATAGCGGCTAAGGGTGCACTTTTTACGATTTGTAAGCGGCTGCCGCCCTCGGCCTTTCCATGTTAACCAATTTCATCCACAATTCATGCCTCCCTTCACATTTTTATGGCACTAGATTTCAGTATACGCTATCTTTATCCTGTTGAGTGAACTAATTTCTATTCCAATACATTTGAAATCATGTAACTGAAAATTGGCAACACAATTAAAAACTAAACTAATATCAAGGGCGTATTTGTGGGGGGGGGGCGAACAGAACCCCCCCCCCCCCCGAGAGTCGAAAAAGTTTACGAATTTTTGTTAAGCTCTTCATTTTTAGGTTGTTTTATTTTTTCAGTTGTGTACGCTAATATAGTAATAGTTATTTTTTAAATATAGACCTACAAACGGGTTTATTACACAGCAATAGGCTGTACGTTTGGAATATGAAATGTAGGAAAATCAATTCAGTCAATAAGTATCTTTTAACAATGTTTTAATAACGCGTATTTCTATTCTGTTATTACCGTTTACTTTAACAGGACTAATTTCAGGATGTTATCATTCGTTTTTCGGCCACTTTAAAATCGTTATGTTGGTTATTAACTTCTGTTTTCTTTTGTATCAAGCCGACCAGACCCCGGACCCTCCCCAAAGGCAAATTCTAGATACGCTGCTGATAAGTTTATGGTTTTAAATGATTAAGAATGGTAACAAACTTACTAGTAACGTATGGTGACAAACTACACTTTGTTATGGTGAAACCTACGTAACAGCATAGATTACCATAAGGAAATAACAAAATTGGTTACCATAGTAACTACCTGAGTCAATATGCTGTAATCTGTGTAATTTACATTGCTCCCGATGACGGGTACAGACAACTTCACAGCTGAAAAAGTACGGAAATGACAAAAACCCGATGTAATGAAAAAAAGGATATTAAAAACATACAAACACTTGGTAAGTTTTACAATTTATTCTTAACCTCTTACAATTTTTCCTGCCTATTAGGCTATTCTCAAGAGCTGCTGAGAACAGCTAAGAATAATTAAGCAGCTCTTTGAGAATAACCTAATAGGCTGGAACAATTGTCTGAGGTCAAGAATAAATTGTGAAACTTACAAAGTGTTTGTGTGTTTTTAAAAACCTTTGTAGTAATACGATTCATCAAGTGCTCAACGAGTCTTCAATCAATATCGTAATGGGAAAAAACTATGTCCAAACTGTATAACAACTTACGCGTAGATACTGCAATAAAACATGTACTGTAGGAATGCTTTCATTAAAATTAATTAAAAATTTAGAGTATACTTCACCTTTGTCTGGTGTTGGTCATGTCGACGCATTGTCCTCTGGCCGTCAGTCTCTGCCCAGGGGCGCACACTTCCAATCCGGACTGCAGTATCTTCACCCTCCTGTCACCGCCGGCGTTCAGGAATCTTGCGTTCTTGACGGCCGCCGACACGGCCTTCCCCGTGATAACGTTGTCGGGTTCCTGTTGTTGCGGTATAGGAAATACCTTGGGCGGAAGAGGTACTTCCGGTGTCTTCTTCTCCGGAGTCAGATCCAGTTGAGCGTTCACTGTCGACGAGAAAGCCAGCTTCGAATCTTTTGTACTGTCTTCGGTTTTTTTATTATCGTTTTCGTTTTCTTGGACCTTGTCAGGTTCTTCTGGCGCCTTCTTCTTATCCTCGTCGTCATCATCTGACTGTTTAGTATCTTCAACAGGTGGCGGACTGTTTTGTTTGGTCACTTCGTTGTTGTTGGTATTCCCACCGGTCCACGCGTTCTGCGGCTGCGCAATCACCGGCTGAACGTTGTCCACCCGTATCTGCGGATCGAACGTTTCGTTGTCTATCGTCGGCGCATCTTCACTGACCTTGTCCAGAGGAACGTTCGACTTGTCGATGTCGACTTTATAAGGTGACGTAGAAGGTGGCGTCCGGCTGAAGATCTGCAGAAGGTTTCCCGCGTTGCCTTGTTTGAACGGCCTGCTGGCTTTGCCGGCGATGTCCCAGCTGATACCGCTGGTCGGCACCAGCACGATTATGAAGTTGTCCAGCTGGGCGTGCACGTTGAGCTCTCCGTCCTGCCTTTGGTTGTAAATTTTGAAAGGCAAACAAAGGACTACCGCCGGGGCGGCGAGCAAAAACAACACCAGTACTACAGACAACGGACGACGCATGTTGGTCCAGCAGGTGGCTGCAACTGACTAACGCCTGCCATTTGGAGGAGACGTATTGCCTCCGGGCACAATCTCGACCACCGGTTCCACTGTACAGAAGGTCACCAGTACGAACTAGTTTTGTTATACGTCCCCTCAGGGCGTTTTCCTGTCTCTCTCGTTCGCTGAGCAAGAAAGATTGCTGCCTTACAGAACCAGTATTTCGTATTTTGTAATCGTTGAATCAAACAAACAGACTCGACTTCCTCCTCCTGTTTTTATCAATACAACTGGCTAAACTGGAAATAATGATGCTGTTTTATAAATAAACAACGGATTACAATGGATTTGTTTTGAGAATGTTAAACATACATTTATACAAACAAGCATATGTTATGCCAAACACATATGTTTTCCCATACATATAGCATACATAAAAACACACATGTAGAAATTTCTTGTACAGTTTCTTTTCTTGACGTGTTAGTAAGACATAAAACTCAATGTGTGTGTGTGTGTGTGTGTATGTGTGTTTGCGCGTGCGCGTGCGCGTGAAGGGGGAGTGCTGGAGAGAGAGAGAGAGAGAGAGAGAGACCACGTGTCCGTACTTAGAGAGGGTCCAGGCTCCCCCGCCCCAGAGTAAACTTTACCCGTCCTAAGTGGCGTAGCTAGGCTTTTTGGCGCCCGGGGAAAGGAGATCGCCGGCCGCCTCGCCTTCACATTAAAAGGGGACAAAAGAGGAAAAATCAAGTCCCATCAAGTGAACAAAGTACTTTAATAAATGCAAATGTGTAGATTTTTCTATGAAAGCACGTCCAGCAAACGTTTGAAGAACATCTGTTAAGTCAAAATTAAGAAATTACATATGATAATATTACCGGTATTCAGTTTGTATACATTTCTTAGTAACAAATGTAGACTATAAAAAATGTATAACATAAAAATGTTCTAATAAACATGCAGATTCCTTGAAGGTCTAAAGGGCATCGTCAAAACAATATCCTAAAGCAACATAAAGTTAAACAAAGACTACATTAAAAGTAATAAAATAAATCACTTACCATTACAGGTTAATGGTTCCGTTTCCTATTAATAAACACTTAAAATTTATTTTTAATATTTAATAAATATTTAAACGAGACATTATAAAATGTAACTTTCCTGGTCTTAAATGCTGCAAAGTCGGTTATTAAATCATTATAATCTAAAGCTCGTTAGATTATCGAAAGTATCGCTAGATTTGATACCCTGTCTTGAGATATTTTTTATCGTAGGTACGATTTAATCAATTTAAGTTTACTAAACGATCTTCCACAAGAAAATACAGACACTGTTAAAGTAAGAAAAATTTTGTAAAGCTGTTGGTATTGTTTTGTGGGCTTCTAATCCCATTGAAGAAATGTATTGTAGCAGTCCCTGAGATATAAAGTCCATTTGTTCTTTTTAATAAAAGTATAATGTCTTTCAAGTCACTGAGCAATTCTTCACTGTTTAGGTCATGTGGATACAGTTTTTCAAGCACTGTGCACTAATATTGATTTGGTAAAGCTGTTTCTTAAAATGTATATCCCTATCATTCATGAACGCCTAAAATTTACAGAAGAACCCAAAGCGTTTTTCTAACTCTTATGTTAGAGAAACGAGTTGAAATTTCAACTGACAGTTTGTCAAAAATTTCCATTAGAGAACGTAGCATTTCTTGCCGTACGAAGAATCGTCTGCATACCCCCCTGGCATCGTGCGCTTCCTTCTTATCCTTTTTGTGATACTGACACCTCCATTCATTACATACCTGCTCTGCCTTAGAAATGACATTGTCACACAGCTCATTCCCCCAAACGTTTAATTTGCCCGTTAACTTCTCCAGGAGTGTTAGCTTGAATAAAGCTTATTCCTTTGGTCTGCAAGATTTTCTTGATTTTGTCCATAGAAGAAAGAATATCTGTCCGGAAAAAGAGCAAGGTCACAAAATTACAGTTTTCTATCGCATTAATTGTTAATGCTGCATCTTCCCTCGTATCAGTTGTTGCAGTCGGTGTATCCCTCCGTTTCTCCAGTGCAGCAATCACTTCATCCAGCTGAGAGGATATTGGTTTCACCACATCTGCTTTTGAACTTTATCTGGTATCACAATGTCCTTTTAGAGTAATATTTACGAAGTCTTTAAGAACACTGCATCTATAAGTGGAACAGAAAAGAAGGTACTATCCGAAAAATGTCACTGCCTAAACATTTACATGAGCTCCCATATCTTGTAGACCAGCCCGGGGGAACACGGGCTACATTGTTGCTAGTAATGTTCTGTCCTTCATCGCCTGTAATTTCAAGACTGCACGATGCAGCATGACGCATTGCACTAGAACCAACTGAATCTTGTAACTATATTTTGAAAGTTCGAAGTATTAACGTCGTTAACTTTGTTGTATTTATCAACAGCTTCGTCGTTAACAGCATCCATGCTGATTCCGCAATCCGCAAGTTGATTCCTTGTTAATTGTAATATTGTGACACTCAGGGTTCTATTTTCCTTTCATAAAAGACTTCATAAACTCTTTGGAATTTGTTGTAGTTCTTAATTTTTCTTCCCTCCTCTTCCGAAACTGGGCGCCCCTGAGTTTAGTTCGTTTCATATCAGCTTCAAATAAAATTTTAAAAAATCTATTTTCAATAATAGTATTAGTATGATGACATATACGTGAAGTATTATAGATATACCCACAAGACGCACAAACCAAAAACAAACCGCACACTGAAGATATTCATCAACTCGTTCGCTGCGTCGAACCGGGAAGAATTGTACATACGTAGCCCACGTAACGTTTTCTTTATACGTTTGTAAATAATATATTCATCTGTATACGAATAGGAGTCAAGATCAATTATACAAAGCTAATACTGTATGATTATCCGTTCTCCTTTCCAGCACAACAACTCACTACAAAGTCATTACAGATCTGTTATCATAATGAACCTTAATTACGATGCTTGAACATAAATAGACTAATACTCTTTTACCACACTCGCAGTTTAGAGTTAGAAAAAGATATGTGTAATTCGCTAGTACTCAGCTCTCAACTCTGCTTGATGGCGACTCTTAAAATTATCTCAGGGTATCAAAAAAATGATTATTAACACAATTAACTTGAATGACTCCTAATTTTAATGAAATTCTTCATTAACATATTACAAGTTACATACAATCTTAATGATTTACAATATTGAAATTATATTTCTCATCAATTATCATTGGAAAGTAGGTTCATAGACAGATTGAATTGCCAATAGTAATAGAGTTACAAAAGATACATGAATTAATATGAGTTTAATGTTCAAATTGGGTTACTTGTTGGTTGAATTCCGTTTGTTGGTGATTCCTTCCCTCGGAGTCTGTGACCCTGGAGATTTGCGTTTGTCGGCGATTCGGACGATCCTGTTGTTGACACTCGTTGACACTAACACTTTAATTACTTCGGTTTCACCTTCACTACACTGCTCACACCTACTTACTGATTCAGCATGTAACTAGTGTATACTACTACTTATTTTTGACACTTTAGTAAATATGTTATTAAGCTGAGTGCTCGCAATATCAGCAATTCATACCGAATACACTCCAACGTTCCGTAACTTCCGGATGCACGTGTTAGATTATCGATAATATGAAGTTCGATAGTTTACCACCAAGTTATATTATATTTATTCTAATGATTACTTTGATTTTAGTATACTTCTTTCGCTGCAATACCGGTTTTAATATTATTAAACGCACGACACGAATACTGTACTGTAAATTTTTGCAAGTTTTAGTTATAAATTCGTAATACGCGATAACGAGTCTGATAGTTGTAATGCTCTCCGTCGACTCCCGACAATTTTCCCAACTTCGTTTTTTATACACACGCAAACGTTACCCACACTCAATATTTACAAATCGCGTTCCCATTGGTTTCAAGTACCGCGATATTTGATTTCCTCCAACCCAACTAGCTTATTTCACCACCTCAAAAAGTGACGCTTTCTTTCATTCGCCAAAAAACAGCGCGTACCAAACTTATACAGCTAAGGGGGGAGGGACGCCACCTAAGGTTCTCTCGCTCTAACCTCTCACTCTAAATTCTAACGGACTGTATTGTCTAAACACTCAACTTTCTCTCGATTTCACTTAACTTTATTGCTTTTTTTAATACAATACATTTTATGATTTTTCACCCTGTACGTGACTTGTTGTATGGTTTGTTCCCCGTCAGACGGGCGCCTCGACAAGGGTGTGTTTCTTTGAAAAACACCGCTAAGCTCGGTTCTAACAGTACTTCAGCTCAACATTACTTGCATGGCTTAGTCTAATAAACAATTAATAATCATGATTCTATATAAAACCTGCGTAAAATTGGGTAGCATTCAATTTTTACGTTATACTTTATCACGTAAGATTTATAACAAGAGGCAAGCAGACTGGTTATGCTTCTGGGAAGGGGTAATTTTCTATAAATGAAAGGGGAAGAGGGTAATTTTTTGAAAATTACCTTCCTGATGTCGAATAAACTACTTTATTTTGAAGGATAAGATACCTTAGTAATTACATATAATGAAACTATTACTCAATAAAAGTGTAAATATCAAAATTGGGGTTGTTCGGTTAATGGGGAGGGGTAGTGTACCTGCATTGTTTTGTGTTTTAACAAGAGTAAAGAACTTAATTTCGATAAATAAATGCTCCGAAAATAAAGCCATATTAATCCACCGTAAAGTGGTAAATGAGATATCTAACAATGGAGAGGGTAGTTGAAGGGGGAGAAGTGATTTTCTGAAAATGACTTTGCTGATATCAAGTAAAGTACGAGTATTTAATTTTGAAGGATAAGATACCTTACCAATTACATAAGAAATAACTACTACATTATGAAAGTGTAAATATCATTAATGGTGGGGATCGGTTGAGGTGGATGGATGATTATCTGCGTAGTTTACTTTCTTGATAAGAATAAAGTACCTAATTTTGATAGATAAAGTGATTCGAAAATAACATTATGTTAAACGACTACCCCATAATAACAAAAATATCTATAAATAGTGAAAATAGTTTGAGGCAGGGGGATATTTTTTTAGAAATTATCGAATCGAATTCAAGTAAATGATTTTAAATATACCTATATCTTAGAACATGGAAGTCATGTATGATTCTCCATACCGATATTTATTTTTACAGATCTGATGAAAAAAATACGGATTAAAAATCTTTTGTTTTAAGTAGGGAAATAAACGAAGTTTCCGCAGGTCGAACTTGTGTAGTCTATAGAGGCCCCTTACAGAATTACCAAATTGCCTACGCCTTGTTAGATCACGCTAGTAAAGTCATCTTTTTGAATGTCGATTTACTCTGTACGTAGTTTGTGAAATAATGGACAGGAATAGTGTTAGCTTTGTAAGAATGTGTGCAATTTTAATCATCGGTGTGGTGAGTGAATGTGGTATCGGGTCATTGCGGTGATGAAGTGACTTTAACTAGATTGAGTATATGTTTCTTTTTAAACAAGCAGCCTTGATTAGAACTCGAAGCAGGCAGTATTGACTTTTACAGACCTAAAGTTACAAATATGAAGAGGCTATGGTACTTTCCCCGCCTGTGGTAGACCGCGAACATCGATATGATCCCGAAACCCAAGAAGCCGCAAACGCGCCCTGGTATTTCGCGAACCTACCGATTTCGCTCTTGCCAGCAATGTCGAGTGACCCCGACTGCTTTACAGTTACCCAGTTAGTAGACGCCACTAATAAGCATTAGTCCTAATGGACGTGAGCAAAGCTTTCAACAAAGTCTGACACCAACACCTCAACACCTGCTCACAAACTGTACTACATACCAATATCTCCGTCTGAATCTTATACTATCGTGTTTCTAATCTTCCTGATTTTCAGGGTGACATCTATGGAACGTGATCTCGGGTTCGCCCCGTCGTCGTAGGTGTTTCTCAAGGACCTAGCCTCGGCTAGTTCTGTACTTCCTTTACTCGAACATTCGAAGTCACGCTATCCCTCTTCGCTGACGACGCGATGTTCCATTGTGCGGAATGTCCCTGCGGCAGGCGAGAGTAATGTTGTAACGCGAGGTGGACGTTCTTCTAGTCTGGCTACGGAAATGTTTACCGACAACACGGACATTCCGAAGCGATCTGTCTTACGTGTTAGTCTACTTCCGTGTGCCAATCCATATCCTTGGAGGGGAGACCCATCCAGTGTATAGAACTGATGAAGTAGGTGAGCGTTCGGCTAGAACGGCGTCTCAACTTCAACGCCACGTGACTGGACCAAGTCAAAGCCAAAATTTTCCCCATACTTCTGTGGAACAACCGCCTGGCTATCCGTATCAAAATATCATTTTATATATGTGTTTTTACCGGCGGCATGTACGCGGCTCCCGCTTGGTGGCCTCACCTGTCGGCTATCAACAATCCTTGAATGGCAGCATTCCATAACCATACGCTCCGGTTCCTCTCTCCGGAGGAACTAATTTGTCGCAAAAGCCGGAGAATACTTCCAGCAAATCCGTCGCTAAACAGTGCGGTCATATCACCAGCCTCGGCGCTACTTGATGATCCCCCATAGGCATATGAAGCACGAATGAATCGACCACCACCTTCCTAATATCCCGTGATCTGTTGTCTGGCACAAGGCAGATGAGATCCCCTGTCAGCGGCTTCCGCACACTTGGCTGGTATCAATATTCAGCAACAGAGTGAACAGAAATAGTTCGAGCTGTCTGTGCTGTGCCCAGGCAGGGGAAACTGCGAGGTGTGCAAATGTCTCATTGCGAGAGCCATCCGCCTCGGCGAGGCAGCGCAGTGATCCAGGGGACGCATTACGGCGTCCTTGGCAGCGCGCCTCGCCTCTGCCTTCCTGTGGGCGAATCCTTACTGGAGTCACAGAGCTGAACCTCAGGCGTGGAGTCACACCGGAGCAGTTCAAACGCCCTATCCTGCAAAGGGGACCCGCGTCCTATCACCCTTGTGCTGCTTATACATGACAGCGTTACACCACAGGAATCGCGTACATCGGGCTCTGACCCGGACAACATACGCGCGCGCACACACACACACACTCACACACGCACATCAGGGCGCTAAGACACCCCGCATAACTTCCGTCTGCCTGTCAATATGAAAATGCATCATCAACATCACCAAATAGATCGTGCCGACTACGATCAGAAACAACGAATATTTTGATTTGTCTACAAAAGTAGAGAAAATAAACAAGTCCATTATTCATGACTTCCAGAAACGAAACAACAACCGGAATTTAAAGCAACTTGATTGGCTAGAGTACTCTGTAGCAAAACATGCGTCAATTTGCTCTCTTTCTCTTCTCTTAATTGGCGCTACAGCTCTTGGAGAGCCTTGGCGTCCTGGACAATTCGCCTCTAGTCGTCTCGATCTTTTGTTCTCAGTCTCCATCTTCTTAGGCCGAGCCTTCGCAGGTCGTCCTCGAGGTCATCCAACCATCGTTTTCTGGACCGATCCCTCCTTCTTCTTCCACCAGGTCTCCCCGTAAAATTGTCTTCGATGTGGATGTCTATAACATTCTCTGGGCATCCCCTGCACATCGGATTCTACTTTTTGCTGCATTTGCTGCGTCATTTTGCTGCAGTGTACGAATTTGAGGCATAGTCCAGTCTATTAGAGGATTAGAATAAAATTAAACAAGAATAACTACTGAATTAATTTTATTACAAAATTGTAACTCTTTGAAGTGCTTTCAATTTATTTCAGTTACAAGACATATTTAACCATTTTCTTCTATAAATTAGAATTATTGGACGATGACGAGAAATGACGAGCGAAAAATACAAACAAGTGAAATGAAGTTCTTGAGAAAAACCAGATGTTGTACCCTTAGAGATCAAATACGAAATGAAGATATAAGAACCGAGTTAAATATATATTCTATGCAGAATAAGGGAATGACAAATAAAATGGAGGCAGCATATAGAGAGAATGGAAGATATGAGACTATCTAAACAAGTAATAAGATACAGACCTCAAGGAAGATGAGATATAGGTAAACTAAGGAAGAGATGGCTTCAGTGAAGGCGGAACAGGCTGTAAGCCTATACCTTGACGTGGAGAAGAAGAAGAAGGCTTAGAATTATTTGTATCCCTTGCATATTTCATAGATCAGAGTTGTATCGTCGGAGACGATAGAACTGTAAACCTGTGTGTGTGTGTGTGTGTGTGTGTGTGTGTGTGTGTGTGTGTGTGTGTGTGTGTGTGTGTGTGTGTGTGTGTGTGTGTGTGTGTGTGTGTGTGTGTGTGTGAGAAAGAGAGATTAATTTAATATTGTTTAATATTGCATCAAATATAGTGTTGTGATTGTTTACTTGTGTCTGTTCAGATTTTAGTTTATTGTTTTTATGATTTTTTTTAATACATATAAAGGCTTTCTAATAAGTACATTTTTTTACCGTTTGCCTACTGCGTAATGAGTCTGATGAATTTAAATAAAAAAACATTTAATCTTTCTCAAACAATGACAATTGTTAAAAATAAAATCATTTCGTTCCCAGGTAATAAAAATATAATTTTTTTCATTTTAATTTAAATCGTTGACACGTGAAGAAGTAACTTACTGTTCCTGGCCGGCAAGTATATCATCTCCATTGTGTAATGTTTACGTTTCCAAACATTTATTAATATGATTATCGGTATCAAAAGGCAGGCAGGGCATACACACATAATTCGCGTTATTTCTGACCTTTCATGTTTTTATTTATGTTAATAAAAATTTCCGTAGTCAATACAAATACATAACGACTATCCACACGTGAAAGCAGGAAAGGTGTCCAGCGTAGACAGAGATTTGCTTCCTGTGGATAGCTGGCCAGTGTAACTGCACGTGTTACAGAGGAACGGTTCACAAACAAACGTTTCGTCTTTCGGGAGTGACCCCTCTGCAAGATGCTCATGGTTCATCTCCCGCTCCAGCAAGATGCTGGAGCACTTTTTTTCCGCGTGGTTTGTTTTGTGAAACGTCACTGGGTAGATTCGCAGCTTTACTCTGAGCAGCACTCCACAGGGAATGTTGAAAATCGTTGTCCACGTTGGACACTCACATACACACAATAACCTGCTCTGATGTTTTGATTACGGCGATCATAATATTAAAACTTTGGAAATTTGAGCACTACTTAATGGAGATCAGATCAGACGTTATTTTTAAACAGCCTTTATACAATTCCATCCGTACCGTGAAAGACAATAAATAATTTCTTTATTGCAATAAATATCTGAAGTGGATACAATCTGTGTATTTATTTATATTGTGATAGAAGAATTACAAACTAATGTGTGTGATGTGTGTGTGTATGTGTGTTCGAGTAAAATGTAAATATTTGCCCCCTCTGGAAAATGTTTTGCCCCTCCTAGAAAACGTTTAGCTAGTTAGTGGTCTGTGGGAGATATATAATTACTCATCTCGCTCATGAGTCCCCTTTCCTTGTGTACAAAGTTTACCTATAGCTCTTGCTACTGCGATCATTATTCGCATACGTAGCTCCCAGCATAGTGGCCACTCCTTTCCAACAGTGCGAAATGTATGCTGGAAGACTGGATTTCCATCCGAATCCTCAACAAGTCTACTTGGTTTGTCTGTGACCAAACTATCAGAAAGCTTGGTCAAAAATGTAATTGTTCCAATGTTCAACAGTGGAAGAGATCGTCAGATTATCTGCGACCCCCTTCTTCAGCATGGCGTGCTCATTCTATTCCCACCTTATTCCCACGATCTGGCCAGGTGCCTCCTTGTCAAGTCGTCAATCGACGTCTGACTCTGCTCGACCACGCCCTATAGTCTCCTACGTAGGACCTTCTGAGGGAATCATTACCAAACCTGCATCCCACTTCTTAACGCATACACGGCAAGAAACGGACTGCCTTGGATTGCTGTCTTAGCCGCTCCCGTCAGTTGAGCAACCCCTTCTTTCATGAGACATCAGCGCGAGGTGGTAGGTGCTGAACACCGGTAAACGGACAGGGAAGTCGCCCTGGAAGCACCAGCGATGCAGGACCTGGCCCTAAAAAGGAGGAGTTACTCCGGGCGCTGCTACCACCGAGGGGCTTTGAGCCCCGTTCCCCCCTACACCTACCAATTAGCTACAGCTACGTGTTTCGGAGAATTAAACTGACAATGGCTAACATTGTTGACGATGGGCTCACACGAACTGAGAAACTTCTACCTGGCAAACTCCAACTGAGAAACCTGCCCCCCCCCCATTAACACTCGCAATATTCGGTTGATCCTTCTAATACATACTAACATACTAATACATACATATGAACATACTAATCCTTCTAATAGAGACTTGTTGGTACGATATCTGGTTTCAATTTAGTTAGTTGGGGTTATCCTAGGGTAATAGAGATTATTAATTAATAATTTACATTAGATAGAGACGTCAGATGACAGGAGATTTATTATTTAAAATATGTTGGTCGTAACTAAATAAATTATAAGACGACATATAATTAACAAGTTGATAAATAACTGAACAAATAGGTACCGGTAATTCTTGAGCGTTGTTGTCCATGACGTGTCCGAGTATCGCTAATGATTTGTATATAGGCCTACTATTTCAACGCGGAACAGAGTATTTTAGATTAAAACATTTACCTTTTAGCCTTAACCAGCTTTCGCTGGTTGTGAGCTTTGTACTATAAAGCGATTTCAAATTTTATCCATTTTAAAATCGTCTGCAAATTCTGTAAATGGAATAAAGTGAGCTTTGACTTACGTTATTCCATTTGAGACAAAGTTCACAGCGAGCGAAAGTTGATTCAAAATATTATCTAAAATACTGTGTTCCGCGCGGAATAGTACATACAACTCTTAAGTAGATTGTATCAATCACAAGACTAACATGGTTGACTTCAAAAAAATCATAGCAAGTAACACTGCAGTTTTGCATAACCTTATTAAACTACAGGCGTCTCTGTAAACTACTACAGGCTCAAACTCTATCAACATGCTGCTTTGTAAGATAAACATTTAGCACAATTTAATTGGTCAGTTTCACCATTTTGCCGTTGTTACTTTGTTTAGGATGAACTCTTGCTTTTATTTGGTTTAAATGAAGCTAGCTCCATTTGAGACACTGCTGAAACGAATGAAAGTATCAGTTTAAACACTCTCCAAGTTTTTCACAAACATAAAAATGTTGAGTGCAAATAATCGTTAAACCTCGAGTGAAAACTCTCGCAAGCATCTGTTGTCCCATGCAACCGCCAATCTGTCTGCTCAGTTTGAAGGCGGGAGAAAAGTTTGTTCGTCTTCATATTTATACAGACGAACAGATACATTCGTCTTCATCTTCAGACCTGTGCAAGAGAAATCGGTAGCCAGCTAATTTGATTTTCCGGGAACGCCAATCGAATGCTGTCATGAGCGCTCGAAGTCTGCTACAACTGTCTTCGGTTCAAAACACAGCTCTTCTTTGAGGATTCTCGAAGTGTCACAGCAGGTCTACTTCTTTTTATCTTTAAGCAGCCAAAAGACCAAGGGAGTACAAGCACGACCTGAGTATTCATGTATAGTAAAGGGCTGCAAAAAGAATTTAAGGGCGTATTCAAAGGTACGTCCATTAAAATGATATAAAGTACGTCTTTTCACGCAGGTTGTTGGGATTCGAACCGAAGGAAACATGTCTTCGTCATTCTTCAGAATTATCTTCCGTATTCATTGTCATCATATCCATTCTGTTTCAAAATTTATCAGTTTTAAAGACTCAGGATGATTTTGGAAGTGTTATAGCCTGTCGTGCGTTATGTTATGTCTAATATACGTCGCGTCGTGTCCATTCCCGTTAACTGCACGAAGTTGCTGTCAGTTAGTTTCGTTAGTGTTCATCGAGCTCGTCTTTTGCTTTCCTTTCACTGGCGTTTGCGATAGATTTACTGTTCAAAACCTCCTCCGGAATCGGATTATAATTGCCTTCCTTATACGGGAGAAAAAAATAGTCACATTTTCACGGGGTAACAAGTTCAGCTGTACATGTGTTCGTAGGACAATCCTATATTGTTTCTACATAGTTTTAATAAGACGATACGATTTATATTAAAGATCTGGTACACTAGATTAAGTTTACTACCTCTTTCAGCACGTATGTTGTAATTTTCGTCCAACGCCTCACCAGCATAAAATACTCGAAATCATAAAAGACAAAAAAATCACAAAGTTATATCAGTAGAAACTATTCTTCTATACTAACACTTTCAGACAGCTTGAAAAATATGTTTGAATAGTATCCAAGTCACTTATTGAAAAAATATATATAATATTTACCGTATTTCTTCCGTCGTGTGACTTCGTGTTGCGTTCGATTGATTATCTTTACGCGTTTCGAAACATATGTTTCGAAAGATAATCAATCGAACGCAACACGAAGTCACACGACGGAAGAAGCAGTGGCGTACCAACGCCTTTGGGGGCCCGGGGCGGGAGTTCCTGGCCGTGGCCCCCCCCCATTATTAAGCACTCCCCATATTGTGCCTCTACTATCGGGACCACAAAACTGAGTCATAATCTTATATCCATAAAAACTATTGGAAAAAAAATATGTGGAAAGAACTATGTCAGTATAAATAGAACTTAAAGGAAAACTAAAATAAAAACACAGATTTTGCGTTTTTTTATTACTTTTTCAAATATGTAGTTTTTATTTCAATTAAAATTAATGACAACATGTAGAAAAATGCTTAATTTTTCAACTTAAATCCTTACCACGTACATGTTCTGATGTATTATAAAACTAGGCAAAATATTTAATTAACTTCAGTACTGAATCCGTACATTGTGAGCATATTTGCTGAAAAACATTTTCTACCATTGTTAGTTGTAAATGAAAGTGTTGTACTGATAATGGTGTGCTACAAAATATGTATTATAAGACAGCAAAAACTTACACAAAATAAAATACTCTCAATGATTTATAGAAACTGCTTTTTACGAGCTTTTGCTTCTGCAAATATTTTGATACATTCGTCAAAATTTATTGTTTTAGGTACTTTACTTTCTATAGAAAGTATGGCTAAACTATTCAGTCTTGATTGACTTATTGTTGAGCGAAGATAACTTTTTATTAGATTTAACTTTGAAAAACTTCTTTCACAAGAAGCAATGGATACACATATTGTTAAAAATATCCTACACAGTGCTACACAAAGGTTGGGAACTGATTCTTGTAAGTCCATTTCGATAATAAAATCCAACATTTTCAATGATGACCATTCCTTTTTTTGATGTCTGCAGCTTGAACGTGACGTCGTAGTCGCTGTATTTCGGGTAACATTTCTTCCTTTTGGAGTTCATCAAATGTCTGGGTTAGGTTTGAAATGAGCTGAGGGAGTTCTTCAACATCTGTCTCCATGAGGGAGCAGACTGTACAGCAGCGAATCGTTCATTCATAGTTTCCATTGAAGCCGATCTCATTGTCAGTTCTTGATAAAATTTATCTATACAGTCAAACATGAATCTTCTTAAATCTTGTTGTAGAGAGAGGCCTTCGTCTCTTGCGTTTTCTCCCGGCATCATTTTCTTGAATCTTCTACGTCCACTTTTTTCAACTGGTATGCCCAAGTCTTTACAAGTGTTTGTTGCAAAATCAAGCGCACTTCCAACCATCTCTTCTCGGTTTTCTTGTATAAAAAGTTTAAAAGTTTTCACCTTTTGTACACTTCTGTCAAGTGTTATCCCCTTTATCTGAAGATATTTTTGAGCATGGTTGACTTTTTCAAGAACGTGACACCACAAATGAAGGTAGGCAAGAAACGTGAAGTTGCAGATGTTCGTCCATAAAATTTCTGCTGAACCTCTTGTGTCAACATTTTCAGTTGGTTCGCACAACGTTTCTACAGCCTTTACCAACTTTTCATAGTATTTCATCATAGGTTTTACTGCCTCATTGATGTGCACTCCATCTAGTTTGTGACAACTTTTTTACTGTTACTCCTAAGGTTTCTACTAGTACATCCCATCTGTGAGTTGAACACGAAAAGAAGTTGTAAATGCTTTCTAGTGTACCAAAAAATGTAATATAAGAAGGGATACACTTCCAAAAGCGTGAACTCCGCACAAATTGAGCGAATGATTGGCACATGGGACAAACATTGCTTTTGAATTCAACTGGCGAATCCTTGTTTGAACACCGGAGTGGACACCTGTGATTTAAGTTTTTTATGAGACACATTTTAAATTTTAAATACAAATTCGTCTCGTCGTGGGGCCCCTCCCAGGCGGGGGCCTGGGGCGGTACCCCCCCCCTTGGTACACTACTGAGAAGAAGTACGGTAAATATTACATACTTTCAGACAAACTTGCACACAAAATTAACCTGAAGACGGTAGCTAGGATGTCAAATGCTAAACAGTACCGACAGTAATGATAAGGTGGCAAATGACTCATAGGTTAAGTCATCCGTTTGGAATTTCCGAATCTAATGCCGTGTTCTTTACTCACGGCCTGCAGTCACTACCTGGAGGATACGTTTCTCAATCCGTGCTTGTGGGATTAGTGAACCTTGTCCGACCTTTCTCGCTGTCTAAATCGTTTCCCAATTCGAGTGCGAATCTGACGATAGAGATCAATGATCGAAACACATCTCACATAAATTCTATCTTGACTTGTTTAACGTAATAATAATAATAATGATGATGAGGGGTTCCAACATTTTGAAATTTCCAAAACTTAACACTACAATCAGATGATAGTTAAAATTCTCTTTAATAAGATCCCCTATATGGGTTCCTTTTGTGTGTAAGAGAGTACCCTATAAGATACCCTCTAACATTTTTGTGTGTCCCGCCTTTTTTTTTTTTTTTTTTTTTTGGTGGGGGATCAATCGCCAAAGCAATAGGGTTCTGTAGGGTGAAACAGTATGCCACGTTTTACGAAAATCGGTTGATGCCTTCAAACGTTGTCGTGAGACATAGGCCTATCCTAAATAGAGAGATAGACAGATAAACATATGTCAAACGGTCGAGTTAAAACCGATAACTCTCTTCACTATTTTTTCTGATAGTCTCTTATTAAGACTGCTTATATTAGGGCAAAATAAACAAGATCAAGAAATTCAAGAACCTGGGTAAACTAAGCCTAATCCAGCATAGCATATCAGAGAAAAGAGGTCAAGTCCTTCCTTCGCACACTGTTAAACCAAACGATAATTCGGTAGCTGGAAACAACATTACACCTGACCAGAAACTTATAATAACAAGATAGAATAGTAAAATTAAGATATTACAACACAGTAATTAAACCAGAATGCTTCTATACAGCGGAGTGTTTGAACATGTTCAGAAATGGGAACTGCATGAAATATCAAAAAATAAATAAAAATAAAAAAATAAAGGAAAACCTACCCAAAAAATCCGTGGTTCCAAGCAAATTGAAGGACAACATGGACTACTGAGAAGCCGTTAGAAGATTTACAGACAGAGAATACTACAGATACTATGGGAAAAGAGGAGACTGGACTTCTGCACTTGAAGAGACTGGTCCTAAAGGTACCTGAAGAGACCGGATTCTAGTACAGTAACTAAACAAATCTTTGACATCTTTGAAAATAAGCTTGAAATGATTGCAAGAGACTGAGGTATATACTTGCACTAAGAAGTCTGTCCTTGGCACGGTCGAAACGTCGGGCTTTGTTTTATTGTGACTCTTGTAAAGTTTGATATATAGTTTACGGGCAATGTTGTTATCGTGGACCAACTTTACGACAACAACAGTAATTTTAATAATGATGGACCACGGCCTAACAATCCGGCAATTGTTTACCAGAAACTTACGATTCTTTTACTGTCTCTGGTGTTGTAAAGTGTTTATTGAGACTGATGTATTAGTAGTTCTACTACTGTCTACTTAATAATACGTATTTATGTATATGTGTGTTTTTAAAGCCGACCTTATTTTAAAATTTAGCTTTTAGCTAAATTAGCAAATTATTGCTTGTAAATACATATTTAATTCTTGTACTCTTAATGCAAAAAAAAACAACGAAAGTAGCTGACAGTAAAAAAAAGAAAAGTAAAGCAATGTGTTTCCATAATTTTCTACTGTGGAAAACTCCGGGGCGAATTTCTTGCAATGCCCATAATATTAACAAAAAACTCTGCTGACCGCAGAAAATCACTATTTTATCAAAATTTTTAGTTAGGCCTAACCACTGTACGAATAAACCGAGTTTAAAAGAGTTAAACATAAATGAATTTTGTGGAAACTTCCGCGTCTCAGCTGGATAACTTGCAACAGGAAATGTCGCGGTCTAGGAAACTGGTTCTGACTTGATGTGTTTGAACTCTGAGAGTTGGCAAGAGGGAAGAGACCTGCTGCTTGTCGATCATACATGTGAATAACTCTGTAAAAAGTACACATTGGTAATTCCGGGGAGACCGGGAAAAGTCATTAACTTGGACGCGCCTCTACAGATTAATTTAGTGCAATTATGAAGCATCTTGACGTTGGCTTCATCGCACATACACAACAGCTTAGCCCATGACAAAGAGAGAGACGATGATAACGAAAGAAGAAGAAGAAGAAGAAGAAGAAGAAGAAGAAGTGGTCTTGTGTGTGTGTGTGTGTGTTATCAGATAATATACGTCTGCAAGTATATTTTTATAATTTTCATGGATGTATTTCCACCTGATGCACGTTCATATAAATCATCTGCATCTGTCCAGAGATTTCTATAGACAAATACAGCGATTAAAAATACGCAAAATGTATATAGCTATATAATTATATTCATAAATTCTCATACTTTTCGTTTACAACGCAAAAAAATGGTTTTACATATAGTTTTAATTTAGAATTAATATTAATCTTTCAATCATTGGAAAAAATGTAATGACTTTTTTTATTCGCCAGTATTTTAGCCACCATACAAAAATCACGTGATTGTGTACCTTACTCTCTATGGTGGTTACGCTCTACGTCAGGTTTGTAAACTCTTAATTTGGTGTTTTGATGTTCCAGAATATTTCATTTAACTGATGTAGAACAGCTTCAAGTGAATAATTGACAACGAGGCGAGCAAAAACTAACGATGAAATTCAAACAGAAGAGTGTCCATTGTCAAGAGAGTGGAATGTAGTGTCCTGCCGCTGTCCTTCATCTTCAGCATACGTGGCTACTTATTAGTAAATATGCTTTACTCTATTGTACCTCTCTTTACACACACACACACACACACACACACACACACACACACACACACACACACACACACACACACACACACACACGAGCGAGTTTACGACCGTTCACAATCCAGTTTTGTAATACCAAGGGTGCTGGCTATTGTGTCACTAAATGTATTCAATCTTCTTTTCTTTTTTTTTTGTCTGGTTGCTTCTTTACACCTTGTGCTATACAAATTTGAAGTTTAGTTTAGTTTCTTGACTTTTTTGTATCAAGTGTTAAAAAATGTTACCGACTCTCTTCATTCTAATCGTTTTTTAGTAAAGCTCTTTTGTATGTGATCATTGCCCTACTTTTAAGTCCACAAACCTGGTATATTAATTTTAGATATAGACCTAAAAACGATTTAACTAGACTTAAATTATGAACTCTAATTTGTATTATCATTTCGTTATGCCAAGTGTATATACGGATTTTAACTTGATATCAAGCTGTTCCCACTTGATTCACATACGCACAGTATGTAGTGAGAGCACAACGAAAGACGAGGAAAATACTAAAGTCAAACAGGAACCAAGACAGGAAATATAAGATGAAACAAATCAAAATGGCAGGGAATCAACCGGGGGTTCATGACATATTGGTAAGGGGGCCCAGAATTAAGTGAACATTTATTTCTTAATAAAAGTTTTACTAACAGGTTTGTAAACAATTTTTATAACAGCCTGCCCTTCACATTCAAACATTTATTAATTACGTAAATACGTTAAACGTACAAATAGTATGTCAAGGGATAATAAATAACGTTAACGTCAGTAATTTTTTACTTAGACACCTAATAACGATACTGTACATCATTTCATACGTATTAGATACGAAAAGCTGTTCATGCTATTACTTTTTATTTGGTACTTAATGACATATATATTATTGTATATTTAACATATATGCGGTAACATTTTTGCAAATGTTTGTGTCTGTATATAATGCTATAAGCATTGTTATACAATTATGTTTTTTAACGAATTTATACTTTATTGAAGAAAAACAAGTCTTACGTGACTTGACATTTCTAAAGGCGATCGTATAGCTGCCTACTAATTTTTAAGAACATTGCTGAATATGAGTAGAAAAGTGTTTCAAATCTAAACAATACAGGAATTTGACATTGTTTTTATTAATATATCGTTTAATTACATTATTCGTATATAAGTAGTTATATCATTCAACTGGTATATGTATAAATATAATTGTACAAATCATTGATTTGTATATTTGTGTACGCTTGAGTATACTTGAGCGGGATCCGCGAGGAATAAATAATTTTATAATTTTTTTAGAGGGGGTCTCGATTACAGAAAAGATTGAGAAACACTGTTGTAGAGCACTGTATTCTTTGAACAGCCATGTGAATGGCATCGTCAAATCTTAGCTTACCAGTTCCATGCTCGATGCACATCACCAATAACCCTTCTCGATACAGGAAGTCTACCTACGTTACTACATATTTTCTATATTTGTGAACATCGTGATTCCTGCACACTATTAGACCTACTCTTTTTTACAAACGGTAGGCCTAAATAATCCAGTCATAATATGTCAATGAACTTTGGCATCGAAATTTCACCTGAAGCCACAAAACAGACTTCAGAGTCAGTAAGAGTACATACTAGAAGCGTCGGTGAGACCCGCATTGCAGTTTTCACTCTTGTTATAAGTAATAAGTAATCCAAGTAGTATAATATATCAATTAACTACATCAGAATAACGAAAACGTTCATGTAAACATATGCCTAAAAGCGCTTAGTATTCTATTTACGACCATTAATTGTGTGTATGGTCACCAAGTTGCAATGGTTAAAATAGGTTAGATACCTGATATTCCTTCACGCAACTTACTTTGGTCGCTATGCACGACGCGTTTCAGGATCAAGGTCCCATCTTCAGGTCCTCACTCGGGTCGAGCTCGTCAGTTCATAAAAACACACACATAAAACATAAAAAACACTGAATTCAAACACTCATACTGCGGACGATCATCGTCCCCTCTCGCGCAGTAAGTTATCCATTGACGTCATAAGTAGGTCTGAATCTGGCTTAAAGGAAGCCTTTCAGGAACTGGAGTTGTCCGCTAAGGCTATGGGCTTGGTTATAAACCAAAGCAAAACCAAATATATGGTTGTAGGTGCCAACACACGTGCCCTGTCCCTGCGCATTAACGATTATGAATTTGAAAAGGTTCAGGGTTTTCCATATCTCGGGTCATATGTGGACTCTGGAAATGACTCCTCTAGAGATATTGAAAAACGGATATTATCTGCTAATAGGTGTTACTACGGACTGGTGAAACATTTTAATTCAAAATTAATAAGCAAAGATACAAAAGCCACCCTATACAAGACCTTGGTTAGACCAGTCCTGATGTATGGCTCGGAATGCTGGGTGTTAAAAAAACTAGATGAGCAGAAACTATCCGTTTTTGAGAGGAGGGTACTGAGGAGAATCTATGGCCCTGTGAGGGAAAACGACATTTGGAGGCGACTGCATAATCGAGAGTTGTACGAAAGGTTTAAAGACCTTCCGATCGTGCAACTCATACAAATTAACAGATTGCGTTGGGCTGGTCATGTGCAGAGAATGGCGGAGGATAGAATCCCAAAAAGAGTGATGAATTATTTGCCGATGGGAAGGAGAAGGAAGGGAAGACCGCGTACAAGATGGCTGGACCAGGTTGGTAAGGAGGCAGTGAGGCTGGGTGCAGCAAACTGGTGGACATTGGCCGGGAGTAGAGACCAGTGGGGAAGATTTCTTTTGGAGGCCAGGGCCCGGACTGGGCTGTAGCGCCGAGGATGTATGTATGTATGTAATCAGTTATCAGTTTGTGAAACGTATTGGATATAGACCCATCTGTAGATATATGAGGAAACTCACATAAACTTAAAAGCAAGACCTACATTAGCTGTCATTTAGACATTATAGTTGTAAATTTAACTATAAAACAATGCTGTTTTTTCAAGTTTTTATTGTATTCATGTAGTAAAAAATGATTGTCTGCTTCACAATTGTTATTTTACTAAAAAAAATAGTAAAATAATCGGCGTTTTATTAGTTCTGAAGAGAATCATAAAATTATCTGATGTTAAAATTTATCTAATAATAAGTGTACTTCATTCAAAATATGACCGATTTTTTGAGTTTACTAGAAATAGTTAGTCTGTTAAATTTACAACTTTGCTGCCCCAAAAAATTGTTTATTAAAGTGTCTATTGTGTCCACTGTCGCAAGAGATTTGATTTGTTTCTTCATTTGACTCAAGATAACCATCACTAGCGTTGCTTTCTGAATCACTCTTTTGAGACGTCATGCTTTCCTGTGAAGACGTGCGGTGTTGGAGACATTGATGTAATCAATTTCTCTTAGCTGACGTCTAATAGTCTCTCAGAATTGTAGCCGTCGAATCGTTAAGCTTTGTGTCGCATGTTTACTTTGTAAATTTAAATATACAGCAACGTAATGTTCCGCTATCGTATGGAAATGTCGACCTTCTTTTACTAAACGCTTAGAAAAATTAAAATACTGTATACAGATTTTATCTAATAATAAATGTATTCTGTTCAAAATATTGAGCGAGTTCTGCAGCTCAGGGAGTTTACTAGAGATTGCTTATTTGCTTATTCAAGGATTGCTTATTTGAAAGTGATGGAATTACTTAAGACACATAATCACATTCCGCTGATACTGCTGTCCACTTTTGAACACCAGTAAGCATGATTCGATTTTCTCGAGTAAATTTGTCTTCATCAGCATACACGCCAGCTTATAAATTTCGGGTTTATGAAACTCCTGTTGAAAAGATATTTAAAAAGAAAATTACATTTCAAACTGCTTTGTGTAATAATGTTCACAAGTAAACCCACAACAAATTGGCAGAGAGCTATCGTTGGTAAACTAATCATTTTGAATTCTAACGGCTTTGGAACGATTATTTTAATTAAAGAAAGTAAATCTAAAATGTATCTAGCATCATCGTTAAAAGCGGTCTAAGCGTGGTACTGTGGTACTAGCCACACCACTCTACTTGTGGCTAAAATAATGTAATCCGATCTACATTAAACCTAAGCCTATCAAGGATATAACAGCGATAGCTCTGACTAAAATATTACTACGCAGAGAAGATAGAGAATATGCGTTACACTTTGCACGTATATTGTGAGCGACAGTCTTACGCCCAATGAGGTAGTCGTGGAGACATTCGATCTGCGGGATGTGTACAAGCTCGAGCACTGTCAGAACTTCTAGTGAATTCCAGAGGGGATATATCATCCAGGCAACAATTTTCGACACGTAATCCGGGGTTTGGCGTAGAGCTGACAACCTACAATGTAAAACAGCAATGTCTGGTAACCAAGACTTGTCACCAAGGACGAAGAAAAGACAAAATATATGAAAGTACCAAGTGCAGAGGGAAGGAGGAGAATTGAAAATCTCGATGTAGGATGGCATACTTTCCAAGGGAGCCGGGATTTCAAATATTTGGATGCCTCCATAAACAATGAAAAAAAAAATCAGCAGTGAGATTACAAATCGCATAATGAGTGGTAATAGAGTATTTTATGGCCACCAGAAAATTTTCAGATCCACTTTAGTCAACAAAAGAACTAAACTTAGATTATACAAGACCTTAATAAGGCCAGCTGTGACGTATGCTCCGGAGACGTGGACACTACTTAATAGTGACATATACATAATTTAAGAGTCTTTGAAAGAAAAATTCTAAGAAAATCTTTGGGCCAGTGGAGGAAGGTAAAGAATGGCGGATACGGAACAACAGGGAATTGGAGGAATTTATAGATGGCGAGGACATAGTGAGGTTCATCAAGTCTATGAGGATCAGCTGGTTGGAACATGTAATGCGGATGGAGAACGACAGAATGGCCAAACCAATTCTTAGAAGGACAATACATGGGCAAAGAAGGAAAAAAGACCTAGGAGAAGGTGGCTGCAGGACGTGGAAGATGACCTCAGGAGTATGGGTATCGGGGATTGGAGGCGGAGGCTGGAGGACCGAGGTGTTTGGAGGCGGCTAATCGGGGAGGCCAAGGCTCATCGTGAGCTGTACAGCCAGGGCTGGAGGACCGAGGTGTTTGGAGGCGGCTAATCGGGGAGGCCAAGGCTCATCGTGAGCTGTACAGCCAGAGGGAATGGAATAGAAATTCTCACAATTCTTAATTCATCAGTAAGCTGATCTTCCTATTGAAATGTAATTATCCTCTTTGTGTACGTTGTAGTAAACCGAAATTGTAATAGGCCCAACAGATGTTCTAGTTAAAAAAACTGTGTCAGATTGGTTTCTAATAGATTAATAAGAAATTAACTATTAAAATTAACCTCTTATTAAGACGTTACTAACTGGTGTACTGTTTTAGTGACTTGTCGATCTACTAAACCTCGAACAGGATTCGCTATTCTGCTAGCACCGCTGCAGAAAACTACGACCGAGGTGTTTGGAGGCGACTAATCGGAGAGGTCAAGGCTCATCGTGGGCTGTAGCACCAGAGGAATGAACGAATGACAATAACAGGAAAAATCCGGAAAGTAACAGATTTTTCCTGACTCTCAGAAGGGTGTAAATAAGCAGCCAGCGGCCGGCCAAATTCGGTTTAGGACCTGCCGATACTGAGCTGCATTTCGGAGTGAGTGTTGTTGTGACTTGCGGTTTTAGTGTAAAGTGATTATTGTGTTACTTAGTGCGAAACTGCAATAACGTTTGTTTGGACAAACTGTAATAAAACTGTCCCATAATTGTTTGGACAATCTTTAACTTGCAGAATTGTATACGAGTGTATACACTTAAAAAATTCTAATTAATTAAAAGTGTAATTAGCAATTTCATATGGTGCCAGTTATTCTGTTTCCACTGTACAGCTCGAAGATCCGTGGGACCGTCTTAACAATACTGTATGTTCACACAACGGAGGATCAAGTAAATACATACAAATCTGGGCACAGTGAATATAATTGTATATATCTTGTACTTCGAGTCACCAAACGGGAGTTTTACAGTTTTTTCAACCAATAGCTTAGGCACTTTTGACAGGTATTCGTGCCTAAAGAAAAAATATAATCTCTGTTTTTCATACCTTCTTTATTATAAAAAGTCACGTACAGATTAAATTGTTGACATAATTGATTTTTAATATTAAATAGAAATTTCTATTCGTTTTATCTGTAACACCACATTGTTGTACATATTTTTCTTCAGGAAGCAAATCTCATACAAAGAGAATATGCATGACAGTGGCAGATCTATAGAACTAGGGGAGAGGGGCTCCAGTTCCAGCCTTCATGGAAAATACCACTATTCAAAATTCTTTACATACTCTACAAACATTCAAAATTTTAAAGATATTTTGTCACGAAATAGATCGTTATTAAACAGCGATCAAAGCAGACTGAGACCGTAAATGCAAGTATTCTCCACGAATGATCTCGAAGAATTTTTTTTTAAATATGCTCAAAGCAAACAAATTTCTCGCAAAGTTAATTTTAATTAATAAATTATACACACAAAAATAACGTGCCATTAAAAATAATAATTTTAATTATTGTATTTCTAACGACAATAAAAAACGGCCATTTTGTCTGCAATCAATTTGTTTTTAAACAGATTTTATTTTAGTAAAAGAATATATAATGAGGTATCGAATCCACAACGTAGGCTGGATAGGAAATAAATTTATTTAGATGCAACAGCCTCCTTGATTGATGTCAGTTCCACCGCAGTTTAGATTGAATGTACTTTCAAAACAAAGAGTTTTATTTTGTTGTAATACAGTCTACATAAATCAAGTACTGGATCCGACATTAGAAAAAAAGTGTTACTGGATATTCTACATTTTACTAAAGACAACATTTTTTTTTGTGTTCTTATTGTTGCGAGACAGATTTTATGCTTTTAACTTAGGAGCTGCCACCAGCAATCACCACATCAATGCATAATTGCAGCCGTCAGAGACTTGGATTTCTGTACATCAAGAAGAATTAGTTAACTATAGGAATTAGCTACACATAAGTCTCCGCATAACTGACGTCATTTCCTAGGCAGAGCACCAGTCTCTAGAGGCGGATAAATGGTTTTTGCGGTACGCGGAGGATAGCCCAGTCCCAGCAGGCTGAAACAAAAGTGTCACAATTAATGATTCTGGCAAATGTTTTTCGTAAATGCAATGCTAAATGTTGCTGATCATTATGTAATGTTACTACCGATAAACGGTTTCGAGCTTATAATTTACCTTCAGAGCAGCCAGTAAGCTACACCATCCTATAAAACATACGTTTGACCAGAGGCGTAGCTAGAGGGGTCAAGCGGGCAGCCTCCCCGGGCGGCATAGCCAGGAGGGCGGAAAAGTCAGCATAGACTTGAAAAAATTGTTTTCAGTTTATAAAACTACAAACAACTTGTTTCTTTGCTATGACTATTCCTTAAGAACTACAGGAATATAAGATTTTCTTAATATAAGTTTAAGAACTACAACAAGTTCCAAAGAGTTTATGAAGTCTTTTATTCAAGAAAAATCGAACTCTGAGTGTCAAAAATATTACAAACAGAATAAAAAAAATATATATGTCACTGTTGCGCACCACTATAGAACAATTATTCCGATTAGCGCTTTCAAGCCACTCAGCTCATCGTCAGATCGGAAATATTAAAAATAAATATTATTTTCTTTTTTAATAAAATTGAACTAAGTGTTTATTAATAGAATACGGAACCATTAACCTGTAATGGTAAGTGATTTATTTTATTACTTTTAGTTATTACTTTTGTAGTTCTCTATTTAACTTTATGTTGCTTTAGGATATTGTTTTCACGATGCGCTTTAGACCTACAAGGAATATGCATGTTTCTTAGAATATTTTACGTTATACATTTTTCATATTACTACAGTTTTTATAGTCTACATTTGTTAATAATAAATGTATACAAAATGAATACCGGTAATATTACAATATGTAATTTCTTAATTTTGACTTAACAAATATTGTTAAGACGTTTGCTGGACGTGCTTCATACAAAAATCTACACATTTCCATTTATTAAGTACTTTGTTCACTGGATGCGCCTTCATGTTTGCTCTTTGTCCCCCTTTAATTGCGAAGGTGAGGCAGTCGACGATCTCTTTTCCCCGAGCGCCAAAAAGCCTAGCTACGTCACTGCCTTTGACACAATAAATCTGCACGTGACACATTTTCGGGCACGTGGCAGGATGTATTCTTCAAGATCGCTCAAGAAATGTAGATGTACAGCAGGAACTGATTATTACGATTATACTCGTATGATTATACTCGACAGGATTGCCCAATAGCGGCTAAAATAGTTGGGACATCTTACCCGAATGGTTGACTACTGTATCCCCAAAAAATATGGCATTATAAGCCAATAGGACGGAGAGGTGTGGGGCGTCCGAACAGGCGTTGGAGTGACCAGCTCTAGTCTGTCGTAACGGAACAAACCATTTGGCTTAATCCGGGTTGAAGATGGTTATGCCTACTTGTCTCTTGTTATTCTATTCTATATATTTCATTTCTGTCTTTCTTTGTGTTACTCTTTTTACTTCCATGTTCCATAAGGAAATGGAAGTATGGTGATGGCGGAAAAAAATCGTGTTCGAGATTAGGGCTGATTCTGATTGTACTACTCTCAAAACACGAAGAAAAGTCATTTTCCGAAAAGTGTGTGTGTGTGTGTGTGTGTGTGTGTGTGTAGAGTTTTTTCTATGGTGAACGATAACTGCCGCAGATTCAAACAGAATCAAATAATTTTTTGCTTATGTGCCTGAGTTACAGAGGACTATTAATTTTGGTGAAGATCGGTTAAGGGGAAGGGGTAGTTTACCTGCAATATTTTATGTTTTAACAAGAGTAGAGTATTTAATTTTGATAAATATAGTATCCTGAAAATGTCATAATAATCCACTGAAGAAAGGTAGATAAAATATCTACAAATTAAAAGGGTAGTTGAGGGGAGGGGGTTAATTTTATATAAATGAAAATGATAATTGAAGGGGGAGGGGATAATTTTTTATATGTGTACTACGTTATCAGCAAGAAAGAAGTAGTTTGTTGTTAAAATTCCTTCCCGGCTTGTTTGGCCGTGGTCCAATGTTTTCTGCAAAACCAGAGGTTTCGGCAGTGCCATCGACTGCCATCATCAATGAAAATCGAGTGCGCTAACGTGAGGTGGTATACGATAGTGACCACAGTAACTGTGGTTAAGGCTGAAGAAAGAAGTAGTTTCTATGGAAAGATTTCATTTCGAAAATGATTTTAAATATAAATCTTAGATCGTGGAAGTCGGGTATGGTTCTTTATACCGATATTTTCCCATCTTACACGTTTAGATAAGCAAAAAGATGATTTAGTTTTATCGCATGATTTATTTTAATTTGTGATAGAATGAAGCCTACCTTTACTTGTTAAGTTTACTGACTTTTTCATTTTAACTTACTTGACTTCATTTTAAACTTCTATTACTTTCATGGGAAGAGATCGATTCTCTATACTCGGATATTTTTCAGTAAGTGATACTATATTACTTTAGGAATCTTTGGAAGTCAAATGGTAAGAGACTCTGTGAAGTCGGATCGGGCTATAGCCCAAGCCATGGAGTGAAGAAGAAGAAGATCTTTTATGAGAGATATAGCCTAAATAATATAATGAATGTCGGATAGAATTCGTCGACGAAATTCCAAACAAAGATCGTTTGGTACCTAACAATCAATTCTATTAGTGGCCGTTTGCTAGGCAGCGGCATGGTTCTACAGAGCCTTTCTTAACCGCAGATTTCCAAAGGGAAGTTCCGGGGTAGAGTATCCCTATAGTGTTCCCCGATCTAAAAGTTCACGATTCAAAGTTTCGCATTTTCAAGTCTCAGATGTTTATACTTGTCAGTAATAATAATCATCATCTTCAGAAAGATTAAGTGTGAATACGTTCCGGTCACAACCAGATAGACTGTAGAGCTGGACACTCCAAAGCTTCTCCGCACTTTTCGTCCTTTCAGCTTATAATTCCACAGTTGTCTGGGGCTGCGGCAGTTATTCAGTCGGTTATTAAGATGTTCCAACCATTTTAGCAGATATTCTTGCCATAATGATATTCAGAAATACTAGTGTGAGGTATTACCGACAGATGGATCGGGGGTTGCGCCCACTCTGCCCCTTCACTCTCTCGCATGCCTCGGGACTCTAACCGGGCTGGCGGAAGTGTAACGACCCGTTGCGAGTGTGCAAATCCTGCCGTCCCGCAGGAAGGGTCCTCCGAGACTCCCCCCTCCCCAGCCGTCGCTAGTTATATTTAAACTTTATTCTCACGTAGGCTTGGTTTATAGAATAAAATTTATTCTCTATTTAAACTTGGTTTATAACAGTCATGTAGACACGTCAAAGCTGCAGACGGACACACCGACTTACGGAATGTACGGTCTCCTTATCCTTCTGCACCGGCCGAGTACGTCTCTGTAGAATCCGCTGCCACACCGTCTGATTGGTTTGCTCGTGCTAGCGAGAACAGTCGCCGCGGCCGTTTCATCGTCGTCCGCTGTATGCTCTACGCCGCTCTCGGTGCTGTTTCTGTCGCCACCGCTTGTCGCGTTCGGAGAAGTGACCTCATTGGTCAGATTTGCAGCTGCCGAACTGTTGCTTATTGTTGTTGTAGTATAGTTTGACACAACTGGCGTCGGCCGGACTTCGTGATCGGTGTCGACCGATGACTCTGTCGTATTCTTACACTCTACTGTCGCGTTCCTCTTCGGAGCGGTCGTAGTATTAGAACAATTTGCTGCTGCCGGTTGTGGCTTCAGGTGCGAGTTTGGCGAGATGTAAGTGCTGTTTGCGTCTATGTGTGGCGGTTGCGGCTTTTCCGTCAGCTGATCGTAATCATAGTCGTACTGAAACAAAACGAAAGGAGAAATTTACTTATAGGCCTCGTAATATATACCTACTCATAAACTATACGATTGGCCAAGACGGTGATAAATTAGATAACATAAGACAACTTATAATAAGCAGTTCATAAATTACATTTAATCTGTGAAGTCTACACTGTGAGGATGGCCGTTTCTAATACTAAATTTACGGAAACTAGCGGATCGGATCCCCATAAATCCAAAATCGTAATTTACAATAAGACACAGAACAAGTCAGTCATTGTTTTATTTGGGTAACAATGTACCATATGAGTGTGAGAAAGATATATCTATTAATAAAACAAAAGTAATGGCTTTCAAAGGCAAACATCCCATACGATCAAAAATGCAAGCTCCCTTTCAAAGGCAAGATAAAAAATTACGATCAATGATAAAGTGCTGCAGCAAATATTCCACTTTCAATATCTAAGATGTGACAGTATGTATCAATTTGACGGGGACATCGAGAGACAGGTAAACTGATTTCAGGCGATTCGTGGCACTATTAAAAGAACTTTAGGGAGAAAAACAAGAAAGGAAACTCAAATGAAGTTCTATAAGGTTACGGCAGTCCCCACTCTTTTATACAGTTCCGAAACATGGGTATATCTAAAAAAGATACAAGTCGTATACAAGCTGCAGAGATGAATTTCTTGAGATGCGTAAAGGGATGTACACGAAACGATAGAATTAGAAACAATCTGATAAGACATGAATTGGGTATATTCTCCATAAATGCAAGAATCGAGGAATGTAAGCTGAGATGGATTGAACATATAGGTAAAATGGAAGCTAAATGGCTACCTCAACCAGTTTTACAATATGCGCCTAAAGGGAAAAGAGATGTGGGAAGACCACGCAAAAGATTGCTTGAAAATAGAGACCGGAACAAGTGATGTCGTCGTCTAATCCTGGAATAAAGAAGAAGAAGAAGAAGAAGAAGAAGAAGAAGAAGAAGAAGAAGAAGAAGAAGAAGAAGAAGAAGAAGAAGAAGAAGAAGAAGAAGAAGAAGAAGATATGAGTACGGCAAAAGCATCCAAGACAACCCAAGACATTTCAACATATAGGCCTATGCAAAACAATGGCGGCAGAGATAAATCTGTGGAATAGAGTTCGCTTTGTATGCCATTTATTCGTCACGTTGTGCTGTGAAAACTGATTCGTCATATCTGTGCGGGTTCACCTCACGATCGAAGTCACTCTAACCCCGTTTAGGCCTACCTACAAGCGGGGCAATTCAACAATCATTCTTCTATAAGCGGACCCCAGTCTGTAGCAACGCGACATCTACATGTGAACGCATACAAAGAGGGCATTTTTTATAACTTCTAAGGAGATCCGATCACAAACTACACACAATTTCAAAGCATTTGTGTCGACGTCTTGACAGAATTACTGTCATCATCAGAGCCTGTATTTAGTAATAATGAAAAAATTAATACATGTATATTTAGCACACGTGTATATTAAAAATTACTATTCATTTAATATTATAATATTTCATTAATATAATCATAATTTCTTCTTCTTCTTCTTCTTCTAGCAAAGGCAGTGCTATAATGCAAATCCCTCAGAATAAGAAGTATGGGGAGGACTAGAAATATATGGACAGAGCAATATTTGAAGACTTTGAAGACTGAAAAAGTACTCTGCCTAATCCCTAAAGTGCAAAAGAAGATAATATGTGATAATAATACTCGTATTCACGCGACTATCTAGTATAGACGACCATACTAGCAAGTTTTGCCTTCTTATCAACCTGCTTACATTGCACATCCCGTGTTTACGCATATATATACAGCTCAGGTCTCTGTCTCATAATCGTATTCTCCTTTATTATTTACAGTTGTATTTAACCAAATTCTTTTATTTCTTCTCAAATGTGTTCGTCCCAACCAAATGAGAAATTCTTAGATAATAAAGAGGATTATTCGCTAAAAATGCATGTGCAATAGTACAAGCATGTACAAGCATAATAAAAAATTTCAAAGTGAAATTTGCGGACTTCTGAAAAAGGTATTAATAATACTCATCCGTTCCCTTTAAACAGCAGTAGACCCGACGTATTCGACTACTTTTAAGACTTCCGCGGAAATAAGTTATTTTATTTCTCTTTGACTGGTGCACACACACACACACACACACACACACACACACACACACACACACACACACACACACACACACACACACACACACACACACACACACACACAAACTTATGTGTATGCACGTGTATATACAGTCGGTTCTAGTACACATAAAAGAAAAGAAAGAACATACATACGTATTATCTGATAAAGTGTCAGAAACAGTATTCAAGCGTTACACTAAAAATACTGAAACGATTAAAAATTTTTTTGAATATTTATGAAATTCTCTCTCGTAGACTTCCTTGATCGGACGAAATTTCTAGTACCGTAACAACAACTTACTCGTTTGACAACTTTTAAATATTATTATAACTAACATTAACATTAAACGTTTTCCCGTTCTATGGTGAGGCATCGTCACTGATAAAGTTGAGTTCGATGAACCACGTGGTTTCCACTGAACCGCTGAGACTTCCTCGTCACAGAATGAACGTAACGTTCTGTCTTAGTAATAATAACAATAATAAAATAAGGTTGTCAACCGAGAAATATGTTGTTATCGGAGACTTGGCAGAGGTCGTTTTGTAAGCAAAACTGAGTATACACGACGACCCAACATTTGAAAACTTTTATGTTCGAAGAATATATTATAAATTTGTTTTAAATATTGTAACATCGTTCCTGATGTTAAGGTAGTTGTTAGTTCATAAGTAATTCCTGATCACTTAATCACTTGTACCTAATGAAGTCCTGATTGCATTCGCCCCTATTATTTTCAACTATCTGATTTTATTATGGTTATTAGCTGTTCGTGACTTCTCCTGTCACAAACAAACGCGATCGTTTGTTTCCGTTACTACGGCAACGATTATTAAGAGAAATAAACACTTGAAGATTTACGGTACTCTTTGCACGGCCAACATAATATGCCCGGTAAGAACGAGTTTTCAACCACCAACGTGCAATAAAACGTTGTCGAGAGTAACGGGTCTGTCACTCATACAACTCCGCGGCAGCTTCCAGACTTGCACACAAGCGATACGCCGCGTGATCGGACTACAGACGTGACGAATTCATTGACGCAAACTCAGTGACACGTGACTTTGGCCCCATGAAATTAGATGATCAAATTAAAGGCTTTTTAACGGACGTTACATCTACCTGCCTGGAAATAAAAGCTACTGCACTACTAAACCAGTAGTGATTGGAATAAAAACATCGCAAAGGAAAATAAATTTCAATATAACAGTAAAATGTTAATAACCTACAGTTCCCAGGCATGGCCACTGAAAGATAACACAGAAAATTCGCTAAGAGTTCCCGAAATGTATTTTGGAGAAGTGCAGAAAGAAATTTCACAAGAGATTAGATAACAAACGAGCGTACGAGAGGAATTATTTATCGGTATTACGCATTCCATTACAGGTAACATAAAAAATAAACAATTAATTTACACCAGAAATAAAGGGCTCGAGGGAATTTGGAGAGGTAGTACCTTCGTACCGGGTTGACTGGTTACTGGTCCTCATAAATTCCCAGCGTTGGATGAAGTGATGAACTCCCAAAGGAGCCCTCAGCCTCTCTCCAGCCAAGTGCCACATCCGACAAGAGGTGACCTTGTTGATGCAGAACAGTATGGATCTAGACCGGAAGTTCGAGAAATATTCCTCGTGGAGGGCAGTAGTAGCCACTAGTACCAAGTTAAAGGTGTAAGAGAAATGATCCTGGACCTGCTTTTCTTTGGGATATTACAGGTGTGAATCTAGCTGGATTTAGTCGGTTGTAATACTACGTACAGGGATTTTCAAAATTATTACATAAACGACTGTTTTCCTTGTTTCGGTTTCCTTTTTTTGGAAAACTATATCCTTTTCGTTTCAACACACATTTTAACACCAAACATTTCTGCCGTTCTAAGAGCCACTGAGAGTGAGCCATCCCAGAACAAAAGAAACTACTGGTGTTAACAAAGTATAAAAACCGTGTTGAATTCAAAACAATGCCTTGACTACCGCTCTTGTATTAATAACAAATATTGTAACTATTGTGAATTTTTTCTCATAAGACATTGAAGGAACTGTGTTAGCTAAAGACACAGTTTGAGACCTGAAACAATTAAAAATAACAAATAACGGTAACTCAAACTGTTATAGACACGGTGACCTATCTATCGGATTTCGGACCTAGGTCCCGGTGTCCCGAAAAATCATTAAAAAGTCCCGGATTTAGACTTTAAAATAATTTATCGTTTTAAAGCAAAAATTGTGCTTAATTTATGCAAAAATAGCAGCCGTGGTTGTCCATTGTCTTCTGATGTTTACTCTTCGTACGTTAATACACGGAAAAAGTTTTACCTCAAAATTTCGGTCAAGCGTTTCCTGCATTGTGCCGTGAGGCGTGAGTTAGCAACAGGGGATTTTAAACAAATTAATATTATTTTGAAAATAATTGATATAAACGAATGAACTTTCATACATTTATAGCCCTAATGTACCTGAACGTCTATACAAAATTTCGAATCTCTTTGTTAATAATTAATGCCAAATATAACTTCCACTAAAAGAATAATATGTTTTCAACATTGTTTCGAGTAATCCCTCATATCCCCCCCAACCTAACCTAACATACCCCCACCCCAACCAAACCTAACCTAACCCCCCCCCCCCAACCACAACCGGTATCATGTATCCCGGTTGCAACTGAGAAAATGTGGTCACCGTAATTATAGATTATGTTCATCTGTACCAAGCATTTTCTTATATAACGATCATTCGCATTTTCGTAAACACCAAAATTCACATAAAAATTAATCTTAACAGAAATAATAACAACAATATAAACATTCATATTATTTATGAAAGGCTGAGCGACGTTCGGTCAGTAAACTAGACACAAGTGACTAGTGATTTATGTCCGCGTTTCGACAAAATTTATTTCCATATTCAGGACATGTGCATGCGACACCGAAATTACCAACTCACTGCCTAGACGTTGGGGTACGTGTTAATTAATGAATATATGTATTAATTAGTTCTTTGTATTATCTTGTTCATACCCAGAAGATATGGTTATCACAAATGTGGAAATATCGACACAAACTATTTAAATTTAAATTATGTTAGTAAATGTTACAACCTTGCTAATCTTTTCTTCATAGTCACGATACCAAATAATAGCATAGTTTCTAAAGTAATTAGACCATATTATATAAATTACATAAACACACTTCGTAATTACTTAGTTAAAAGTGTTTCTATTAAACATATTCTATAAAAATACTGTAATTATTATTTTAATATAAAACGATGATATTATATGTCATACTGTGATAATTAATACATATACAGACAAATGTGTATTTTATTCAGAAATGTTCGGGTAAAATTATTAGCATTTTTTACATAATTTAAATAATCAGTAATTATGGTATAAAAATTATATAACCTAAAACAAATTTAATTCCACAGTATTCAGTCCTTTTGGTTTCGGTCATTGTTCAGTTTAAAGCGGTGAAAAGGAGCAAAGGGAGTGTGGAGTTTAAACAATAGAAATCCGACTTTCACGTAGACAGGCACAGGATCGATGCTATAATTCTTTTAGACAAAACAAAGACTCACCTCTCCTACAAACGATCCGTCGTCAAGAATCGCCAACACCTCGATGTTTTTCAAATCGATATGAATATTGTAGTCGCCGGACTGACTCTGGTCGTAGCGAACGCGCGCTAAACAGTAACACACGCACGTGGTGAAGAACAGAGCGGCGACGGTACCGCGGAAGAGAGCCATGCTGTCTTGACTGACACTGGCCCGCGATCGGCGGCGAAATCGTCGAGATGAACTCTAGACGGCCGTGGTCGTTGCTCTCCAGACGTGAGGTCAATTCAGTATCCTTGGAATTCTAACAGCTGCCAAGACTTCTGTGTTCACCACTTCCAAACGATTGCTAACTGTTTGTAATGCATTAATTCAGCTACTTCTGATAAAAAACGACTTCCGTTTTTTTATTTTCCTTCTTCTTGTATTCCTTTTTGTAACTATCTAAGAAGGCCCGTTTTGAGAACATCGTAACAGAATAATATAAACAAACTCAGAAACAGATTTCAAGGTAGAAACAACAAAAAGAGGAAGAAAGAGAGAGAGAGTGAGAAAAAGAACGAGAGAGGGGGAGAGAAGGAGATATAGAGTGAGAAGTAATTAACTATCGTATTTAAGCACAGTATCATAACCAGTCTCGCCTACTTGAAACGCATATCAAATAGCTGTCAACAAACCCTAGACACTTGTTTCTAACGGTAACAGTGAGGTCTCTGTCATAAAAAACTTATCGCATGGTACAACTGTTATCGTAACATAATATTAGCTTAATAAAATATTTTATATAAAAATAATCACACTTATTTACACGCTAATTTTTAGTGTAAATTACGATAGACACGTTTTTATTACAACCAAGCTACTACACTCATCTGCCAGAGGACATACCAAGCGACTTGAGAATTCAATTCGTGTAGTCAAGGCTCACGTAATAAACGACGAAGTATATTACATGTAAAGTGTAACAAATATTTTATATGTAAAATGTTACATTTGAGGCTCCTTTATGCTGCTTTCTCAATCAGATATTAAGAGTCAGTAGATGCATTCCTTCTTGAAGAGCAAATGGCTTTTAGAAAGGTCGACTGTAGATGCATTGTTTGTATTGCGACAGATAACAGAGAAAAGACGGGAGTATAACCAGGAAACGTATATCAGGTTTGTTGATCTGGAAAAAGCATTTGATAATGTAGACCGTCCAAAAGTTATGAAATATTATGGATAGAAGAGGATCTCCATATATTTAATAAATTCAGTCAAGATCTTTTACAAAAGTACATCTGTAGTCCTGGATCTGAATGGTAGGTTCTCAGGTGACATTCCAGTATATAAGGAAGTTAGGCAGGGATGCTTTGTTTATATATATATATATATAATATGTGATGGTACATCTCATCACATATGTATAAGATATATTATAACGATAAGATATAAATAACAAGTACTAGCACAAGCCATGAAAGGGAAAAAACTTATTAAAAAGTATGTAACTAACATTAAATTATCAATTCCAACATCCAACAAAAGTAACCAAAGGAGATTATATTAATATTATATAAGAAACAGTAGTTATAAAAGGAAATTCAGAAAAGAACAAACAGAAAAAAAAAATTTCTAATAACGTGACAAAACCCAATAGTTATGGTAGGTGAGGGGCATGAACAGATCCTATATGAACAATATAACACGAACTACAAATGGACTGATAATAAAAGAAAAATGAAACGGGCGACTATGAATATCACAAGAAAAAATCAACATTGAATAGAAGAAATGAGAAGAGGCAAAGAACCAGAATTAGAACTGAGAAACAGAAGTTTGTACGAAAAAACATGACAAATTGACCCAATTTAATGAATAAACTAATCCCATTCTTTTAACAAACAATACAATTGATAGGAGTACCCAATAAAGATAATATAAAATTAAGAATGCAATGCAGTAGAGTAAATAATAACAAAATATGTAATAATTTAAGAAACCAGTGTAAATCTATGAGTTCAAACAAGTGAAAATAGTGAGAGCCCAAAATAATTAAATGATGGTCAAAAGATCATAATATAAACCAGTGCAAGTGAAAGCCAGTGGGGGTTATCATTAAAGTGATAAAGGTCTTATGAACCACATATATGGAAATAAGAACCAAAATATAGTGACAAAGTATTTTTATATTAAGTGTTTTGATAAAATCCAATGTTCTATGTCATATATAATTATTTATTCATAAGGATTGAACACCTATTCATTTTTAAATAATGCACAGTTATTGGCTTATGCTATAATTTAAATAATAGATATAGTGACATACAAAAGAGTTAGGGTAATAAACACCCATGTTCAGTTATATTAGAAATAGTTAATATGGGAGCCTGTGTGCACCATTAATTTATATGTTATAAAAGTTTTGTTGAGAAAATGTTAGTTATTTAGTGAACAGAATGTTCATAAACTGTTCAAAATGTTAATCAGGTAATTGGGAAAGATCTAATATTATAAAAAGGATATTGTACAGAAATAACTGACTGTTAGACATATAGGCCCAAGGAATTGAGCCAGACCCAAGCAACATTGAAATAGTTAGATAAACACTACTAAATTAAATAAAACTAAAAACAAAAGCTTGGTTTTGATAAAATATAAAGATTTTAATTAATGGAGGGAGATATATAAACCATCCATTGCTATCATAATATAGATAATGAACATAATTGTAAAGTGTTTAGTAAGCCACTAAGCTGACATGGCTTCAGTATTATTGTTATTGTCACAGATTGGCGCACCAACATTTTGGGCTGAAACAAGAAGAAAGAAGAATAAATTGTTTTTAATAACTGTATTACAGGTCATTCATTTTCAGCCGGCAGTTGTTAGAAGATAAGGAAAATGCACAGAAGAGCTACGTCGAAGAAACGCGCGGCGGAGGCCGAAGAAGGGATCAACATGGAAGAGAAGGAGGTAACTTCGGTGGAAGAAATAGAAATGACGGGAAAAGAAGAAGCCAGTGGAGGCCCAGATTTGAATAAATCCATGGAAATAATGAACAGTATAAAGGAGGATAATAAACAGACCAGTGAAAATTTGATGAAACAAATGATAAAAATAAAGAAGAAATCAGCGAAGATTTAATGAAACGAATGGATAAAAATAAAGAAGAAATCAGCGAAAATTTGATGAAACAAATGGACAAAAATAAGGAAGAAAATTGCGAAAATTTTAAACGTTTGGAAGAAAATAATAAACAGACCAACGAAAATTTTAAACGCTTGGAAGAAAATAATAGGTAATTGAAGGAAGAGTTGAAGCAAATCAATGAGAACAACTTCAGACAAATCAATGAACGGATTAAACATACTAACAAGGAAGTGAGGGACACTATCAACAGACAGAATGAAGAAATAGGACGAACAGTCAACAAGAAAATCGAGGAAGCCAGTAAAACCATTAATCAAAAGATAGACAAGAATGACGGTGAAAGAAGACAGGAGATAGTTGAGACAAATAGAAGACATTGCAAAGAAACTGTTGTTATTGTACACTGGACCGTATACTGTAAACAGAGTTAACGGTAACAATACTTATGAGATTGTAGATCCCCATACTTTAAAGAAGAAAGGCACATATAATCAATCATCTATGAAACGATACTACTAAATCAGTGATAACAAGATTATTACGTTAATATTAACTAGTACAGAATATGAAAAAAAAAAAATAAATAAAATAAAATAAAAATCTTATACATATAACTAAAAAGGAAGATATATACCACCCATCACTAAAATGAAAGAACAGAGAGCTAAAATAATATGAAAGAAGAAAGTGAATAGTAAACATGATTAATGTTCAAATAACTGAAATGAAACCAGCACAAGTAATCCCAGAATGATTTTTTAGTCATAATTAAGACTATTTTTTTTTAGAGTTTTAATTGAAATGAGTTGACTGTAGATGATTTCCAGCAGCCATGATCATGAGCAGACGTATGTTCCTCTGAACTCATAAGGTGAAGCTTTGGACAGCGGTGAATTAGAGCCAAAAAGTGCCTACCCGAACTGTACCAACTCACATAAGTAGGTAAATTTTATTATTCAAGGGATGAAACAAAGGAGGAAGAAAATTGTGTAAACAGAAGGAAAAATACAATATATGTGAATCTATATAACGAATAAAATAAAAAGAGCTCGAATAAATAAACTGAAAAAAAAAATTTAATGATTATTTCTTCAGTATCTGAAAGACATCTTCCGAAATAATCAGTTTTAGTGACAGGGCAATATGTGATGGTACATCTCATCACATATGTATAAGATATATTATAACAATAAGACATAAATAACAAGTACTAGCACAAGCCATGAAAGGGAAAAAACTTATTAAAAAGTATGTAACTAACATTAAATTATCAATTCCAACATCCAACAAAAGTAACCAAAGGAGATTATATTAATATTATATAAGAAACAGTAGTTATAAAAGGAAATTCAGAAAAGAACAAACAGAAAAAAAAAATTTCTAATAACGTGACAAAACCCAATAGTTATGGTAGGTGAGGGGCATGAACAGATCCTATGTGAACAATAACACGAACTACAAATGGACTGATAATAAAAGAAAAATGAAACGGGCGACTATGAATATCACAAGAAAAAATCAACATTGAATAGAAGAAATGAGAAGAGGCAAAGAACCAGAATTAGAACTGAGAAACAGAAGTTTGTACAAAAAAACATGACAAATTGACTCAATTTAATGAATAAACTAATCCCATTCTTTTAATAAACAATACAATTGAAAGGAGTACCCAATAAAGATAATATAAAATTAAGAATGCAATGCAGTAGAGTAAATAATAACAAAATATGTAATAATTTAAGAAACCAGTGTAAATCTATGAGTTCAAACAAGTGAAAATAGTGAGAGCCCAAAATAATTAAATGATGATCAAAAGATCATAATATAAACCAGTGCAAGTGAAAGCCAGTGGGGGTTATCATTAAAGTGATAAAGGTCTTATGAACCACATATATGGAAATAAGAACCAAAATATAGTGACAAAGTATTTTTATATTAAGTGTTTTGATAAAATCCAATGTTCTATATCATATATAATTATTTATTCATAAGGATTGAACACCTATTCATTTTTAAATAATGCACAGTTATTGGCTTATGCTATAATTTAAATAATAGATATAGTGACATACAAAAGAGTTAGGGTAATAAACACCCATGTTCAGTTATATTAGAAATAGTTAATATGGGAGCCTGTGTGCACCATTAATTTATATGTTATAAAAGTTTTGTTGAGAAAATGTTAGTTATTTAGTGAACAGAATGTTCATAAACTGTTCAAAATGTTAATCAGGTAATTGGGAAAGATCTAATTTTACAAAAAGGATATTGTACAGAAATAACTGACTGTTAGACATATAGGCCCAAGGAATTGAGCCAGACCCAAGCAACATTGAAATAGTTAGATAAACACTACTAAATTAAATAAAACTAAAAACAAAAGCTTGGTTTTGATAAAATATAAAGATGTTAATGGAGGGAGATATATAAACCATCCATTGCTATCATAATATAGATAATGAACATAATTGTAAAGTGTTTAGTAAGCCACTAAGCTGACATGGCTTCAGTATTATTGTTATTGTCAGAAAAATAGGTGTAGATATTTAAATTAATGATATTGTATGTAAAGTAGGAATACTCAGAATTATATTTAGTAGTAAGAATAACAATATTAGAAGATATTAGATCTGTAAGACATACAACAAAAATGTCAAACAAGATTAGGTCAATGCCTCAAAACACAAAAGTATAGACCTGCCAAAACAGTAGATAAGATGCCAAAATGGGGCGAGATTAGTATCAAAAGTATTTAATTTTAATGAACAATAAAATGGTACTAATTAAAAATAAATTTAAATCAAAATAAATGAAACGTAATCTGAGGTGACAAAATTAAAAACGCCAATTTTCAAAAATAACTTAGTCACGTGACGTGGGGTCAAGGCCCAAGACCAATCAAAAACACCAAAAAGCTAGGTCACCAAGGAGATTTAAATATTTTTAGAAAGACAGTTGATTGTTAGATATAAAACTGAAAACTTCAACAGCATATTGCTGGCAGTAAAAAATTAATATTAAAAGAGTGAAAACTTACTCCAGGAGAGGCGATTCCGATAAAAGTAATACCGAAAAGATCGACAACACATGACACGACACCAGAACCAAGAAAAACCAACACACTAACGAGAATCTGAGAAAATAGATACCCAACTCAAAAGCGTCCATTCCGTATATACGAAGGCAACGGTGAGAAATTTTGGTTAATTCCAGCAGAATACTACATAACATCACAACACAATTTCCACTAAAAAACATAGCTGTTCCAGATAAAGGAGGCTATATACAAACTATTACTATAAACTACTATAACTAAGACTTTATTTAAAACACTTTAATTGGAATTTAAAAAACATATTTTTCTGAGGTGAGAACTCGATAGTCCGCCATGTTGTATTACTGAAAGCACTGTTGCAAACTGAAAGCGAACAATTTTTGAAAACATTATTATATACATTTTGTTAGTCGATAAGAAGTAAATATATTTTGTAATGCATTGTATTTTAAGTGGAAGCATATTTCCTATCTTTCCTAGCAACTCCAAGTACCCATTACCTGAGAAACATAAAATATATATATATTGTGAATTTTTTTGTTATTACGGACTATTTGTTACGGCGGATGAACTCATCCAATTGTAAATCCTCGACTAATGAAACGGTACTTTGACCAATGTTTCAAAGAAATTACGAATAAAAGATATAATTTGTCAATCGTACCAGTCCTATTTTATTCCAATAAAGTAATTATGAAGACTATTAATTACAGGAACCAGAAGAGAAAATTTGAAGTGGGCGCAAGGACATCCTGACACGAAAGTAGATCCAGTGGGCTGCTTACACGATCTATTTGACCATTACTGAACAAATATTATTCACGCGCCGATTTCAAACGGACGGTGACAGACTAAATTCTCGTTCCTATAAAATCGTTGCTAATCAACGAATACTGAAAAACAACACTGTAAACGATAACAAAACAACTAATATAAATAATAGTCGCAACACCAGGACATTTACGAACCGATTAACGAGTACAACCAAGTTTCGAAGGGTAACTTAGTTCGTTATCCACAGTTCATAAAACACACCCGTAACATTACAAATTAAACGTTATAGATTGACGCATCCAACGTGGGCTTTAAGTCACACAAATACACCCGTAACAGAACTTATTGTCACAATATATATATATATACACACACATATACAGGGTCCGCCAGTGAAGCGGGAAATGTTGAAAGTCCAATAGTTCATTTTCTGCTCACGAGAGGGCGTGGAGGTTTTCGATTGTTGTTTTACATTTAATGCCATTTTAAACATGGAGCAGTGGTCCGGTGCACAGCGTGCTTTCTGCGTAAAATCGTTTTATAAGAATGGTGACTGTGTGACTTCTGTACAACGATTGTTTCGTAATCATTTCAATATTCCACGACATGGAAGAGTGCCGTCCGCTCATGCAATTATGTCATGGGTGAAAAAGTTTGAAGAAACTGGTTCCACATTAAACTTAAAGCATAGAGGAGCAACAAGGTCTGTAAGAACAGAGGAAAACATTGAAAGAGTTCGAGCAGCATTGACGCGTAGTCCACAACGTTCTGCAATGAAACATGCATCCGCACTAAACATTAGTGACACATCGTTACGACGAATTCTGTATAAAGACTTATCTTTTCATCCTTACAAAATTCAAGTAATCCAGGAGTTGAAAGATGGCGATATGCTGGCTCGCAGGATTTTCAGCGAAGATATACTGCGACGTGTAAATGATGATGACAACTTTATTCACCGCATGTTTATGTCAGATGAAGCACATTTTCATTTGAATGGATATGTAAACAAACAAAATAGTCGATATTGGAATGATGAAAACCCAGGTGAGTAGCATGAAAAGCCATTACATAGTCCGAAAGTTACGGTGTGGTGTGCAGTTTCATCATCTGGCATTATTGGGCCATATTTTTTCCAAGACGATAGAGGAAACACCACAACTGTCAATGCAGACCGCTACACACACATGGTCAGAACATTTTTTATGCAACAGCTCCCTAGGTTTCCGGAAATTAATTTTTTCCAGCAGGATGGGACCACAAGTCATACTGCTCGTGTGTCCATGGCTGCTTTAAGAGAACTCTTCCCGGACGGACTCATATCCAGATATGGCGACATCTCGTGGCCTGCAAGATCCCCAGATTTGTCCGCATGCGACTTTTTTCTTTCGGGATTTATGAAGAGCAGGGTGTACATTGATAGACCGCACACCATACTATGACGTGTCGGCTTCGTCATAATCCAGGGAACCTGTGATAATTGACGCTAGCCAATTATACAGGCTGCCTACGTTGTAACAAACTGAAACTCAAAACACAAGACTAACAAAATTACAATTATTCTAATTATAGGAAACAAGGGGAGGGATTTAACTGATTTATGCACTCACTTTAGTATGTAACAAAGATGACATCCCTTTTATTCACATAGTATACGTAACACATTACAAATAAAGATATTATTTACTCTGAGATTGTAAGGGGGTTTTCTATCTAAAATAAAATGATCATTTAGATAATGAGTTTACCTCGGATCCGAGTCTTTCTTTTTCTTGTTGAGAATTTTCAAATTTACCATACTTGATTATATGATTACATTATTCCTTAAGTACCATTTGAAGATTGGTTTTATTTAGTAGAGCAACTTTTGAAGTTACATAACGAAAGTTAAGTTACAACGTATGATTACAAGAATTGGTGGTTACACGAGTTTAAATCTTAGAGCTTATTGATTGTCTTTTGAAAGTCTTTTTCATCTTTAATTACTTATATTTTAAAATATGTATAACTCACGGAAGACGAGCTCCCGCGTCACCTCTTATATTATGGTTAACTGTCCGTGTCTTGGCGAGTGATTCTTCCGTAGTCTCGTAGTCGAGGAGTGTCCTAGGGGTAGTTTGTCCAGTAACGATGAAATGGATGTGATGGTGCCAGCTAACGTGTAGTTGTCAGGATTCTTGGCGATAGAGTAAAGGCAGTATAGTTCGAAGTCGTCACTTTTCACTGTTATTCACATCACCTTTTAATTGCACCGTCGAGTTGGAGTTTACGTATTGTTTGTACATTATGTTGGAATTTCTTTTAACTTGAACAATATTTGACTGGATATTTAAATTACAGGAGATGTCACCTCTTATACACGTTTTTCCTTTTTCTTACATGTTTGTTTCACAAAAATTTACTCACTACATATTCGTTACTCATGTCTAGCGGTCCACACTTTTAGTGGAAGTTAACACTTAAATTAAAATACACACAAAATAACATTTTGTGTAGAGCTCCAGCGTGGAGCTGTTTACAGTTAGAAAGCCGCATCGTTAATCCCTTTTTGTTACAACAGGAAAGTTGCAAAGACGCGGAGCGAATACTCCGCCATAATATAGTTCCATCTTTTATTTAATACTACAGTCTTACAGTTAGACAAAACAAACAATCGATATTTTCCTCGTATACTGAAATTATTACACCTATTACTAGTGACTTTAAATTATTAATTCTTTATATTATGGTTTACACGTATTTCTTATTTAATGCCGGCTCGGTATACAAGTTGAATCCGGAATTCACAGGTCATAGCATGATAAGTTTAATAAAGGGTTAACAGTTTTATTCTTTAACTTTTGCTTCCACAATTTTAATTAATTAATACTAGTTAAATTTTCTTATTTAAGTCTCATCACTACCATGAGTTAGTCCGGGGGTAATTGGTTTAATAGTGTGATTTAATGTTTTTTAACTAACTTCCCATTCTTCGATTTTTATTATTAATTTTTTTTTTTTTTTTTTTTACAATTTAAATCCTTACATACTCCGCCGCTTAAAATTGACATGGGGGAAAACAATTATTAAGTGGATTCGAAAGTTAGGTACTGGGGTACACTTGTCGTTACTGTGTGGAGTTTCTCTCCTTCTTCTCCCTTTTTCTTTCATTTATTTATTTGCATGAGTTATACACAACTTATTTCTTTGAGTATCAAACAATATATACATATACTTACAAATTACTTCTTAAATTACGTAAAGTTCATACTTAATTACTACACTTTAAAACACACAAACTTCTACTTATTTCTATTACTTAAATCTACTACCGGTTTTTTCTTTGGGTTTTGGTTACTCTCTACAGAAAGTTACTATCTAGATAACTTCTTACTTAGTGGTCCGGTAGTGGTTAACTGACTACTTATTTCTCTCATCTTTCGCTGAACAGGATCTAAGGTTGATCAGGCCTCATTCCTAATTCTATGATTAGCACTTCACATAGTTACTCAGGTACAAGATAACTTGTCTACCTAGTATTACCTTTTTCTAGATTTATTTTTTTTTTTTTATACAATTTTATCTGCGAAATATGTGTTCTCCGTACATATCCTTGCGTCGCAGGTTCGTACAGGGCTACTGTAACTGGGGTTAAGTACTTCTGGATTCGGTAAGGACCACACCATCGGTATGATAGTTTAGAGGTGGTCTTATCAATAGCACTACTAGTCGGGTGTGTCTTGTACATTACTAAGTCACCGACTTGGTACCTAACTAAATTAGTATCATTACTTCTCTCGTGATATTTTCGCGATTTTTCTAAGTTCGCTCTTAAATTTGCGCGGGCTTCATTCCAGATTCGTTTAATCTGCTTATCCTTAATTTGCTGAGGTAGTAAGTCATGTATTTTCCATTTTGTGGACAAGGGGTGGTTTGGCTTGTATTTGTATAGTAACTCAAACGGGGTAGACTTATGTCCTTCGTGATAAGCGGAATTGAAGGCGTACTGTATCCAGGATAGGTATTGGTCCCAAGACGTATGGTCGTTCGCATGGTAGGCAATTAAAGCAGATTTGAGGTTTCGCAGATACCTTTCAGCAATATTGCCTTGCGGACGATACTCCGTAATGGTAATATGGTCTATACCTAACTTGAAACACATATTCTTAAATTCCTTAGCCTTAAACTGGGGTCCGTTATCTGACACTAGATGTACAGGGGTACCATAATCTTTAAATAATCTCTCCTGTAATATCTTTACAGTGGTCGACGCTAACGCTCGCCGCATGGGATACATCCAAACAAATTTGGTGAACGAATCTACACATATGAGTAGCATCGTTACCTGATTTAGATCGAGGGTAGGGACCTGAAAAGTCTAAATAAAGTTTAGAGAATGGGGTAGTAGGGATTTCTGAAATTAATTGGCTTATCTGACTGTTTCTTGCTGGTTTGCTGAGCGCGCATAACTTACACTTTTTAACGAAGCTAGCTATTTCGCTGTTCATATTGTTCCAATGATATTCCTTACGAATGCGATGTATTGTTTTATTTATTCCCATATGGGCTCCAATGGTAGATGAATGGAAGTATTCCATCAGCATGGGCTTAATTACATCAGGGGCGATTATCCTTAATTCCTTTCCATTTGCTATTCTGTGGCATAGTATTCTTTTACTTAATACGTATTTCTCTGATTTAATTCCTTGCTCGAGTTGTTCTATAATCGATTTCAGAAGAGGGTCTTGTTGTTGATAATGAGCGATGTTGGTAAACGCAAGGGGGAATTCGGTAATTACTGTGTTAACAACGGGTGTTTCCAGGCTCTCCTTGCTTTCGAGAGTATTAGTGGGCGACTGGAACATACAGGACAGGGTATCAGCGACTACATTTTGTGTACCTTTAATATGTTGTACTTTGAATTTTTAACAGTTTAACCTCAATACCCATCTTCCAATACGTCCCAACTGTTTAGAGTGATTCAGTAACCAAGATAATGCTTGATTATCAGTTTCTAAAAGGAACTCTTTATGTTCTAAAAAGGGTTTAAACTTTTCAAAAGCAAATACAATGGCTAAGCATTCTAATTCATATGCGGAATATTTCTTTTCTTGGTCATTCAAGGTGCGTGAAGCATAACTAATCGGTAGCCTACTGTTTTCTATTTCTTGATAGATTACTGCGCCTAAAGCTACACTTCAACTGTCGATTTGAACTACGAAAGGTTTCGTAAAATCTGCTAGTTGTAATACTGGGGGTGATATGATGCTTTCTTTTAGTTGTTCGAACGCAGTTTGATGTTGTGGAGCCCATTCAAATTTCGCTCCCTTCTTTCTTAAGGCATTCAGAAGTGCGGCTATTTCGGCTAGATGGGGAATATACTTGTGGAAATAGTTTACCATTCCCAAAAATCGGGCTATTCCTTTTGCATCTCGCGGGGGTAAAAATTCTCTGATCGCACGGGTTCGTTCGGGGTCTATTCTTACCTTTCCGTTGGCCTTCACGATGTGACCTAAAAATGAAAATTGTGGGACTGCAAAATTTACCTTTTTGGGATTAACTGTTAATCCTGCTTTTTGTAATCGAGATAACACTTCACGTAGATGTTTAAGATGTTGTTCCATCGATTCGCTATAGATTACGATGTCGTCCAGGTAGTGATACACATATCTAAATTTAATATCATGAAATATTCTCTTTAATAGTCTACTACATACGGAACTTCCTTGTGATATTCCAAAGGGTACTCTAGTAAATTGGTACAGGTTGAAAGGAACAGCAAACGCGGTTAGACGTTTGGATTCCTCTGAAACGGGTATTTGGTGAAATGCTTGATTTAGATCCATTATCGTAAAGACTTTCGCTCTTGTGAAGTAATGAAAAGCACTGTGGATGTCTGGAAGCGGGATAGATTCAAATTCTATTCGTTTATTTAATTGCCGGTAGTCCACAACTAGTCTATGTTTGTCGTGACCTTTAGGTACTAAAAAAGAGGGTGATGAATACGGAGACGTAGAGGGTTCGATGACTCCTTGTTCTAACAACTTGTTGATATGGTTCCTCATCACTTCCATTTTGGGCGGCGATAACTTGTACGGGGGTAGGCGTATTACTTTGTGATCGCTCAGATTGATCTTATATTCTATTAGGTTCGTAAGTCCTAGCTTAGGGGTAAGAACGGTGGAAAACTCTTTTATTAATTTCTGCATTCTCAGCCTATCTCTATTTTCTAGATGAGATAATTCAGACTCATGGTGTACTATGTGTGCAGTCGATGATCTAGTACTTTCTTGTTCGTCAGTTGTACAATCAAAATTATACTTTCGTGTACGGTCGAATCTAAAATAATATTTCTTCGCGTGGATGTCAAGAATTATCCCGTTTTACTGATGAAGTCAGCTCCCAATATTAGGTCGGGTCCTATATCATCACATTCTAACATTGTAAAAAACCACGTTAGATTCTTAATTTTTACTTTAATGGTGATGCTGAGTTTTATCACTATATTTTGTTTGTTAGCTGTAGCACATTTTATATTCACAGTTTGACTGCGTTTCACTAGGTTGTGTTCGAATAATTTATCCGCTAACTTTTGACTGATTAAGGTTCTAGTCGATCCAGAATCGATTAATCCGAGGGTGGATGTAACACCTAGGTCAATTTGTATTAAGGGCAATAGACTTTTAGTCCAATCACATTTAGTTATCGCGTTACATTTCTCAATAAACCTTCTAACATAGGGATCTATTTCTCTAGTGTTTCTTTTTCTTTTTCTTTTATTATTGTCGTACATTTCTTTGGGTTTACCGGTTCTCAAGTTGCTGCGGAAGACACAGGATTTCGGGTCTCCCTGCATTACATGTTTTTTGGATTAGGGTGTTTACGTTCGTATTGCATGTTGTTACAGTTTCTACTTATGTGTCCATGCTTACCGCAGTTATAACACGTATTTTTATTACGAGGAGAGTACCTTGCTTCCGTTTTAGGTTGCGCGTCGGTTGATTTACCTGGGCTGTGCAAATTGCTCGGTCTATTAAATACTCGCTTTACATACTGGGTTGGCACATTGTGTACTAGGGCTTGCAATTCATTTCTATTCGCCTCGATTGATTTCACCGCATGTCTGTTCTGATCTGAGTACCATACGTTCGACGAGTGAATACTGCATTGTTCGAGATCCGCAAAGGTGTTGGGTCGATTTATTAACGCTAAACGAGATCTTTCTTCTGGAGACAATCCTACTAAAATGGTATCCACCATCTGTCTCTCATTCCAATCTACTTGCAGTAGTCGAGAAGACTCCCTGATGTCTGAGATGTAATGGGCCAATCTCTCTTTATTTCCTTGTACTCGTAGCACGGTCTTTCTCTTAAGTTCCTCATAAATTCCGGTGGGAATAAAATATTTTATGCTTGTAGTATGCAGTTCTTCTACTGGAAGGGTAGAGCTTAATGATTTTAGCACACGATTCTTTAACGGGGGTTTACATTTCGGTAGGAGGACTTGCAACATTTGCCAGTCATTTAGCTGCTGTAGATCTTTTACCTGCAGGAGATATTTGATGAAATTCAGTAGTTTAGTAACATTCAAACCATCAGTGTATGGAATTTCAGCTAAGAGTTTTTCTACGGGGTGAGTGATTTTTCCGTAGAGGTCCGCGTTATGATTTACGTGTTGCATAGCTTTGGGAGGACCAGATAATGCATTAGGGGTAGTGAATTCATACATTCCGGTGCGAATTTGGAAACCACTGGGAGGAGGGGTTTCAGATATAGTCTGGGCATTTAAATCTCTATTTGGGTTTCGCTCTCGAGTAGGTTGTATTTTAGATCCGGCGGGTGAGTCCCGATCCGCGTTGGGGAGAGGTTGTTCTGACGTAGGAGATTGAACTGGGGAGATGTGTAGTTTCTTCAAGGATTTTTCAATTTCATCCATTCGGAACGAGTCGGATTTTCTTCGTAATTCCCTGATGATAGTAGGTAATTGGCGTAAAGCTTCATCCGCAAAACTTTGGACTTCGGGAGGAATTTCCGTAAGGTTAGGCCAGTTCAACAAATTTTTTAATTCGCCGGGTTAAGTGTTCTATCCTTTGAGTTGTCCGCAATATTACCGCAGGAGATTTCTCGTCTTGAAGGTTTTGATACAATAAGGTCAACTCGCTATACTTGGCATTACAAGTTTCTCTCTCGCTCTCATAATCGAGTCCGCTTAGGTTGCTTAACTGCACGGGTGCATCAAATCCACTTTCGCGTATAGACTTGCGCAATTCCGCGACTGTTACATTCGCATGGGGTAGACCACGTAAAACAGCTTCATAAGACAGTTCGTCCTTTAATAGTAAATCTGAATTAAATAGGGCCATGTTTACCTTATATCTAACGCACTAAAATTTACTTTACTACACTATACACTTATGACATATACAATTGAATTCATGGTCAAAACATTTGCATTGGTGTAATTCAATAATAGTTTGAATTATTTTCGCGTATGTTAAATAAATTATATACAAGTACGAGCGTAATCTCACACACAATTCATAACGATAAATTTATACTGTCGCTATTTTTCTTTCATGCAACTTAGCCTTTTTGAGTTACATAAAATACCTTAACTGAGTGCATAGATCAGCAAAGGGTCGTATTTTTTTATATGTGACACTACGTAAACAATTATTTTACAAGAAAGCAGAGTGGCGCATTTTATGACGTGTCGGCTTCGTCATAATCCAGGGAACCTGTGATAATTGACGCTAGCCAATTATACAGGCTGCCTACGTTGTAACAAACTGAAACTCAAAACACAAGACTAACAAAATTACAATTATTCTAATTATAGGAAACAAGGGGAGGGATTTAACTGATTTATGCACTCACTTTAGTATGTAACAAAGATGACATCCCTTTTATTCACATAGTATACGTAACACATTACAAATAAAGATATTATTTACTCTGAGATTGTAAGGGGGTTTTCTATCTAAAATAAAATGATCATTTAGATAATGAGTTTACCTCGGATCCGAGTCTTTCTTTTTCTTGTTAAGAATTTTCAAATTTACCATACTTGATTATATGATTACATTATTCCTTAAGTACCATTTGAAGAATTGTTTTATTTAGTAGAGCAACTTTTGAAGTTACATAACGAAAGTTAAGTTACAACGTATGATTACAAGAATTGGTGGTTACACCAGTTTAAATCTTAGAGCTTATTGATTGTCTTTTGAAAGTCTTTTTCATCTTTAATTACTTATATTTTAAAATATGTATAACTCACGGAAGACGAGCTCCCGCGTCACCTCTTATACTATGGTTAACTGTCCGTGTCTTGGCGAGTGATTCTTCCGTAGTCGAGGAGTGTCCTAGGGGTAGTTTGTCCAGTAACGATGAAATGGATGTGATGGTGCCAGCTAACGTGTAGTCGTCAGGATTCTTGGCGATAGAGTAAAGGCAGTATAGTTCGAAGTCGTCACTTTTCACTGTTATTCACATCACCTGTTTAATTGCACCGTCGAGTTGGAGTTTACATATTGTTTGTACATTATGTTGGAATTTCTTTTAACTTGAACAATATTTGACTGGATATTTAAATTACAAGAGATGTTACCTCTTATACACGTTTTCCTTTTTCTTACATGTTTGTTTCACAAAAATTTACTCACTACATATTCGTTACTCATGTCTAGCGGTCCACACTTTTAGTGGAAGTTAACACTTAAATTAAAATACACACAAAATAACATTTTGTGTAGAGCCCCAGCGTGGAGCTGTTTACAGTTAGAAAGCCGCATCGTTAATCCCTTTTTGTTACAACAGGAAAGTTGCAAAGACGCGGAGCGAATACTCCGCCATAATATAGTTCCATCTTTTATTTAATACTACAGTCTTACAGTTAGACAAAACAAACAATCGATATTTTCCTCGTATACTGAAATTATTACACCTATTACTAGTGACTTTAAATTATTAATTCTTTATATTATGGTTTACACGTATTTCTTATTTAATGCCGGCTCGGTATACAAGTTGAATCCGGAATTCACAGGTCATAGCATGATAAGTTTAATAAAGGGTTAACAGTTTTATTCTTTAACTTTTGCTTCCACAATTTTAATTAATTAATACTAGTTAAATTTTCTTATTTAAGTCTCATCACTACCATGAGTTAGTCCAGGGGTAATTGGTTTAATAGTGTGATTTAATGTTTTTTAACTAACTTCCCATTCTTCGATTTTTATTATTAATTTTTTATTTTTTTTTTACAATTTAAATCGTCACAATACCGGAATTAAAAACGAATATCAGACAAGAAATTGCAGGGATTCAACCTGATCTGCTTCGTTGAGTGATGGAAAATGTTCGGTCAAGATTAGAAGAATGTTTACACAGAAATGGCTCTCACTTGAGCGGCGTTATTTTTAAAAAGTAAAATAATGGCATACTTTACTCAACTCAAATCTGTAAAAAAAATTCTGATAATAAATTTTTTCATGAAAAAATTGGGTACTTTTAATTTTCCCGCTTCACTGGCGGACCCTGTATAAACTGACGACGTGTTGAGAGCATGGAAATCCAGAGTGAACTCGGGAATACAGCTTAACAAATCAATTTGTATGGGTTCCCTGCTATATACTGATGACATAGTTCTTATTCAGGAGAATGAGAATGATTCACAGAGAGCTATATTTCAATCACAAGAAGTAGCAAGAGAGTACTCACAGACAATTTCAGTGAAAAAGACTAAAAAAAATTGCATTTAAAGGTAAATATCCACTAAGGACTAAGACAGTTTAGAACAAGTGAGCCGTTTTAAAAATATCTCGAATGTGCAGTAAGTTATGAATCTGAATATGATATAAAAGAGAACATAAATAAATTTAGGAATATATGTGGTACGGTTCATAGAAATCTTAGAAATAAAACAAGACACAACACAAGTTTTAAATTTTATACGACATTGCAATACCCACATTGACATATGCGAGTGAGGCGTGGGTCATGACAAAAAAGGAATGCGACAAGATTTTGAGTGCTGAAATGCAGTTTCTTCGAAGTACTTTAAACTATACATTGCAAGATAGAATAGGGAATGAGTATATCAGAGCAGAGGTCGAGGACATATATGAAATTATTTCAGCTTACAGAAGACAATGGTGGGATCATTTGCAAAGGGTGACAGAGGATCGAATGCCAAAAGCGGCACTGAACTATAAAGCCATCGGTAGAAGAGACGTGGGTCATCCGAGGATGAGTTGGATGCCGGAACAAGTTTATATAACCTAATCCTTGAAGTGAAGAAGAAGAAGTGTTATATTTGAGGGATTGCTTCATGGATCGGTGACATGGACCCTAAAAAAATAGAGAAGAAACACTTCGAAAGCTTTGAAATGTATTTCTAGAGAAGAATGGTCGGACAAGTTGGTAAATGAAGAGGTCTTAAGAAGAATGATCGAAAAGAGATCAAGCCTGAATACAGTTCGTCGTAGGAAAGTGAACTGGACAAGATATATCCTCCTAAGAAGAAATTGTCCGCCCGCCGCATGATGTCATTCAGGGAAGTTAGAAAGGGACTCCAGAGCTTGAAAGATGAAAAATTCAGCTATTGGCGATTTGAAAGAGAAAAATGTAAAGTACCGTTTACCAAATGGTAAAAGCTTAAGAGCATGATAATGTCTTTCAGCCGCCAGCTAAACGCAACATTATTATGGTTACTGACTGACTGATTGGTTACATACCTATCTACAGCTATGCAGTGTTGTTTGCTTGTTAGGTCTTTAATCTGCGACGGACGTTAGCACGTTAGCGGTCGCGGTTTTAGTTAACGATTCCCGGCTGGTAAATGATGACGTCATGCAGCGTGATGCGTTACAGAAATTTTCAAATGACCCCCAGCCATAAGACATTATCATGTCAAAAAGTACTGTAAAACGAAGTAGGACGCCAACGATAGGGTAAGTTGGAAAGCGAAATGCACTGATCAAGTCAGAGGACCTGCCGTCAGGCGTAACACTTAATAACTAATAAACTCCCGGAGCTGCATAACTCGCTTACTATTTTGAACGAAATACATTTATTATTTGGTAAATTTCGATATTAAATAATTTTTCACTTACCAGAAAAATTGCGAAAACCTCAACTACTCTTTCTTTAGTAAAATAAAAATTAGCAGCCGTACAATAAACATTTAAAATTCCAAACAATTACATCGGGGTTTTCGTTAAATTTATAAATCTTATGCCTAAATGACACACAATGCAGTCCTAACTTTTAAATTTTCCTAGGTATCTGTAGCCCCATATCTAATGCTTTTCACAAATTTACATAACTGGTAACCACATATAAGGTTTTTTTTTGTAAACATAGCTTTCAAACTTTTTGAAGCCACTCGAAAATTTGCAAGGAGTGGTGAGAGATATTAATTCTGTCGAATTATTAAAGATAATCATCATCATACAATTAAATGAAACTAAGTCAGCACACATCACCTCCACAAAATGCTTCGGGGCAACTTTTTTATCAGTAACATAGCAGAGATCTTCCTTTTAAAAATAATAACTCTTACTTCCGTCACAGGTCTATTGACTGAATTAAAACAAGAAATAAACTCTTTAGATAATTAGAAGAATGCGGACAACTTAAATCACGTTGCCGTTTCTGTAAAGAAATTTGTCAGTGTAAACATTGTTAACCTAAACTCGTTTTCCAATATGTGGATTCTAACCTATGAAAAAAACCTATGTTATGAAAAAAAAGTTAAGCCGACAAATTTAACGAGAAGCAATTGGCCAAATTTTTTGTATATTAATAAACATTATTTCACTGAATTCTAATTTTCAAACCTTATTTGCAATAATTGTTTTCTTTGTTTTAGACTGATTCTGCTATTTAACGATTTAACGATACATGAACCCCAAGGCTGTGACGACACAATAACCGCGAGCTGCGACGAATACACCCGGCCGTAAGAAGGACGTTTGAACCCAGGCGCCTCCTGAGGATTCTAGTAGAGAAGTCTGCAGGCCTCTACAGAATCCCTATGACGTACGGGAGAGGGTTACACCGCCGGATTGACAGCTCATTCCTAAGAGTAGCATCACCGACATGGAATATGTTGCCGGTATGTTTTCTTCATTTGGTAAAATGTTTGTTGTATTTTGTAATGTGAGATTTTGCACTCGTGCACGTGAAATACCCGCTCCACTTACGGCACACGCCAAACATAAATTCTATACTTGTTTTAAAACACATATTTTATTAATTGTTTTAAGAGGGAGAAATTAGGTTATATACGGGCACAACAAAACAATAATCTATTTGATTAAATTTAATAGTGCCTATTATCAAGGGTTCATTTCTGGTACTCGTTTGAAGGATGAACTCTGAATTTTTAAAAATGTCAAGAATGATAATTTTAAATGACTATAACAAATATTCGTTACACTTCATTAATCTCGAATTGTTGTGTTTCAAGATTTTGATTATATTGGCGCCTCCTGGATTTGACAAAACACTCATAAAACAAGGGACAAACTACTAACTGTTTGTGGGACATCCAACAACAACGACTTGATTTTTATTTTCTTTAGTATTCACCAGAAGTTCAAAACTTATAAATCAGTTTATTATTGGGTCCGTCAGTCTTTCGACTGGTTTGTACCCTCCCCACATATACCCGTGGTGCGTGTGTTACGGAGTCTCTCACAGGTATATGGGACCTACATATTAACGCCGGATCCAAACGGCATAGTTGGGGAGGGTTTATACCAGGCAGGATACTTCTCGCTGGTTTGCCATTAATAATTAGCCTAGTAAATAAACAATTTGTTTTGATAAACTACCCGTGGTAAATAAAGAAAATTTTTCTTAATACTGTTGTTATTTTATTTGTATTTCTCAAGAAATTCACGGCAGCCGTTTCAAAGTAAATCATCGAGGACGACGACGATGATGTAAAGAATACGTTGGTACGCGTTTACTTGTGTTTTCATTTTCTTAATTCCTTTGCTGGGAAGAATGACATCTTTAAAGATTCTAATAAAAGTTAAATTAGCGTCATGAATAAACATACAATAAATTACAGTGAACATAAAAGAGATAACAGCAATAACGACATACCCTATCAATTAATTCGATTGTCACTTAATCGGATAAGACAAGTTTTTGTTTTCACCAGGAAATCGTTTATTCACTGACATTATTGTAAGTGTCCACAACATAAATATTTATATAATGTACACTAAAATAAAAAGCATTGGCCTTCGACCAATTTCGTAATCCTGGGAGGACAGGGCAAGTTGGTCTTCACTAGGATATAACGGGTTTGAGACTAGTTACGCGACAACAATTCTGGACACGTTTCCAAACCAACCGCATACACGTTTAACTGTTATATACAAACGCAGCCTTCTTCTTCTTCTTCTTCGTTGGACTGTTGTCACAAGGCAATGGTTAGCATTTTAAAATCTTATTAAATCTGTGCACTTATACAAAATAATACAAGTTATTTTTTTATAATTAAGTCAGTCGCAGATCGACGGAGGGGGAAATTTCCCCTCCCAAATGGCCACTTCAGACGAAATTTGTTTGAAACGAACATTCACTGAACAAGAAACAAGAAGTCATCAAAATATAAATTTAATGTGAATAGTAGTTAGGCCTACTGTTTCACAAAATCGTTACTAATCCTCATAATGATAGACATTGAAACTACTTAACTGTTTAGAAAATTAGTAGGTCTAAACCACAATTCGACTACTGAGTCGAACATAAAACTAATAATCCATATAAGCCCTAGAAGATTATTACACACATCTGTAACAGGGTGTAGCATATACGGCCCATTGCTAGACCATATTCAGGATTTGAAATCAAGATTTCCTCCAGATGTGCTTGATGTTTTGAGGTTGCCAGTACTTCTACAAGAGGCGACAGTAAAGCTGGATCGTTTGAGAGCTCTTAATAATACCATAAAAAAACAGTAGTGTGTATTTTAAACTGTAAGCGCATATTATTAAAAGAACAATGAACTGACGACAAACACAGACATGATTCTATACTTGTACTCAATATACTTATTGTGTTGATAATAACAAACTGTATTTGTATCTTCACCCATTCCTACCATTTATACTTCAGGCCATTAGAGAATGGTACAACTTTCTTTAATTCTCCCCCCCCCAGGGGTGTCCATATCGTGGTGCAATGTTCCATGTCGTACCACTGGAATATTTGGTGGGGGGTTTTTCATAATTTTCCAAAAATAGACGATTTCTGTTGTTGAATAACTGACTACAGAACCAGTGTAAACTTAATCATTGTTCATATACATCTCACTGTAGCCTATATATTATTATAACACGTTTTATCCGTGTATGATTAAATTTAAGATGTAATGAAACTTTGGTTGTTATTTAAAACCTTTTTTTTTTCTAAGTGTATCTGTTATTTCTGTTGATATTTATGTTACGTGTTTATTCCTCGTATTTGTTAAATTTATTGAATTATAATTTTAAATTCTGAATGGCTCTTCCTTATCTATTAGTTCAAGAATTAACTGGAGAGAATTATTCAGTTCATGTGTTCAAATTTGAATGAAACGGTTGGATTGTCCCAAAACAAATTCTCAACGTTTACATTCGATCTTCATCTTAACCCTATTCGTTTAGGTTAATTTTTGTTTTGAAGTTTCTAATATTCTTGCGGCTCGCCGACGTCTTCTGGATCTCCGTGAAGATAGAACGAATCCTGATTGTACCTTACATTCAAGAAATAAAACACATGCATATGATTTTTGTAATATTAATATTTAATCTTTGCAAAATTAATTCAGTTCAGGAAAAAATATCATTTCGAGATACACGCTAACAATAATCGATTATTTATCTCAGGGTCAATAGTAAAAATGAATTAAATATATAAAGTGTGAATTCTTTTGGCTGCTACGAAAGGTTCCCTTAATTAATAACAAACAATATAGAGTACATTACAATATAATCTTAATACTTATGATCTAATGAGATATTATAAACAATTATTAATGTTGAATAAATTGGCTTGCAATATTTCGTTTCGTTATGGGGCGCAATGCATTCTGGTTATGACATGACGTCACAAACATGGCCGCCTCGTGGTCAGTTAATGTGTACCTATAAAATTGTCCCCAATGTATTTTAATAAAATATGTTCACTTTGTATTCACTACTTCTTATATACTGTTTTTTCTTTTCTTTATAAAACGTCCATCAGTGATTAATTATTGTGGAGTGAGTTATTGGTGTTACAAGTGATTGTTCATGTTGGATTACTAAAGTTGTTTGGTTAAGAAATTTGTAGAATACGTTACAATTCTTAATTAAGTTTAGGTAGGCTTCTTCTTGTTAATCACTTGATTTTCTGGGCCACGCTGGTATTGGGGTGACATACTTTTTTTTCTATTCTTCTATGTTATATAAACACGCGAAAAATAATTTTAAACGGCGGTCGAACCTATTTACGGAGAAAAAAAATTAAATTATTACTCCCATAAGAACGCATGCAATGGTGAATGAGCGCCATATTGACTGTGTAGACGGTGAGCCGAATTTGACTGGAAATTATGTTGATGCGTTTTCAAAACAAAATTTACATGATTCTTACATGTTCAAAATTGCGTTGAGCCCACTGCGAGTTTATTATTAGAAACCTCGGAGGCGCCGGAGACTAAAGCATGTGCGGTGAGCCGGCTACCCAAAATCACTCTCAGCGGTGGATACTGTAGGAAACTGATGAGCCGGCCACCCACGAGTCCGAAATGTAATGCTTTGCGTTGTAGGCAATTGAATTACATTAAGGCAAAATGTAGTGGTGATCCCACTAACTACTCAGTTAATATGGCGCTCATTCACCTTTGCATGCGTTCTTATGGGAGTAATAATTTAATTTTTTTTCCCCGTAAATAGGTTCGACCGCCGTTTAAAATTATTTTTCGCGTGTTTATATAACAAAGAAGAATAGAAAAAAAGTATGTCACTCCAATACCAGCGCGGCCCAGAAAGTCGATAATTACCATATTTTCTTATTGGTAGTCGTTCATATTTGGTTAGATGACTTTTGTTAATAATTTCATTATTTTTCTGATTTTTTGTTTATAATTTATTCTTCTAATTTTGGATCCTGGTTTTAAAATTTGTTACATAATATTCTTCTGCGAGCACTCCTCAACCGTATTCATTCGTGGTTAACAATCAAGTGTCTAATTTCTTCTTTTTGTCATAGAAACCGACCAAACCTTCTTGGATTCTGATTGGCCCATCAGGCAAAGTTCAAATGTTAGATGACCAAGACCCGTCAATTACATTACATTTTATAATTTGCCTTTAACTTATTATTTTATCATTATACACTAATAGTTAATACAATGTTTATGTGGTTAATAAGAATAAAATTACAAATCATGTGATACTAAACATGTCCTGGTTTAGTCCTGTAAAATTTAGTACTTGGTGAATTTTCCATTTATCTTATTAAATAATTTATAATGATGGATAACAGTTAACTATGACCCCTTGATATTACATTATTTTAAATTGATTTGCTGGTAACATGAAACTTTTATAATTTAAACAAATCTTAATGATACTCCTTATATTAACAATTATAATTTACTACCTTAACTAATTGCACACTGTTAAACAATTGTTTGTGTGATAATTCCTACATCACTATTGTCAATCATGATTGACCACTTCTTACTCTAAATAATAGCACACTTTTCAACTGTAGTTTATGTGACTATTATTAGGCCACCTTATATGTGTTTATTATCACTCCTAACACTATAAGTGGTTGTGCCCTTTTTCTCACTTTAGTTTATAATAAGACAGATTTGTATTGCCCTATTATACCTATAGTTCACACACATTTTACATTATGAAATGGTTGTACCCTTTATTGTTTTATTAGGTTTATTTATTTAATGTTGATTATAGTCTTTATTTTATTTTTATTGGTTTACTGCCCTATCTTACTGGGTAAAGTCTGGTTATATTGTTTTAGTCATGGTCAGGTCAATGGTTGATGTTGAGTTACATGCAATTCATTAATTATCTTCAAATTTTATGATTTCTGTTTATTAGTTGTTGATTATAGTGTTTGGTTCCATCCTTGAATAGGGTTTCAGCGATTATTATTTATAATTATTCTTACAGCGTTCTGTTTCGTTACAATATGCAAAAAATAAATTGTGTTTCAGTATTTAGAAGATTTTTTATTTTATTACAAAACCTTCTTTGCCATCATCTTTCTCCTTTCATAATCCCTTGTTGGAAGTAGAAAGTACATGAATTTAAGCCAGTTTGCATAACCAGGAGCTCAATTACCCCCCTTACAAGCATCATAAATCAAACAAATCAGTGAAGAAGAAGAAGAAGAAGAATGCAATTACAAAATCAAGTTAGATTATCTTGATAAGACCTAATGTACTACTAATTATGTTAGGTCAGGTTTGACCAGGCTTTTACATTTCTCATGATTTAGTTATTGATTAGGCATACTAGAAAACCTTTTTGTATTGATAAAATGAATAACATTAGTTTTTGATTCCAATAATTGGTTAAATGGCATTAGTTTTTCAAAAAAGTTTTGGATAAAGCCCCAAGGTCCACTGTTAACTGGAGGTTACTCCATACCCCTATATTGTGATCCCCCTACCCACGAAATGGGGAATTGCTCCATGGCCTTTCAGGGGATGGGCACCTCCACTCCCCCTCCCCAAATTCCGTGCTGGATTCAACCTTGAATTATGTTCACCTAATATGCCCAACAAGCTTAAATTTGTTTGTACATAAGTGCTTGCACACATTCATGACAATATGATGTTGAAGAATGTCGACTAGTGCCCTATGGAACAACAGATAAAGAGTAGGGAACGGCATTGAATCGGTCACACTCTTACACAGGACAGCCGCTAGTCGTTCGTGCACCTGCAGGAAATCTTGAATTTTCTGCCCCCATGTCTGTCTCCTATCACAATGTCTCTAAGCCACGGTTGATCGTAAATTACATTTTATAATTTTTAATTTCTAGAGTGATGTTTCGCTAGCTCCAACTGATCTCATTAATATAAGTAATATTCTAAACACTATTTCTGTATTTATGAATGTTGAGAACAAATTATTTTAAAAAGATACTGAAAAATGCTTTACGGCTCATCCAGCGGATTTTGAGAAAATTCAGTTCACTAAACAAATCAGACCCTTCGATTCTCATCTTAAGAATCGTTTTAAGTTTATGTCTCTACAACACATAAATAATTCGTGTTTCAGGTAATTCCGAGATCTTTTTAAGAAGTTCGTACAAGTCTATGTATTATAAGAGAAATACATAATATCGATGCAATTGGATCGATACACTAAACTTTGAGATACACTTAAAAGTTGAGACTGAGTGGCCTAGTATAACATTTATACAAGTCGATGATAGTGTGGTTGTGCCGCAAGTGTGCAGCCCTGGTGGCACTGCTCTTACACAGTCTAATGATAATATAGAGAAACAAGGAGTCCTCAACAACAAGAAGATTAGGAAGACCAAATATTTTGTAGCGAAGGATAGTGGAAAGGGAACTGGAAGTTACAAATTGCACTTAGGACCAAGCAGTGGTTCGGGCGCGGGTAGAGAGCATTCAAGGAAGCCTCATGCTTCTCTGCAGCCAAAAGAAAAGAAGAAGATACTGCCCATTTCTACTTGAATAAGCAGTTACGCGGTATTTTAGCTGTTTTCTCTTCACAGTTGTAATAACACGTGAATTGGGTTTGATGACTAGGGCAGCAACATATGAACAGTATGTATACTTTTGATTGGGGGGAGGTGTTTTCCCACACTCAGCAACTACAAAAACCAAGTAAAATCGCCTTGGCTGCATTGTTGTCTGGTCTCGGGTTTCCATGAGGTTGTATTAATTCTTTTTGCGAAAGAGACCTCGACTCTACATCCACCAAAAGGAGCTGATGTCCCAAAGCGAATGTGGCTTGTCGCCCATGACTCCACAGAGCCGCTGCTTCAGACGTGTAACTGGCAGCAGAGGAACCACAAAATTGCTATAGATTAGCCTTTCCCGGCTTGCACGCTAGTATGTCCAGCTTGGTCCCGCTTCCTAACTTCTTTGTACAGCAAACATTTGACGACGGTGTAATGCTAAAAGACACAGCCTCGGACAGGGGGGTAGGCCTCAAGGAAATAAGAAGACTGGATTAAATAAAAGGAATAGATTAGACATTTTTGATACAAAACAATAACAATTAGCAAGGCATGGAGTTGTGGGAGAACAAATAGTTAGAAAAAACCTGACAATACCATGAATACTCATGAAGGTAAAAGGATAAAGGAGAAATTGTGTGTGGGGGGAGAGGGAGACAGGCAGACAGATAGAGAGATTTGGACTATTGCCTTTACAATCTAGACTACATTCTACATTAATGTGTTATCCTACTCTACAAAATACTCGGTTTTATCAAACTTATACTTGGGTCCTCATTATTTATATCATATTTGTGCATTTGTTAATTTTCTCATCATATTTTATTTTATGTCATATTTATCATACAAGTAACTAAAAATAACAAACACATTCTTTTGGAATAAAATATCCTTATGTTTTTCTTGAACAGAGAGAGAGATTACATTTAACAGACTATATAATCATACTTACGAAATTAGCTGGATGGGTAAGAAGTGTACATGTTTATAGAGAACTGGAAGTAAAATCTAACCATTCATTTCGTAATGATTTTTAAAATACATTTACGTACTGAATGGATCATCATGTGTTTTCTGCTCAAAATCAGATCTTACAGAACATTCCCCCCCCCCATACTCTACTATCCTGGGCTAGTTTCTTCATTTCCTGATATCGCATTCGTCTATCAGGTGGTCTCTCCTCTGTCCTCTTTCTGCTACCCATTTTCAAGCCCCTTCTGTGTTTCTACCATCACATTACCTTGTGTTTTCCATATACAATGTCTCAAACAATTTCTCTTCCTGCCCTTGATGATATCCAACAACCTCTCTTTTTTCTTCTACTCTTCCTCACTCCTCCTCAACCTCCTCATTCCTCACTCTATTCTGCAGATGGAAGAATCTAAAAAAAAATTATGTAGAAGCGAAAATGCTTATTAATCTAGAGAAATATGACATGGTAATCTAAAAATAAAAATGTCAGCATTAGACGCTCCAGACATGAAGAGAAAATGAAAAGGATTAAGAACATGAAATTACAAAGTTCAGGAATCTATAAAGACAAAACATGGTATGTACCTAAAATATCTTAACAATAACATGGTATGTACCTAAAATATCTTAACAATACTACTGTAAGTAACAGAAAGAAATATAAAGAGAAGAAGAATGAGGCAAAACGGGTGTGAGAGAAACACAGTTTGTTGGAAGGATTTGTCAGTGCCACTAAAGACAATGTACACGATGGCAAGGAGTAGTTTTGGAAATACTGTTGTAACTATTGTAAGAGAAAATACAGTTAAACCCTGTTTAACCAAGCTCGGCTTATCCAAAACTCGGGTTAACTGAAACGATGTCAGACTCATTGAAATCAATCAACATGAAATATTGGTGCTCACAGAGGTAGGGGAAGATTAGAGATTCCACTTTAAATAAGGAAATAAGGCATGGAACAAATTGTATGATGGATTTGAGTATGATGAAGAAGAGTAAAATTAGGAAAACTTGGTCAAAATGGCTAAACGAATTCCAGGGTATGAAGAAATAGAAGAAGTGAAATTAACAAATGGCTAGAGGCAGATAATGCAGAACTGGAATTAACTGGGCAAGAAATTGTGGAAGCTGTGATGAGACCAGATGAGAGGCCAGGATGTTCATGACACAGACACAAAATATGTGACGGCAGATGATCGATTTAAACCCTTTGAGGCAAGAAATGTTTTGTTATTAATCAGTTAATTTTACTATCTTATTAATACAAGACAGATTCAATATAGCAGCTTTATTTTTATGGATAGCTTTATGTTTCGTGGAGCAGGCTGAACAAGTAACACCATCAGACATCGTACTGTTAGAGAAATTGTGTGACATTGCAGAGCACAAATGCTGTGAAGAAACTGTTGAGAAAGAAATTCAGTGGACTGTTTTAAATAAAACTACGTAACTATGACCATAGATTACACTGTATTGCATGTTTATAATTTGAATTTTTATAATTAAATATGTTTTTACTGATAATTTTTTGTTTTTTATGCCTTAATAAATGGAAATAGATTCCACGGATTACCCTCCGCTCTGCCCCTTTAATTCAGTTGAAAAGGGTTCTACTATATATAAATAAATCAAACAGAAGACGTTATGTTGACAGAACACTATAATAATTTGTATACACTTTTCTGACATGCAACACTAAGGCTATGGGTCCACTAGTAGTAATTTACTGCTCATTATAGCAGTAGTTTACTGCCCAAATTTCTACTGCAGGAAGAATTTACACTTGCAGTAAAATTACTGTGCATTCAAGCAGTAATCTACTGCTGGTCTCTGCTATGGACCAGCTCCACTAGCAGTAATTTACTGAGTGTTTGTAAAAGCACCTAGCAGTCACCATCAGGTCAAATTTCTAATATTTTAACACAACACGTGTTATATGGTGGGGGAAGTTGTGCCGTGGTTATATTGAAATGTAAACACCACGGGCACTTTAATTTTATTTTCCGTGCGTTGGGTGCACTATCGCTGCTTGTTACGATGCCCGCGTTGATATCGAGATGCAAGTTGTTCGCTGCGACCTTGAGTGGTGACGTCATTTGGCAGGCTGTGGCTTTCGCTTGTCAATGAAATTTAGTCAGCAATGTCTGAGTTTCTATAAGTTAGCGCCGAGCCGTGTGTCGGCCTCTTTTTCTCATTCAACTTTGGTGCGGCTGGATTGTGACGGCATAAATTGTGACACCACTATGACTAGATAAATTTTCTTAAAGAGCTTCAGGTTTCTCCGCTTAGTCAAGGGGAAAGGCGTTCAGGTGATGGGCACGCTACATCTTTGCCCAGCCGCAGAGCCTGTGTAAGACACCCCAACGCCGTCACGCCATCCGACATCGTCCTTCACACACCACCGAAAATGCAGGAACGTATTTAGTGGCCTCCGAAAGATCAGGTGGGAAATTTCCATTATTTAATAAACTTCACACTCGAAGTGCTCCGCAGGTTATCGGGCAAAACACACGCTAAATTTATGCCTAGATATTAGACTCAAGTTGAACATTACTGAACATGTTTTGTGAAGACATGCTAAAGTGTGGACATTGCTGACTGGGTTATAAGTAACTTATAAGTATTTGTGTTTTGATGTCCAGTTTGTAGTTTTAATGGCTTTAATTGTCTTCCAAGCTTCTGAGCTTTGTGTACCTCCCAGCTGATTATCTTATGCATTCACATCTTTTCTCCCAAGCATTATTTTTCTTCTTCACTACTTGTTGTTTAACTTCTCTGTTCATTCTTTTATATTCTTCTTTAGTCTCTTCAACTTTAGTTTGTAGTAGTTTCAAATATGTTTCCTTTTTCTTTTTGATTTTCTCTTCTATTTCACTATCCCACCAGAATGGTTTATTTGATTTCCGATCCTGTCTTCCTAGGGCTTCCTCAGCCGCTTCTCTAATACATTTCTTTATATGCTCGTATTCTTCTAAAGTGGATCTGGTTGCTGTCATTAACTTTTGTTCTAATCTCCATGAATACAGCATTCTTGTACTATCGTGCTGAAAGCTCTTCAAATTATATTTTGCGTCTTCAATTTTCGGGCCAACATTTTCTGCTCTTTCTACATGAGCTCCTATGAAGGGAATATACAGTTTAGCAACAACCAATCTGTGATCTGACCCACATTCAGCTCCTCTGTGCACTCTCACATCCCGCACTCTCAAACCAGACCTTTGTCTCAATATTACATAGTCTATTATAGATCTTAGACCTCTTGTGTTCTGGTACCACGTATACTTATGGATGTCTTTGTGAGCATAGAAGGTATTCATTATTTTCAATTCATATTGTTCACATAAATCGATTAAGCTCTCACCATTGTTATTAACTGTCTCTTCTCCGTGTGTGCCAACTACTTTACTGTTTCTTTGTTTCCGACTCTTGCATTAAGATCTCCTGCAAGGATTATTTCGTGACTGTTTGGGATGTCCTCTATGATTTCTCTCAGAGATTCTTCAAAATTGTCTTTGGTTTGAATTATAATTATAAATACAAACGTTAATAAAAATAATTACAAATGAAATTGTAATTGAAAGAGACCACACATAAAGTACTGGAAGCAAAATCATAATTAATATTAAATTGACATATTATCTGTATGACATGTAAACCATGCTATTAGGTCATGGTCCAATATTAAAATTTTTTGAAGCGCCAGACGTTTTGGCCGCACCAACGGCAACAGAAGTTATTTATAAAAGTGTGCTTATGGTTTTACTTTAATCTCAGTTTTTTCGTTAGTGGCAAGTACTACCTTGTTCCTACTCCACTGAAGATGGCCACTGTTGGTATGGCCAAAACGTCTGGCATTTCAGAAATTTTGAATACCTCAGTAGCCCAGTTTACATGTCGTACAGATTTTGTAACTCCAGCCGTAAGAGTTTGAATTTACTTATTAATATGAATTGTATTTAGTACTGAACTGACAAATACAGTACACAGAAAAAAGTTCCCATTAAAAACTGAATTACTGTCATGATGGAGTGAGTCACATTCTGTTGGTTAAATGCAACATGACACATGCTGCACCATTCCAAGATACATTACTCATCCCCCTATCTACAACTGGAATGACAGGTGCCCAGTCACTGCCCTTATCAGTCACATCTAACATTCCATGGCAAATTAACATACACATTTTTAAATACCTAAAAGCAAGTATTGCGCATTCTAAGCAATTTTCTACATTATGTGATATGTAATGTAGTTGAAAGTGACCAAAAAAAATGGAAGCATGTAGTACTGGAACTGTTGTGAGTAGTACCATAAGTTATAAGAGTGGGGATACGCCATGACATATGTATAGCGGGGCATGTGAGTGAGTCACAGGGTGATCGCCATAAGAGCAACACGCTCTTGATGTATTCACTATTGTAGCTGTATAATAAATCTTTTTATTATATTTAATAACCGTATAACTGTACATTTATTCACACATATAACATGGCGCTGCGGCTTTGAAGAACTAAAGTGCGTAAAATATATAGTGGAGTTATTCAGTTTGAATACAGTGTGTGAGTTGCGTAGTGTAATTGTGAAAATGTCTACTACTGCTGCAGGTACAGGAACGACAACGACGTTTACAACCACGTCTACGTCATTAATGGGCTTGAAACCACCAAGTTGTTTACAAAAGTTAACTACTGAAGGATGGACAAAGTGGAAACAGCTTTTTGAAATATATCGTATTGCATCAGGTACTAATAAAATGGCCGATGATGTACAAGTGGCCGTATTTTTGCATTGCATAGGTGAAGAATGTGTAGACGTGTATAATACGTTGGGATTAACCAACGATTGAAAAAACAGTTACGATACAGTACTGCAGAAATTTGAGGAGCACTTTGTGCCTATCAAAAATGAGAGTGTTAGTTCGCACATGTTTTTCACGAGAAATCAGCAGCCTGGTGAGTCGTTTGATGCATATTTGACTGAATTGAAGAAATTAAGTGCGGATTGTAATTTTAGTACTTTGAGAGAGCGTTTGATAAGAGATCGCATTGTTGCCGGCATTTTAGACAAACGAGTCAAAGATAGGTTATTACGTGAAAGTGAGTTAACGTTAGGAAATACTGTTAAAACTTGTAAAAGTGCTGAATTATCGGATCAGCATGTTAAAAAACTCGAGCCTACAAAGGAAGTTGCTAGCATAAAAAAACAGCTGAGTAGCGGCAATTCCAAGACTCATGACGGTGACGCAGGCAACAACATGAGCAGAGTTCAACAGACAAAGATGACATCATCATCATCATCTCCTACGACACGAGAGCCGGGTGCTTCAAGACAACAGGTGACCGCATGCCAACGGTGCGGATACAATCATCGTTTTAAGAATTGTCCAGCGTTTATGAAGGACTGTATAAACTGTGGTAAGACAGGACATTTTGCAAAAATGTGTAAACATAAGCGTTCAATAAAAGTTGTAAATGTGGCGTCTGAGGCTGAATGTGAGTATTTTGATGAATTTTTTTTGTGACTGGATTAGTGTGGATGCTATCAGTGCACGAGACGAATGGATACAACATGTAAATATTTTAAATTCTAAGAAAACAGTTGCTTTTAAAATTGACACTGGAGCTCAATGTAATATAATACCTATTTACTTATGTAGAAAATTGAATATAACTGAATGCCTGAAATCTAATGTAATTTTGAAAAATTATAGTCAAGAAAAAATGATAACTATTGGTAAAGTAAGCTTAAATTGCAAAGTAGGCAATATTGAACAACGAGTAGAGTTTGAAATTTTTGATGGTAAAAGTGTACCTATTTTAGGTTTAAAGAGTTCCATTGATTTTAATTTGATACAAAGAGTCCAGCCTGAAGACGAAGCTATATATGTTGACATTTTAAATGCTTTTTCAGTAAACACAGCTAATGATATTATAAAGAAATATACAGATGTTTTTAATGGTTATGGTAGAATAAAAGATTTTCAATATAAAATAGAATTACAAGAAGGAAGTGTAGGTAAAGTAGAACCGTGTAGACATGTTCCTTTTAAATTGATTAATAAATTGAAATATGAAATAAATAGAATGGAAGCTGTTGGTATTATATCGAAAATTAAAAAAACCAACTGATTTTGTAAATTCATTAGTAGTTGTTGGTAAAACAGATGGGTCAATAAGAATTTGTTTGGACCCACAATATTTAAATTCTTCCATAAAAAGAGAACATATTCAGCTTGATGAGATTGCAGCAAAGGTAAAAAACGCAAAATATTTTACAAAGTTGGATGCAAATAAAGCATTCTGGCAAGTTGAATTGTCAGAAGATAGTAAAGAGTTAACTACTTTTAATACTCCATTTGGGAGATATTATTTTAACAGAATGCCTTACGGTATAAGCTCTAGTCCTGAAGTATTTTATAGAGTTTTTAATCAAATTTTTGAAGATATTGAAAATGTAGGCATATATGCCGATGATATGTTAATTTGGGCTGAGACTAAAGACCAATTATTAAAAATTATGGACAAAGTTTTTAAAAGAGCCAGAGAATATGGTATTAAATTTAATGCAGATAAAAGTGCTCTTATTGTAACGAAAGTTAAGTATTTAGGTCATATACTTTCCGCAGATGGAATTGAAATTGATACAGAAAAAGTTGAGGCAATTGAAAAAATGCAAATACCAAAAAATAAAAGAGAATTACTAACATTCTTAGGAACAATAAATTATGTATCAAAGTTTATACCAAATGCTGCACAATTAACTAGTAGTTTAAGACAACTAACAAAGAAAGATGTGCCATTTGTGTGGGGTACTGCACAGCAAACGTCATTTTTAAAGCTTAAAGAGGCATTATGTAAACCTCCAGTTTTAACATATTTTGAGATAAATAAACCCATAACATTGAGTGTCGATGCTTCCAGTGAGGGACTTGGATGTGTACTGATACAAGATGGAAGACCAGTGGCATATGGTTCCCGTGCTTTAACAAAGACTGAAGTAATGTACAAATTGAAAAAGAGTGTTTAGCAATTGTTTTTGGTTGTCATAAATTCAATCAATATTTGTTTGGTCAAAAATTTGTCGTAGAGACTGACCATAATCCACTGATCTCGATCTTTAAAAAACCAATGAATAAAATCCCTCCAAGATTACAAAGGATGAGAATAAGTTTACATAATTTTGATTTAGAACTTAAGTATGTACCAGGTAAAAAATTATTACTGGCTGATCATTTGAGCAGAATTTATTTGCAAACTACAGAGTCCTCTGATGAAGAAAAAATTAAAGCATATGTTATGATGGTTGAGAAAAGTCTTAGTGTATCTGATATAAGAATGAATGAATTAAAAAATGAAACTAGCAACGATAAAGAACTGCAAGAAGTTCTAAAATATGTAAAAGATGGATGGCCTGTAAACAAATCATCCGTTTCTGAAACTGTCAAACCATATTTTTCTTTCAAAGAAGAACTTTCAGAGTGTAAGGGTTTATTGTTGAAAAATACTTGTATAGTTGTACCAAAATCCATGAGAAAAGTAATGCTTGCTAAAATACATTATGCTCATTTTGGTAGTGAAAAATGGAAAATGTTAGCTAGAAAAACATTGTTTTGGCCAGGCATGTCGAAGCAAATTGATGACTTGGTAAGCAATTGTGATATTTGTTGTAGTTATCAAAGGGATAATAGTAAAGAACCAATGATTGAAAAACCAATACCTAAAAATCCTTGGGAAATTGTAGCTTCTGATATTTTTTATTTACTTGGTAAAAGGTTTATAATTGTAGTAGATACGTATAGTAAATTTGTTGATTTGCAACATTTAAGTGATTTAAGCGCAGAGTCTACTATACAGTCTTTAAAGGAGTTTTTTGCACGATATGGGGTACCTAAAGTTTTATATTCAGATTCAGGTACTCAATACACGAGTTTTAAATTTAAAAAATTTCAGATCAGTGGGGTTTTAAACATGTGATAACTACTCCAAAACATCGCCAGTCAAATGGTTTAGCAGAGAGACATATACAGACTCTCAAACATTTTTTGAAAAAAATTATTCAGGAAGGAAAGGATAAAGAAATGGCTCTATTACAATTAAGAAATATGCCTATTGATAATAGTGGCATTACGCCAGCAGAATTAATGTATAGTAGGAAAGTAAGAAACATAATACCAAATTCAAATGAAGGGAAATTAGAGTCAAATAAATTTAGTACTATTTTGCAAGAACGTCAAAATAAACAAAAGTTCTATTATAATAAAGGTTCGAAAGCTCTTACAGAATTTAATGTGGGAGATAAAGTTAAAATTCATGATGAAGGAAAGGAAACCTTACCTCATCAAAGTGGTATTATTATTGAAAAACATCAAAATCCTAGATCTTATAAAGTAAAAACAGAGCAAAATACTATTGTAACACGTAATCGAAAAGATCTATCCAAAGGTACACAATTTAATGAAATCCAATATAGTTTAGATATACCATTTGAAGAGCCCACGCAAAGAAGAGTTTCGAACTATACAAATACTGTAAATAATAATGTGAATAATGCAAATAATATCTGTAATAATAATCCTATTGTTAATGTGACTGCGAATGATGCTCCGGTAATTACGACTAGATCAGGTCGTACGATAAAGAAACCAGAGTACCTAAAAGGTTATGTATGTTTAATAAATGTTATGTAATAATATTGTAATTTAATTTTGAAAAACTAGAAAAGGGGAGATGTTGTGAGTAGTACCAAAAGTTATAAGAGTGGGGATACGCCATGACATATGTATAGCGGGGCATGTGAGTGAGTCACAGGGCGATCGCCATAAGAGCAACACGCTCACGATGTATTCACAATTGTAGCTGTATAATAAATCTTTTTATTATATTTAATAACCGTGTAACTGTACATTTATTCATACATATAACAGGAACCTTCATAAAAACTTGGAAAAGCTTATGTATAAACAACCAGTATTGCAGCAAAATAAGTAATCAGACAGATTACAGTTATTGACATAAGGCAGACAAAACTGAAAAATGTTTTCAAAATACAAATTTCCAATGAAATGTAATACTAAGGAAAACTATGAAACCTCTGAAGGAAAATTTGAACAACCGGATTTAGTAATGTATCAGTGATGCCATTAACCTTGCGGCTAGGGGATTCCACCATTCAGAACCTATAATAATGGTCAAAGCTAATGAACGAGAAGCTTGATGGCACTCTGTCATTCAAAGTGAGCAAAGAACGGGTATTTAAGTGCCATTATAGTATGTAACAGGTAGACATATCAGGTGAAAATTAAATGCTGATAGTACCATTGTAAAAGATTATTGCATAAAGATTATGAAAAAAATAAATTAATGAGATTTGGCCAAACAACACTTAAAAACTATGATGAAATTGGTATAAATTGGAAAACACTTCCCAAAAAAACCATAGTCTTATTATTGAAAATATCTGTTCATGGTTTAAAAAATGTCAAAGGGCCTTATTACTGTAACGGTATGTGCAGATGTGCAATTACAGAGTTCCTCCAATAATTTTTTAAAAGTTGAAAAAGTCTCAACTTTTTAAATATGTTTTTAAACACTGTAAATTAAATGCTTTAGCAGTGAAATGCACACAAAAAAGTGGTTGGATATATTTCAGGAAATGTTCTATAAAATGTTCATGCCAAATGTAAAGTTACATTTAGGATTTAGAACATCAGAGGGATTGCCACAAGACAAAATATTATTGATGTACCATGTGCCTTCACATCATTCTAGTAAACTTAAGAGTGATGGAAAAATAATGTGTCACTTTTTGCCATTGAACACAATTACACTTGTTCAACATATGAACAAGGAGTTATTGAAACCATGAAGTGTAATCACCAAAAATGATTTATTCATGAAGTTGTTTTACTGAGAATGGATTAAATGTAAAGGAATTCTGGAAGTCATATAAAATTAAGGATGTAATTTTAAATGTTACTGACATTTGGCATGACATTTTGAAAGAATAAAGAAAGGGTGAAATAAAGTATAGCGTGAGTCGGAAAACACTGAGACTAAAATTGAAAACAAGGTGGGCAGTAACAAAGGCAAAACTAAAATACACAGCTTTCTGAAAGTACATCCAATGATGGAAACATATCAGAGTATGATGTTAATGAGTGGCCGGGAGTAACAGAGTTGACGGAGGTTTTGAGACTCAAACACGCTGAATGATTTGAACAATAAGAGGAGAAAGACATTATGCAGTTGTGACCACTCATATGAAGAATACAAAATGCATCAGCAAAAAAAGGAGTATTAAAACAAAGAAAATTAGCAAACATTTTAAATGAAAAGTAAAATAGACTTGATGTATTGTATATTTTATGATCACTGTTATTTATTTTACTCTATTTTTAGTTGTCTATTATACCCCCTCACTGAATTTTTTTACTGTCATGTTCATTTTCATTACTTCTTCTTTTTTTTAGCACTATAGCTCAACTTGAGCCCTAGCTTCCAACGCCAATCTTCTCCAATGTCACCTATCCATTCCCATCTCAGCGTAACCCTTCACATCCATTCTTCAGAGGTCTTCTAGCATATCATCCAACCATCTTATCCTAGGTCAACCCCTCTTTCTGCTTTTATACACCTACACCCTCAGGATTTTCTTTGGCATACACTGATCATCCATCCACTCTAGGTGACCTAGCCATTATATTCATTGAGCCTGGTTATTTATTATTCTCCATTCATCATCTTCCTTAACCTGGCCATAAACATGTCGCACAATCTTTTTTTCAAACCTTCTTAAATGTTTTTCTTGTACCTTTTTTGCTAATGTCCATGTCTCACCTCCATAAGCAACAACCGATAAGTGTCTTTTTTGTGTTCTATGTTTCCATTTTTGTGTTGTGACTAAACAGATTGCTTTTCAGTAGTCTACTGTTAGCATAATATGCACGGTTTCCTATTTGTATCCTGTCATGTATCGTCGTGTTTATGGTCCCTTCATCATCTGTGACAATACCCAGGTATATCTGAACTTATTAGCTACATCAAATGAATTACCCTCTATGCATAAATTCTCTTTGTATTACCACAATTGATAAAAATTGTACTGAAAATTAAGTTGAAATAGAAATGATCTAGGAAAAACAAAGGATAATATGTATTCATGTATTTTAAATTATTATTATAGGGATACAACAGACAAAAAAAGTTCCGTGCGCATGCGCTGGCTCAGCAGAAAAGGCTGTCACCCCCACCATGTCCGTCAACAACGCTGACGGCTGAGTAAGCTGTCTAAGCGGTCAGTGTGTTATTCAGTTAGATGTGTATGCGTATTTATGAATAAATTGCGATTTGTTTTCCTTTATATGATTTCTTTATGTTTTCATTTAATATAATTGTATATATACGATTTATATTTAGTTTTCGTTTAGTATTTTATTATAATCATTAGAACTAACAGTGTGTTATGATAATCATTAGAACTAACTGTGTGTTGTGTATTTTAGTTTATGCTGACTAATTACCAACAAACTACCATTCGTTGTCGTATTGTTACCGTAGCGTGTTATTTTTTTTTATATAAATGGCATCATCATCGAATAGTAAGCTAGCTTCTGGGAGACCTCTAACAAGTCAAGCCAGAGAAATTATTTTCAACGTGGCAGAATATTTAAGAAAACAAAAAAGGAATACAACTTAAGTTATAATATTGCCGCCAGTACAAGTGAAACAACAGGAGTCTCTCAGGCTACTGTGTACCAAATTTTAAAAGAAGTGAAGAAATCGTCAACTTCTGTGACAAAAATCTGTTTTCTACGCCAAAAGGAAAATCGCAGGCTCATAAAAAAAATATCGAAGTGGACTCCTTTACAGATAGTGCAATAAGGAGAAAGGTGCACGAATTTTATGCAGTGAAAAAAGTCTCACCCTCAATAAAGAGTTTACTGCAATCTCTAAAGGAAGATGATTTAATTCAATGTGAACAAGAATATTTGAGGCAACAACTTAAAAAATTAGGATTTAAATGGACTCACTGTCAATCCAATAGAAGGCTCCTAATAGAAAGAAGTGATATCGTTGCTTGGAGAATTCGCTATCTAAGTGACATAAATAAATACAGACAAGAGGATAAAAATATTGTTTACATTGATGAGACATATGTTCAGGCATCACACTCGGTATCTTCATGTTGGCAATCTTCTGAAGAGGTCGAGATAACAATGAAAATTAGGAAAAGCAATAGACTTATTATAGTTCACGGTGGGGGAGAGGCTGGTTTTGTTAACAATGCTCTGTTAATATTTAAGTCTTCGTTGACATCTGAAGACTACCATAGCTCTATGAATTTTAATAACTTCGGTAAGTGGCTATCAGAAAAATTACTATCTAATCTCCCAAACTGCTCTGTAATAGTGATGGACAATGCCAAGTATCATTGTGTAGAAAAGGATAAAAGGCTGACCTCGGGTTCACTAAAACAAGAAATAATTGACTGGCTTGTGAATTATGGTATTGCAATAGATTTTACATTAACGAAATCTCAGCTGCTGGAAGAAGTGAACTCAGTTAACTGTGAAAAAACATTTATTGTCGACAAAATAATTTGTGCAAAACGACATATTCCACTTCGTCTGCCACCTTACCATCCCGATCTGAATCCTATAGAACTTGTCTGGGGAGATATTAAAGTAGAACTTGCACGTAATTTATGTAAATTATCTTTAGATAAAAAGAAAAATGGTTGCAAAAAAAATAGTTGATAATTTTACAGTTGAAAAGTGGAAAAGGTGTTGTGAACATACAAAAAAAATTGAAGAACAGTACTGGATTACAGATCATATTATGGACAAAGAAGTGGACAGAATTAATTATTTCTGTGGGAGAAGATTCAGATTCAAGTACAAGTGAAGATTCAGAAGACGAATAGGCAAGGAAAATTAATACCATAAATATTGTTACATGATATTTTTACCATGCCCTTGTAACATAAAGGTACTTTGAGTATCTTAATAAAAAGTACCAAGAAACATAAGATTGTTAAGAAATTAGTAAAGAAAGATCTGATTGAATATGGTCTATTTTAATTGTTTAATGTATGGTGTGTTTATCCTAGTTAAAATGATGTCAATGATGATAAGTAAGAAGGACAATGTTAATGAACTTACTTATTGAATTTTGTTTTATTTGTGCAGACTGTAAATTCATAAATACAGTCAGTAAAGGGGAATTATAAAATATTACTAATAGTTATTAGTAATCAGTTTGTGTCACATTTATTAATATTATATATGATAGTGTTAATAACACTAATGTTTTTCTTAACAAGAAAGTACCAAAATAATAGTCATAGCTTTTTATAAAACTAGGCATATTGAGCTTAGTCAGTTAAGTTATATGACTAGGAATTTCTATTAAAATAATAAGGAAACAATGTCAGTTTATGTTAAAGGATTACTAAATGTATAAAATAAATTTAAGAAAGTGAAAAGTACAAAAAGAAATCATAATAAATAAGTTTGGAACAAATATAATAAAAAGTCTAAATGAATAACTCAGGAAATATAGATCAGAAGATAGTCAAAAGTGGTGTTAAATTAATCAGTGTTTCATCAGAAGAACAAAGAAACCAATCAAGTGAAGATTAAAGCTCTTATAAAAAAGGTATATCCTTTTAAAGAAAATGAAATATAAAATAGTAAGAGTTTGTTTATATTAATAATATGATGTCACCAGGGTGATATAAAAATGTTACATTGGAAACCAAAGAGATAGCTTATATAGGCCTTAGCAACTAATATGTTGATAGAATAAAAAAGAGAGTATTATAAAAATCTGAATGAAGAAAGGTTGATTAAACAACTCAAAGTGACTAAAGTAAATTATAATACATTTTACATCAGTGCATCTCAATAAAAACAATTAAATAATTATCTTTATCAATAATTATCTTGTTGATTCATCCTCTTCGTTCACTTTATAAATATTATTATATATATAAACTTTCACAATATTATTCCCATGCATGGGAAAGATAAATGAAAGTAAGTTCACATGAAAGTTTATATATATATATATATATATATATATATATATATATATCTTTATCAAGATTAAAATAGAAGAAGGAAGTGCTACAGGACTCTACAGAATTAAACCAGGACATCTCTGAAGAAATTAGATCAATTGACACAGGGAGAGAAGTATTTTTGATCTAAAATTAATCTGAACCATTCCCTGTTAAGCCTAGACTATAGGTTTCAAAGACATTGAGTACACTTTTTATAAAAACCATTTTTGAACTTCCACTGAGAACAATATTAATTAATAGTATTGCCATAAGCATAAAAAAACCATTGATGTATAGTGTTACTATAATCTAAAGCTAGTTAAGTCTTAAAAACATTTTAATAACATAACCTAAACACTGAACTGTTTTACATTATTTATATAATCCTGTTAAGGAACATTGTAACTATTTCTAATCACATGTATTTTGGTACTTTCCCTATCAAAACTGTTGTTATATCGTAGCCAAAAGGACCTAACTTAACACATTATATTTGTATTTTATTCATTAAATATAAAATATGAAATGTTTATGCCTGAGGTATAAGAGTTACTGCTGCCACTCTGAGCATATTAAAATACAGCTGGCCAAACTTTGTTAAGAATTATATTTGACATTCTAAAACAAGTTAAAGAATAAATAAAGGATTTGAGTTTAAAAAATATAGAAAAAGGTTTATTCGTTTCTTTATTTCACGAATACAAAATGGGTATGATATACTGAACAAGATATCTGGTACTGTGAGTTGACTTCAGTAATTAGATTAAGTTGGCAACACTCATCATTTGAAAGTCTTAGCGGATTTTTTAAAAAATATGTTTTGATAAGCACAAGTTATCATATTCATTGCTGAAAGAAAAGATTAAAAGAGAGTTAATTACAGAATAAAAAAAACATATACTATTTAAATAAATTTTAATAAAAATTTATTATTGATATTTTACCACTGGTACATTACAACGAAGAGGAGCGAGTACTCCGCGATAATATAGTTCCAACTTTTATTTAAATATACATTATTATAACAAGATGAAACAAATTATTTATACTTATTTAATTTATAGGAATTATTTTAACTACTACTCGTGCCTTCAAATTATTAATTACTTACATTACGATTTTCAGACATTTTTAAGTTACAGACGGTTCGCTAAGCACGTTGTGTCCGGAATTAAACAGGTCAACGCATGATGATTTACTAAAGGGTTAACTGTGATATTAATAGCTTTTTACAATCGATTTTTATCACTTGTTTAGTTAGATTTTTCCCATTTAAATGTCATACTTATTTTGAGTTAGTACAGGGGTATTAGGTTTAATTGTGCGATTTAAAAATACTTAATTGCTTTTTCAAATTTTTTTATTATTAAATATTTTATTATCAATTAAATCGTCACAGCATGCAGGAGATGTTAAGAATTATAATGGAGAAAATGGATAGTAACAGTGAAACATTGAAACAAAATAAGGAAGATATGGAAAAAATGGACAAGAAAATGGATAGTAACAGTAAAAACATTGAAACAAAATAAGGAAGATATGGAAAAAATGGACAAGAAAATGGACAGTAACAGTGAAACATTGAAACAAAATAAGGAAGATATGGAAAAAATGGACAAGAAAATGGACAGTAACAGTGAAACATTAAGGAAACAAATGAGGGAAGATAGTGAAGAATTAAAGAGGCAAATCGAAAATAATAATGAAACATTACAACAACAGTTGAAGGAGGATATTAGACAAAATAACGAAGAATTAAAAGGACTATTGAAGGAAGAGAGTGAGAAGAATAAAGAGGAATTAAGACAGCAGTTAGAAGAGTATAAAGAAGAAATAAGGAATAGAATTACTGAAACTAACCAGAAGGTTGAGAAAACCGAGGAAAATTTAAGTCAATTGCTCGAAGAGTTGATAAACAAAATAACTGAAGTGGAATATAACAGTAAAACTAGTATTGTTATGCTTCACAAAGATACTCAGGAGCAATTAGAAATACTACAAAATAAGGTAGGGGAACAATATAATCAGGCAGAAACCAAGATAATACAGGTACAAAATCAAGTTACCAACAACAGGGAGAGAATAGAGGAAATTCAACAGAAGGATATAAACAACCTTAAGGAAGAGATTGAGGTATTAAAACTTAGACCAATAAACTATATACCTACACTCATCGGAGAAAATAAAGAAGTGATAAATTGTAAAGAATATCGGCAGAACCCTCTAGAATTTTTGGAGAGGTTAGAAGAAGGTTTGAATAGAACCAAAGAAAATCGGTGGCCAATAATAAAGAATCTCCTCGATGATAGTTTTAAAAATAGTAATGATAACTGGTGGAAGGCAGTAAGAAATTAAATCACCAATTATAATGAATTTAAACTGATTTTTAAAATAAAGTATTGGTCTGAGTCCATCCAAAATATAGTTAGGGACAATTTGAGCACTGGCCGATATGATGCTGGAAGAGGACAGACAATGACTGCTTATTTTCTGGGTGAAGTCTGGGTGGCTCGACATTTACAACCAAAAATACCTGAGGAGTGTCTCATAGCCAAATTGTCATATCATTTTGGAGAAGACATTGTACGGGCTCGTCGGTGTGGACAGATAAAAACTATTGGAGAGATGGAGGCTCTCTTAGAAGGTTTTGAGAGAGAAAATTATTATTACAGGAGAGTCGAAGAAGAATGAGGATTGGAATGATAGGAACAAGGAACAACCACATGACAATCGACAGCCAATAAACCACGTACGGACGGATGGATATAATAGTTGGACACATAAAAACTATTGGAGAGATGGAGGCTCTCTTAGAAGGTTTTGAGAGAGAAAATTATTATTACAGAAGTCGAAGAAGAACTGAGGATTGGAATGATAGGAACAAGGAACAACCGCATGGCACTCGACAGCCAATAAACCACGTACGGACGGATGGATATAATAGAAATCCAAATAACAGGCGGTCCAAGGAAGACATCAGGACTTTAATCATGAACAAAATTATGATAGACGAAATGGGAGAAACAACGACAACAGATGACAATGGAATTATAACGGTGAAGAATATCGAAGGTCCAGAAGTGGGGATAGAAATAGGGACATACCCTCTGGAAATCCACCAAATAACAATCAGGGAACCAGTCAAGCCCAAGTAAACTATATAATGGCGGAGGAGGTTGATTCGAGGAAAAACGATGAACAGCGACAAAGAAAGGTGGACAAACGAGTTAACCGTCGGGAAAACCAAGGACATGATCCTTGTCCCAGTAATAAAGATGAAAGACGGTATACTTATGACAACATTGAAATGTATGGGAGTGATCCACAATGGGGCAATCCCATAGCAAGATTTGTAGACGAGTTTAACAGACAAAATCCACAGGAAAAACGTAATAGTGGGGCAATCCGGATTGTGGATGATACCGAAAATGGTTAAACGGATTCAACACAAACTATTAAGAAGAAAACCCCCAAAACTCTAAATTAAGTAAGAACATCTTACCATATGTTTAAGAAGAAATTATTTTGAATCTATTAAGAAGAAAACCCCCAAAATTCTAAATTAAGTAAGAACATCTTACCATGTGTTTCTGAAGAAAGTATTTTGAATCTATTAAGAAGAAAACCCCAAGAAATAAAAATAAGAAGATCATCTTACTATATAAATATTTCAAAAGAAATTATTTTGAACTAATAATCATAAAAGAAGAGAAAGACGGTTAATAACCATAATAATTATTTGAATAACCAGATTAATCAGTATAATAACAATGATAAAAAAGAAAAATTAATACTAGTTACTATTTAAGAAGGGTTAGAATGAGTTAGATGAAGATAGAATCTAAAATATTATTGATTGACAGCACCAAGATGGAAATAATACAACATGTAGGTTGAGTAAGGTTAACCAGTTACATGTGAAAGACAGAACATTAATTGAAGTGATAAAACACTAGATGTGAAATAGTCACAGAATAAAAATGTGAATAGACCTCAAAGAAATAATGTAACAATCCCTGGAATATAAGTTTGTAGCGAAGGAGCTACCTTGTAGGTAATTATTATATGTATTGTGTTGTGATAGTGCAACTTTATTTTTTCCTGGACAGAGATGAAGTTCCTCTGATTTCAGATGATATATTTAGGGAAAATGGCGGAGTAATGGAAGCCAATAGTGCCCCTCCGAATCCGAACCCATATGTAGTATTTAATGTTAGGGAATTATGGTATTTTAGGGATGATACAAACGACGAGGTAAAGAAATAAAAAATAAATATGACAATATGACTCGAGGTGTGAAAAGTATGAAGAATCAACATCAAGTTTTAGGTGCTGAAATTAAAAAGTATTATGGAAATTGAGAAAAATAATGGTGAAATCAATCAGCTTATTTGTGCAATCTATTTATTACTAAAATAACCTGTTTTCTGGGGGGGTATTATGTTACATGATATTTTTACCATGCCCTTGTAACATAAAGGTACTTTGAGTATCTTAATAAAAAGTACCAAGAAACATAAGATTGTTAGGAAATTAGTAAAGAAAGATCTGATTGAATATGGTCTATTTTAATTGTTTAATGTATGTTGTGTTTATCCTAGTTAAAATGATGTCAATGATGATAAGTAAGAAGGACACTGTTAATGAACTTACTTATTGAAATTTGTTTTATTTGTGCAGACTGTAAATTCATAAATACAGTCAGTAAAGGGGAATTATAAAATATTACTAATAGTTATTAGTAATCAGTTTGTGTCACATTTATTAATATTATATATGATAGTGTGAATAACACTAATGTTTTTCTTAACAAGAAAGTACCAAAATAATAGTCATAGCTTTTTATAAAACTAGGCATATTGAGCTTAGTCAGTTAAGTTATATGACTAAGAATTTCTATTAAAATAATAAGGAAACAATGTCAGTTTATGTTAAAGGATTACTAAATGTATAAAATAAATTTAAGAAAGTGAAAAGTACAAAAAGAAATCATAATAAATAAGTTTGGAACAAATATAATAAAAAGTCTAAATGAATAATGTAACATGACCAGATGTTACATAACCTAGACATATGCCCTTAGATTTAATAAATACATGACGGTAATGTAAGTAGATAATATAATGATAAGTGTAGCAAAGAAGAGAGGAACCATGGAAGAAGAAAGAAGAAGAAGTGCCACAAGAAGCAGTAAACCTAAACACTGCTTGACACTACAACCCATACTATAACTGACACAAACTAATGGACAAATTAAATTCACTTTAAGCTGTCAAGCGAGTCAGTGAATAACTTAAATGGAATTTGACATGTTAATAAAAACAATTAAATAAGAATCCAAATAATGTGATACCAGCATCAGCATTTGGCTGAGAATAAATCAACTATGACTAGTAACTATTAATGCCAAGTACTAAGATTAGCTATGGCCACAATATAAGATTGAAGCTGTATTACAGTCTCAAATGGGCTTATGACAAGTAAAAATATTTGTAAGAGGGAACCTTATATAAATAAGCTACCTCATCAAGGTACCGAAATGTAAACTAATAAACATTATTAAGGCATAAATCCGATACAAACGGTATGCCTCGGCAATGCCTAAAATAAACAATAATCAGTAAGGTGATTAGTAGAAAGTACTATGAGTGTAAATCACATACACTGAACAATCTTTGTGCCAAACATAGCGATAAGCATTGTTAATACGTTAGACAAGTAATAGTTCAATTGTTAATTAATAGCATGGAGCAAAGTAATGTGAAACAAAATGTCATAGTGAGTAAGCATAGTTCATAGCAATGTATAAGTTAAGGTTTAATCATAATATTCAATAAATAAATATCAGGACGGATATAATAGTGTTCTAACATAGACGTTTAAGTGAAAAATGCGATGTGGAACACAAACAATGTATTGATAAGAGAGAATCATAATCGGCTTTGATTAGCAGACGACAGCGCGAAGCCATATACCTGAACATTGTTAATTAAGAAATGTCAGTGAAAGTGTAAATAAACCAGTGTCAAACCATATCGAATTGAAGAGGAAAAAATATCCTTTAATTTGATAGCGATACGACCCCGATCGCAACTATAATAAGTGTGTGACAGGCGTTAGCATCATTTGTACATAATAAATAAGAAATCTGTTTATCAACACTAACAACAACGACGGCTGTCAATCATTCTGGCGACGAGTCGGTTAAAAAACCGTTAGTGACAGTTGGAAAGACAATACGTCACTTTCGTAACGCCTGGCTAAGCCAATCAGAAAATAGCTTAATAAATAAAACAATTGCCTAAGCCCGATCAAAGCAGAGGGTATATAAAGACATGCGGCTAATTGCCGTTAGACACTTTTAACGTTCATCCAGAGCGGAAGGTACGCTCGCCTCATCAAAATTTTTATTAACTGATAGCTTCATTGTAATAGTGCACCTATTGAATTATTTCGGCAACAACAAAAAGTAACTACAAGATACTCTACATAGAATCAGTGCATCGAAGTGAAGTATTATTTTATTTAGTGCGGGAACATATCGAACAGGAGAAATAATTAAATAGTACCATATAAGGTCCTTTTTAGTCAGAAGCGGACCAATATTCTCTGTTCAAGTGCGTGTGTAGTGAATAACAATGGTCATTACAATCCGACCATTGATGTGTTTAATTGAATTTTAATCGAAATATTAAAAACACAAAGGTAACTGTGTGACAAGTTATTCCATTACACTGAGTGCACTAACCTATATGTTTTGTAAACAAATCTGTACTGACGCATAACACTGAAACATTTTCTGTATTACACCATATTTGAATTTATTTAATGGATTTGTCAATCCTATTTAAGAATGATGTTAGTCATAAGTGATCTCACCATATAACATTGTGAATAATTAAGCAAGCGTGACGAACGCCTAACCTATAAACTAGGTTCGATTTTTTATTAGTAAACTAAAAGGCATTACTAGTCGATATTGTATTATAAAATAATTAGTCATTGTGTAGGCATGAGCATTCTTTCTTGTGTTTCAAAGAACTTACGCCCGAGATATAAATAATATTAATGTTTAAAGTAAAGAGTATCTGGACTTAACCAGAATTATTGTTTATGCTCTGAGCCAGTCATATAGGGTATGTAACAAAATATTTGCAATTGTATATCAATGTATTCTCTTAATTATATTTGTCTGAATTCATTATCAAGGGTACAAATAAAACCCAGTTATTAGCAGCATAACTTGACTTGATTTATTTCTAAAAAATAGATAAATAATTCATTCAGAAGAATCAAAACAACTTTTAGTTGCGATTAAATATTGTTGAATTGAATTGCCATAAGGGCAATAAACACGATTTAAATTTTTTTAAATTATTATTTGATTCTATTAAGGGGTTTTCCACGCGATTTTCCCGAAATAAACCTGTGTGGCGCCTATTATTAAACAAGGTAACCTAACCTTGTAGATAAAGTAAGTTGGTTTTGTAAACCGTCTTGGCAGCTTATTGATTTATTGAACTTCTGAACTTCCAGAAACACGAACAGGTACGTGGAAGTGTATTTTATTAATTTTATTGTCCAGACGTTACTAGACTTTACGTACTTAGACAACTGTCAACCTGGAGGAGGAGTTTCGCTGCTAGTATCAACACGACGGTCACCATCATCAAGCGACCAGCTAGTACACTTTATTTTTAAATTTAAGCAACGTTATTGTTCAAATAATATTAATGCAATTATCTTATTTTTTTATCTAAAAGAGTTCTTTTCAGACACTTATAATTTTTGCAATTGTAAACACACTTTTAATAACATCTAATGCTACAGTTTAATTACTTTATAAAATTAGTAACTTTCAATTTTCAACTATTACAACGCTTAAATATTTTACAACTCAGTTTCAAAGTTATAAACAAAAATTAGTAACCTTTGCAGAATTTTTAGTTTATTACAAATTGGCGACCAGCAACGTGAGGCTGAAAAAAATATTAGATAAAAATATTTTTTATATTGATAATCAGCCCGGCAGACACAAAAGAACAAACATGCCACACACACATCAATACGACACTAGATACAAGGACAGTCGAATAGAAGAAATACAGATGAATACAGAGACACCGGAAACACAACCAACACACGAAATGGAAGTCATTACGATTAATAACATAGAAACCCGACCAGAAGAAACACCCCATGTAGAACCAGAAGTGGAAGTAATAGTCGGCGACCGACCAGACAAACCGACTGAAGAGGCAAGATGGGATAACATGATGAGAATGATGATGGAACAATTCGGACAGGTCAATAATAATTTCACGAAAATTAATGAAAATTCAAAAAGGGACATAGAATCAATCAATAAAAACATGGAGTCGTTAAAAGAGGATCTCCACACGAAATTAGACAACAATAATAGAAATATGGAGTCACTAAGAGCTGGCCTACATGCACGATTAGACGACCAGAATAAGAACTTCGAACTATTGAAAGAAGACCTGAATAAAAAGATAGACAATACGAATAGATCCGTGGACACCCTGAACAATAAAATAGATGATAGCAGCAAAGCCTTAAGGGAAGAGTTGAACACCACATTAAATAAGATTAGCCAGAAAATGGATGAAATGAATAAGAAATATACGGAAGAATTGGGTCAGACCATAAGAGGAGAATTACCAAACGACAACAACTCAGTGATTGAAGAAGTACCCAATGATGAAACCATAGGAGAATTAAGCATGCCATCCGAAGACGATGTCAAACGAACCGAGAATGAAGGAGACACAAATACATTATCATCTGAAAATGAGCTTGACAGAAACGAGGAAGATATTCAATATAAGGAGATCGATGCCGAAGGTATAAAGGAGCATGGGCGTATCCAGCTCAAAACGGAAGGGGGGCAGTTTTCGAAAATCAATCTCTTTGATGGCGGGGGGGAGGGTCCATAGTGCCATACTATATAATAAACAATAACATAAGGAAGAATAACATTTATTAAAAAAATTTTTTTAAACAATAGTTTTTAAGGATTAGTTACAAATTTTCTAACTACAGCTCCTTGTTCCTATTTTGCTAAAACTCGTTGACGATGAATGCTTAGCATGGCTAAGCATTTAACTTATTTTTACCAATACTTATTCTTAACCATGTTTTAATAACAATAATAAAAGGAAGAACACCATTTATTAAAAGAAATTAATTCTTGAACAATAGCTTGCGAGGATTAGTTGCAAATTTTCGAATTACTGCTTCCATTAATCGCTCCTTGTTTACTAAAACCCATTCACAGTGAATGCTTAGCATCGCTAATCCATTTAATCTATTTTCACCAATAGTACTTCTTAGCCATGTTTTAATTCGGCGAAGAGAACTGAATGAACGCTCTATAGTGCTTGTTGTGCAGGGCTGTGAGAGCAATATCAGTAGCGCCTTTCTAATGGCCGGGAAAAACAATTCTCTCTTTTTTAAAACTTCAATGATGTATGGTGCTTCTTGTACCTCATTCCACATTTTAAACCACAATTCCCTTTCCCCGTTGATGCCTTCCAAATTGTAAAATGTTGCACAAGATGAAGTACTTTCTTTCCATTCCTCCAATGAAGCATCTCTCATGTTACTCGGATGGAAATGTGTCAATGAAAATGCAGGCGATTTGTCTGAAGAAAATCTAACTTCTAAAGATGATATGATGGAATCCAAGTAAGGAATTATTAGAGACCTTCTCCAAAATTCGGATAGATTTTCGGCAGGAGGATTACTTCTATGCTTTTGTCGGCCAGAAACGCGAGTGGCGGTTATATCAATATTCAAATGCTTTGCAATGTCATATGCTTCTTTCAAAACGTCATCTGTGATGCTCTCTGCATCTTTCCGATGATCTCTTAGCATGTCGAGAATAGTTTGAATGTGCTGGTTGGCTTTGAGTATGTCAAGTGTCTTCAATTGAAGTGTATTTGCTATGGGTTGCAGTATAGCGGAATACTTCGCAATTAATGCTACTGAGACAATAAATGAAGATCTGCATGCCGATGCATGCATTTTATATGCTTTATTTCTGGTTGCTACATTTCCCTCTTCAGCTAATGTCTCTAATGCTTCAACAATATTGACGAAGTTATCCTTAAAAACATGAATGCTCTTGTACTTTTCTGACCATCTAGTCTCACACAATTTAGGAATGTTTGTAATAAGCTTGCGTCGTAAAACGGACTCGCGAAAAAATGTGATTATCTCCTTGATAGTTCAAACGCAGTTTCGAATTTCTGGGATAAGGTTTAAGTCGTTCATGACCAGGTTTAGCTTGTGCGAGGAGCAATGGAAGTATAAGGCTTTTTTGTACTTTTGCCTCAAGATTGCCTGCACCCCCCCTTCTTTGCCAGACATGGTGGAACATCCGTCGAAACCTAATCCCACACACTTATCAGGGTCTATATTTAAGTTTGTAACTAAATCATCAATAGCTTTGGCAATACTTCTGGCATCAAGTCCTTCAAGCTCTACAAAGCCTAAAAATTCCTCTTTGATTTCGTTGGCCTTTTCATCAAAGAAACGTAATCCAATAGACAGTTTTGTCAGCTAGAATGCTGTAAGCGCAAGCTTCTTTAACCCTTGTGATGATTTGTTCCCTGATTATAGCACCACAGAGATCAATTATTTCATTTTGGATGATAGGTGATCGGTATGACGCGTTTTTGGTCCATGCTCAAAATGGTGTTTTAATTGTGAATCACCTGCTTCGATGCGTAAGCGGCATAAGTCTACAAGTACACGTTCATCCAGATTTTTGCCTCTGAGAGGTAAATCATGCGTGCCAGAAAAAATGACACAGGAAACAATTGAGGATAGTACTTGTTTGTTTTCTTCCACTAATTTTGTGAATACTGGTGAATTAGGATGTCCACTAGAATGGTCTCCATGAATGATTTTGCAGATTCCATTGCAGCCTGGTGTCCTTTGCTCTGTACATGTGCTTTGCAATGATCGTGCACGTCCTTATACTTAGTGAAGGGTCTGATTATGAAAGAACCCCAACCGCCTCTCACCATGCTGGCTGACGGCGGAAACAACACACAATATTTACAGAAAGCACCTTTCAGTCGCTTTGAGTAAGTTATATTATAATAAAACGCGCGATTCGGGGTTTATTTGTTAATATTAAAGTTAATACCCCGCGTTGTATGCGTCAATTTATAATAAAACCGCTTCTTACACGTTATTTGAAATTAATATGTTTATTTGTTTATAGTAATTGTACTAAAATAATGTTTAAATTCCGTTTAAAGCCACACGGGTTGTCTACTCTATTTGTAATAAAATGAAAACGCGTGTGTTTACAATTAACTTGAAGTAAAATAAAAGAGTGGTTGTTGTTTAAATTTAAATTCGTGGTTAAAATATTAAAAGTCTCATTAAAACAAAATTCATCTATGGGTGAAGTGTTCTTTTGAGATGACTCAATGTTGAGAATGGTTATTTCTACTTGAAGGTGACTAATGTAGTAAAGTATTTTACCATACCACATTCAAAGTTACTCACAGTGTTTACAATGGTTGAATTATACTTGTTTTTTAAAGAATTCCCTTGTATTAAATAAATATATAATGAAGTTGATTATATTTAAATGTTAGATTAACTTAAGTTAAAACATGAAGTATAGCAGTTGGTTGCTTGAAGATAGTTCTCGTCTGGTTGAAACTGGTAGTAGAAACTTCTTCTTCTGATTGCAGGTAGTCTGAGTATGTCAAGTCCCGTAAAGTCTGGACAATATTATAAACAAACATATACTTTTACGTACCTGATTGCGTTTACTTGAAGTTCACTAAACTGTCAACTCAGCTTACAATTATCAACTCCCTTTGGTTGCAAGGTTATGTTACCTTGTTTATTAAATTAGTGGGCGCCACACGGATTTATTCGGGGAAAATCCCGTGTAAAACCCACACATAAAAATTACTAGATGAAAAGAAAATTTAAAATAGTTGAGTACCACTTTTTGGCAATGCTGTTCCAATATGTTAAACACAACAGGAGGTTGTTTAAGTTTATTAAAAGAAAATATTCAATTATCCAAAAAAAATAAATCAAATCAGGTGATGCTGTTAATAATGGGTTTATTTGCACCCTTATAGTGAATTCAAAAAATACACATAATGTGAACATACAAAGTTGTACAATTAAAAGTTATTTATTTTATATGCCTCATACGGCTTGCTCAGAACATGAATTATAAATCTGGTTAAGTCCAGATACTATTTATTTTTAATATGAAAATTACTACAATTATTATGATTATTATTATTATTATCTCAGTTGTGAATTCTTTGAGACACGAAAGAAAACAATTATGCCTACACAATATCCAATGATACAATTGATCAACAAAGTTTTAGGTTACTTTTACCAAGTAATTGAAAAAAAACGATCTATTGAAAGATCGTGCGTTTCATCAACGCTTGCTTTTTTAATGACAATATTTATCAATTGAGAGCCCTTACAACTAACATATAGCTTACTTACTAATAACAAATTTGAATAATAAATCGAAACGTGGTGTAATCTTAAATAATGTTTTTGTGTTTTGCGTCAGTACAGATTATGGTTGCAAAAAATACAAGTTATTGCACTCAGATCAAGATTAATAATAATTGCACTTTTACCTTCAGAGTTTTAATTATCTAATTAAAACTTCTTATCACTTAAGTAATCGGATTATAGTGATTACTTGGTTTCGGCACTAATTCGCACAAGAACAGAATAATGCGATCCTCTTCTGATTAAAATGGATCGTGAATAATGACAATAAATTATTTTCTGTTCGTCATTCCCGCACAAAATTAAAATAAAACTGCACTTAAACACTGTTGTTGGTTGTGGATGAACTTGAAGTAAAATTTCTTGTTGTTAAACTATTGGTTCCGATGTACAATGTAACTGACGCTAAGTGTTATTAAAAAACGTGGCGGTGACGGGCGTACGTCTGTTCTGCTTGCTTGTTAGTAAAGGTCTCTGTCAAAATTCGCTGGTTTGTCTTTATATACCCCTCTCTTGGATCGGCTTTAGGTAAAAATGTTGATTACTAACTAATTTTCTGATTGGCTTTCGCCGATGAGTCGGCGTGACGTGTCACTTTTTGACAGTTGATAACGGTTTTTCCTAACCGTCGAAAGTTGCGGTAGCAGCTAGTTGTCATTTGTGTTATTATTCATAAAGAGTTTCTCGATGTACATTTTTAGAATGATGCTAACATCTCTCCCGCACTAAATACAGTTGCGATTGGGTCATTATTACTATCAAATTAAAGATTGTTTTTTTTCCTTCAATTTGATATCACTCATTCTCGAATTACTTTCACTCTAACCGACATTGTTATAAAATCAACGTTCGGGTACATTATTCTTACTGTCGTCTGCTCTTTATGAGTCGCCGATTTCACACTTTTGGTTAACCTTGCTTGTATCCACATAACATTTTATTAATTAAATGTTTATGCGCGAACACCACTAATGCTGTACTGACGTTTTTTGCTGAATTTTACTTGTACACCTTAATTCTATACATTGTAATAAATGATCCTACTGACTATGACATTTCGTTTCCCGTTAGTTTGTTTTAAGCGACTATTTACAATTAAAATTATGATTAAACCTATTGTTTTAATAACATTTTTTGTTATGTCAATGCATAACCATAGTTCTGTGCATTTTAGTTTACACTTGTGATAATCATCGATAGTCATTTTACTGCCTAATGTTCGGTCTAAGTTTGCAAAGGCATATCGTCTACATTGAAATTTGGCCTTAATAATGCCTATTGGTTCTCAATTCGGTAAATTGTGGAGACATCTTATTTGTATAAGATTCTCTTTTATAAATAGTTCTCTTTTCTAACAAGTATATTTGATGTTGAAATACATCTTAGTTCCTACTATATAGCCATTGTTAACATTGGTTTTGGCATTCATTATCTACTGTTCATTGTCACATCTATCATCAGCAAAATGCTGATTTTGCTTTCACAGTATTTCACTGCTCATTAGTTTATTTTTTGTTTATAAATGATATTCGGTTTACATCAACCATTTACTGAATTGACAGTTGAATTTAAATTTATTCTGTCCATTAGTTCGTTTTAGTCTTAGTCTAGTTGTAGTGTCAAACAGCGATTGGGTTACTGTTTCACCTGGCACTTCTGCTTTATTCTTCTCTCTTGGTTTCTTCTTTCTTGTTTATATCGACTATTCTATACCTATTTACATGGTTATTCTGTTTTCATAAAATCTAATAACATACACTTAGGTTAGGTGACATCTTGTGATGTTACATATACACCCTCTTTAAAATTGATCATTTGAAAAATTTATATTTTGTAAAATTATCAATTCATGTCAGTTTCTTAGTATACTTCAATAAAAAATTTTTCTCTTGTACTCTCTGATTTTTTAAACATATTATTGGTGTATTACTCTAGGTTGGCTTTTTATACAATGGTACAATTCTTAATTTACTAGTATTTTCAAGATGCTTACTCTCTAAGTCTTTTAACTATAATTGATCTTGTTTCTCAAGTTAACTATTCCCTGTTTTATTCACATTCTACTTTCTCATCACATATCTTTGCATTCGTGATCATTTTGATGGTTATTATAATTTATACCTCACAGATTCTTTCATAATATTCCTTGATATAATAAACAATATAATTCCCTAACTGTAGTAGAGGTTTTGGAATCAGGGTGGCTCACTATGGCTAACATCCACTGCCGTTCCTCACTACACATTCTCAGATTCAGAGGCATTACTCTTCTCTGTCTGAGTAAAAATAAACATTGCACCTGGCAATAGTTGCACTATCACAACTCAAAAAAAATATCACATATCATTCATATTCAATAATATAATATATTCACTATAATATTCAAGGTATCAGAGGTTTTCATTTAGATCACATTTCTATCTTTATACTTGCTAACATACTTTCTTTCTTACAGGTAATTACTTCTTTTAGACTTGATGTTTTTTTAGCTATGCTTTTATCAGCTATTTAGTTACTTATGTACTAGTTAACAATTTGTTGTGGTTCATTTAAATATTCTTAAGATTATACACTTGTTTTGATGCTTATAGTACTTATGCATTTGTTTGTTCTATCTAGAGTTTACAATATATTTCTGTTTTCACCATAGTCCATTAAATCTTTCTTAACGAGTTATATTCATCCTGAATTATCAGGCTTACATTGTTTGTATACTAAATGGGTTCTTTTTTTTTTCTGATGTTCTCTGACATATTCTTATGATGTATAATAGTTGATAATTGACAAACATTTTTCTTTCCTTTCATTTCATTATAACAATAATTATTCTTACAATTAACACTCTTTGTTATTTTTCTTCTCTACTCCTTCAAGTGATGGTGGTTTTCACTTATTCTGGATGATTTTATATACTATATACTATGCTGTAATTACAATTTCATTTGACAATATACTAATATCTAATTTCATAGAAATTCTTGGGGTTTACATGGTTTGTTTCACAAATATTTTTTCTTTCCTTACATTCCATAATAATGTCCTTCTTTTTATTTTACACACTTTGTTATACTGCCTCTCTACTCCTTCAAAGGTTAGTTGGGTGAACCTTTATTCTGGATGATATAATTTAACATTTTAGCATTACGAGAGGTATACAATAATCATTTTATAAACATTAGGTCATATAGAATATTCATCTGGATACATATTTTTCTCTAGGTATAGTACAGTAATTGTATTTTCTTATTAAATCATTTGATTGACCTTATCTAATTTTCTATCCCTTAGGGTGATAGATCTGGTAAATTTTCACCAGTAACAAATGGTTTGGATTACATCTTAAATCTACACACTTTTGTAACTTGATAAGGCAAATTGACTAGTTACAGTTAATTAGTTACCTTCAATATTTTGTAGTTTAACAATAAATGAGTTTGTTTATAGTAGTGGTTTTTTAAATATATATATTTTATCTTTTATACCCTAAACGTTTGGGTGAGGAATGTTGCTTACTATTACATATTATCCCTCCTTAATATTAATCATTTCTTACTCGTCGATATTCATGGGGTTATTTGTGCTCTTCCACTCTATTCCTATCATGCGGTTCTTCCACTTGGCGGCTACTAGATAGTCGTTGGCTCCCCGTTTCCTTGCCTTCTTCCTCTCATCATCTTTGGTATTCCTGTGTGCATTGTACTCTGGGCCTGGGCTATTATTGATGTCTGGCCCTTCTTCTAATCCGGGTTGACCTTTGTTCATTTCCTGGTTGGATTCTTCCATTGATTGGTCCCTCTTTTTCCGCATTTCCCTTATTCTTTGGGCGTACCCTTCAATAAGCTGGTCCCGTTGTTCTTGGTCATTTTCCTTCTCTCTGTGAAGCCTCTTTCTTCTAGGAGTATTTGCTTTGAATACCTCATTGTTTATGACCTTCTCCGTCATAACATAGTCAATGGCATGTAACGTTGTTTTAATCGTTCCGTCATCTGGGTCATTAATTAAATGGTTTAATGATCGGTTATGCATTAAGGAATCGATTGATTTTGTTTGGTGTATTTCATTTGGTGGTATATTTAATTTAATCGGATTCTTATTTAATTTTTTACCCACGGTTTTATGGTGATTTATTTTTAATATTTTCATGAAGTCTTGTTTATACTTCTTACCATTGGTCCTTGCTCTATGACGAATAATTGGGTTGTCTACGAAGTTAATTAATCCACTCCTAGTCATTTCTAATATTTCCTTTGTAATCCTTGTCTTCTTAGAGCGTATTATTCTTTTTATCTTTGTCTCTTTCTCTCCTGTCTTCTTAATTACCTTGTTCCTTACATTTTTAATGATAGTTTCTTTATGCTGAATGTTCTCTTCATTCCTATGGTGTGTATCCTCAGGCACCAATGCTTTCGAGTCTTCTTTATCCTCAGTTTGGTTATCAGTGTCTTTGAATTGTATACTTAATTCTTCCATGGATTCATCATTTGATACTTCTCCTATCTCTGAGTTGTCATCGTCCTTTCCTTCTTCATTATTCTCCGGCTCTGGACTCATTTGTTCCATGTTTTTGTCTTCGGATACCTTCCGTTCTTCTCCCCACTTCCGGTTATTCATGTCATCCATTTTTTTGCTAATTTTCATTAAGGTGGTGTTCAATTCTTTTCTAATAGCTTGACAGTTATCGTCGATTTTACTGTTTAGCGCGTCCATAGACTTATGAGTATTGTCAATCCTTTTATTTAGGTCCTCCTTCAGCGATTCCACATTTTTACTAAGCGATTCCAGATTTCTATTTAAGTCCCGATGGTCTTCCCTTATTGACTCTATATTTCTATTCAATAGCTCAATATTTCTTTGGTTCTCTTCCCGGGATTTCCTACCATCTTCCTGTAATGCTTCCATATTTTTCTGGCTGTCTTCCTTCAATGCTTCCAGATTTTTGTTCATTGAGTCATTATTTTTCGTCATCTGTTCCATCATTCTCATCATCATACTCTCCATCCTCGTCCCTTCTGTTGTTTTGTTCGGTTGGTCGCTGACTATTATTTCCATCTCTGGTTCTACATGAGGTATTTCGTCGGCACTGGTTTCGATATTGTTGATTGTAATAACTCCCATCTCGTCTGTGGGTTGCTCTTCGTATGTATCTACATCCCGTTGCATCTCTCCTACCCTACTATCCTTATATCTTGTATCGTATTGGTGGGTGTGCGGCATGTTAATTTTTTCGTGTCTACCGGGCTAATATAAAATATAAAAAATATATTTATTTAATATTTTTTAAGCCACACTAGTTGGTGCGCCAATTTATAATAAAACGCGCGATTCGGGGTTTATTTGTTAATATTAAAGTTAATACCCCGCGTTGTATGCGTCAATTTATAATAAAACCGCTTCTTACACGTTATTTGAAATTAATATGTTTATTTGTTTATAGTAATTGTACTAAAATAATGTTTAAATTCCGTTTAAAGCCACACGGGTTGTCTACTCTATTTGTAATAAAATGAAAACGCGTGTGTTTACAATTAACTTGAAGTAAAATAAAAGAGTGGTTGTTGTTTAAATTTAAATTCGTGGTTAAAATATTAAAAGTCTCATTAAAACAAAATTCATCTATGGGTGAAGTGTTCTTTTGAGATGACTCAATGTTGAGAATGGTTATTTCTACTTGAAGGTGACTAATGTAGTAAAGTATTTTACCATACCACATTCAAAGTTACTCACAGTGTTTACAATGGTTGAATTATACTTGTTTTTTAAAGAATTCCCTTGTATTAAATAAATATATAATGAAGTTGATTATATTTAAATGTTAGATTAACTTAAGTTAAAACATGAAGTATAGCAGTTGGTTGCTTGAAGATAGTTCTCGTCTGGTTGAAACTGGTAGTAGAAACTTCTTCTTCTGATTGCAGGTAGTCTGAGTATGTCAAGTCCCGTAAAGTCTGGACAATATTATAAACAAACATATACTTTTACGTACCTGATTGCGTTTACTTGAAGTTCACTAAACTGTCAACTCAGCTTACAATTATCAACTCCCTTTGGTTGCAAGGTTATGTTACCTTGTTTATTAAATTAGTGGGCGCCACACGGATTTATTCGGGGAAAATCCCGTGTAAAACCCACACATAAAAATTACTAGATGAAAAGAAAATTTAAAATAGTTGAGTACCACTTTTTGGCAATGCTGTTCCAATATGTTAAACACAACAGGAGGTTGTTTAAGTTTATTAAAAGAAAATATTCAATTATCCAAAAAAAATAAATCAAATCAGGTGATGCTGTTAATAATGGGTTTATTTGCACCCTTATAGTGAATTCAAAAAATACACATAATGTGAACATACAAAGTTGTACAATTAAAAGTTATTTATTTTATATGCCTCATACGGCTTGCTCAGAACATGAATTATAAATCTGGTTAAGTCCAGATACTATTTATTTTTAATATGAAAATTACTACAATTATTATGATTATTATTATTATTATCTCAGTTGTGAATTCTTTGAGACACGAAAGAAAACAATTATGCCTACACAATATCCAATGATACAATTGATCAACAAAGTTTTAGGTTACTTTTACCAAGTAATTGAAAAAAAACGATCTATTGAAAGATTGTGCGTTTCATCAACGCTTGCTTTTTTAATGACAATATTTATCAATTGAGAGCCCTTACAACTAACATATAGCTTACTTACTAATAACAAATTTGAATAATAAATCGAAACGTGGTGTAATCTTAAATAATGTTTTTGTGTTTTGCGTCAGTACAGATTATGGTTGCAAAAAATACAAGTTATTGCACTCAGATCAAGATTAATAATAATTGCACTTTTACCTTCAGAGTTTTAATTATCTAATTAAAACTTCTTATCACTTAAGTAATCGGATTATAGTGATTACTTGGTTTCGGCACTAATTCGCACAAGAACAGAATAATGCGATCCTCTTCTGATTAAAATGGATCGTGAATAATGACAATAAATTATTTTCTGTTCGTCATTCCCGCACAAAATTAAAATAAAACTGCACTTAAACACTGTTGTTGGTTGTGGATGAACTTGAAGTAAAATTTCTTGTTGTTAAACTATTGGTTCCGATGTACAATGTAACTGACGCTAAGTGTTATTAAAAAACGTGGCGGTGACGGGCGTACGTCTGTTCTGCTTGCTTGTTAGTAAAGGTCTCTGTCAAAATTCGCTGGTTTGTCTTTATATACCCCTCTCTTGGATCGGCTTTAGGTAAAAATGTTGATTACTAACTAATTTTCTGATTGGCTTTCGCCGATGAGTCGGCGTGACGTGTCACTTTTTGACAGTTGATAACGGTTTTTCCTAACCGTCGAAAGTTGCGGTAGCAGCTAGTTGTCATTTGTGTTATTATTCATAAAGAGTTTCTCGATGTACATTTTTAGAATGATGCTAACATCTCTCCTGCACTAAATACAGTTGCGATTGGGTCATTATTACTATCAAATTAAAGATTGTTTTTTTCCTTCAATTTGAATCACTCATTCTCGAATTACTTTCACTCTAACCGACATTGTTATAAAATCAACGTTCGGGTACATTATTCTTACTGTCGTCTGCTCTTTATGAGTCGCCGATTTCACACTTTTGGTTAACCTTGCTTGTATCCACATAACATTTTATTAATTAAATGTTTATGCGCGAACACCACTAATGCTGTACTGACGTTTTTTGCTGAATTTTACTTGTACACCTTAATTCTATACATTGTAATAAATGATCCTACTGACTATGACATTTCGTTTCCCGTTAGTTTGTTTTAAGCGACTATTTACAATTAAAATTATGATTAAACCTATTGTTTTAATAACATTTTTTGTTATGTCAATGCATAACCATAGTTCTGTGCATTTTAGTTTACACTTGTGATAATCATCGATAGTCATTTTACTGCCTAATGTTCGGTCTAAGTTTGCAAAGGCATATCGTCTACATTGAAATTTGGCCTTAATAATGCCTATTGGTTCTCAATTCGGTAAATTGTGGAGACATCTTATTTGTATAAGATTCTCTTTTATAAATAGTTCTCTTTTCTAACAAGTATATTTGATGTTGAAATACATCTTAGTTCCTACTATATAGCCATTGTTAACATTGGTTTTGGCATTCATTATCTACTGTTCATTGTCACATCTATCATCAGCAAAATGCTGATTTTGCTTTCACAGTATTTCACTGCTCATTAGTTTATTTTTTGTTTATAAATGATATTCGGTTTACATCAACCATTTACTGAATTGACAGTTGAATTTAAATTTATTCTGTCCATTAGTTCGTTTTAGTCTTAGTCTAGTTGTAGTGTCAAACAGCGATTGGGTTACTGTTTCACCTGGCACTTCTGCTTTATTCTTCTCTCTTGGTTTCTTCTTTCTTGTTTATATCGACTATTCTATACCTATTTACATGGTTATTCTGTTTTCATAAAATCTAATAACATACACTTAGGTTAGGTGACATCTTGTGATGTTACAATATTCATGTTTCCAGCCATTGGTGATTGAATTTCCTCTTGAGATGTTTGGCATCTGCCACAAAATCGTAATTCTTCGAAGGTACCCATCCATTTTCCAGAAGATGTTTTTCTTATCAACCATCATAGTGGTAGCCAAGCCGATGAATTTTCCAATATCATCTTCATGACAACCATTAGAAAGCCCCACAGTCGCAGGGTCGGAAGCAGAGGGTGGTTTTACTTCCTTGTCCTCATCGCTGCTGCTACTGGTACTTTTCTTTCGTTTTAAATTCACTGAAAAAAAATTATTATTTTTTACCAAACGTTTGTATGGTCGCGGCATAAGACCAAGGTATAGTGAGTATTGAGTATACCATTCCATCCCTTCCTATACAGTATTTAAAGCGCAGTTAAAGTTCACGTGTGGAATCAGGCGTAACTAGAGCTGATAGATAAGGGAAAGGTAGTTAAGTCTACCAAGGTACTTTGGGAATGGGAGGGTAGCTATACCTTTGGCAATTTTTCCCATCATATTATTAGCACTGACTTGTAAATTTTCATATAGAATAATTTAACAATTACTGTACCTTTGGCAACTTTTGCTATCACATTATCAATTTTTAAAAATTACTAAACCTTTGGCAATTTTTCCCATCACATTATCAATTTTTTAATAATTCTATATGAAAATATACAAGACAGTATAGTATAATTTAACTTTCAGTTGACCTTTTGATCCCCGCCCACTGTTAACATGTTTTCGATTTCACATTTAGGGCATTAATGGTGGGCGAGGATCGAAAGATCAACTGAAGCTCTCAAGAAATGGTTCGGTCATAAACCGAGCACCGAGCACTTGTTGGCTTGTCTTCGTGCTCCTGGTATATCATGATGGTGACAAGACCATGAAACTTAAATTATACTATACAGCCATTCCACGCCAAAGTGAGCCTAAAAGCTAAATTCGAAAGAAAACAACCTAATTATAACTGCATGATATTTTCAATTTTTAGTTAGCTTTATTCATATTATGACTTTTATGTATAAAATGATTATAATGTGTAGCTAATATGCGATAAGTATAATTACCTAAGATCTAAGATTTAATCATTCACACAAATTTTTCCCGCGAGGACTGGATGTCGCACCTGCAATGGTGTCTCTATTTCGTAATTAGTTTCTTTAAAAGTTTTGAAATATCAACAACCAGTCTGTTAATAAATTATTTACAAATTTGTTTTTTAAATTTCTTTCCCGTTTGTTGGAAGGGGGGGCAGCTGCCCTCCCTTGCCCCCCCTGGATACGCCCATGTAAAGGAGACTCAGGTAATTAAAGAAGCGGAAGAGTTAGTAGCCGAGAATGAAGACTTAAAACAAAATAATCTGCCCATGTGTGATGATCAAGTGGAGACAAAAGAATTACCCGGAAATAAAAACACCGAACAAGTGAATTTAAAAATTAAAAATCATAAAGAAAGGAACAAAATTATTAAGAAAAAGGAAGAAAGGAGAATAATACGCCCAAAGAAGACTAGAGTAACAAAAGAATTAATCGAAATGACTCGAAGTGGTCTAGTTAATATGATTTATTTCCCAGTCATCAACCGTAAAGAAGGGACCTATAGGAAGGAGTATCGAAGGAGCTTCATGAAGATGGACGAAGAGAAGAAATGTGCTACAACAAAGAAGACTATAACCAATAAAATACTTAAAGCAAATATTTCCAAAGGAAGAATAAGGCATTCCAAGAAAAGGAAAGGGTATCAAGAACAACTGGACCGGATCATTGAAGGGTATGCCCAAGAAATAAAAGAATTGCGAAGGAAGAAGAGGGACCAATCAATGGAAAGATCCAACCAGGAAACTAATGACAATCAACTAGAGTTAGAAGAGGTACTAGATGTCAATAATAACAACGACCCGGAGTACACGGGACACATGGATACTAAAAATGATGAGAAGAAGAAGGCGAGAAAACGGGAAGCCAATGACTATCTGGTAGCCGCAAAGTGGAAGAACCGCATGATAGGGATAGGGTGCCAAATACCACAAACATGTACTAGAGACAGCTAGGAAAAAGGGTACCTGTGAAACGTAATTGTCCCAAACAATGAACCCAATAGAATGGAAAAGCACAATATAACCCCAAATATGTAGACCACAAATGTGATTATTGTTAAAAAACAGATAAATTATAGTGGTATACAACATTTACCACCGGAATATTTAGTGTATAAGAGATTTTAAAAGTAGCTACCATAAACGGATTCAATTAGTGATTAGAAGGATCATGTATTATGCCCAAGGTATTGAAAGTGGCTAGTTGCCTATAGCAAACCTATTTACCATATTGTGTTATAAAAAGTGTGTAGTATTAGTATATAGGCCAAACTATTTGTTACCTATTAAATAAGAGCCAGATTTATCATACTAAATGGTAGAAAAATGTGTATTGTAAACCAAATAATTTAATGAGAAGAAGGATATCTATTATATCATATAGAACCAAAGGTAGCATATAACAAAAATATACCTAAAAGAGTGACATAAAATTACTCTAGTACTCCTATGTTAGATTAATTTAAAGAGGAAATACTGCTATTTTATAACTAAAATTATTATGCTATATTTAAAGAGAAAAAAAAGTATTAACTACTAATGTGTTATAATTGTATCGTTATATTGTATCTAAATGTCAAATATTGTATACCTCTCACAAAACTAAGATATTATATAAAATCATCCAGAATAAGTGTAAATTATCAGACACTTGAAGGAGTAGAGAGGCAGAATACCAAAGAGAGTTAATTATAAAGATGGCTATTATTATTGTGGAATGAAGAGAAAGAAAAATGTTATTTAATTACCAAATGTCGTATGTAACAAGAATTTAAAGAGAACATCTAACAAAAACATTTAGTATATGAATACTGTAAACCCTGATAATTCAGGATAAGTGTAAATTATTGACGAGAGAAAAACTTGTAAACTATTGTAAGAATGAAATATTGTAAACTCTATATATAAGAAACAACTGCATAATTATATGATGATCAATGTAAGTGTGTAATTTTAAGAATACTCAAGTAAACCAAAACAAATTGTCAACTAGTATAAAAAGGTAACAACACGGCTAATAAAGAGCATGGCCGAGAATGTAAAGTCTGAAAATAAATGATTACCTGTGAAAAGGAAGTATGTTAGAAGGTATAAAAGAATGAAATGTGATACAAATGAAAACCTCTAAGACCTTGAATGTTATATTGAATATGTTATATTATTGAAAAATGAACGATATGTTATATTTTATGTGTTGTGATAGTGCAACTATTGCTATGTGCAATTTTTATTTTGTCTCAGACAGAGATGAGGATGCCTCTGATTCTGAGTATGTGTAATGAGGAACGGCGGAGAATGTATGCCACAGTGAGCCACTCTGATTCCGAACCCACTACAAATGTTAGGGAATTATATAGTAATGTATCAAGGACTATTAATAAAGAATCTGTGAGGTAAAAAATGAAAGAACCATTGAGATTATCACAAAAATAAAGATATGTAATGAGAAAGAAAAATGTATTATTGTAAGACAGGAAATTGTTAATTTAAGAAGCGAAATCTATTGTAATTAAATAACTTAGAATATGAGAAACTTGAAAAAATACTAGTAAGCTAAGAATTATATCACTAGCCAAGAACTCAAACTAGTGTAGCACACTAATAGTATGTTAAAGGTCAATGTAAAGAGTACAAGACAAAAAGCAATAGTAATGTACTAAAAAACTGAAATGAAATGATAATTTTTTCAAAAATCAAATTTTCTCTCAAATTATCAATTTTGAGAGGGGAGTATATGTAACATGACCAGATGTTACATAACCTAGACATATGCCCTTAGATTTAATAAATACATGACGGTAATGTAAGTAGATAATATAATGATAAGTGTAGCAAAGAAGAGAGGAACCATGGAAGAAGAAAGAAGAAGAAGTGCCACAAGAAGCAGCAAACCTAAACACTGCTTGACACTACAACCCATACTATAACTGACACAAACTAATGGACAAATTAAATTCACTTTAAGCTGTCAAGCGAGTCAGTGAATAACTTAAATGGAATTTGACATGTTAATAAAAACAATTAAATAAGAATCCGAATAATGTGATACCAGCATCAGCATTTGGCTGAGAATAAATCAACTATGACTAGTAACTATTAATGCCAAGGACTAAGATTAGCTATGGCCACAATATAAGATTGAAGCTGTATTACAGTCTCAAATGGGCTTATGACAAGTAAAAATATTTGTAAGAGGGAACCTTATATAAATAAGCTACCTCATCAAGGTACCGAAATGTAAACTAATAAACATTATTAAGGCATAAATCCGATACAAACGGTATGCCTCGGCAATGCCTAAAATAAACAATAATCAGTAAGGCGATTAGTAGAAAGTACTATGAGTGTAAATCACATACACTGAACAATCTTTGTGCCAAACATAGCAATAAGCATTGTTAATACGTTAGACAAGTAATAGTTCAATTGTTAATTAATAGCATGGAGCAAAGTAATGTGAAACAAAATGTCATAGTGAGTAAGCATAGTTCATAGCAATGTATAAGTTAAGGTTTAATCATAATATTCAATAAATAAATATCAGGACGGATATAATAGTGTTCTAACATAGACGTTTAAGTGAAAAATGCGATGTGGAACACAAACAATGTATTGATAAGAGAGAATCATAATCGGCTTTGATTAGCAGACGACAGCGCGAAGCCATATACCTGAACATTGTTAATTAAAAAATGTCAGTGAAAGTGTAAATAAACCAGTGTCAAACCATATCAAATTGAAGAAGAAAAAATATCCTTTAATTTGATAGCGATACGACCCCGATCGCAACTATAATAAGTGCGTGACAGGCGTTAGCATCATTTGTACATAATAATATAAGAAATCTGTTTATCAACACTAACAACAACGACGGCTGTCAATCATTCTGGCGACGAGTCGGTTAAAAAACCGTTAGTGACAGTTGGAAAGACAATACGTCACTTTCGTAACGCCTGGCTAAGCCAATCAGAAAATAGCTTAATAAATAAAACAATTGCCTAAGCCCGATCAAAGCAGAGGGTATATAAAGACACGCGGCTAATTGCCGTTAGACACTTTTAACGTTCATCCAGAGCGGAAGGTACGCTCGCCTCATCAAAATTTTTATTAACTGATAGCTTCATTGTAATAGTGCACCTATTGAATTATTTCGGCAACAACAAAAAGTAACTACAAGATACTCTACATAGAATCAGTGCATCGAAGTGAAGTATTATTTTATTTAGTGCGGGAACATATCGAACAGGAGAAATAATTAAATAGTACCATATAAGGTCCTTTTTAGTCAGAAGCGGACCAATATTCTCTGTTCAAGTGCGTGTGTAGTGAATAACAATGGTCATTACAATCCGACCATTGATGTGTTTAATTGAATTTTAATCGAAATATTAAAAACACAAAGGTAACTGTGTGACAAGTTATTCCATTACACTGAGTGCACTAACCTATATGTTTTGTAAACAAATCTGTACTGACGCATAACACTGAAACATTTTCTGTATTACACCATATTTGAATTTATTTAATGGATTTGTCAATCCTATTTAAGAATGATGTTAGTCATAAGTGATCTCACCATATAACTTTGTGAATAATTAAGCAAGCGTGACGAACGCCTAACCTATAAACTAGGTTCGATTTTTTATTAGTAAGCTAAAAGGCATTACTAGTCGATATTGTATTATAAAATAATTAGTCATTATGTAGGCATGAGCATTCTTTCTTGTGTTTCAAAGAACTTACGCCCGAGATATAAATAATATTAATGTTTAAAGTAAAGAGTATCTGGACTTAACCAGAATTATTGTTTATGCTCTGAGCCAGTCATATAGGGTATGTAACAAAATATTTGCAATTGTATATCAATGTATTCTCTTAATTATATTTGTCTGAATTCATTATCAAGGGTACAAATAAAACCCAGTTATTAGCAGCATAACTTGACTTGATTTATTTCTAAAAAATAGATAAATAATTCATTCAGAAGAATCAAAACAACTTTTAGTTGCGATTAAATATTGTTGAATTGAATTGCCATAAGGGCAATAAACACGATTTCAATTTTTTTAAATTATTATTTGATTCTATTAAGGGGTTTTCCACGGGATTTTCCCGAAATAAACCTGTGTGGCGCCCATTATTAAACAAGGTAACCTAACCTTGTAGATAAAGTAAGTTGGTTTTGTAAACCGTCTTGGCAGCTTATTGATTTATTGAACTTCTGAACTTCCAGAAACACGAACAGGTACGTGGAAGTGTATTTTATTAATTTTATTGTCCAGACGTTACTAGACTTTACGTACTTAGACAACTGTCAACCTGGAGGAGGAGTTTCGCTGCTAGTATCAACACGACGGTCACCATCATCAAGCGACCAGCTAGTACACTTATTTTTAAATTTAAGCAACGTTATTGTTCAAATAATATTAATGCAATTATCTTATTTTTTTATCTAAAAGAGTTCTTTTCAGACACTTATAATTTTTGCAATTGTAAACACACTTTTAATAACATCTAATGCTACAGTTTAATTACTTTATAAAATTAGTAACTTTCAATTTTCAACTATTACAACGCTTAAATATTTTACAACTCAGTTTCAAAGTTATAAACAAAAATTAGTAACCTTTGCAGAATTTTTAGTTTATTACAAATTGGCGACCAGCAACGTGAGGCTGAAAAAAATATTAGATAAAAATATTTTTTATATTGATAATCAGCCCGGCAGACACAAAAGAACAAACATGCCACACACACATCAATACGACACTAGATACAAGGACAGTCGAATAGAAGAAATACAGATGAATACAGAGACACCGGAAACACAACCAACACACGAAATGGAAGTCATTACGATTAATAACATAGAAACTCGACCAGAAGAAACACCCCATGTAGAACCAGAAGTGGAAGTAATAGTCGGCGACCGACCAGACAAACCGACTGAAGAGGCAAGATGGGATAACATGATGAGAATGATGATGGAACAATTCGGACAGGTCAATAATAATTTCACGAAAATTAATGAAAATTCAAAAAGGGACATAGAATCAATCAATAAAAACATGGAGTCGTTAAAAGAGGATCTCCACACGAAATTAGACGACAATAATAGAAATATGGAGTCACTAAGAGCCGGCCTACATGCACGATTAGACGACCAGAATAAGAACTTCGAACTATTGAAAGAAGACCTGAATAAAAAGATAGACAATACGAATAGATCCATGGACACCCTGAACAATAAAATAGATGATAGCAGCAAAGCCTTAAGGGAAGAGTTGAACACCACATTAAATAAGATTAGCCAGAAAATGGATGAAATGAATAAGAAATATACGGAAGAATTGGGTCAGACCATAAGAGGAGAATTACCAAACGACAACAACTCAGAGATTGAAGAAGTACCCAATGATGAAACCATAGGAGAATTAAGCATGCCATCCGAAGATGATGTCAAACGAACCGAGAATGAAGGAGACACAAATACATTATCATCTGAAAATGAGCTTGACAGAAACGAGGAAGATATTCAATATAAGGAGATCGATGCCGAAGGTATAAAGGAGACTCAGGTAATTAAAGAAGCGGAAGAGTTAGTAGCCGAGAATGAAGACTTAGAACAAAATAATCTGCCCATGTGTGATGATCAAGTGGAGACAAAAGAATTACCCGGAAATAAAAACACCGAACAAGTGAATTTAAAAATTAAAAATCATGAAGAAAGGAACAAAATTATTAAGAAAAAGGAAGAAAGGAGAATAATACGCCCAAAGAAGACTAGAGTAACGAAAGAATTAATCGAAATGACTCGAAGTGGTCTAGTTAATATGATTTATTTCCCAGTCATCAACCGTAAAGAAGGGACCTATAGGAAGGAGTATCGAAGGAGCTTCATGAAGATGGACGAAGAGAAGAAATGTGCTACAACAAAGAAGACTATAACCAATAAAATACTTAAAGCAAATATTTCCAAAGGAAGAATAAGGCATTCCAAGAAAAGGAAAGGGTATCAAGAACAACTGGACCGGATCATTGAAGGGTATGCCCAAGAAATAAAAGAATTGCGAAGGAAGAAGAGGGACCAATCAATGGAAAGATCCAACCAGGAAACTAATGACAATCAACTAGAGTTAGAAGAGGTACTAGACGTCAATAATAACAACGACCCGGAGTACACGGGACACATGGATACTAAAAATGATGAGAAGAAGAAGGCGAGAAAACGGGAAGCCAATTGTAACTCTTCGAATTACATTACAAAACTATAATTATATTTCTCTCTTACCTTCGGGTTTTTTACTCCAAGGGTCGTTCAGACGAAAACAGCTGCAGACAGGATTATTTGTTTGAGTTACGAATAATTACGCTAACACATGTTATGTAATGAATGGCGCTTATTTATTTTTCTTTAATTAATTTCCCTCTTTACTCTCGGTAGAACAACAGTTTACACAAAAATCGCTTAATTACTTATTACATGAAAGTGATATAAAAAAGTTACTACAATGGTCTTTGCATCATCCCCTTACAACAGCAAGATAATGCAAACAATTTTACAATTAATTAATTTACTCAATCTATGAACCAGTATTTTACTTTGTAGGTACGTACCCCAAACTTACGCTCTCACTCACTCACTCTCTCTCTCTCACCCTTCTATTTCATTTAGTTAATTTGGTTAGTATTCTACCCATTATATCTGTGAAATTTAAAAGTTTTGGCCAATTAGTTACTGATGGTACTTAACCGTTCCAGGTGTCTCTCGGTGAGTTGTACAATCGCTGTTTGTTCAACATTACGGTTCACTCCGCGTTTAGTTGTTTTTTTTTTTCTCGGGTACACTGGTTAATTCACGTCAATGTTATGACCATCAGTCACCACTGTTCAAATTATACGTATATTATTTATTTAGTCGGCCGACGTAACTTTTCGCACTTAGAAAGTCACTTGAAGTTTTTTAGGCTGGCCGCGCGTTATACAGTTTTTTATATTAGTTTTAGTATTTTCAAAGATAGGCCTACTCTTAACTGCGGCCTATCTTACACCCGAGGCCACTATGTAATTTTTATCTGCACTGTATGCTGCTTATTACCACTCTCTCTGATGACACACAGCAGACTGGGTTTCACACACAAGCCTGCTGCTATGTGATTGTGCAATGCGTCTGCCAGTTGTTTTGTCTGACTGTATGTGTGTTGCATTGCTGTACTGGAGGCTCCTTACAGGTGAAAGTCTGGCAATTTGGAAAGTGCTTAAAATGATGATTTGAATTAATATGAAATTAAACTGGGGTGGCTCACAAATCCGTACCGTCACACAATGACTATCTGGTAGCCGCAAAGTGGAAGAACCGCATGATAGGGATAGGGTGCCAAATACCACAAACATGTTGTACTAGAGACAGCTAGGAAAAAGGGTACCTGTGAAACGTAATTGTCCCAAACAATGAACCCAATAGAATGGAAAAGCACAATATAACCCCAAATATGTAGACCACAAATGTGATTATTGTTAAAAAACAGATAAATTATAGTGGTATACAACATTTACCACCGGAATATTTAGTGTATAAGAGATTTTAAAAGTAGCTACCATAAACGGATTCAATTAGTGATTAGAAGGATCATGTATTATGCCCAAGGTATTGAAAGTGGCTAGTTGCCTATAGCAAACCTATTTACCATATTGTGTTATAAAAAGTGTGTAGTATTAGTATATAGGCCAAACTATTTGTTACCTATTAAATAAGAGCCAGATTTATCATACTAAATGGTAGAAAAATGTGTATTGTAAACCAAATAATTTAATGAGAAGAAGGATATCTATTATATCATATAGAACCAAAAGGTAGCATATAACAAAAATATACCTAAAAGAGTGACATAAAATTACTCTAGTACTCCTATGTTAGATTAATTTAAAGAGGAAATACTGCTATTTTATAACTAAAATTATTATGCTATATTTAAAGAGAAAAAAAAAGTATTAACTACTAATGTGTTATAATTGTATCGTTATATTGTATCTAAATGTCAAATATTGTATACCTCTCACAAAACTAAGATATTATATAAAATCATCCAGAATAAGTGTAAATTATCAGACACTTGAAGGAGTAGAGACGCAGAATACCAAAGAGAGTTAATTATAAAGATGGCTATTATTATTGTGGAATGAAGAGAAAGAAAAATGTTATTTAATTACCAAATGTCGTATGTAACAAGAATTTAAAGAGAACATCTAACAAAAACATTTAGTATATGAATACTGTAAACCCTGATAATTCAGGATAAGTGTAAATTATTGACGAGAGAAAAACTTGTAAACTATTGTAAGAATGAAATATTGTAAACTCTATATGTAAGAAACAACTGCATAATTATATGATGATCAATGTAAGTGTGTAATTTTAAGAATACTCAAGTAAACCAAAACAAATTGTCAACTAGTATAAAAAGGTAACAACACGGCTAATAAAGAGCATGGCCGAGAATGTAAAGTCTGAAAATAAATGATTACCTGTGAAAAGGAAGTATGTTAGAAGGTATAAAAGAATGAAATGTGATACAAATGAAAACCTCTAAGACCTTGAATGTTATATTGAATATGTTATATTATTGAAAAATGAACGATATGTTATATTTTATGTGTTGTGATAGTGCAACTATTGCTATGTGCAATTTTTATTTTGTCTCAGACAGAGATGAGGATGCCTCTGATTCTGAGTATGTGTAATGAGGAACGGCGGAGAATGTATGCCACAGTGAGCCACTCTGATTCCGAACCCACTACAAATGTTAGGGAATTATATAGTAATGTATCAAGGACTATTAATAAAGAATCTGTGAGGTAAAAAATGAAAGAACCATTGAGATTATCACAAAAATAAAGATATGTAATGAGAAAGAAAAATGTATTATTGTAAGACAGGAAATTGTTAATTTAAGAAGCGAAATCTATTGTAATTAAATAACTTAGAATATGAGAAACTTGAAAAAATACTAGTAAGCTAAGAATTATATCACTAGCCAAGAACTCAAACTAGTGTAGCACACTAATAGTATGTTAAAGGTCAATGTAAAGAGTACAAGACAAAAAGCAATAGTAATGTACTAAAAAACTGAAATGAAATGATAATTTTTTCAAAAATCAAATTTTCTCTCAAATTATCAATTTTGAGAGGGGAGTATATGTAACATGACCAGATGTTACATAACCTAGACATATGCCCTTAGATTTAATAAATACATGACGGTAATGTAAGTAGATAATATAATGATAAGTGTAGCAAAGAAGAGAGGAACCATGGAAGAAGAAAGAAGAAGAAGTGCCACAAGAAGCAGCAAACCTAAACACTGCTTGACACTACAACCCATACTATAACTGACACAAACTAATGGACAAATTAAATTCACTTTAAGCTGTCAAGCGAGTCAGTGAATAACTTAAATGGAATTTGACATGTTAATAAAAACAATTAAATAAGAATCCGAATAATGTGATACCAGCATCAGCATTTGGCTGAGAATAAATCAACTATGACTAGTAACTATTAATGCCAAGGACTAAGATTAGCTATGGCCACAATATAAGATTGAAGCTGTATTACAGTCTCAAATGGGCTTATGACAAGTAAAAATATTTGTAAGAGGGAACCTTATATAAATAAGCTACCTCATCAAGGTACCGAAATGTAAACTAATAAACATTATTAAGGCATAAATCCGATACAAACGGTATGCCTCGGCAATGCCTAAAATAAACAATAATCAGTAAGGCGATTAGTAGAAAGTACTATGAGTGTAAATCACATACACTGAACAATCTTTGTGCCAAACATAGCAATAAGCATTGTTAATACGTTAGACAAGTAATAGTTCAATTGTTAATTAATAGCATGGAGCAAAGTAATGTGAAACAAAATGTCATAGTGAGTAAGCATAGTTCATAGCAATGTATAAGTTAAGGTTTAATCATAATATTCAATAAATAAATATCAGGACGGATATAATAGTGTTCTAACATAGACGTTTAAGTGAAAAATGCGATGTGGAACACAAACAATGTATTGATAAGAGAGAATCATAATCGGCTTTGATTAGCAGACGACAGCGCGAAGCCATATACCTGAACATTGTTAATTAAAAAATGTCAGTGAAAGTGTAAATAAACCAGTGTCAAACCATATCAAATTGAAGAAGAAAAAATATCCTTTAATTTGATAGCGATACGACCCCGATCGCAACTATAATAAGTGCGTGACAGGCGTTAGCATCATTTGTACATAATAAATAAGAAATCTGTTTATCAACACTAACAACAACGACGGCTGTCAATCATTCTGGCGACGAGTCGGTTAAAAAACCGTTAGTGACAGTTGGAAAGACAATACGTCACTTTCGTAACGCCTGGCTAAGCCAATCAGAAAATAGCTTAATAAATAAAACAATTGCCTAAGCCCGATCAAAGCAGAGGGTATATAAAGACACGCGGCTAATTGCCGTTAGACACTTTTAACGTTCATCCAGAGCGGAAGGTACGCTCGCCTCATCAAAATTTTTATTAACTGATAGCTTCATTGTAATAGTGCACCTATTGAATTATTTCGGCAACAACAAAAAGTAACTACAAGATACTCTACATAGAATCAGTGCATCGAAGTGAAGTATTATTTTATTTAGTGCGGGAACATATCGAACAGGAGAAATAATTAAATAGTACCATATAAGGTCCTTTTTAGTCAGAAGCGGACCAATATTCTCTGTTCAAGTGCGTGTGTAGTGAATAACAATGGTCATTACAATCCGACCATTGATGTGTTTAATTGAATTTTAATCGAAATATTAAAAACACAAAGGTAACTGTGTGACAAGTTATTCCATTACACTGAGTGCACTAACCTATATGTTTTGTAAACAAATCTGTACTGACGCATAACACTGAAACATTTTCTGTATTACACCATATTTGAATTTATTTAATGGATTTGTCAATCCTATTTAAGAATGATGTTAGTCATAAGTGATCTCACCATATAACTTTGTGAATAATTAAGCAAGCGTGACGAACGCCTAACCTATAAACTAGGTTCGATTTTTTATTAGTAAGCTAAAAGGCATTACTAGTCGATATTGTATTATAAAATAATTAGTCATTATGTAGGCATGAGCATTCTTTCTTGTGTTTCAAAGAACTTACGCCCGAGATATAAATAATATTAATGTTTAAAGTAAAGAGTATCTGGACTTAACCAGAATTATTGTTTATGCTCTGAGCCAGTCATATAGGGTATGTAACAAAATATTTGCAATTGTATATCAATGTATTCTCTTAATTATATTTGTCTGAATTCATTATCAAGGGTACAAATAAAACCCAGTTATTAGCAGCATAACTTGACTTGATTTATTTCTAAAAAATAGATAAATAATTCATTCAGAAGAATCAAAACAACTTTTAGTTGCGATTAAATATTGTTGAATTGAATTGCCATAAGGGCAATAAACACGATTTCAATTTTTTTAAATTATTATTTGATTCTATTAAGGGGTTTTCCACGGGATTTTCCCGAAATAAACCTGTGTGGCGCCCATTATTAAACAAGGTAACCTAACCTTGTAGATAAAGTAAGTTGGTTTTGTAAACTGTCTTGGCAGCTTATTGATTTATTGAACTTCTGAACTTCCAGAAACACGAACAGGTACGTGGAAGTGTATTTTATTAATTTTATTGTCCAGACGTTACTAGACTTTACGTACTTAGACAACTGTCAACCTGGAGGAGGAGTTTCGCTGCTAGTATCAACACGACGGTCACCATCATCAAGCGACCAGCTAGTACACTTATTTTTAAATTTAAGCAACGTTATTGTTCAAATAATATTAATGCAATTATCTTATTTTTTTATCTAAAAGAGTTCTTTTCAGACACTTATAATTTTTGCAATTGTAAACACACTTTTAATAACATCTAATGCTACAGTTTAATTACTTTATAAAATTAGTAACTTTCAATTTTCAACTATTACAACGCTTAAATATTTTACAACTCAGTTTCAAAGTTATAAACAAAAATTAGTAACCTTTGCAGAATTTTTAGTTTATTACAAATTGGCGACCAGCAACGTGAGGCTGAAAAAAATATTAGATAAAAATATTTTTTATATTGATAATCAGCCCGGCAGACACAAAAGAACAAACATGCCACACACACATCAATACGACACTAGATACAAGGACAGTCGAATAGAAGAAATACAGATGAATACAGAGACACCGGAAACACAACCAACACACGAAATGGAAGTCATTACGATTAATAACATAGAAACTCGACCAGAAGAAACACCCCATGTAGAACCAGAAGTGGAAGTAATAGTCGGCGACCGACCAGACAAACCGACTGAAGAGGCAAGATGGGATAACATGATGAGAATGATGATGGAACAATTCGGACAGGTCAATAATAATTTCACGAAAATTAATGAAAATTCAAAAAGGGACATAGAATCAATCAATAAAAACATGGAGTCGTTAAAAGAGGATCTCCACACGAAATTAGACGACAATAATAGAAATATGGAGTCACTAAGAGCCGGCCTACATGCACGATTAGACGACCAGAATAAGAACTTCGAACTATTGAAAGAAGACCTGAATAAAAAGATAGACAATACGAATAGATCCATGGACACCCTGAACAATAAAATAGATGATAGCAGCAAAGCCTTAAGGGAAGAGTTGAACACCACATTAAATAAGATTAGCCAGAAAATGGATGAAATGAATAAGAAATATACGGAAGAATTGGGTCAGACCATAAGAGGAGAATTACCAAACGACAACAACTCAGAGATTGAAGAAGTACCCAATGATGAAACCATAGGAGAATTAAGCATGCCATCCGAAGACGATGTCAAACGAACCGAGAATGAAGGAGACACAAATACATTATCATCTGAAAATGAGCTTGACAGAAACGAGGAAGATATTCAATATAAGGAGATCGATGCCGAAGGTATAAAGGAGACTCAGGTAATTAAAGAAGCGGAAGAGTTAGTAGCCGAGAATGAAGACTTAGAACAAAATAATCTGCCCATGTGTGATGATCAAGTGGAGACAAAAGAATTACCCGGAAATAAAAACACCGAACAAGTGAATTTAAAAATTAAAAATCATGAAGAAAGGAACAAAATTATTAAGAAAAAGGAAGAAAGGAGAATAATACGCCCAAAGAAGACTAGAGTAACGAAAGAATTAATCGAAATGACTCGAAGTGGTCTAGTTAATATGATTTATTTCCCAGTCATCAACCGTAAAGAAGGGACCTATAGGAAGGAGTATCGAAGGAGCTTCATGAAGATGGACGAAGAGAAGAAATGTGCTACAACAAAGAAGACTATAACCAATAAAATACTTAAAGCAAATATTTCCAAAGGAAGAATAAGGCATTCCAAGAAAAGGAAAGGGTATCAAGAACAACTGGACCGGATCATTGAAGGGTATGCCCAAGAAATAAAAGAATTGCGAAGGAAGAAGAGGGACCAATCAATGGAAAGATCCAACCAGGAAATTAATGACAATCAACTAGAGTTAGAAGAGGTACTAGACGTCAATAATAACAACGACCCGGAGTACACGGGACACATGGATACTAAAAATGATGAGAAGAAGAAGGCGAGAAAACGGGAAGCCAATGACTATCTGGTAGCCGCAAAGTGGAAGAACCGCATGATAGGGATAGGGTGCCAAATACCACAAACATGTTGTACTAGAGACAGCTAGGAAAAAGGGTACCTGTGAAACGTAATTGTCCCAAACAATGAACCCAATAGAATGGAAAAGCACAATATAACCCCAAATATGTAGACCACAAATGTGATTATTGTTAAAAAACAGATAAATTATAGTGGTATACAACATTAACCACCGGAATATTTAGTGTATAAGAGATTTTAAAAGTAGCTACCATAAACGGATTCAATTAGTGATTAGAAGGATCATGTATTATGCCCAAGGTATTGAAAGTGGCTAGTTGCCTATAGCAAACCTATTTACCATATTGTGTTATAAAAAGTGTGTAGTATTAGTATATAGGCCAAACTATTTGTTACCTATTAAATAAGAGCCAGATTTATCATACTAAATGGTAGAAAAATGTGTATTGTAAACCAAATAATTTAATGAGAAGAAGGATATCTATTATATCATATAGAACCAAAGGTAGCATATAACAAAAATATACCTAAAAGAGTGACATAAAATTACTCTAGTACTCCTATGTTAGATTAATTTAAAGAGGAAATACTGCTATTTTATAACTAAAATTATTATGCTATATTTAAAGAGAAAAAAAAAGTATTAACTACTAATGTGTTATAATTGTATCGTTATATTGTATCTAAATGTCAAATATTGTATACCTCTCACAAAACTAAGATATTATATAAAATCATCCAGAATAAGTGTAAATTATCAGACACTTGAAGGAGTAGAGAGGCAGAATACCAAAGAGAGTTAATTATAAAGATGGCTATTATTATTGTGGAATGAAGAGAAAGAAAAATGTTATTTAATTACCAAATGTCGTATGTAACAAGAATTTAAAGAGAACATCTAACAAAAACATTTAGTATATGAATACTGTAAACCCTGATAATTCAGGATAAGTGTAAATTATTGACGAGAGAAAAACTTGTAAACTATTGTAAGAATGAAATATTGTAAACTCTATATGTAAGAAACAACTGCATAATTATATGATGATCAATGTAAGTGTGTAATTTTAAGAATACTCAAGTAAACCAAAACAAATTGTCAACTAGTATAAAAAGGTAACAACACGGCTAATAAAGAGCATGGCCGAGAATGTAAAGTCTGAAAATAAATGATTACCTGTGAAAAGGAAGTATGTTAGAAGGTATAAAAGAATGAAATGTGATACAAATGAAAACCTCTAAGACCTTGAATGTTATATTGAATATGTTATATTATTGAAAAATGAACGATATGTTATATTTTATGTGTTGTGATAGTGCAACTATTGCTATGTGCAATTTTTATTTTGTCTCAGACAGAGATGAGGATGCCTCTGATTCTGAGTATGTGTAATGAGGAACGGCGGAGAATGTATGCCACAGTGAGCCACTCTGATTCCGAACCCACTACAAATGTTAGGGAATTATATAGTAATGTATCAAGGACTATTAATAAAGAATCTGTGAGGTAAAAAATGAAAGAACCATTGAGATTATCACAAAAATAAAGATATGTAATGAGAAAGAAAAATGTATTATTGTAAGACAGGAAATTGTTAATTTAAGAAGCGAAATCTATTGTAATTAAATAACTTAGAATATGAGAAACTTGAAAAAATACTAGTAAGCTAAGAATTATATCACTAGCCAAGAACTCAAACTAGTGTAGCACACTAATAGTATGTTAAAGGTCAATGTAAAGAGTACAAGACAAAAAGCAATAGTAATGTACTAAAAAACTGAAATGAAATGATAATTTTTTCAAAAATCAAATTTTCTCTCAAATTATCAATTTTGAGAGGGGAGTATATGTAACATGACCAGATGTTACATAACCTAGACATATGCCCTTAGATTTAATAAATACATGACGGTAATGTAAGTAGATAATATAATGATAAGTGTAGCAAAGAAGAGAGGAACCATGGAAGAAGAAAGAAGAAGAAGTGCCACAAGAAGCAGCAAACCTAAACACTGCTTGACACTACAACCCATACTATAACTGACACAAACTAATGGACAAATTAAATTCACTTTAAGCTGTCAAGCGAGTCAGTGAATAACTTAAATGGAATTTGACATGTTAATAAAAACAATTAAATAAGAATCCGAATAATGTGATACCAGCATCAGCATTTGGCTGAGAATAAATCAACTATGACTAGTAACTATTAATGCCAAGGACTAAGATTAGCTATGGCCACAATATAAGATTGAAGCTGTATTACAGTCTCAAATGGGCTTATGACAAGTAAAAATATTTGTAAGAGGGAACCTTATATAAATAAGCTACCTCATCAAGGTACCGAAATGTAAACTAATAAACATTATTAAGGCATAAATCCGATACAAACGGTATGCCTCGGCAATGCCTAAAATAAACAATAATCAGTAAGGTGATTAGTAGAAAGTACTATGAGTGTAAATCACATACACTGAACAATCTTTGTGCCAAACATAGCAATAAGCATTGTTAATACGTTAGACAAGTAATAGTTCAATTGTTAATTAATAGCATGGAGCAAAGTAATGTGAAACAAAATGTCATAGTGAGTAAGCATAGTTCATAGCAATGTATAAGTTAAGGTTTAATCATAATATTCAATAAATAAATATCAGGACGGATATAATAGTGTTCTAACATAGACGTTTAAGTGAAAAATGCGATGTGGAACACAAACAATGTATTGATAAGAGAGAATCATAATCGGCTTTGATTAGCAGACGACAGCGCGAAGCCATATACCTGAACATTGTTAATTAAAAAATGTCAGTGAAAGTGTAAATAAACCAGTGTCAAACCATATCAAATTGAAGAAGAAAAAATATCCTTTAATTTGATAGCGATACGACCCCGATCGCAACTATAATAAGTGCGTGACAGGCGTTAGCATCATTTGTACATAATAAATAAGAAATCTGTTTATCAACACTAACAACAACGACGGCTGTCAATCATTCTGGCGACGAGTCGGTTAAAAAACCGTTAGTGACAGTTGGAAAGACAATACGTCACTTTCGTAACGCCTGGCTAAGCCAATCAGAAAATAGCTTAATAAATAAAACAATTGCCTAAGCCCGATCAAAGCAGAGGGTATATAAAGACACGCGGCTAATTGCCGTTAGACACTTTTAACGTTCATCCAGAGCGGAAGGTACGCTCGCCTCATCAAAATTTTTATTAACTGATAGCTTCATTGTAATAGTGCACCTATTGAATTATTTCGGCAACAACAAAAAGTAACTACAAGATACTCTACATAGAATCAGTGCATCGAAGTGAAGTATTATTTTATTTAGTGCGGGAACATATTGAACAGGAGAAATAATTAAATAGTACCATATAAGGTCCTTTTTAGTCAGAAGCGGACCAATATTCTCTGTTCAAGTGCGTGTGTAGTGAATAACAATGGTCATTACAATCCGACCATTGATGTGTTTAATTGAATTTTAATCGAAATATTAAAAACACAAAGGTAACTGTGTGACAAGTTATTCCATTACACTGAGTGCACTAACCTATATGTTTTGTAAACAAATCTGTACTGACGCATAACACTGAAACATTTTCTGTATTACACCATATTTGAATTTATTTAATGGATTTGTCAATCCTATTTAAGAATGATGTTAGTCATAAGTGATCTCACCATATAACTTTGTGAATAATTAAGCAAGCGTGACGAACGCCTAACCTATAAACTAGGTTCGATTTTTTATTAGTAAACTAAAAGGCATTACTAGTCGATATTGTATTATAAAATAATTAGTCATTGTGTAGGCATGAGCATTCTTTCTTGTGTTTCAAAGAACTTACGCCCGAGATATAAATAATATTAATGTTTAAAGTAAAGAGTATCTGGACTTAACCAGAATTATTGTTTATGCTCTGAGCCAGTCATATAGGGTATGTAACAAAATATTTGCAATTGTATATCAATGTATTCTCTTAATTATATTTGTCTGAATTCATTATCAAGGGTACAAATAAAACCCAGTTATTAGCAGCATAACTTGACTTGATTTATTTCTAAAAAATAGATAAATAATTCATTCAGAAGAATCAAAACAACTTTTAGTTGCGATTAAATATTGTTGAATTGAATTGCCATAAGGGCAATAAACACGATTTCAATTTTTTTAAATTATTATTTGATTCTATTAAGGGGTTTTCCACGGGATTTTCCCGAAATAAACCTGTGTGGCGCCCATTATTAAACAAGGTAACCTAACCTTGTAGATAAAGTAAGTTGGTTTTGTAAACCGTCTTGGCAGCTTATTGATTTATTGAACTTCTGAACTTCCAGAAACACGAACAGGTACGTGGAAGTGTATTTTATTAATTTTATTGTCCAGACGTTACTAGACTTTACGTACTTAGACAACTGTCAACCTGGAGGAGGAGTTTCGCTGCTAGTATCAACACGACGGTCACCATCATCAAGCGACCAGCTAGTACACTTTATTTTTAAATTTAAGCAACGTTATTGTTCAAATAATATTAATGCAATTATCTTATTTTTTTATCTAAAAGAGTTCTTTTCAGACACTTATAATTTTTGCAATTGTAAACACACTTTTAATAACATCTAATGCTACAGTTTAATTACTTTATAAAATTAGTAACTTTCAATTTTCAACTATTACAACGCTTAAATATTTTACAACTCAGTTTCAAAGTTATAAACAAAAATTAGTAACCTTTGCAGAATTTTTAGTTTATTACAATAACTCAGGAAATATAGATAAGAAGATAGTCAAAAGTGGTGTTAAATTAATCAGTGTTTCATCAGAAGAACAAAGAAACCAATCAAGTGAAGATTAAAGCTCTTATAAAAAAGGTATATCCTTTTAAAGAAAATGAAATATAAAATAGTAAGAGTTTGTTTATATTAATAATATGATGTCACCAGGGTGATATAAAAATGTTACATTGGAAACCAAGGAGATAGCTTATATAGGCCTTAGCAACTAATATATTGATAGAATAAAAAAGAGAGTATTATAAAAATCTGAATGAAGAAAGGTTGATTTAAACAACTCAAAGTGACTAAAGTAAATTATAATACATTTACTATCAGTGCATCTCAATAAAAACAATTAAATAATTATCTTTATCAAGATTAAAATAGAAGAAGGAAGTGCTACAGGACTCTACAGAATTAAACCAGGTAAACCTCTGAAGAAATTGGATCAATTGACACAGGGAGAGAAGTATTTTTGATCTAAAATTAATCTGAACCATTCCCTGTTAAGCCTAGACTATAGGTTTCAAAGACATTGAGTACACTTTTTATAAAAACCATTTTTGAACTTCCACTGAGAACAATATTAATTCATAGTATTGCCATAAGCATAAAAAAACCATTGATGTATAGTGTTACTATAATCTAAAGCTAGTTAAGTCTTAAAAACATTTTAATAACATAACCTAAACACTGAACTGTTTTACACTATTTATATAATCCTGTTAAGGAACATTGTAACTATTTCTAATCACATGTATTTTGGTACTTTCCCTATCAAAACTGTTGCTAAAACAAGTTGAAGAATAAATAAAGGATTTGAGTTTACAAAATACAGAAAAAGGTTTATTCGTTTCTTTATTTCATGAATACAAAATGGGTATGATATACTGAACAAGATATCTGGTACTGTGAGTTGACTTCAGTAATTAGATTAAGTTGGCAACACTCGTCATTTGAAAATCTTAGCGGATTTTTTAAAAAATATGTTTTGATGAGCACAAGTTATCATATTCATTGCTGAAAGAAAAGATTAAAAGAGAGTTAATTACAGAATAAAGAAACCATACACTATTTAAATAAATTTTAATAAAAATTTATTATTGATATTTCACCAATAAATTTTATTTGCAAACGGTGATTGCAAATTGGCGCTCAACAAATATCCCCCTGAACAGATACTCATCCTTAATCAAATATTAACAAAGTATATACAAATAATAACCGAGTTAAATAAGATACAAATTCTGATAAATAACCCGTAGATTCGATTCTGGATGTAATAACAATTGTGGTGATCCCAATAGTGAGGCCAAATAACATATCTTAACAAAAAGTACGATCGTAAGTGTTGTTACAATATTACAATTTTTTATTACTAATAATTAATTATAATAACTAACATTATTTATTGTTAAAAATGTTTAATAACATTAATTTTTACTACAGTGGTTGGCATCTCGATTTACACAGGGCATTTTGCATTTTGCAGGGCCGCTGCTCAGATACGATCCTCGCCGGGTGCCCGCTTGTGGCGAAGTCGACGAATCGTCGATTCAACATCAGCTCGCTCGAACGGGAGTAGGGGGTCTGAGGGAGGGTGTGAGAAATAACCAGATAGGAAGTCCGTGACCATAGCCGAATGGCCAGGATCACAGACGCCTCTATGAACAGTGAACTGTTCCTCCATGGAGTCGGCAAAGACCTCGGCCTTGCCGTCCGCGGAGTAGACAGGACCGGAGTAGACAGGTGATTGCAGGGGATGGTGGGTCCTCTTGTCACCAGTAAGTCGACTCGCAGCCTGCCAAACAGACTCAGGTCGGACTTCAAGAGACTCGAGATACGAGTCCCAACAATCAGTGGAGGCGTCAAGCAGAAGCTGCTTGACGAGGGCAGATTGGGCGTTAAACCTTCATTTAATTGCAGGATCCCAGGTTAGTTGCCATCGCCGGCGGAGCTCGCGCCATTTCTGGATGGCTAGAAGCACCTCTTCAGGTAACTGAGATCTTCTATTGATCTCAGGGACTTCATAGGACTCCATGGCGGACGTGACGATTTCCTGGAGATGAGTGGCCAGGTGGTCCACATCGTATTTGCAGGCGATGGGGGCCGGGGGGGTCAGATGGCACTGTTCATTTAAGTTCATCATGATAGGATTGCCAGTTGACTCTCCTGGCACGATAGGGGGGGGTTGGAGAGGTGTGTCCAATGTAGGTCGAACAGTGATGAGTACCGGGTAGTGATCAGACGAAAGGTCTGACACTGCGTCGATAGTGATAGGGCAGGCCAGGTCTTTGACAACCACTATGTCAAGGACATCGGGTAGTCCCCTCAGATGGGGGACGTAGGTCGGTGAGGTAGGACCAAGAACGTTAACCTGAGGATGACGTTGAGTATAGCTATAGAGCGAGCGGCCATACGGGCTGCTAACACAGCTGTTCCACAGGGGATGCTTACAATTAAAGTATCCGGCTGCGATGGTCGGCAAAGGGTACTCTAAGAGGGCGTCCCATTCCTCTGCTGGCGGAGGCCCGCCACGTCCAGGGGGGAGGTAGACTGAAGCCAGTCGAACCTCCCGACTTCCAACGCTTAGGGCCACCGCCGTGACCTGAAGAAGACATTTCCAATGTCTTTTATGTATGTTTGTGATTAATGTATATTTTATTACTGTGGTGACATTATTATGTTGTATGCATTATGATAATTATCTACGTATCAGTAACAAGAGTTATTGGTGGATTGAAGAGTAAGTAAGTTTAATAGGTATAATACTGGACACAAAAATTACTTTAAAAAATAGACTACCGATACCTAAAACTTTAAGATCCTTTTGGAAGGCCTTTGATATATGAAAAGGACAGACTTGAATACATCTCAGTATGTTAATCTAAGTAATAAATGCTCTAAATTATGTGCTTGAATATGTAAGTTCTATTTAGGCAAACTGAGTATCTAACAAGGTGTTAGAAAAACTGAGGTTGTAAAATGTCTATAAACACAAAAATTAAAAGCAGAATCCGGATAGGAAACAGGTGCTTCTTTGCTACACATCACTATTAATATCTAAAATATTATACTACTATGTTAACGAGATGGAGAATAATGAAACAACTGAAGAAATCAAAGCAAGAATAGCAGCAGGAAACAGAACACATTAAAAATTATATTCCAATCCAGGAATGTGTCAAGAAATGTCAAAAAGAAAATATACACCAGGTAATCAGACCTGTAGTAACATATGCAAGCGAGACATGGATGCTGAAGTTGGAAGATACAAAAAATCTTGGTGTTTTTGAAAGGAAAATTCTGATAAGAATTTATGGACCAATGTGGGACGGAGAGATGTGGAGGATCAGAAACAATCATAAGCTTAAGAAACCTTTATGGAGAAGACATAGTTGCAGCAGTGAAGAGGCACAGGTTTACATGATTAGGGCACATGGTGAGAATGAGAAGTGATCGAGGCCCAAAAATGGCATTGGAAAGGAAGCCGGAGGAGTAAGGAGGAGAGGATGTCTGTGGAAGAGATGGTGTGAAGATGTGGAAGGGTATTTGAGGGAGATGCGAGTGGCAGGTTGAAGGAGTAAGGCTCTAGACAGAGAGGAATGGAGGAGAATCATTGAGCAGGTCACGGTTCTAAATGGACCGTAGTACCAGCGGACAGAGATGTTACAGAGATGAAGAAGATTTAAGAAGCCTCAAATGGAAAATACTGAGAAAAATATTTGGACTGGCCCAAAATTAGGATGTTTCTGGTAAATTAGAACAGACTTCAAGTTAAATGTCTTAGTAAGTAACAAATGCACAGTTAGATTTAAAAAGTCTACAGGGCAAGATGACTAGGGCATGTTCATTGAACAGACAACTAGAAACACCAAAAGAATTCCTAGACACATGTGGGAACCCTTATAAAACAAAAGAAAGGGAAGACTAAGTTAGATGTGGCAGGCAGATGTGGAGGAGGACTTGAGGATAATGGGAATTCATAACTGGAAAAGAGTTGCCAAGCGTAGGAGGAAATTGTTGTCAACAATACAGAAAGCCAAAACTCATACAGGGTTGTAGGCCAGTAAAATTGAGATTTTTCTGGGAATTAATTCGGGGAAAGCTGGAAATCATTTTAATACCTTCATTTGAGTCTAAATATGAGTAATCTGAGTTTGCGCGGCCATAGGAGGTGAGCTTAAGTTTTTGGCTAGAGAAAACCGCGAAATTTTTGCACTTTTTTAATTTTTTCACTAATAAGTCAAAATCGGCCCTTCCTAGAGAAAACTTTATGATTACAAGAATTAAAGAGCATTAAATTTTGCGTCAAACGAGTCCTTAAACTTGAAATTCAGTTAAGTAGTATAGTCAAAAGTGACAGTCAAAAAACGACATTTTTTACCATTGTCGATGAAATTTTCACTTCATGACTTTTCGAACGACCCTAACTTTGAAACGGCTATTTCAAATGAAAAAACACACTGAATGATGTAGAGCATTAAATTCTGCATTTAGAAATACCAAAAAAATTTTAATTTGGTTAATTTTAAGTATACATATACGCAAAAATCCAATATCGACATTTTACAGAAATTTTACTAGTAGCTCGTCCTGTATACACATGAGGTTTGATACCAAAATTTTGTTCAGCTTGATGGTGAATCTAATTCAAATGCAATTTAATTCTACTACTCCTAATTGTTCAGAAAACATTGTAAACAAAATGTATTTTAAAAAGAAACCAAAGGTAGTATAAATGAAAAAAAATAAATAAAAAATAAATTTTTTTTGTACAGAACTTTTTATTTCACATTTCTTGCCAAAAATTACAATTAAAAAATTTGAAATCAGCTGTAAATTATTTACATCTTATATTATTTGAGATTGAGCAATATGGAAAGAAAATGGATCTTCAAGTATGGGATTCTTCAACATTTATTATTTAGAGATTCTTTAACATCTTCGCTTACACGTTGAGGGTCCCTTGTCCTCAAGACTGCCAATCCTTGAGATGCTATCCAGCTTCTCATCTCCGTCCTCCAAATAGTCTTCGAACTTGTCCACGTCGTTTTCTTCGTCGCTTGGAAAGGTGGAGATGTTGGACAAAACTTCATCCTCAGAGGCGGCATTAGAGCAAGCTTGCCCTTTCCAGTTGAGGCATATTGATGAACATTTCATACTCACTTTGCGACAACTGTATTTTCCTCTGCACCCATTCGCACATCTGCAGGGGACAGTATTGAGGACCTCTGCGGGAGCTGGCTCTTTTGAGGTGGTAATTGGGAGCAATCCATGGTTTGTAGTTCTCCAACCCCAGCTGAGTGGATCCTTGTCTCGCCCACACCACAATTGAATTTGGTGATAAACCCGCAGAGAATGTTGTACTGCAGCTGCATTTGTTGGGGGCAGAGAAGCAAGATTGAAGCCTGTCTTGGAGAGGGATTTGGAAAACATGGTATAACATATTGTGTCTACGGAGGTTTCACCTTGCTTGGATGAATACAGGGCTGCAAGGAATCGTTGACTTGGTGAACCCACATCACCTGCAGAAGCGTCTGGATTTTTGAAACATTGCGCAGCCTCCTGTAAATTCGGGTTATTCTCCAATAGCTTGACGAACTTTATCTTGCCTAGTCTGAAGAATGCAGACGTAGTGTCGCATCCGCTGAAAGCATGCAAGAATAAAATATTCTCTTTGACAGCAGAAGAGTAATTGAAGTGTGCCGGTGAGTACATCATGGTTTGAGAGGTTCCTTTCCCAGGTTTCATGACATAAATATTGGATGAAGATGGTTCTCGGGCAGTCAGTAACACTAACAGATCCGTGTCCTCTCCGACTATGATGGCTTGCTGAAAATTCTCAGCCATTTCTATAGCAGTTGTGACAATGAGGGTGTCTGCATCTTCAAAAGCTTGTTTTACTTCAAATCCCTCATGAACCAATTTCTCACACAGCATGGAGATCAGCCGTTCTTTGTTGCTGTCATTGGATAAAAATTGTTCTTTTGGCATGGTTGCAGTCATCAACTCTGTAAATATTAAATTCGCGGCATAATACTTGTTTTTACGGCGAAGCCGCTCAGCAGATTTATTAGTGCTCTTGGCAGCTGCCTCATCAGGGTAACCATTGAACACAATGGTTGTTCTTCCAGGCTTGTAGTACTGCTTCACATAATGTACGTATTTCGATAGGATAGCAGAAAAACTTTCTTTCAACTGCCAAACCACTCGATGAATGAGAAACCCACCGTCAATTACAAAGGCAGCTTCAGCCAAGTTGAAATCATCTGTCACAGGAGAAAATAAATCATAGAAGATTGATTTCTTAGTTTTACGCATCCCTGTTTCATCGAAGATGGAAAGTGGATAAGGGGCCAACTCAAACTCAAAGTATGTCTTCAGCTGTTCATCCAACTTCTTTAGAAACATAATTCGTCGGAAAATAGTGTCCGGGTTGACTGGGATGTCTTCGTTGTGGATCCTGATTTTTGAATTGAAGGTCTTAAGGGGAACTACTCTGTTTTTCCATTGGAACGTGACATTGCTGAAGTTGGAGCCAATGATTCTAGCGATACTTTGATTTCCATTTTCGAACGCCTCATGACAATTTACCTTTTCATCCCCAGTTACTCCTGTACTTATTGACATAACGTATTCTCTGATGGAGAAGGGGTCGTGTGATGAAAACCAGTCAAGAAGCTGTGCAACGTCTTTTTCATCCTTCATTATCCTTGTCAACCTGGCATCTATGTGTTGTTCCGTTGTAGCATAAGTCACACCACAAAAATCCTCAAGTTGTAATGAAATTTCCATGATTGCAGGCATTGAGGCAACCCATTTCAACAAAGTGCTGTCAGTTATGCCTCGTCCATGGCTCAGGCCACCTTTTCCAGCCTTCATAGACCTCATGACAACCTGCTCAATACTCATATCTGTCCATATTCCGGACCAGAACTTTTCTGACCTTCTTATAGTGAAAAAGCCTCGAGTCACAAATCATTCGTATTCATCAGGTGTAAGCGTAGACTCAAGGTTGAACATGTCTTGAAGGTATAGTTGGCATGACTTGGCATACAAGAAGTGCCCGCTCACATGTAAATAAGGCAACATTTGTTGCACACATTGCAGATGTAATTTCCAGTCACCACTTCGTTCAGCTTGAGTAAATCGTTTGACGATGGTCACCATTCTGAAATATTGCACCCAAAGGTTTGCGGTAGCTCCATTCTTCTCAAGCTCTGACATTTTTTCGTGAAACTTTTCCATGAGAGTGCTGACAGGTGGTTCATTTATGTTTCTTGAAAAATTGGGGGCCCCAATGTCATTGAAAACATCCAATACGGTCTGGTTCTCTTCATCAATGCTATCCATTTTGGACAATACGATTGTTGAGATCCAGTCCAAGTGGACCTAAAAAATGTTGATGTCGGCACATGTGTACCAAAAAATGTTCTATTAGGAAGAATGATGTTTGTGGTGCTATTGCCAGGATGCAGAATAATGACGATAGTGGATTGTATAATACATTTATTAAGTTTCTGCTGTACACTTAAATCATGGTGTTGAGATTGGCTAAGTCTGAACAGATTTTAATTTTGAATAAACAGAGTCGTTAAGAACGCTACATGTTACATGAGGTGCAAATGTGCGGCACTCAGAATAAAATGTTAAGGCCTAAGGCCTAGATGAATGTCATATGAATTGTCGTAAGACTTGAGGCGCGAGTATGCGTCAGTCAAGCTACATGAAAATGAATTAGCAATGTATTGCTAATGTATTGCAAGTATGCAATATATGTTGTGGCCTAAGGCCTACAATGATTGTCTGATGACAAGAAAAATGAATGATGACAGAACAAGCGAGCAAACGTAATGACGTCTGCCGCCTGCTGTAGCTCGGACAACTGTGACGTTGTAAAGACATGATAAGTACAATTTGAAAACGTACAGATTAGCCAACCTATTAATGCGAAAATTACCACATTACTGTCCATAACTGCCCGCAAAAAATCAAAGGATTTTTTAATACATTTTAATAACTTATTATAGAAAAATACAGAGTTCTTAATAATAAAGTCAATCTCAATAAGTTTTATTGAACCTTGAGTTTGAAATCTTAGATAACAGTTATGACATTAACTGTTTAGAGATAAGCTTGAGTGATGATAAGAGTTGAGCAGGCCAAAGTCAGCTTGCAACCTGATTATACATGAGTATAAATGCAAGATTACCAATGTATTGCCAATATATATTGTATGTATACAATATTAAACAATATAAGACATGAAAAATACATGGTTTGACAATGTTTAATGATGAATAATCGGTGACTCATCACATGATGGGCCCGATAAATTGTAACATTTATGCAAGTCATAATGGTTATCTTGAACCAGATAAGGCCAGTAGACCTATAGTACAAATACTATTTGTACAATAGTATTGAATACAATGGACAAACAAAATTATTATAAAATTATACATGTAAAGACATAAATTTAGCATGACGCTTTATAGTTTGCATGATGCATGCTATACCTGATGTTTCAGGAATATACAATAAATTGTTATGTCAAAACAAGCTATACATAGTTGAATGATTACAAGCACAAAGTGTAATGACATGTATTTCATAATTAAAGCATGAATAATAATTGTGCAATACATGATCACAAAATACAAATACAAAATACAATATAAAAATATAGGCGTGGCGTATAGTTATAGACAGTAGATGCGGATAAAACAATGTGTTTTACATAGATACAAGTTATACATAATAAATACAATAGAAATCGGTTTAGATAATTACAAAATGTAATACATGTGTTGAACAATTGTGAGAAATAAAATCATAGAGTAACAAAGTTTTTACATAAAAACAATAGTAAGCAAAGACATGAGACATAAATCAAATGTTGCATATTGTAACATGACATAAGGTAGCAAGAATTCAATGGTATTTAATTATAAAATAAACAGCTGAAAATAAGAGTAAAAGGCAAAAAACTTATGAACTCAAAGATCAATAACCCAATAACCCAATAAATGACAAATGACTATTAACCCGACAGACTTGACACAATAGATCGGATAGGAACCAAAAGAAAACCAAGAGACAGTGAAGAAGAAGTTTAAGTACAATCAAATCATCCCAAAAAAGTGAACAGAATATTGTAAATTTAGTAATGAATTGATGTCTGTAGCATATGAGATGTAGCTAGGACAATAAGATTAATGAAGGGTAATAGTATCACATGTATCTTATTATTTAAAGAATGTAATTATATAATATAATGTAGGGGGGTTAGAAGCTAACCATACCCCAAACCAATTGTAATAATAATGGCCAAAGGCTATAAACAATACTTTGAGCCCAAAACAAAAGCAATATTAGAATGATGACCAAAAGTGATCAGTGTGATTTGGAGGTAAACAGTTATAAATGACCATAATCACACAGTGATGTAAAGTAATCAGACAACCATGAATAAGCGTGAATAAGCCCAAAAGTGTGTGTGTAAAACTAAATAAGTAGTGAAAGTGATAGGTATAAAATAATGAAACAAAGTGAGCAGGGTAGTAATGATAGAAACTTTCTAATGAAAGAAAAGTGTAGTGAGAGTGTAGAACTAAATATTATGTAAGCTAACTATGTTAAACAGATAAACAATTTGTGATAAACTGTGCACTAGTAGGTAAGATTTGAACTAATTGTAGTATTGTTAATTTAGGTAATAAGATATCAAGATTATATATTAAGATAAGAGTTAAGGTATCAGAGTGTAGCAAATTAAGAAGGACTAACACTGTGTTAAAGTGAAGGGAATAGTAGATAGGACATAGCATACAAGGAACAGTTTGTCAATAGTATTATAAGAGTTTCTTTAAGTAAGTATTAAGGATTTTATTTGTGTTTAGAAAATCATAGCATAGAGTAAATTGTAGGATAAGCAGATAACAGCAATTAAAAGTTATTTCAGGGTAGAACCTGAAAAGAAATGTTTAATAGTAAGAATTAGAGTTAGGAATACTGATGTTTATTGTTTGTTTTGTTTGTAAATTATATTAGAGCTACCAGAAATGTTAGTAAGAAATGTTAAATGGTAGTAGAATGGAATCTAGGCTCTAAGCCAAACTGTTGAACATAAATTTATTAATTTAAGAACAAATAATAATCCAAAGTTAAGGCAGAACGTGCCAAATGATTAAACCATGTAAGTGGGTATTCATAGTACCAAAATATGTGGTTAACAACTAATTTTGAATAAATTATATGTAAGATATAAAATTGGGAAAATAGTAAAAATGTAATTAGCTATCCAAAAGTAGGCATGAGGGGTATCAAAATGTTCATCATAAAAATTTAGGAAGAATGGTACTAATGTGATGACCATAGATATTAGAACAAAGTAGTAATCTTCAGTTGAAGATATTTTGGTAAAAATAGACGGAAAAAGACGATAAATCTTAACAATAACCTGAATTAATAACCAATGAAAAATTAGCATAATTTCTTAAGTAACCATAGCAACAAGAAAAATAACGCCAAAAAACCGTTAGATTTTCAGTAAGTCATTATTAACCAACGCCAGAGGGTGGACCGAGTAGCTCTCGTATTAACATTAAATTATTATTCTTCAAACAATTTCAAAACCATTTAAAACTAATAGAAGACAAGTACAACAGTACAGGGAATCCTGAACGTAAATTTTATTTATAAAAAATTAATTTAACAAACCGTAGTGATCCAAAGAAGACGAAGCGACGCCGTGACGAAGAAATACGACACGGACACTATATGAAGATCAGTAGAACCACCTAAAAGAAGAAGATGACACCAACTGAAGAATTACGAGGCCTGAAGTAGCAAAGAAAACCAGCCGAGACGAGGGAAATAGACGACAGGAATTATCCATAGAAGAAGACGACAGCCCAGGAGTTATCTATCGAAGAAGACGATACCAGGATCTTCAGCAACAAGTAACTGATGAGTATAAACATTATCTCTTAAAGCGTATTCACAAATTTTGGTCTGAATTAAAATATAACTATTTCAAAATCACTGATCACTATTCCGAGTCAAAATAAATGCTGACTTAAATTCACTGTCTAACTATAACAAATTAACGATTATTAAGAAAGTAAATTATGATAAATAATTAACGAATCTTCTAATAACGAACTTCTGGCAAATGAAACATAACCATAAATTGCTTCACAAGTTTTCATTGGTGATTACTTAGTCAAATGTAAGGAGATATCGATTTATTTATGTAATTAGATGTAAGAATTATTATAACTTTGTGTGTGTTAGCCGTAAACATATATTTCTGTAGCCAAAAGGACTTTACACCCCTGAAAAAAAAAAACGATAATTTTTACTGTAAACTAGAGTAACTGATGACTGTATACAACTGAGCTGAGCGTACCAACTACGCAATTGTAATAGCCGGTGCCGAAAACGAATTCTAATGTATAATAAACCAAGTGAAATATTCTAAAGGATTAATAAATGTTCTCAATCTGCAATGCTGTATGTTTGATTCCGTTAATTTAGAATTACGACTAGTAATTATTGAAGTGAAGGCGTTAAAGCGAGACGCAAGCTGGGTAATACTGCAGAGAGCTGTACGCCAATCAGGTGGCGAGGCGGCAAAGTTTGCTACGTTTGAATGCGGCAGAGCAGAATACGGTTTACCCGTACACGACTGAGAGCATACGTTTTGACACGTTTAACAACAAACAACATACTAAACTTTTATTAAAATTTTTACAACAGCCACATAAACGTCTAGTTACAAAGTGGCGCGCCAACTAGTAGGGCTAGAATAGGTAAGGAAAAATATTTTTAAACTTTACAGATTCTAGCGGCGACTACAGAAATGGAACCGGCAAAAATCGGGACGAGACACCAGACGTTGCTACGCGAAAAGGAGGCGGAAGAGGAAGCAAGGAGATTAGAAAAGGAGATCGAGAAAGGTGCCAGAATGGAAGAAAAGGAAATAACTTCAGTGGAGGATGTGGAAGAGTTATTAGCGCCAGCCGAACCAAATAAAACCATCGAAGAAATGAGATTCGAAAGATTGATGGAAATGTTTCGACAAATGAAGGAAGAAAATAATGACAATTTTAAGAAACAGGAGGAGAAAATAGATGAAAAATTAGACAAGAAGTTCGAGGCAATAGATGACAATTTCAAGAAAATGGACAAAAATAACGAGGAGTTGAAAAAGGAGATGAATGAAAAACTGGACAGCACTAAAGAAGATTTAAGGAAGACCATTAATGGAAATAACGAAAAATTACGACAGGAAATGAAGGAGGAGAATAAATTGATTAGAGAAAAGATAGAGAGAAGTAATGAGAAAACCAGTGAAGCTTTGAGGCTGATGAAGGAAGATATCGAGACGCTGAATGATAAAATCGAATATAACCAAGATACATTACAGCAACAGTTGACTGAGTACAGAGAAGAACTGAAACAAACTGTAATGGAGACGGAAGAGAAGATAGAGAAAACCAGCGAAGTAGTGATGCAAGTCAGAGAAGAAATTTTAATCAAGGTGAATGAAGTTGAAGGCGAAGGTAAGAGGAGGGTCGAAGGACTCCAAAAGGAAACCAACAACAAACTAGAACAGATACAAACCAGAGTAGAGGAGAACTATAGCAGATTGGACGCGTCAGTAAGTGAAGTGAAGGACACCACAACCGCCCAAGAAGGGAAAATAGCTGAATTTAAGGCTAGAGAGCTACGCCTACAAGAGGAGATCAACGCATTGAAAGATCGACCAATTATGACATCACATGTGTTATGTAGTGAAAATAGGGAGATTATAAACTTTAAAAACTATAAACGTAATCCAATTGAGTTTATAGAACGAGTGGAGGAAAACTTAGCCCGAACCAGAGAGACGAGGTGGACTGTAATCAAAGGCATGATAGATGACATGTTTAAAGAAGTCCATGATAATTGGTGGACGGCGGTAAGACCAGACATAAATAATTTCAATGAATTCAAGAAGTTATTCAAAGATAAATACTGGTCGGAGGCAACTCAGCATGTGGTGAGGAACAATATAAGCAATGGCAGATTCGACCCTTACCTAGGACAGTCACCAACCGCTTACTTTTTAGGTAAGGTGAGCATTGCAAGGAACCTTGAACCCAACATCCCGGAAGAGTGCTTAGTGACGCAATTGGTGTATCATTATGACGGTGAGATCACGAAAAGCCGTTTAAGTGGACGCATTAAAACGATACAAGAGATGGCCGCATTATTGGGAGAGTACGAGCGGGAGAAACACTATGTCTTGAACAGACAAAAGAATTCACCAAACTATAGAAATTATGACAACCGAAATCAGCCAAGTGGACCACAGGGAAACCACATCCCGGCCAACCATCCGCCATCTAACCCCAATAATTATCGAGGGTTCCATAATCAAAACAGCAACAATAATTACCCAAGAAACCACAATCAGAATTACCCAAATAACAATAATAATGGTAACCACCCTTACAATAGGGGAAACAACCAAAATGGAGGTGGGTATAACCGACCAAATAACCAGTACCATAATAATAGCCCATCGACACAGAATCAACCACACAGGCGACAAGTAAATTATGTCAGTGCCCGAAACGACAGAAGACGTGATTACAGAAGAAGGAGCAGGAGTCCGGAAGAAGATAGGAGAAGCAGGGAACGAAGAGGAGACGCGCCCGCAATAAATCAGCCAAGCAATGACCAGGGAGTCCAGTATGTTCGAATAAACCACATCCTGGCTGAGGCCGGGGATGACCAAGAGGGATATCATGGAAACAATGAACCTAATCCAAATTCCAGGAATGCTGAGGGAAGGAACAGACGGAACGAAGATGAAATAGAACCATATGTATATGATCCGTACTGTGACGATCCCATAGAGAGATTTAACACTGCTTATAACTTACGGAATCCTCCGGAAAATCATATTGGCAGAACAGCCCGCACAGCGGCCAGTACCGGAAACGGATAAAACTAAGTCAAAATACTATCTGAAAGGGGACTGATTTTGAATAATTTGACCAGGCAAACCAAGTAATGTATAAATGAGAAGATTAACTTATAAGAAAAATAAATGTATATAACAAGGTCCATTATATAACAAAATAAATACCCTACCTCATAATGAAAGATAATAAAAATAATAGTTATGTCATAAGTGAAATCACAACCAAAAAGATAAAAGGGACTTATAACCAGTCTTCTTTATAAAAGTATTATGAACCAGTGTCTGAAAATTAAAGAGAATTTTGTAAGTAACTATTATCAAAATTCAAAAGTAATGTAAGCACAACTTACAGTAAGTATTTGATTGGAACCATTATTATTATAAATGAGAGGGAATTTAGAAGAAAGATAAGCTAAGTTCAAAACAAAGTAAGGCTAAACTTACGACCAAGTGTGAAACAAAATGTGTAAACACATGCAAATTTTGAAAATGTATAATGAAATATCATAAAAATTGAGATATAAAATAATTAAATATTACACAAATAATGATGACGCTACATAACATCATTATCAAACCCCATCACAAAAAGGGGATAAATAGAAATTAATGTTTCACAAAAGAAGAAACCAAAACAATCAAATAAAAAATAACACTGGCAGATTAGCTGAGTTATCAATGAAAAAATATAAATGAGTCAAAACCAGCTACAATGTTAATTAAATATCAATGAGCATTAGAGTGATGACAAATAGAATCACTACCATATAGAATAAGCTCGTAAAACAATACAAAATGCCTATTAAATATCGCCACAAGCTTAAAACAAAGGAATCCTAATAAGTTATTGAAATGAAAGGTCATGAGTTGTATGAAAGAAAGAATAATTAATCCCAAAAGTGTTTTATTGTATTAATATTATGTGAGTCGGAAATGAACGACTATTATTATAATTATTATGAATATTATTATGTGATGATTTTATGTTGAGATACGTCCAACATATGTTATTGAGCAGATAGGCAAGGCCTCTGAACTCAAAATGTGTATAAATGGATAGCAGAGTAATAGAGCCACACGTGCCCTCTGACTATTACCAATTTATATGAAGGAGAGAGAAGAAAAATTTTAGGGAAATAGAACATAAGGGGGAATAAAGAGAAAAAAGAAAAAAAAATAATACCAATTATTATATTATGAACCATGACTTAATAAAGAATGAATACAGAAGAAGTAGCGATGGAGGAATTCCTGAATCATAACAACTTGATAAAATGAACTATATTGATGATTTCAGAAAAAATCTAATAATCTTTGTTTCGAAATAATCAATTTTGGTGGCGATGCATTATGTAACATGACATAAGGTAGCAAGAATTCAATGGTATTTAATTATAAAATAAACAGCTGAAAATAAGAGTAAAAGGCAAAAAACTTATGAACTCAAAGATCAATAACCCAATAACCCAATAAATGACAAATGACTATTAACCCGACAGACTTGACACAATAGATCGGATAGGAACCAAAAGAAAACCAAGAGACAGTGAAGAAGAAGTTTAAGTACAATCAAATCATCCCAAAAAAGTGAACAGAATATTGTAAATTTAGTAATGAATTGATGTCTGTAGCATATGAGATGTAGCTAGGACAATAAGATTAATGAAGGGTAATAGTATCACATGTATCTTATTATTTAAAGAATGTAATTATATAATATAATGTAGGGGGGTTAGAAGCTAACCATACCCCAAACCAATTGTAATAATAATGGCCAAAGGCTATAAACAATACTTTGAGCCCAAAACAAAAGCAATATTAGAATGATGACCAAAAGTGATCAGTGTGATTTGGAGGTAAACAGTTATAAATGACCATAATCACACAGTGATGTAAAGTAATCAGACAACCATGAATAAGCGTGAATAAGCCCAAAAGTGTGTGTGTAAAACTAAATAAGTAGTGAAAGTGATAGGTATAAAATAATGAAACAAAGTGAGCAGGGTAGTAATGATAGAAACTTTCTAATGAAAGAAAAGTGTAGTGAGAGTGTAGAACTAAATATTATGTAAGCTAACTATGTTAAACAGATAAACAATTTGTGATAAACTGTGCACTAGTAGGTAAGATTTGAACTAATTGTAGTATTGTTAATTTAGGTAATAAGATATCAAGATTATATATTAAGATAAGAGTTAAGGTATCAGAGTGTAGCAAATTAAGAAGGACTAACACTGTGTTAAAGTGAAGGGAATAGTAGATAGGACATAGCATACAAGGAACAGTTTGTCAATAGTATTATAAGAGTTTCTTTAAGTAAGTATTAAGGATTTTATTTGTGTTTAGAAAATCATAGCATAGAGTAAATTGTAGGATAAGCAGATAACAGCAATTAAAAGTTATTTCAGGGTAGAACCTGAAAAGAAATGTTTAATAGTAAGAATTAGAGTTAGGAATACTGATGTTTATTGTTTGTTTTGTTTGTAAATTATATTAGAGCTACCAGAAATGTTAGTAAGAAATGTTAAATGGTAGTAGAATGGAATCTAGGCTCTAAGCCAAACTGTTGAACATAAATTTATTAATTTAAGAACAAATAATAATCCAAAGTTAAGGCAGAACGTGCCAAATGATTAAACCATGTAAGTGGGTATTCATAGTACCAAAATATGTGGTTAACAACTAATTTTGAATAAATTATATGTAAGATATAAAATTGGGAAAATAGTAAAAATGTAATTAGCTATCCAAAAGTAGGCATGAGGGGTATCAAAATGTTCATCATAAAAATTTAGGAAGAATGGTACTAATGTGATGACCATAGATATTAGAACAAAGTAGTAATCTTCAGTTGAAGATATTTTGGTAAAAATAGACGGAAAAAGACGATAAATCTTAACAATAACCTGAATTAATAACCAATGAAAAATTAGCATAATTTCTTAAGTAACCATAGCAACAAGAAAAATAACGCCAAAAAACCGTTAGATTTTCAGTAAGTCATTATTAACCAACGCCAGAGGGTGGACCGAGTAGCTCTCGTATTAACATTAAATTATTATTCTTCAAACAATTTCAAAACCATTTAAAACTAATAGAAGACAAGTACAACAGTACAGGGAATCCTGAACGTAAATTTTATTTATAAAAAATTAATTTAACAAACCGTAGTGATCCAAAGAAGACGAAGCGACGCCGTGACGAAGAAATACGACACGGACACTATATGAAGATCAGTAGAACCACCTAAAAGAAGAAGATGACACCAACTGAAGAATTACGAGGCCTGAAGTAGCAAAGAAAACCAGCCGAGACGAGGGAAATAGACGACAGGAATTATCCATAGAAGAAGACGACAGCCCAGGAGTTATCTATCGAAGAAGACGATACCAGGATCTTCAGCAACAAGTAACTGATGAGTATAAACATTATCCCTTAAAGCGTATTCACAAATTTTGGTCTGAATTAAAATATAACTATTTCAAAATCACTGATCACTATTCCGAGTCAAAATAAATGCTGACTTAAATTCACTGTCTAACTATAACAAATTAACGATTATTAAGAAAGTAAATTATGATAAATAATTAACGAATCTTCTAATAACGAACTTCTGGCAAATGAAACATAACCATAAATTGCTTCACAAGTTTTCATTGGTGATTACTTAGTCAAATGTAAGGAGATATCGATTTATTTATGTAATTAGATGTAAGAATTATTATAACTTTGTGTGTGTTAGCCGTAAACATATATTTCTGTAGCCAAAAGGACTTTACACCCCTGAAAAAAAAAAAACGATAATTTTTACTGTAAACTAGAGTAACTGATGACTGTATACAACTGAGCTGAGCGTACCAACTACGCAATTGTAATAGCCGGTGCCGAAAACGAATTCTAATGTATAATAAACCAAGTGAAATATTCTAAAGGATTAATAAATGTTCTCAATCTGCAATGCTGTATGTTTGATTCCGTTAATTTAGAATTACGACTAGTAATTATTGAAGTGAAGGCGTTAAAGCGAGACGCAAGCTGGGTAATACTACAGAGAGCTGTACGCCAATCAGGTGGCGAGGCGGCAACGTTTGCTACGTTTGAATGCGGCAGAGCAGAATACGGTTTACCCGTACACGACTGAGAGCATACGTTTTGACACGTTTAACAACAAACAACATACTAAACTTTTATTAAAATTTTTACAACAGCCACATAAACGTCTAGTTACAATATACGAAAATACAAAATAATAATTAAAGCTTTGCATATTAAATAAACTGACACTTGCTTGAGTAAAACAAACAGTTTCTGAATCAAAAATATACAAATTAAAGCTTATGCTAAAAACAAAGGTGCTTATAACTAACAAAGTCTTCTTTGAACATCTGATTTATGTATTTTTGACAAATATATACAAAGGAAAATAAACCCTTTTTTACTGTTCGTCCCTAGTAGGGACCAAACATAATTTATGGATTGGTCTGCGATAGGTGCCAGTAGGCGTGCGAACGTCAACTACTCTAATTAAGTTGTCTGGGCCGGGAAATGTGGCGGTAATTACACCAAATTTCCACGCTAATGGAGGTAAGTTATCCTCAATCAGTAAAACCAGGTCACCAATGGAAACGTTGTCCTTGGCGAATTTCCATTTGTGACGTAGATGTAAGTAGTCGCGAGACCAAGCTTTCCAAATGACTTGGACAAACTTCTGGAGAAGTTGCCAACGTCCAAGACGAGAGATGGGAATATGAGATAAGTCTGGATCAGGTATCGCCGTTAATGGTGCGCAAATCAAAAAATGGCCAGGTGTGAGTGGCACCGGATCATTTACATCCGATGAAACAGCAAATAATGGACGTGAGTTTAGACATGCCTCTATCTGAGACAAAACTGTCGTAAACTCCTCGAAGGTGAGTATAGACTTGCCTGCCACGCGGCGCAAATGATACTTTAAACTCTTTATACCGCTCTCCCACAGACCACCAAAATGAGGTGATGAGGGCGGAATAAATGACCATGTAATACCATGAGAGGTCATAAAGGATTGGATTGATGAGGTGGCATCCTTATTATGCCAAAGATTGTAAAGGTCATGCAAAACATTGCGGGCCTTCCTAAAGTTCGTGCCGTTATCAGAATATAACTGGCTGGGTATGCCCCTTCGGGACATGAAACGACGTAAGGCAGCTATAAACGCGTTGGCTGTAAGGTCTGAGACCAATTCCAAATGAATGGCCCTGGTTGCTAAGCAGATGAACAAAGACACATACGATTTTGGCAGAGTCCTAGATTTCTGCCCGCCATGACGAATCATGAAGGGACCACCATAATCAACTGCGCAGAATAGAAACGGCCGCGAAGGAGTGACTTTGGGAGATGGCAAAATACCAAGCCCCTGAACCTGATGTTTGGCACTAAACCTGAGACACTTGACGCATCTACGAATGATGGAGCGAATGACTATCTTGGCGTTAATGATCCACCAACGTTGACGAAGTGAGTGATGCACGAGTTGAGCACCAGCGTGGAGTAGACGAATGTGTTTGCGTTCAATAATAAGGCGAGTAATATGAGCCGATGGATGCAAGACAATAGGATGCTTATTGTCATAAGGTAGTTGCGACTGCTGTAATCGTCCGCCGACGCGTATTACGCCAGACTCATCAAGGAACGGGTCCAGAGAAGACAACTTGCTCCTGATAGAAACAGAAGACCCATTACGAAGACAATTAATCTCGGCAGCGAAGTGGATCGACTGAGATTGTTTTATGAAAAAATTAAGAGTAGAATGAATTTCAATGGGGGTAAGAGCGCCCGAAATTTTCTCGGCCCTGGAGAGTCTAATATTTTTGATGAATCGAAAGCAGTAGGCGTATACACGAGTCAGACGGTGCAACGAAGAAAAGTCCTTTGAAAGATCAATGGCTAAGGTAGACATTAAAGAAAGTTTGGGGGTTTGTTTCTCCTCCGCAGTGAATTCAGGAGACGACAGATTAGAAGGTAAAAAGGGTGGAAAAAGATTGGACTCGGAAGATTGAGACAAACAAGCGGTAGCATAGGACTCACCCAACTGGCGATTGTCAGACTCAAATGGTAGCGAAACAACGAACCTACCCTCTTCATTGCGATGAGTAGACTTAACGAAATGGTCCTCACAAGCTGAATCGTTACTAATGGGCGCATTATCAGGGATAGTTTCGGTCTCCCAAAATTTCTCGAGAGACGCCAGAATTTGACTGTTGTTGTTCCTAGCCAGGAACGAAACAGCAGGACCCTTATAACGGCAGTGTTTGGGCAGATTGCCGGCTAGAATATAGCCTAACTTTGTTTCTTGTATAATAGGGAAATGAGAACCGCGTACATATTTGTTAGGTAAAATTAAATCTAAGTAAAATTGCGCTCCTAAAAGTATATCGATATCAGCTGATATGTTGAAATGCGGATCGGCAAGGAAAACGTTATCTGGGACATTAAACTGATTTATGTCTAAAGATTGTGCTGGCAATTTATGGGTTAATGCAGATAAGACCGTGCATGTTGCTTGGAAACTAAATCCTTGATAGCGTGAAATAATGCGTATAGACGCTAAATTAGTGGCACAACAAGCGGTATTATTTATACCTGTAATCGGTATGTTAGATTCAGTCAAGTTAAGCCGTAATTTATTAGCAAATGATTCCGTACAAAAATTTATTTGTGACCCCGCATCCAATAGAACTCTTGCGGGTTGTCTATTGCCAGCCCTGTCAATGACAGACACAATTGCTGTTGATAAAAGAACATTGTTTGTAGATTGTAATTTAAGTGAACAGTAGTTGCTGCTGCTGGCAGAAACTGGTTTTGACACATTATTTATGTGTAGCAATGTACGGTGTCGTTTTGAACAGATCTTACATGATTGTTTGATCTTACAATTTGATGAAAAATGATCTGGTCTTAAACAATTTGTACAGAGTTTATGATTTAATATAAATTGCCCTCGTTCTAATGTGCTTAATGCACGAAATTTGTCACACATGTAAATTGGATGACTAGATTTACAGCATAAGCATAAATAATTGTTTGAAGCTGAGTGATAACTTTTAAATGCAGTGCTGCCAGCAGAGTTTCGTGATTTATGTTTGTCAGATTTATTGAATCTTAAAGTTGATTTGTTGAGCTGCTGTCCGGCATCGATAGGCAGTGTATTTTCTAGCAACTGTCTACGTGCGTTTAAAATCTGAGTGAAGCTTTGAAAGTTAGGAAGATTATCGGGGTCTATAGACTCCTTCCATAATTTAAACGTGGTATGATCCAGTTTTGCTGACAATAATTGTACAGTGATAAGCTCGAATGAATCCACTGACAGTTGCATGGCATCCAGGGAATTAACGGAAGACGTTATTGTATTTATGAATTCTGCCAGACTTTACACAAGAGTCTTTAATTGTTGACTTTACTTCAAGCAAATTTTGAATATAATACTTAGCTAGTATGAATTTGTTGTCATATCTAGCGGACAGCAAACTCAACGCTATCGAATAGTTTTCGTTACAAATCGGTAATGCCTTAATTAAATCTAGCGGCACATTTTTCAGAGATGAATACAAATAATGTAATTTCTGCACTGACGTTAAATCAGATCTGGCGTGCACCAAGTCCAGAAATATTGAATAAAAGTGCTGCCATTCTAAGATATTACCTGTGAAGCAGGGCAGACTTATCGGTTTTAATTGTATGTTGCTTGTTAATACGGGAGATACAGTCTGAACGTTGAAGCTTTCTATCAACTGCAAGATATTGGCTTCTGTTGAATATAACAGCTCTTCAACCTCAATTCGGTCTTCTTGAGCAGCGTTTATGTCTTTAGAAATGAGTTCAATTTTGGACTGTACCTCATCGTATTTTGTTGCCAAACTTTTTAGACTTTCGAGTCTAACTGTTAAAAAATGTTTTGTGTTAGTGTTTTTATCAAAGTTAATGATAGCCGAATTAATTCGCACTATGGCAGACAGTATGCCGCCTCTCTTTCTGACGAACACTTTGAGGCCTTCTTCAGCCATTGTACGCACCTGTTAATGATGTGGTACCTGGTATGCGATGTCCTGGAGCATCGAGGCCGTGGAGAAGATGGCAAACACACGGACCGGAGAGATGACTGCTTAAACTGGAGTGTAGACGCTAGCACATGGATGGTCTTGCAGTGCTGTACACTTAAATCATGGTGTTGAGATTGGCTAAGTCTGAACAGATTTTAATTTTGAATAAACAGAGTCATTAAGAACGCTACATGTTAGATGAGGCGCAAATGTGCGGCACTCAGAATAAAATGTTAAGGCCTAAGGCCTAGACGAATGTCGTATGAATTGTCATAAGACTTGAGGCGCGAGTGCGCGTCAGTCAAGCTACATGAAAATGAATTAGCAATGTATTGCTAATGTATTGCAAGTATGCAATATATGTTGTGGCCTAAGGCCTACAATGATTGTCTGACGACAAGAAAAATGAATGATGACAGAACAAGCGAGCAAACGTAATGACGTCTGCCGCATGCCGTAGCTCGGACAACTGTGACGTTGTAAAAACATGATAAGCACAATTTGAAAACGTACAGATTAGCCAACCTATTAATGCGAAAATTACCACATTACTGTTCAACGATCTTCGCCAAAGCTAGGTGAACTAATATGTGCCCTCTGACAGCTCTGGAATAAGCATGTCCTGTAAGCATTTTTTCAGTTGAGGCTCGTGCATATACAGTGCTTAGTACATCCTGCAACCCACTTCCATCCATGATGTAACCTATGGCGCCCATGGAGGATGTAAGCAGGTGGAAGCCACCCAGGCGCACAATCACTGAGGATAATGGAGAATCGGGTCCACAGGAAGCCACTATTTCTCGGGCTTTGTAATAAAGAGGCTGATCAAATGTCACAAAGCAGCATTTCTGGTTACCTTTCCTTTCTACTGCATTTAGGAGAACAGAGTATATTGCGTTGGGGTTTCCAGGGGGGGAGTTGAGAAATGGTAGGCACAACGCACGAGATTTTTGAAACGGCTGACCTGAGGTCATTCTTTCCATGAATCCATTCCAACCCGGGATATCCAGGCACTCTTTCCATTTACCATATATCCACATGAATTCGCTGGGTGAGAGTTTCACTTCATGAGTTGGATTCCGCGTATTAATGTCGTACACTGTAATTGACTGGAGGCCTTGCATGGTTTTTTGAAAGGAGACCAGAGGTATGCTTCCTAATGCCCCAGTTTCCTGAGCACTGGGTACCTTCCGTAACTTCGTAATTCTGGTCTCTGAATGAGCTGAGCTGTGAGGAGTTACACACTGGAGACCTCCCATGGCATGAAAAGTATTGCACCCATCAATCGTATCAATGTTTACGTCAGCATTATCAAATACAAATTGGCTGAACGAGTCCTCCAGCACAGTTTGTGGTGGTTCTTTCAAACAGGACGCCTCAAATAGCCTAGCGTCATTGTACGAACAAAAAAAAACCCAAGGCTCAACAGCCCCTCAATAAGATCTTTTGAGCCATACTTCTTATACAATGTTGCACCTAGTCCAATGAGAATCGGAGAGAGGAAGGACAGTGGCCTTGTGGCACTAATTAAGGAGTGTGCGATTGAAGTGACTTTGGGTATCCAACTGAACCCTATCACACTTTTTATGTTTATGTGTGGTCACGATTGACGTGAGAAGCAATCTGAGTGATTCTGGAATGTCATCCTCAACGTTTTCCAGAAAATTGTCCACTTTGGGGTAGCTATCCATGGGATAAATCACTGATCTGATATCCTCTCGAATTATGGCGGCTGCTGCTTTCACAATGCGAAGACGTTCTTGTTTTTCATCCCTAGCCTTGGAATCATACCAATTCTGAGTTATAATTTTGTACCCAGTGTTTCAAAAGCATATTACAGGTGGCTTATTTTTACCACCTCCACTCGTAACAATGATATCCTCCCCATACTTCTTCTTCAGCCTATTCTTCAGGGCTTTATCAACTGGAATGTACCCTTTGAAATCCTTCAAAATTTCAGGTAAAGTGAATTGACATTGCTCTTTATTATCTTCAATGTTTTTGCAAATATATTCAAAGGCCACAGCCACGTCCTCATCTTCAGGTCGGCCTGACTCAGTACTGGATCATTCTGTTGGAAGTCTCAGAAAATTTTTACCACACTTCTTGTGATGTCTGGCGTCTGCTGCAACTAGATCAGATGCAAGACGAATTCGTTGAAGCACGTTTTCATCATCCCTGCCTTCAGCTCCAGTTATGAGGGAATCCTTTAATTCAAGTGATAAAACGTGATGCACGGTTTCTCATCTTTTCATTGGCTTCTTATTTTCTCTGGCCACAAATTCAGCTGATGCGTCATCACCACATATCATACATTTTTTCTTGAAATCAAATCGTTCTTTGTCCCTTACACTACGCTTCCCTCCTTCTTCTCCTTCATAATTCCTCTTCCTCAAGTAGAGTTTCCTGCATCTATCATGAATTGTGACTGAGGTAAGGCCCTTAAGTTGAAGGTGTTTTTTATCGTTCTTAATTTTGCTACTATTTATCAATGATGATATCCCCCGTTCCTTCACTGTAGTAGAAGCCTCTACAAACAAAGCTCTGTCACAAATAAAACACTTGGGCTCATTCATGTTGTGTAGGTGGAGAAGACGTCATTAGCATTCTGAAAAAAATAAATAAATAAACAAAATAAATTTCATGTATACCTACTATTATCGGTTTCATTTATATATAATGATTACTAACAATAAGTTTTTTTTCTTCTAACAAGTAAAAGTACTTTGGTATTAATCGAGTTTCTTAACCACCTTTTGGGATATTGTAGTACTCTTATTGTAGTACTTCCCCCTCTACTTAGGTATAATTGTCCAAATTAAAATTTTTTGGTGTCTCTAAACGCAGAATTTAATGCTCCACAACTTCATTCTGTATGTTTTTTTAATTTGAAATAGCCGTTTCAAAGTTAGGGTCATTTGAAAAGTCATGAAGTGAAAATTTAATCAAAAATGGTAAAATGTCGTTTTTTGACTGTAACTTTTGACTATACTACTGAACCGAATTTCAAGTTTAAGGACTCGTTTGATGCAGAATTTAATGTTCTCAATTCTTGTAATCATAAAGTTTTCTCTAGAAAGCGTCGTTTTTAACTTATTAGTGAAAAAATGAAAAAAGTGCAAAAATTTCGCGGTTTTTTCGAGCCAAAAACTTAAGCTCACCTCCTGTGACTGTGCAAACTCAGATTACACGTATTGAGACTCAAATGAAGGTATTAAAATGATTTCCAGCTTTCCCCGAATTAAGTCCTAGAATTCTACTTTTTGGATCTAATTTTACTGGCCTATTATAGCATCAGAGCTTTCTCTTTGAAAAGAAGGTTGTGCTGGGTTTATAGCAAATAATGCAAACAAATTTTACTTGAGGCTAACTTACATGGTTCCAGTAACTTGCTCCACTAACTAAAATTTAGCACTGAATTTTAGCATCTGCTGCATGTAGATACACATTTTAGAACTAAATTTTAGTGAATTGGATAGTAATGATTCCAGTTGAGTGAATAGACAGAGATCCTACTTACTGGGTTTTAGTGTCACTCCAGATAGCAGCTTGTACTGTACTGACCACTAAAGTGGTGTAAACTGATTTTTTAGTAAGTTAGTAGCGTGCATAAAACAGTTTGTGTGAATTTTTAATTTATTTATTATTTAAACTGATAACTTTTTTAAAGTGAATGAAGATACCACCATTAAGTTCATGGAATATTATAGAGAACATGATCTCACATGTACATGATGTTAAGAGTTTCTAAAGGTAGTAACATAGGTTCTGATTACTTTTAGTAATTGGAAAGATAGCTTTACTGTCAAGGTGGAAAAGAGTTCTAGTCTATAAGGTTATAAACCACCTGAAGAAGTATTCAAGGTATATTTATTACAAGACGAAAGTGTTATGAATGTATATAAAAACTGGCTTAATGAGAACCTAGAAAATAGATTAATGGAAGAAGATATTGATGTAGAGTGAGAAAAGATTAAGGAATATGTTAAATGTGCAGCCACAGAAGTTATAGGTACAAAGAAGAAAGTTACTCTACTATTCTCCAGCACTACAGCCCATGGTGAGCCTTGGCTTCCGCTACAACCCGTCTCCACTCATCTCTGTCTATTGCCTTCAGTCTCCAGTTCCTAATGCCAATCTTTCTCAGATCTTCTTCCACATCCTGCTGCCATCTTCTTCGAGGCCTGCCTCTGCTTCTTTTGCCCAGTATCGTTCCACTTAATATAGTTCTGGGCATCCTCATAACATTCATACGGAATACGTGTCCCAGCCATCTAATTCTAGCTAATTTTATGTGCCTCACCAGGTCTTGTCCACCAATCAACTCATTTATTTCACCATTATTTCGGATCCTATACATATTCCCCTCCTTCACCGGTCCAAATATCTGTCTCAAAATTTTTCTTTCAAAAATTCTTAGAGCGACAAAGAAGAAAGTTAGGAGTCGGAAAGGTCACAGGATATGAAATGAAGAAATTGAAAATGCAATTAAACAAAAACAAAAAGCAATTGTAGAATATCTCCAGTATAATACAAAGCAAAATAAGGCAAGATATAAAGAGAAAATGAACTATTCAAAGAGTTCTTAGGAAAGCACACCAAGACTCATGGGACACACTGATATCTAACATAGAACCAGACATTCATGGAAGACAAGAAGTAGCACATAAATTTCTGAAACAGCTTAACAAAATTGAGAAAGATGATGCAAAATTACACACAGTTGACACAAATTCCTGGAATAAACACTATAAAAACCTTTCGACAGATGAGAAGGTAAAGAATACAGGAGAACAAAAAAAGGGCTATTTGTTTTTCAACTTCCGATAGACCAGTAAACACACATGAATGACATCAATAATTTTATTATATACAAAAGTTATATATATAACATATATATTGCAACTCTACTTATATGCGTTGTTGTTGTGTTGTGTTGTGTATGAGTACCTACCTGCTGTCCGATCTTGCGGTTTCTTCCGACTAGGGCGTGTGGATTTTGGATTTGAATTTCGCAAGTTGGTAATCTCAAATTTATGGCAAAAACACACAAAATAAGTTACTTTAAAGGGGAAGAGTTTTGTGAGATTGGTAGGCGTTGTAGTACAACAATAAAACAATGCAATATGGGGTAGTAAAATGTTGTTTATTACTCCAATAACACACAAGAATAAAAGGGTTATATTATCAATTATCCTTACAGTCTAAACAATGAATTTATCTTGACTAATGTTTTTCAATTGGTTGATAATTGAAAAGAAGCTAAACTCGTTATTTGACAAGTTAATTTCAAGTAAAAATTTAATTAATTTATTTATTTAATTTAATTTAATTGCTTTAACTAAATTGGATTCAAATGTTAATAAAAATAAAATATAAAAACTCTGAAGTTAATTTAGTACTTTTCAAAAATAAATTATGCGTGACGGTCTAGTTCACGTCATTTCATTTTCGAGTGATTTGACTCTGTTATACTGCAGTATGAACTAATAATGAAATTGTTAGTTAAGATTTGTATAGCGCTTTCGTATTATTTCTAATGATTCTTAACTACAGCTTACTAACGACTTAGACTGCTATACAGATTATCACAATGAATTTATTCTTATTTACTAGAGTCTTTGATTTTTGTATGGCACCTGAATTGTTTAAATTACAATGCTTTTAATTGAAAATCAAGAAAATTTGATGTTGAAAAATAAATAAGTTGATTTTGCTTTCCTGTTATTGAAGTGGATGGTAGAGTTGCTCCAAATATCCCTCGCTGTCCCGGTCCGATCTGCTAGAGATAGTAATCTGCTTAGAGCTCCTGGATTCGGTCGTTGAGTTCAGAATTCGGCAACACTCTCCTCTCCTGCTGTTTGTTGAAGATTTTTAATGTCTGCGGCTTTCTGCTGGAACTGGTTTATGTCCCTCGTCGATTCGCACGTCGCACGTCAGCGTGTGTGTGTGTTTCGTTCGAGTGGTAGCTCTGCTCGTCAGCTGTTCACCAATGATTTAGACGGCCTCTCTGTCGTATTCTTGAAGTCTGGTCTTGTAGTCTGGTGGATCTCTTGCGTGCTTATGACCACAGCTTGTAGTACACAATAAGCTTGTTTGTTGTAATGAAGAGTATCTCGACTTGACGCAATAATTACGAGTTGTACAGTTGATCTGTATTTACTATGTTCGTAATTATGTGTGTTGACCACATAGAGTCTTCTGATGAATCTTCACAACTATGGTTACGAGACGATCGAAGAATTACGTCTTTACTTCGCAAGTACTGGCAGAAGAGTGATGGTTCAGCCCCAAAACACCGCGCTGGTCGGGATTTCGTCAAATGATTTGATTGGCTGACACACTCTCCCTACTACACAAAATTTGAATTCCCTCAGTCCGTGAGAATGAAGTTAGGTTCCCACAGACGGAGAATTAATATTATTATTAATATTATTAACCCAGCGGAACTAAATTGTCGGTCCGGATTTCCTGTGATAGTTTAATTTGGCAATATCTTGGTTGCAAACCAAGTTGTGCTAAATCTAAAATATACAATCTGTTGGAAATTATTATATTTATAACATACTAAAAGCTCATTGATGTAGCTCTATTTTTACAGAAGTTATTTAATTAAATTAATTAACTCTTTTATTTGTTAATTATATTGCGTAAAATTTGCACACGTTATTATTAATATTTCGGCAAACATTTTGGCTATCTTGGATTTCGCCTTAATTTATTAGTTTCCGAGATATTAATAATTAACAGTTTGGGTGTGGCTCTTCCTTCTACAGCGAGCTGGTTACATAACGGCCAAGTGTGCGTCGTTTTACAAAGCATTATTTTCATCGCTACTACATACAAATGGAGTTTTGACTATTACAATTTATTTAAACATGATTCTAGTACACAGTTGACATATAACTCCAAATAATTGATATTTGGTGGTGTTATAATATATATATTATGTTAACACGGCTATCACGTCCTTCCTTACATGAATAGGTGTTACTCTTATTATACTCTTAGATGAGCTTTCCTAATTAAGCCCCACTGTTGGGTTCGTCAATTTATGTTAACACGGGTGTCCCCTCGTTAACCCTCTCTCCGATTAGTAGTGCCAATTTATTGTGTATCTTATTTTAATATGTGTTATAATATTGTTAAGTATATCTCCTTTCCTCTCTATTTAATATAATTGTGTTATTGTGGGTGAAAATTATGTGTATAGGGTGTAATTCGAATTTTTCGCTCAAGCCTATTCTGTTTTGGAGAGAAGAGCAGAAATTTTTATTGTATTCTCCTCTCTTTAATACCTAAGCAGTCCGCGAATAGCGCTGTGGTTCCCAGACAACGGAAATTTGTAGGTTAACCCACCGCGTACGGTGATTATTGGTTACACTCTTTACTTACCTTATTTCTTGTTCACACTACACTAAATCTTATATAAATGAGAAGATATCGAAATTCTGAAATGATTCTTTATTAATATTTAATATTTTTTGTCCAACAAAGTTGTTTCTTTTACGTTAGATCCGAAAGGCTATAAGTCAGAAGTAATCGATTATCGATCGGATTCAAGGTTTTATATTATTTTTAGTTATGATTTTATATTTCTTTAAATACAGGGCGTGAAGGTTCTTTCAACTGTTAGTAAGATCAGAAAATGCATAAATAGGAATACAAGGTATTACAATATAGAGTTAAGTTTTTATTAAATAATATTTAAAATAATTGTAGTTTACTGTCCGCTCGGCATCGTGACTCGATGAGGCCGTGTACAGATAACCCTTTCATCTTGACAGCAACAGATCAGCATGCAGATGAATTTGCTCTCGTTAGTCTACGTTCCAAGTTGAAAATAAAGTTTAATTCTTGGTCCTGGAATGATGTAGAAATACCGCTCCTTTTGTTCACCAATGTCTGAGTTTTGTGGTTACGTGCTTCGACGGAATTCGAATAAAACTACGTTTTTCTATTGGATTGTGTAAACTGAAGTTCCAATATAATTTGGTGTTTATTTTCGTTTCGTTTACGTTATAGGATTATATCACTTTATGCAGGTAGTTATTTCTCTGGTTGTGTTAATTGATTAAGTTAACATTTGTTCATTATCTGGAATTTTGCAATCAGAGTTCTTCCTTTATTTTTCGTTACTTTCGTGTATCGTTTTTATATTGTCCAATTATATAATATGGTTAAATGATAGTGGACCAAACTATTGCGATTTATTATTCATTTTGTTTAAATTTCTATGGACTTTGTATTTAAATTAAATCAAATTTTTTTCTGAGCATCTCTTAATTAAACTGTCTTCGTTCATGTAAATTTTTCCAATAATCAAATCAACAAATTCTATCTACTTTGTTGTCCCAAGCAACCATCTTTTTTTTATTCTTATTCGATATTATGTTATATTATAATCATTTCATACAATGTTCTTCCACTCATCAAAATAATCCCTTTCTAAATTTCTATTATATCCGAATATAATCTTACTTATGGCTTGTTTACTAATTCTTATATATTTTGCTGTCTTTTACTCTTAGTCTGTTTATTTTAACAAATATTATTTTTCAGTTACCAAACATTATCTATCGGTATCATTGCACTATAGCATTATAATAATTTATTTAATTTGAGTTTATTTATTTGTTATTATTAATTATTATTAACTTCTACTAACTCATTAGATTGTATTTAGTATTTGTTACTAATTTCTTTACCTGGGTACCCCTTTACCTAACCTTTCTGATCTGACCTACTATATAATGTTATTGGTTGTTAGGCCTATCATTATACCTTGATCTATTTCTGAATTTAACTTGTTACTATCTGCAATATTATAGAATCTTTTATCTATTTATAACATGGTTGTATTAAACTCTTTTGTATCTCGTTAACAATTATAGCCTTTTGTCCAAGTTTACAATTATAATCATCTTATTATCTAAGTACATGTATACAAATAATTAACTCTATAAAATCTAACAAAAGCTTTATCGTGACCTATGGGTAACACATAAAATGAAATTAATTAGTAATCAATTACTGAGTTCAACAACAGCTCTACAATGGTAAATTAATAACACATAATACTTAATTACCTGATATTCTATTAACAGAAAACTTTCACTTGTTAACACAAAATATAACATCACTATCATGATAACAATATAACATGATACAATTAATAACAAGTACTTTTGAGTAACTTAAGTCATACACCATTTACTCATTCTCATCTACTTTAACACATCAATTATTATGAAACAGTCAAAATTAGTTTTTACATTATGTGTCAATGTCTGTTATTTACCTCTCACTGAACCTTGAGGTTTATTATTATTAACATTATTACTTGCTTATCTTTTTACCTTGCATTCTTATTTTATTTAAACAATCATGGGTTGCGTTTCTGACCTTTTACAAGTGTGGATAATTAATAAATTTTCTTCTCTATTCTAAATCTTATAATTTGATTTATGTAACATCGAGGACCGTATTTCTGTTACGTTACAATATATATATATATATTGCAACGGAACACATGATGATAAGCTATGTTGTTTATATCAGAGCACATGGATGACGAGCATTTTCATGTTAAATTGGTTTTATGTAATACTTTGTCTTTTAGCCGTAAGTTTTGTATTTAGAAATTGATAAGCATGTAGGGTATACCAAATTCTCCGTAAAAAGATGTTCTTTATTGTCATGTATTTTTTGAGTGAATTTGTGCGCGTGTGCAGGTGTGATAACGTGTGATCGCTATATCTTCTGCGGTAATTAACCGATCGACATGAAACTTTGACAATGAATTGTTTATGTAAATAGCTTCAATTTATGTGTACTCTATGGTTCGTAATGTAACCCCTCTTTAAGTATTGTATTGACTCATAAAAAAAAAATGGGTTTTTTTTTTCTAAAGAGGGGCCACAAGATAATTAAAACTAGGCGAAAGCCTAGAGAAGCCAAAAATGCGCTGGATCCAGTGAGACGGGACTTGCAATTAAAACTCACAAAATTAACAACCAATAAAAATTTTTATTATAAACAAACTTTAAATCTCTTTAATCCAACAAAATCATTATATTCTCCTTTAAAATATTTAGCTTGAAAAATAAATATAAAATTTAAATTCTCCTTAAAAATGTATTTGCTAAAAAAATTTTACTTGAAAAATTAATGAATATAAAATTTATATCCTTTATTCTCCTTAAAAAATGTTTCTTTTTTAAAAATTTAAATATAAAATTTAAATTAAATGAATAAAAAAGATTCTTTTCCAATCGGGGTTACTTTTCCCCACTTAGCCCTATACCTAACCCCCAAAAATACACATGAATATACAATACATATAATGGACATATAAGGAAATATGTCTACAATATACAACACATACACACGTTCCACAACACAGGACAATTACAACTTCCATCATTAAAATCTTGCCACACCTCTTTCACCCCATGAGGTACATAATTTACAATTCATAAATATCATTGCACACAACACCTATTGCAAGGTCTTAATACCTAATAACTCAAGATATATGTGTGTAACACCAGTGCCCCCAGGGCATACTAAAATTCAGGAGTTGGCATAATGCCTGATACTATTATAAAGTGCTCCCACATTGAGCACTTAGACTTGGAGTAAATATAATTAGAATTCAGTAAACACACAAGTGATCATAATCAATTAAAAAGAATTTAAACATGATAAATTTTGTGAAATATTAAAAACAGTAAGGTGTCATAATGCTTTGTAACCTTTAAGAATTAATTTGGCCCAAATGCCGATATGTTCCTAGGCGCGATCGTGCATAACTAAACCTGTACCAGGAGCATGTTCCGGTCTGCATGAAAATCCGCCTATACAGGATTAAACTGGGGACCCGACTGAAACTTTCATTATATGACCCAAACTGATAATAAATATATGAAATTAATGCATTAATTGAAAACTAAATTTAACCTGTGAAATTACATGATGAATGATGGAATTACTAGCACTAAGGTAACCCTTCTACTGAAAACAAGAAAGAATTTTACATGCCTGAATGGTAATCAGTCACAGATACATGCCAACCTCTGGGCTCACATTTAATATAAACAGAGTTACAAAATGTACAAAAGATTCCCCCCCCCCAAGTCCGCGCACTATTTTGTCCCATTAACCGGGGACAATTAAAATGTTTAAAGCTTAAAGTCATTGAATGTTGTGTAGCTATATGTCCACGAGTTCTAGTGGGTTACATTCCCTTGTATAAAAGTAATATGGTTTGGTGTCACCTGATTTATTCCGTGGTGTGAAGTTTGGTGTGGTGGTCTACATTTTAGTGTTGGTGTGGCCTGTCCTCGCTGTTCTCCTCCGGCAGATGAAGTTGAGAGTCTAGATGGTCATGTTCAGGTTGGGGCTGTTCCTCGACTTGAAGCGAGGGACCCGCAGATCTGTTTTAATCTAGCCTGCCATAGGTAGAAGATGGTACAATTAAAAAAACTTCTCTCTGTCGGAGAACGCGGCGAGGTGTTTGGTTGAAGGACCAGCAAAAGACAGGTTTAGAATTGTTTATTCAGCCCTTTCTCAACTCGCGATCAGCAGCGACCGTCAGAGTGCAGCACCAATCAGGCGCAGCATTATTAGCGATTACATTACGGTAGAACACCACCGCTAAATACAGTACAGTATTTTTCTTCAGCGTTCTCGTTAAATGCAGCATACGCGCCGATCTTAATCGACTCGGCACACCCCCACCCCAAAAGGGCAACATAGTTTCCCCACACTTAGACAGAGGAGTACCCTGCAGTGTACCCCAATGTTTTCTACTAAAACGTAGGTGTTCCTCGGTTTTCCCAGTTGCCTTTGTTCTCAGGAGAGCAGTGGCTCAGAAGGAAGTCGAAAAAAAACAGAAAGAAGACGTGTAGAATGCGAGTGTGTTGGCACTACACACTGACCTGATCAGGGCCAGCATGGAGCAAGAAAGACAGAAGAAGAAAAGAAGAAAGAGTGTTCGGGTGCACCCTGAGTTCTGAACTCCTGAGGCTTGACCATTTATGCGGGAACTCCGAGGCTACCTCAACAGGGACCCATGTCCTATAATTACACGGGGACTAACCCCTTTAAACTTCAATAACGCTTTATCCCATGAATCCACTTACATCCCACAGGACCAAGGAGAGAACGGGGGAGGTTTCCATGACACATAATTTGTTTACCCAATGGGTATGTCCTTCTTATAACCTACTACATGTGTGCTCCAAGGGCATGCCCAAAACATACCATGTAGACGAAGTGCACAACCGACCTCATCCACACGACATGTTTCGCTCCACTCTCTAACACCCCTTTTTTTTATTTTATCTTCCTTTTCTATTTTTTTTTTTTTTTGCTATTTTATGTTTTTCTAAGGGGAAGGATAGGAAAATCGGGAAGCTGGAAAGGGCAAGGATCACTGAACGGTCATGAGCTGGGGCTTAAGGTAACGACATGGCTCCCTCCGGAAATAAGGACGAATGGAGAAAGCCAAGGCTCGCACAGGCAGGGGCGCATCCCTGAAGTAGATGTACACCACCCGGATTGTGGGGAACATCTACCCGCTACCATATCAGGTTCTTACCTTTTCCCCGGAGCACACACCACCGAAGGATCACCATCCCTACACACATGGCAACCACCAAATCTTACCCCCCCTTCTATTAGTCAGCTAACTTCCTCTGACAGAGCTTCAATTTTGAAATATGGGTAACAATAACTTTAGAATCGTCCCCCGGTACGCCCAGCCGGGCCGTCACCGGTGACGTGAAACCCAGGATGCGATATGGCCCTGACCAGCGGTAACATAACTTTGCGGCACGTTTGTCTGCGGCTGAGCTGAGTGGGTGGCTCTGGCAATAGACCCAGTCCCCAATCCGGAAGGGGTTTGGAATTCGCCCCTGATTATAATGTCGATGGACCCGCTCGTGCGCTCGCAGCAAATTCTTCCGAGCCTCCTTCCACCTCTCTGCAGTTTTATTATCGGGCTCCCGTGGCAGAAGATCTTCGATGTTCCACAAATTGGTCAACGGGAGTGCGGGCGAGAATCCAAACAGGATTTCAAAGGGCACGGCCTGATGACTATCATGTCGGGCCGTATTAAAAGCTAATTGTAACCACTTCAGATTCTGATCCCAGGTGGTTTGTTGCTCAGCATGATAAGCAATCAGGGCGGACCAGAGATTCCGATTGAATCTCTCCGCATGTGACTGCTGGGGGTAATAAGGGCAAGTGGTTACGTGTTTGATCCCACTGGCGAAACACATCCAACCGGAATTCACCCGAAATGAACTGCGGGCCATTGTCCGAGAGAATGATGGTCGGAGGACCGAAATGCTGAAATACATTGTTTTGGAGCGCGTTGATGGTTAAACGATCCGTTGCCTGCCGTAAGGGCAACAGCCAGGCAAACTTTAAAAAAGCATCCACACAAACAAGCAGGTAAGCATTACCTGACTTGCTACGGGGGAATGGCCCCCACGTAGTCGATGAACAACTTCTCCATCGGTCTGCTCGCCACATCAGATGACAACAACCCTAACTCAAGCCACATAGATGACAGCTCTTAACCCTGGTCGCGATGTCCCTATCCATGCCCTTCCAGATAAAATGTCTCCTAATACTGGAAATGGTCTTAGAAATTCCCTTGTGGCCTCCTACTGGGGAATTGTGGTAATAACTGAAGACCATGGGCACTAACTTGCTAGGCAACATGATCTTAGGGGCACGTTCTTTTCTTTCTCTACAACATAGGACTCCCTTGGACAGGAAGTAAGGGGCCTGTACATTACCCTCCTTTATATTTTGGATGACTGGACCCAGCTCTTCATCGTTTAACTGATGGGGTAACACATCAGTGAAGGCTAATGGAAAGTCTAACAGAACGGAACAGGGTTGCTCAGATTGGGCATCACTGGGCTGAGAAAATATGCGGGACAAGGCGTCTGCAACTGCATTTTGAGATCCCCTAATGTGTTGCACTTTGAACTTAAAGGATGAGATCTTCACCACCCATCTACCAATTTTACCCAGTTGCCGGGGATGAGCCAGAAGCCAAGAGAGAGCCTGATTGTCGGTCTCGAGCAGGAACTCAGCATGTTCCAGGAAACGCCTGAACCTGTCTAGAGCGTACACAACAGCTAAACACTCTAGCTCATAGACGGATGATTTTCGTTCTTGCTGGGTCAATGTCCGGGAAATAAAAGCCACAGGCTGCCTAGCGTCATCAACAACTTGGGACAGAACTGCCCCGAGCGCAACCGAACTCGCGTCCGTCTGTAGTATAAAGGGTTTCGAAAAGTCGGGCATCCGTATCACCGGTGGGGAGATGATGGCCTCCTTCAAGGTGTGGAAAGCCTTCTGTTGACTCTCACACCATGTAAATTTAGCGCCCTTCTTCCTCAGCTCGTTCAAGGGTGCGGCAATCTCAGCGATATTAGGTATGAATCTTCGATAAAAATTGACCATACCTACGAATCTCGCTATTCCCTTCGCATCCCTAGGAGGGGGGAAGTCACGGATGCCCTGTGTCCTCTCGGGGTCGACCGTAACACCCCGGTGTGAAACCAAATGGCCCAAGAAAGAGATACACTCCTGGGCGAAATGACCTTCTCGGGATTGACAGTGAGGCCAGATCTTCTCAACCGACACATCACCTCTCGGAGATGACCCCGATGATCTTCGAATGTCTCACTGTACACCAACAAATCATCTAAATAATTGAAGACGAACCTGAATTTCACGTCGTGAAAAACGGTATCGAGAAGACGAGTGAGTGTCTGGGCCCCCACAGCCAAACCCATGGGAACCCTTGTGTATTGGTACAAATTCCAGGGTACACAAAAGGCCGTGTACGGTCTACTCTCTTTGGCCAAAGGAATCTGCTGGTGATAGGCCGCATTGAGATCAATTATGGTGAAATACCTGGCCCCACTGAACCAATCAAAGGCCGAATGTAAGTCTGGGAGGGGAACAGAATCCACCTCGATATTTGAGTTCAACTTCCGATAGTCGATGACCATACGTTGCTTACCCCCAGGCTTAGGTACCAAAAACGCTGGACTGGCATAGCTAGAATGAGAAGGTTCAATCACCCCTTGATCTAACAACTCTTGAACCTTCTCTCGCAGAATGGTCATCTTCGGAGGTGCGAATTTGTAAGGGTGCGACCTTACTATCTTTGAGTCTGTAAGACGGATCTTATACTCCAGCAGGTGTGTGAGTCCCAATGTAGGAGTTAACACCTCGGGAAATTCCTCATACAATCGGTCTAAGGCCCTCTGCTGGGATGGAGTGAGATGATCTCGTGCAGAATCGGGACAAGCTACCTCTTGGATACCTGGCTTAGCTCCCTGGTACCCAAGGAACGGAATAAGAGCTCCCCGATTAAACTTAAAATAACATTGGTGTGCTTGGATTTCCAGCACGAGACCACTTTTCGCGATGAAATCGGCACCAATAATACAATCCACTCCCATAGCAGGAGAAACCAGAAAAGGCCACACCCAAGAAAACCCATCAATTTTAATTTTAAAGGTAATCACCTGGGAGATGGGCAAGATTTCTCAAGATGCAGTCCAGCATACCACAGACGACAGGTTCGACCCCTTGATCAAGCCCTGCTTTTCAAGGTCCATGCATACCCGAGATGAGATGATGGATCGGGCTGAACCGGAGTCAACTAAAGCTCTGAGCTGACCCCCTTTTACCTCGAGCGACAGAAAGGGGCATACTGAAAGGTGTTGAGAGGTAGTGGACCGGACCTTGATGTCGAAAGAGTCGGATCCTAGCAATTGCCTGGAGGTAGTTGGAAGTTGTAAAGATTTAGTGCGAGGGGAAGACATCCTCCAACATATCTTCCCCTGTCTACTTAGTTTTTTGGGATGGGTCTTGACGATGGAGGTGCTGGACGCGCGCGCCCTCGAGTGCATGATCGAGCCACGTGCTACAATTGTAACAGATTATTTCCCCCCTTCGTTCGCGATTTCGAACTGACTGGGCCTGTTGGGGGGGGGGAGGTTCACTGCGTCCTTCCGCTCTCTGAGGTCTGGGTAGTTCCCCTCTGCTGTCTCCCCTCGCCTCGTCGCTCATCTGAATGGCCTTGGTCATCACACACAGCCGGTCCAAGTCCGCACAAACCACCGCGGCCACTCAGCAAATACAAGACGCAATCTGTCTTCGGAGGAGACGCAGTCAAGAATAACCTGGACCACCTCTTCCTCCGACATGCCCAGTCCCAGTATACGAGCTACCTCTCGAATACTTTGTACAAATTGGGCAAGACTCTTGCCCCTCGCCTGCACGCAATAAAAGTGTCGGTGACGTAATTGCTCCATTAGTCTCCCGGGCACGAACGCCTCCAACACCTCCTGGTGGAACTCCGCCACTCCATCTCTACGCCGCATTACATCCGCCACCCTCTCAGCCATGGGGCCGCGACAATAAGGAAAAACGAGCTCGAGCACGGTGCGATCTGACATCCCCGAGAAATCAACCAATTGGAAAATAGTTTTAAAAAATGGCAATAATTTGTCCACATCCAGCCCATCCACGACCGGTAATTGCTGGATGATATGAGACATATACATATTCTAGGGAAGGTGTTTGGTTGGGCAGCTTGTGATATGACGCCGCTCCCAAACCGGCGAAAACCGGGGTACTTGCAGCAGGCTCGATTGCTCTATACGAGGACGCTACAGCCGAGACCTCGGACTCAGCAACTGGAGCCGGCGTAGGTGGTCTACCCGGTTGAGACCCCAGCAGGGTCGAGGTGATCTGTTGGATCAGATCTTTTACATCATGGGCCGTTTCAAGATCGCCCCATTGTTCGTCAAGATTCTGCAGCCTGTGTTTTACATGCTGCAGGCATTGCCGGATTCGCCGGACGCCGATGGAGCACCCCGGTCCCTCCTCCAAACTGTCTACACAGCGAGCTAATTCCTGCAGCTCCTCCCACTTGTCGTTACATTTTTCTAATTCGCTCTCTTTGTCAGCGATGGTGACCTTCAAGAGCGCTTCGCCCGCGGACAGTGCTTCTCTGAGCTGCCGTCGTAATACAATTACCATCCCTTTTGGGTCTTTCCCCCGGGCTCGTAACTCGAACTAGATTTCGTCGCGCAGAAACAGCTCTGGATGTAGGACACTCATCCTTGAGCTTCGCGATCGGCACACAAAAACACAACACCGTACAAAAAATGACAATAAGAACACAGGAAATACTTGAGTACTGTCCTTCCTTCAAGCAGACTGCGGGTCCCCCTACCGTTGCGAGGACCCAGCCCACTTACCTGAACTAGCTCTCAACAACACTACACACTAAGGAACGCAACACACACACTAACACACAACATGACAAAATTACCGACCAACGAACAACAACAAATTCTCATAATTTGCAATAACTTCGGCTCCCGTATCTCGGAGGAGACCGACTGCCGATCGGGCCATACCGCATAAATGAAAACGCCTTCCCTATTATTGGCAAGGTAATACGTGAACCATATCTCCACCTAGGGCCAGATCTGCGATAATTCGAGTTTCCAAGGAATTTCCCCCCTAAAATTTCACACCGCGTGGCGACCTACAGTTCAACGATACCAACAGACGGGCAATGATACACCCATATAATTAACAAAACCTTAAACCTAACAAGACATAGGTACTTATAGATATAGGGACTTCTAGAGATTATTCCAAGTCCGATTCGAACCCCAAAATGTTTCCTGAGTTTGCAAGCCCCGTCACACCCAAAGGACCCAAGGTTGACCCTAATCTCAACCACGCTCTGCTACCAAATGTAACCCCTCTTTAACGGGTATTGTATTGACTCATAAAAAAAATTGGTATTTTTTTTTTTTTCTAAAGAGGGGCCACAAGATAATTAAAACTAAGCCAAAGCCTAGAGAAGCCAAAAATGCACTGGATCCAGTGAGATGGGACTTGCAATTAAAACTCACAAAATTAACAACCAATAAAAATTTTTATTATAAACTAACTTTAAATCTCTTTAATCCAACAAAATCATTATATTCTCCTTTAAAATATTTGGCTTGAAAAATAAATATAAAATTTAAATTCTCCTTAAAAATGTATTTGCTAAAAAAATTTTACTTGAAAAATTAATGAATATAAAATTTATATCCTTTATTCTCCTTAAAAAATGTTTCTGCTTTAAAAATTTAAATATAAAATTTAAATTAAATGAATAAAAAAGATTCTTTTCCAATCGGGGTTACTTTTCCCCACTTAGCCCTATACCTAACCCCCAAAAATACACATGAATATACAATACATATAATGGACATATAAGGAAATATGTCTACAATATACAACACATACACACGTTCCACAACACAGGACAATTACAACTTCCATCATTAAAATCTTGCCACACCTCTTTCACCCCATGAGGTACATAATTTACAATTCATAAATATCATTGCACACAACACCTATTGCAAGGTCTTAATACCTAATAACTCAAGATATATGTGTGTAACACCAGTGCCCCCAGGGCATACTAAAATTCAGGAGTTGGCATAATGCCTGATACTATTATAAAGTGCTCCCACATTGAGCACTTAGACTTGGAGTAAATATAATTAGAATTCAGTAAACACACAAGTGATCATAATCAATTAAAAAGAATTTAAACATGATAAATTTTGTGAAATATTAAAAACAGTACGGTGTCATAATGCTTTGTAACCTTTAAGAATTAATTTGGCCCAAATGCCGATATGTTCCTAGGCGCGATCGTGCATAACTAAACCTGTACCAGGAGCATGTTCCGGTCTGCATGAAAATCCGCCTATACAGGATTAAACTGGGGACCCGACTGAAACTTTCATTATATGACCCAAACTGATAATAAATATATGAAATTAATGCATTAATTGAAAACTAAATTTAACCTGTGAAATTACATGATGAATGATAGAATTACTAGCACTAAGGTAACCCTTCTACTGAAAACAAGAAAGAATTTTACATGCCTGAATGGTAATCAGCCACAGATACATGCCAACCTCTGGGCTCACATTTAATATAAACAGAGTTACAAAATGTACAAAAGATTCCCCCCCACCAAGTCCGCGCACTATTCTGTGCCGCTAACCGGGGACCCAATTAAAATGTTTAAAGCTTAAAGTCATTGAATGTTGTGTAGCTATATGTCCACGAGTTCTAGTGGGTTACATTCCCTTATATAAAAGTAATATGGTTTGGTGTCACCTGATTTATTCCGTGGTGTGAAGTTTGGTGTGGTGGTCTACATTTTAGTGTTGGTGTGGCCTGTCCTCGCTGTTCTCCTCCGGCAGATGAAGTTGAGAGTCTAGATGGTCATGTTCAGGTTGGGGCTGTTCCTCGACTTGAAGCGAGGGACCCGCAGATCTGTTTTAATCTAGCCTGCCATAGGTAGAAGATGGTACAATTAAAAAAACTTCTCTCTGTCGGAGAACGCGGCGAGGTGTTTGGTTGAAGGACCAGCAAAAGACAGGTTTAGAATCGTTTATTCAGCCCTTTCTCAACTCGCGATCAGCAGCGACCGTCAGAGTGCAGCACCAATCAGGCACAGCATTATTACCGATTACAGTATGGTAGAACGCCACCGCTAAATACAGTACGGTATTTTTCTTCAGCGTTCTCGTTAAATGCAGCATATGCGCCGATCTTAATCAACTTGGCACAGTAACTATTTTAGAAATATGTTTTTTTTAGTAGGAAAAACTCAATTTGAAACACTTATCATTAATAGGGTCATAAAAATTTGTAGATAATTCAATGCAAGTTAGTGCATATTTATAAAAACTCTTTCTTGGAAAAGTTGATATCTGGTGATTCCATCAATCATGTAACTTGGGTTTAGCCAATCGGAATACACTAAATTCAGTAACATTCATTCTCTGTAGAGTAAAGATCGACACAGTGTGTCTGTAGAAGTTGCAAGGTGAAGTTGTGCTCGTACGTGAGAGAGTTGTTCTCGAATGAACATAGAAAAGTATAATTTAACATAATCCTTGGTATTCTGTATGAAGTTCTGTGTCCAGAGCCAAGTGGGTAAATTATTTAAATAGAATTATAATATAGTATAGTGCTTTCATGTAAGTTTAAGATATCCGCTTAGGGAATTTAAAGACACTTCAAGATTACGTGGAAGGTGTATGACTAATACACCTTATTAAATTGATACCCATATTCACCCTGAGATTGATAACATTTACGTATCAATTAATAATAAACTATTCTAGGGAAATTAATAAGCATTGTGTGTTTAACATATTTGAGAAGAGGACGACAAGACGAAGAGGACGACGGACAAAGAGGACGACAGAAGAAGAGGATGCAGGACGAAGAGGACGCCAGGAAGAAGTGACGTTGAAGAAGAGGATGCCAGGACGGGAGTGGCTGTAGGAAGTGGAGGATTGCACATACTGAGGTCATAGCCTCAATCAAGTAAAACAGATATATTTCGAACATTATAAACTATTATTGCAAATTACAATACATGACAATTTATAATACAATATACCTCTTTAAAAACTATATTTGTGTGTATAATAAATAATTTTTCATCTCCTCCGTAATAGACTTGTTTGTGATTTTTACACACTCACTATATCCTTGGTAGTACAATAAAATTTGATCTGTTGCATAAGGATATTTGGCGCTGGCCAACGTTGAGCCCGATTTTTTGCATTAGTTGTAAAAAAGAAAATATTATTTGAGTGTGTATAGAATAAATTCATTAAACTAATTGTGTGTGCCATTCTATGTTATCAGGGAGTGTAGATAAAGGTTTGAATACTCTCTCTTATCAGATATTTGAACAATAGAGTAATTGTCTATGTGGAGATTGAATTATTATTTGTATTTGTGTTAGATGAAGGTTGTTTACATTTGATTGAGATACTGGACTATAATAATAAATAACATATAAACTGACAGTTATTTGTAAAAATAAGTATTAAAAATATTGCCGTTACTATAAATAAAAAACTATAATATCTGTTAAAACTATAAAATAAATAATCAATATGGCCGAAGGACTAGAATTACAGAATACATTAGCTGCATTATTAGCAAATATGCAGAAAATGTTGGAAGAGAATAGAGCAAATAAGGAAGAAATTAAAGCAAATATGCTAAAGCTCTCAGAAGAGAATAAAGCAAATAAAGAAGAAGCTGCAAAACAAAATAAATCGCTTAACGATGAGAATAAAAGAATCTATACAGCTGTGCATGACCAGGCAAAGCAGAATAAACAGCTTTTAGAATCAACCAAAAATATAGGCGAAAAGGTAGAAATAATTCGCAGCAATATTGAGACCGCTTTAGAAGCGAACAGTTCTCGCATCAGTGAATGTGAAGCTAAAATCACTGGAATAGAGGAAAGAGTAGTTCAACACACATCTACGGTGAGTGAGCTCGTTGCTGAACAAGATCAGCAGATACAAGAATTGAAACAACAACTGACCCGACTCCAGAGTACCTCGACAACAGTGAACCAGACCACGTTCGTCTATAGAACTGTAGAAGAAAACAATTCATCAGTTGAAATTCTTCGGCAGGGTCTCTGAGAATCCGATTTATTTTCTTAAATGCTGCCAGTGAGACATGGACGCAATAGGCGACACCCTGAGTGAGATGGATAAAATAAACTATGCAGTGAGGAGATTAAAGGATACTGCAGCTGAGTGGTTCACGGTAGTACAAGATAAAATAGTTACATATCAAGATCTGGTACAACATTTTAGGGCGAGATACTGGAACAGTGAAATACAGCAAAAAATACGTGTACAGCTGGAGTTTGGTAGGTATTCCAGTTTAAAAGGGTCTAAAGAAAATCATTTAATCCAACTCATATCTCATGCAAAGTATCTAGAACCAGAAATGTCAGAGCCAGAGATGGTAAATAAATTAGCTCATCATTTCGGACACGGTATTCAAATCGCTGTAATTACACAAGGTATTAAATCATTGGAGGAACTACTCCTATTGTTAACAAAATGGGATAATGTTGACAGCCAAAATAATAGTAATAGTAATAGTGAACCGGCTCGGAAACAATTTCAGCCACAACAACCACAAAAACAACAATAACAACAACAAAAACAACCATAACAATTTAAAAACAAACCTAATTTCCAAAAGTTCAATCAAAGAACTGTATCGGCAATTACCGAAACAAGTACCAGCGAAGAGCAACCAAAAAACGAGTAGGGTTGCACGGCGTGAGTCCGTGCGATAAATTGAAAAATATAAATAAAACTAAGGATAAAATTACAAATATAACGTACCATAACAAACAACAGTATCAAAAATCTTATGTCAAAAATACTAGTAGTAAGAATGTATACATTGCTTCAGGCCTATATCCTGTTGACATTAGAGATGAATTAATATATAACAATTGTGTTGATGATGACGTGGAAAAGTTAGAAATAAGAATGATAATGATATTGTTGTGAGACCGAAAATTAATGGATGTGTCGGAAATGTATTATTCGATACTGGTGCTCAAATTTCTCTAATCACCGAAAAATTCATTAACAAACATAGACAACAATTAAAAAAACACCAATCTTACCTGTCAACAATACTGTTGTCACGACGGCCACAGGTGATTCACAAACTATCAATAAGCAAGCACTTATCACAATAAATTCACAAGGGATGGAAATGGAAATACCCGTTCTTATAGTCAAAAATCTAGTGTACGACATTATAGTAGGCACTGACACATTAAGGAAAATACACGCTACAATTGATTTCACTAATAAAACGCTAGAATGCACAGTTAAAAATACAAAACATAAAATTAATTTGGGTTATTCGCTCAGTAAGGGAAGTCAATATGACAATGCGGCTGACCGATATAGGTCCGTGGACATTCAGAAGCCTGCTGTTAATCGCTTAGATAAGATAGCAGCTAACGGTGGTGCGCCCGATAAGGAGATAACAGATGGTCAACGAAAGCAATTAAATAATATTTTAAATAAATATGAATCGATTTCAAAACACAGCACACAATTACCAACGTTTTAACATAAAATACAAGTTAGCAACGAGAATAAATTTATAAGAGAAACATATCCGATCCCATTACATTATCAGCAACAAGTTGAACAAGAAATAAATAAAATGTTAGAGAATAATATTATTGAATGAGCAGATAGTAATTTTTAAAACCCGATGGTGGTCGTTAAGAAAAAAAAATAACGACTACGCATCTGCTTAGATATGCGAAATCTTAATATATAACACAAAAATGTTACGATTATGCTCCCAACGTGGAAAATTTGTTTGTAAAATGTCAAGGAGTAAAATACATGTCGCATCTGGACCTAAAAAGTGGGTTTTGGCAGATCCCTTTAGCCAAAGAATGTTTTCACAGCCATTTTGTATACAAATAAATGTTACCAGTTTAAGGTAGAACCTTTTGGTTTGGTTACCAGCCTAGCTGCTATGGTTAAGTGTCTTGAATTGGCATTAGGGGCGGAGGTCGACGATTTTGTAAGTGTGTTTGTTGACGACATACTTATTATATCGAAGTAATTCGAGGAACATAAGCAGCACCTGGATATCGTTTTCCGCAAGTTAAGAGATGCGAACCTTGCGCTCAACTTAGAAAAATGCGAATTTGGAAAATCACAAATAAAGTTCCTCGGGCATATTATTTCTGCAGATGGTGTTAGTACTGACCCGGAGAAAATTCAGGCCATTACGGAATTTCCAAATCCAACAAAAGCAAAAGATAGCAGGGCGTTCCTTGGATTGACTGGATATTTTCGCCGTTTCACACCAGAATATTCCAAAACCATAGAACCGCTGCTGGAATTGTTAAGGAAAAACACCAAATGGAGATGGGAAGAGTGACATGAGGCAGCGTTCAACGCTACAAAAGAATTATACAGCAAGAACTTACACATGTTCCACCCGGAAAAAGAAGGAATGTATGTGCTCAACTGTGATGCTTCAGACTACGCAATCGGTGGTGTGTTGTATCAACGGAATAATAAAGGAGAACATAAGGTAATTGTACATGTAAGTAGATCTTTAAAAGGGGCAGAAAGAAATTATTTTACATCTGAAAAAGAGATTCTTGCAATTGTGTATTGTATTAGTAAACTTAGATATTACCTGGTGGGTCAACACTTTGAAATTCTCTCAGAAAATCAGGCTTTATCTTTCATGCTTAACTGTACACTGGCCAATGCGTGGATATCGCGTTGGATTATGGCGATCCAAGAATACGATTTCAGCATCAAGTATTGTAAAGCCAGTGAGAATAAAACTGCTGATACTCTAAGTAGATATCCCCCCATCAATGAAGAACAGTACTCCGTGACCAGGAATGAAATTCAAATTCTAGCAGTCAAGTATACATTACCAGATGACGTAAGAAATAGATTAAAATTGATAAATCTTGAACAACAGAAGGACGCAAAATTAAGAAAAATTTGTGAAGAAATACAAAGGCAAGACAACCCGAAATACAGAATTGACAGGGAAGTACTGTATAAAATAATCGATGGTCAATGGAAGATTATGGTTCCTGATGATCTCGTAGAAGATTTAACTTGGGCTTGTCATGAAAGTCTTGCTCATGATGGAGCTTATAAGTGTTATTTGGCGATGAGGGAAGACTTCATATGGTTGAACATGGCAAGGAAAGTTAAGTCTATTTTGCGAACATGTCACATATGTCAGACAGCTAAATACCCAAATCAACACACCTATGTGGAGATGGGTAACATCATTATCAAGAATAAGAATGATCTACTGTGTATCGATTTTTTAGGTCCGCTACCACGTGCTGCAAGGGGTATGAAGAACCTGGTTGTTTGCACAGATGCATTTTCTAAGAACGTAAGTTTATATGCAATTGGACGACCCACCACGATGGCAGTATTAAATGTTGTATTAAATAAATACATTCCGAAATATGGTCAGGTAAAGAAAATTCTATGTGACCAGGGTAGTCAATTCACCAACAAGAAGTGGCAGTCCGAATTAGAGAAGCACAATATACAGGCAGCGTTGACAGCAATCCGGAGACCGCAATGTAACCTCGCTGAAAGGGTCAATAGGGATTAGGGCGTCTGTTTTCCACTTATTTTAATACCAACCAGAGTAGGTGGCCGGATTATCTCGAGTTTTTCGAGGCGTCCATCAACGGGAATTACAATGACACGACAGGATTTACACCTAACGAACTACAAACCGGAGAAATGCCAAAGCGTGTTGGGATGGGTGCATCAAGAGGATTGCAACGCAGAATTTGCTTTTTCCAAATTTGGTTAAAAAGATAGAGGCCAGGAGACGCATTAAAAGGTGTGCTGAAGAACAGACAGAGAAATTTAATGCGGATCACAAACTGGTAACGTTCAAAACTGGCGAGAAGGTACTCCTGCGAGCTTTAAATGTAGGCCACAGGGAAGACAATACTGCAGCAAATTCTTTAGATTATACAACGGTCCATATATTTTATCGGAACAAGTGGTAAAAATACATACATTGTCACTAACCCAAATACAAACAGGGTGATAGGGAAGTTCCATGCATCATCCTTAAGAAAATATTACATTAAAGATAATTAAACCTAGAATCCCAGGATATAGGTGGAATGACTGGTAGGAAATTGTATAAAAATATGTGTAAAGTAAGAATAATTGTGATCATGTTGAAAAAATGTATGGATGAACTGTAGTATATTATTATTTGGAGGAAGTTAGGTCAATTTAGGTTTGGAAGAAAAAAACAATTTTATATTCCATATAAAAATTTTTTTTTATACGTGGTGGGGTTAATCCTGCAACGGAACACAGGATGATAAGCTATGTTGTTTATATCAGAGCACATGGATGACGAGCATTTTCATGTTTAAATTGGTTTTATGTAATACTTTGTCTTTTAGCCATAAGTTTTGTATTTAGAAATGGATAAACATGTAGGGTATACCAAATTCTCCACAAAAAAATGTTCTTTATTGTCATGTATTTTTTGAGTGAATTTGTGAGCGTGTGCGGGTGTGATGTGTGAGCGCTATATCTTTCACGGTAATTAACCGATCGACATGAAACTTTGACAATGAATTGTTTATGTAAATAGGTTCAATTTATGTGTACTCTATGGTTCATAACTATTTTAGAAATATGTTTTATTTAGTAGGAAAAACTCAATTTGAAACACTTATCATTAATAGGGTCATAAAAATTTATAGATAATTCAATGCAAGTTAGTGCATATTTATACAAACTCTTTCTGGAAAAGTTGATATCTGTTGATTCCATCAATCATGTGACTTGGGTTTAGCCAATCGGAATACACTAAATTCAGTAACATTCATTCTCTGTAGAGTAAAGATCGACACAGTCTGTCTGTAGAAGTTGCAAGGTGAAGTTGTGCTCGTGTGTGAGAGAGTTGTTCTCGAGGGAACATAGAAAAATATAATTTAACATAATCCTTGGTATTCTGTACGAAGTTCTGTGTTCAGAGCCGAGTGGGTAAATTATTTAAATAGAATTATAATATAGTATAGTGCTTTTCGTGTAAGTTTAAGATATCCGCTTAGGGAATTTAAAGACACTTCAAGATTACATGGAAGGTGTACGACTAATAGGGTGGGCCGAAAAAATTCAAAATTTTTTTTCAAGTCATAATACCACAGAAAAGTTGCGAATTGGGGAGACTAAAAAGGGGTAAAAAAAGAAATAAAATCGGTTCATATCTTCCGGTCGCGCATGTGCTCTAAAGTTTGCTGAAATTCGGAAAAATTTACATTTTTACGATAATTTTTTTATCTTACTTAACTTGTCAATATTTAAATGTAATAGCTCTAGTCGACTCTTACTCGAACCGATAATGATTTAGAAAAAAGAATGGTTCAAATCGGTTAAGGTCTTCCACTCGCACAACAGCTGTCAAATCTAACAAATTCTCGCGCTCGTTGTAATTCGCTCGGGTCAAAGACCCCGATGCTCCCCCCACCAACCACTCTCGCCACCACGCCGCACCATTGTTCTGTCAGTCTGCACTTATTCCTCGTGTTTGATGTGCGTTTCATTCGCTCTTCCAGTTATTATTTTGGCATTTGCATTTATTTCAATGTTGGTTTTGTGTTATGACATTTTTGTGTAACTTTGTGACTTAACGGTGATATACTATGGCTGTACCTACAAAAATCATCACAAGACAGGTATTTGATTGCCCTATATTTGGTACACCTAAAGATTTTTCATCAAACAAGCTTCCTACTGGTGAGGACGTGATTCGGTGTTGTTCACAGGAGAGATACGACTTGGCGCTTAAAAGTTAATAATAAAAGCGTCAGTTTTTCACAAGTTGCCAGTACAGTAGCTAACAAAATAATTGGTTTGTATCAGAAAGCATCTATCCCAACGGTTACAGATAAGAGAATCGTGCAACTTATAAATGCGTTGCATGATAAATATTACAGCCTACGAAAATCATATACACGGGATAAAAATAAAGATTCGTTTAAGCAAAAAATTGACGAGCTTAAGCAAAAATGCTCATTGCTTTTTGACATAGCAGCTTGCAAATGCCCCATTGTTGTTAATTGCATTTGTAACAAAACCCCTGATTTATGTAAATGCGATATAACTGTCAACTGTGATTGTGCAAAATCAAATAAAATACCTGCTATTGAGCTAAGATTTGTTTACTTATTACGAGTACACGGAATAGGAAAAATTGTAGGGGTAGACGTGTCTGAAACAAAGAAACTTAATAAATCATTGGAAAGGAGATCACGTGACAGCCATTTAACTTTGGATGATGAATCTGAATCTGATCTGAAACCCTCGTGCTCGCATTCAAATGTAAATGTTGTCGAAACTGACGATGAAGACCAATATCCTTCTAGTAAAGATAGCGATAGCGACCAAGATTTTAAAGTGCCAAAAAACGTTTCCTCTAATAATTGGCAGATGAGAATTCAGCTAAAATCTACTGCATTACTGAGCGATCGTTATGGAGTTTCTGATCGCGCTACTGCTGCAATTGCATCAAGTGTTTTGCACGACGTTGGATTAATTACCGATTCTGACGTCTCCCATGTTATAGACAAAAACAAAATAAGAAGAGAAAACAAAATGTTAGGGCTGAATTGTGTAGTAAATCCTAAAAATTTCCACTACAAGGTCTCTATTTGGATGGGAGGAAGGACGACACGTTAGTGGTAGATCTAGCTCATTCGAAAAGGTTCCGTAGAGTAAAAAAGGAAGAGCATTACTCGCTAACTCAAGAACCTGGTTCAGTCTACATCGGCCATGTTACTCCAACTTCTGGAAGTTCTGAAGATATTGTCACTTCTATTATTTCTTATCTGTCTGGTTGTGGTATTTCTCTTGAAAAATTAGTTGTCATAGGATGTGATGGCACTGCTGTTAATACAGGTTGGAAAAACGGTCTGATTCGCCGAATTGAAATACATTTGGGGAAACCGTTACAATGGGCAGTTTGCCTTCTCCATTTCAATGAACTGCCATTCCGGCATCTGTTTCAATACCTAGACAGTAAATCAACGGGTCCGAAATCTTTGAGAGGGCCAATCGGTGAAAAGCTAAGTGGCTGCGAAAAACGTTCAGTGATTGGCTTCAAGAGTATTGGCTGTCAGATCCCCACAATAGACAGAAGTATCCTAAGTAAGGATCAGCAATATCTACTCGATATTTCCATGGCAATAAAGTCGGGAAACTGTAAAGAGGATTTGGCTGTACGAGATCCTGGTCCCTTGTCATACTCGAGGTGGTTGACAACAGCAAATCGAACTCTCAGATTGTACTTAAGTGAAGAAAGTCCCACACCTGAACTTCAAGAAATAGTTGTATTTATTTTGAAGTCATACATGCCAATGTGGTTTAGTATTAAAACAAGTAAATACTTTACAGAGGGACCAAAACTTGTGTACCAATCAATACAATCTTCAAGGTACCTGCCTGAAGATTTTTGTAATATTGTCGACTCTGTGATCGAACGAAATAGCTTTTTCACTCATCCAGAACATTTAATGTTAGCCATGACACAAGATAATGCAAAACACATAAGAGACCTCGGATTTCGACGAATTCTAAAGGTGAGACAGTTAGATCAAAAGAGAACAACTACCAGAACATTCATGCCGCCAAAACTCAATTTCAAGGCTCAAGACTACTCGGAAATAATTAACTGGATGGACTGTGATTTATCTTCTCCCTCATTATTAAAAGATATCAGTGATGATGAGATTAAATCACATATTCAAAGTGACTAAGTCTCTAATTGGGATATAACATTCAAGACATTCCCAGTTCACACACAGGCAGTTGAACGATGTGTGAAACTCGTGACAGAAGCCTCAGGAAAAGTTTGCGGAGCTTAGTCTAGGGATGGTTTTATCAGAACGACTCTGCTGTCAAGGGCAACCATGCCTAACTTTGCCCATAAATCAGATTTCAAAGTACCTTCAGCTAAGAATGAGTGAAAACGGAGATGTTCAATTGTTCAACATGAGTTTCTTGGACTGACGACTCTTCACACAAAAACTTGGTTTTTTCAATACAAAATTCTGTTTATAAATATTACTAATGGTCTAAAATAATTTGTTTTTAAACATTTAACCTTGTATTCAATAAAGAAAACCAAAAAAAAAAAAAAACATATAAGTTGTTAGTATTTTTTTCTCCTTGAACTGTGATCTACCTTTATTTGTACATTTTTTTCAAAATTTCATTAACTTTGAAGGCAATGCGCGACCGAAAGATGTTGATGGATTTAAACATTATTTTCTGTGGTTCCAATACATACATTGAATTTGAGCTATTACATTCAGGAAGAGGCTAATTTAAAAATGTTAAAAATTATCGTAAAAATGTGAATTTTTCCAAATTTCGGCAAACTTTAGAGCACATGCGCGACCGGAAGATATAAACCGATTTTATTTCTTTTTTTACCCCTTTTTAGTCTCCCCAATTCGCAACTTTTCCGCGGTATTATGACTTGAAAAACAAATTTTGAATTTTTTCGGCCCACCCTAACGACTAATACACGTTATTAAATTGATACCCATATTCACCCTGAGATTGATAAAATTTACATATCAATTAATAATAAACTATTCTAGGGAAATTAATAAGCACTGTGTGTTTAACATATTTGAGAAGAGGACGACAAGACGAAGAGGACGACAGACGAAGAGGACGCCGGATGAAGAGGACGATGGAAGAAGAGGACGTAGGATGAAGAGGACACCAGGAAGGAGTGACGCTGAAGAAGAGGACGCCAGGACGGGAGTGGCTGTAGGAAACGGAGGATTGCACGTACTGAGGTCGTAGCCTCAATCAAGTAAAACAGATATATTTCGAACATTATAAACTATTATTGCAAATTACAATACATGACAATTTATATACAATATACCTCTTTAAAAACTATATTTGTGTGTATAATAAATAATTTTTCATCTCCTCCATAATAGACTTGTTTGTGATTTTTACACACTCACTATATCCTTGGTAGTACAATAAAATTTGATCTGTTGCAATATATGTAAACTACTTTTCTACATAGTCACCACCATTGTTGAGGCACTTATCATAGCGAGGCACCAACTTTTCTTAGCCCATGTTGTAGAATGTTCACTCCTGAGTAGTCAGCCAATCTGCCGTGCACTGGACTTTAACTCATCATTGGAGTCAAACCGTTGCCCACTTAATCACTTTTTCAAGTCAGTGAACAAATGGTAGTCACGTGGTGCCAAGTCTGGGCTATAAGGTGGGTGATCAAGGACTTCCCAATCAAATTCATGAAGCAGGTTTTGTGTGAGTGCAGCTGCGTGAGGTCGTGTGTTGTTTGGGAACCCACCGAGCACAGAGTTTCCTATACCCAAGCTTCTGAGTAAGAATGTCATAAAGAGCAGACCTAGAAATTTCAGGAAAATCAGCAGAAAGTTCAGTAATTGTGAAACTACGGCGCTCTCAAACCATCCTGTCTAGCCTTTCAACATCATCATCAGTAGCCACGGACTTTCTTCCTTGCCCTCCTTATCATGAACATCAATTTGCCCTTCTTTAAATTTTCGACACCATTCCCGAACTGAACCATCACTCATCACATTTTCTCCATACACACTACGCAAACTTCGATGAATTTCTGCAGTACCATGACCTTCAGCTTGAAGAAATCTAATAACAGACCGAATCTCACACTTGGAGGCAATTTAAATTATAGCTGCCATAATTAAACTGTCGTCACCACAGTAATAGACAAAATAACCATAAAACCATTGGTTATAAGTTAGAACAAACCCTCAAAAACATCAATCAACAATCAGATTGTTGCTATGATAACAGAACCAGGTTTGCCAACTCACCAGATGGGGAAAAATAGCCCTCATATAACTATTGCTCTTCTGGTTGTTAATAGCAATATATACCTTGGGGATAGCATAACATTAGAAGAATTAACAGAAGCTCTAGACCAAATGAAGAATAGAAAGGCAACAGGACCAGATGGAATGAACACAGAACTCCTAAAAGGTGGTTGACTGCTATTACAACTACACCTCTGGCATTTGATTAATCCATGCTGGAAAACAAAAACAATTCCAGATTCTTGGAGAATATCAAAGGTAATATTGCTGTTTAAGAAAGGGGACAGAAATGACTATAGAAATTATCAAGAATATTGCAGACAGTCTCCTCTTTGAAGAAAAATCTGGATTTATAAAAAGAAGATCCTGTAGTGACAATGTCACAATTATGTGCCAATTGATCGAAAAAAGAAGAGAATTAAATATAGTGACACATACTGCCTTCATGGACTATGAAAAAGCATTTGATCAGGTGAATAGAGACATATTGTGGAAAATATTAAAACAAAGAGGATACCCACATCATATAATAAAGTAATAAAAAGCCTATATGAAAGAATGCACATTACTATAAACACCGATAAGGAGAAAACAGAACCTATTACTATTAACAGAGGCATTAGACATGAGTGCAGTTGTAATAGGACAAAATGGGGAGGTTTCTTTTATTAATCTCTATATTAACAGTAACATTGCAAATTCCCATGTCAGCTTGCACAAAGAACTACAGCAGAGCTTTTTAAGCATACGTTAGTCTGGAACGGTGTGCGCGGTACAAAATTCGAGAATTGTCACGTACAGAATGTGAATCCACATGCACGAGCGCCTCACCTGCATCGCACAAGCGAAAAGGACGCCCTAACAAAAAATGGCGTGAGACAACAAATTTGCACCGTGGGTCTGTGAAGACGAAGGAAATGGTGAACCACTGCCTATGGTATCGCCCCAGCATAACGTCGGCTGGTGAAAGAACCAATGAACCGTCGAAACGTCACAGTAAGAAGCTTAGACGTCATCGTATTTCCGCCAACATCTAGTGTGGCGAAGCGTCACTTTACACCGAGTGATAGGACCAGCCGGTCGGTGTGAGTCACTGAAGTAATTCAAACCAAATTATAAATAAAATGTGTGGAAACTAAACAAAAAACTAAATGTGTAATTCGGTGTGACCAAGAACTAATCATAATGAGTGGCGGAAGGTTAAATTTATAAAATGAACAAACTATAGTGAAACAGTATGTGACACGTGTCGCATAACAACGTGGAATCCACACCAGGATAAGTACCCAGCATTACTTTATAAAGGCCTAAATATAATTATCACTAAAGAAAATAGCTTTCAAAACTAAATTCATTTTTTAACAAAATCTAGAAATGGGGTAATTGGAATGTGTGGGTGTGTGCGATAACAAAGAATTGGTTCATCTTAAATTATAGAATATATAATTTAGTAATTAAGATTTTGTAAGATGTAAAATGTATTGTCTGTATTAGTGGGAGTTGCGTGGCGCAGAAGCCGTTCTATGTATCAAGTAATTCGATGACAAGAATGGGGTTATAACAGTAGATTCAGAAAAAGAAAGAATGTCATGCTGAAGAAAATAAAGTAATATTTTATTTTAACTTGATAAATACACATTTTGTTATTTGTGTTTGCCTATTATTCTCTGCCAAAGTACACTAAACGATATCTTGGTTAAACTTTGCAATACGTAAAGTCTATCATTACATAATAAATACAATACAGTTTTAGTTGGAATCCAAACTAAAAGACAAATTTAATAACTTAATTACTGAACATACTTCAGTTGGCGCCGAACAGGGACAACATTAATACTTAATAACTGAATAATACTTCACAGTTTATCACCTACTTTATTTAACATATATATTGACAATGTTGTAAGGCAACGGAAACAATGAACTGGTCCTGGAATTTACTTACTGCCTGATAATTTCTCCATTAACACTCTACTGTTTGCTGACGATTCAGTTATCGTACAAGAAAACGAAAATGAATGATAAAAATCAGTCTATCAACTCAGTAAAATTTGCCATGAATATAATGTAAAAATTTCCATGACAAAGGCTAAAATAATAGCATTTAAAAGAAAATTCTCAGTACACTCCATAATAGTAATAGTCAATATAATTATTGGACAAATATCCCACTACAGCTATCTAGGGTGCGACGTAAGCTATGAATATGAAAACGATATTGATAATAAACAGATACCAGAGATGTGTGGCACAATTCATAAGATTCTAGGAAAGAAAATGCAAAAAGATACAGAATTAAAATTTTATAACGAAATGTTTACACCAATTTTACACCAGTATTGATGTACAGGAGCAAATCATGGACACTCGCCCATATCAAGAGAAAATGAATTCAAGCTGCGGAAATGAAATTCTTAAGGAAAGTCAAAGGATGCACTCTAAGAGATCAAATAAGAAATGCAGACATAAGGCAAGAGCTGATTATATACTTGATAAATGATAAAATTAAACAAAATAAAGAAAACTGGATACAACACATAACTAGAATGGGTGACTTGACAATACCAAAAAAGATAATCCATTATAAGTCTCTTGGAGAACGAGATAGAGGCAGATCAAGAAAACAGTGGCTGCAAGGTGGAACAGGCTGCAAGCCTAATCCTTGAAGTGAAGAAGAAGAAGAAGAAGAAGAAGAAGAAGAAGAAGAAGAAGAAGAAGAAGAAGAAGAAGAAGAAGAAGAAGAAGAAGAAAAAGAAGACATGAGTGTCTCTGGAACACATCTCTCTCCACATGTAAAACAAATAAGCTTGTGAAGCTGCCACAGAAAAATTGTGGAAGAAATAAGTCTTGAAAGTTTTCAGTCAACAGCTGTAAAAATAAAATAAAATAATTGAGATCGACATATATACATATAAAAAATATGTATATATTTTTTGTCTCATCCACAATCGTTTTTTTGGCTTTAATTCCTCCAGTAAGATTTCTGTCAGTTCCATGCATGGAAATTTCACACACATTTTAACTGCTTTTTTATTGGTAGTTCTAGATTCATTTTTAAAACTGTCCGCTACACAGCACTGAATTCAACTAAACGATTTTATTAAATTTCTGTAAACACTACTACGCTATAAAATACTTGCTTTTAGTATTTAAAAAAAAAAACTTGGCATGTTTTACTAAACTGCTGTGTAAACAATACTATCCTGAAAACTACTAGCCTTAAACTACTAACAAAACTAATTCAATTTTTGTTACTGGAACCACGTAAATTAGCTATTAAGTACACAAATAAAGCCTTTGTACAGTAAATACAAAGAAGTGAAATTGTATATCCACAAAAACATTAGTGGTGTGTTGCTTATATCTTAAAACTCTCAAAACAAATTCAAGACACTGATGTATATTGTAAAAGATCAAGAACATGTTTTAATTCCTTTATTCTTGGGCATATGAAGAAACGAGTGTGAAGTGGTGTGAACTAGAGACATATGGTGGCTCAAGAACCATCAATATGACATAACAGATACGCCACTGCTTTAAATCAGTATTGCACTTTGAAGTCCATCTAAGTTTGATTAGGTAAGATAGATTAAATTGTAATGTTTTTAATATTAAATTATTTTAAAATACTAGATTGTAACTGTTAATATACAAATGGAGTCAACAAGTTATCTTGCAGTTGGTTAATATGGTAGAGCTGGTTATCTAGACAAATAACAATTTGTTCATTTTACTTTAAATTGACAACATGTAGAGGTGTACTGTTCCTGAGCAGGAAGTACTGGTACATCATCTCCACTGTGTAATGTTTATGTTTCCTAAGTTTTATGATTCCTGTAATCAAAAGCAGGCAGTGCACATGCAAGCGTACACACAATTTATGTTATTTCTTGCCTCAATCATGTTTGCATGCATGCATTTTAATTCAAAAGTTCCATTATCCAAAGCAAAACAATGACTACTCCATGTAAGTGGTAAATAGAGTCCAGCATGGACAGAGATTTATTCCCTATGGATCACGACCAGTGTAACTGCACACGTTTACAGAGGAACGGTTCACAGAGACATTTTGTCTTTAAGGATTGATACTTCTGTCCAATATATATAAGACTTCAGGAGCATTCCTTTACTTTGTATGTTTGTTATAAATTATAATAAATTGTTATAAATTTATTATAAATTGTTATAACTGAGCATCACGATAATTTCACATCATATAGGTCATTAAATTAGACAATATTTTATCGCCGTGAAATCTGCATTAAACAGTGCGATTGGCGAAAAAGTGCAATTATGTGAAATAGGATGAGAGTGGGGGTTATCACGCCATGGTTCAACTGTCGACAGGCTAATTCCTGAATCGACAGCTGCAGTTTTCTTGGTGAATATAAATAGAAGCCCAGGAAAGGTAATCTCTCTCTTCTAAAAGTGTTCATTCGTGGCGGAACGCTATGTCCGTCAGAGACGCGAAATTTTAATTACTTTGGACAGAGTTAGACAATATGTCTAACACCAATAAGATTTTTTTGTTAATCGTAACTTGTAATAACTTGTAATGTACAGTAGAATCTCGGTAATTCGAGCCCCAGTATTTCGAGGTTCCGTGTAATTCGAGCTGGAAAAAAAATAATAAATACAGTCAGTAAATGTAAACAACATTCCCGCCATATCGTGACTCATGCCAGACCAAGTGTCTACAGCATTAAACGCTAAAAATAAATACGTAAATAAATCAGTAGCGGACTGACCGCCTCAGCTGATACAAGTGTTGTACCTGTGCGTTACTACTAAGCTTCGTTACTAGTGGTTGCTTGTTGTTCTAGTTATTTTACTGTACAGTATATTCAATGTTTAGTTTTTCACTACAGTAAATTGTTATTTATACTGTATATAATGAGTTACAAGAGTAGGCCTAAGAAGAAGTTTGTGCCGCTAAGTGTTAAATTGGAAGCCTTAAAAAGATTAGACAGAGGTGAAACGCTAAAAAAACTTGCTGCTGATTATGGAGTCAGCGAAGTGACTGTTGGTGACTGGCATAGGAACAGAGACAAGATTGAAAACTATTGTATGGGGATTTTAACCTGTGAACGCAAATCGATGAAGAAATCTGATTACGAAAAAACGAGTGCAGCTTTGTTCACTTGGTTTAGTCAACAGAGGCAAAAAGGAAGTCCTATTTTACGCCCAATGTTGCAAGAAAAAGCAATGTTTTTCAGGAACCAGTTTAAGGAAGGCGAGGATGATTTTACAGCACGTTCAGGATGGTTGGATAGATGGAAAAAACGATATGGCATAAGGCAGCTTGAAATGTGTGGTGAAAAGCTATCTGTGGATTCTGAGGCTGTCACACAGTTCTGTGAGAGATTTAAAAAAATTATAGAAGAAGAAAAACTTACTCTCGATCAGTTGTACAACTGTGATGAGACAGGACTAAATTTTAAAATGCTGCCTACTAAAACTTTAGCTTCAAGGGAAGAAAATGCTGCGCCAGGCCACAAAAAATCTAAAGAAAGGGTGACAGTTCTTGCTGCATCAAATGCAAGTGGAGAACATAAACTGAAGCTAATGTTAATAGGCAAGTCTGCAAAGCCTAGAGCTTTAAAAAACATCACTCCGTCTGCGCTTCTTGTTACATACATTAACCAGAAATCTGCTTGGATGGATAAAAATATTTTTAAGAAGTGGTTTTTTGAAAGTTTTGTTCCTGAGACCAAAAAGTACCTAAAGGAAAAGAACTTGCCTCCCAAAGCAATATTAACCCTTGACAACGCTGGATCACACCCTGGCGAAGAAGAACTGAAATGTGGCGAAATTTGAGCATTGTTCTTACCCCCAAACGTGACGAGTTTAATACAGCCGATGGACCAAGGCATTTTTGAGTGCTTGAAAAAGAAATAACGTCGTTGTCTGCTGCAGAGGCTCCTACAAACTACAGAAGGCGAGGGAACCATAGTGGAATTTCTAAAGAATACTACAATGAAAGACATAGTTTACTGGGTGGCGGAATCATGGGATGACATAAAGACAGAAACACTAAAGAAGTCTTGGAACAAGATTTTAAAAGAAGAAAATAACAGTTGTAACACCACAGACGAACATGACTTGGTCTTAGCACGACTGATAAAAAAACTTCCTGGTTGTGAACAGTCAAATGAAAATGATGTTTCAGAATGGTTGAATAGTGATGAACAGTTTGAAGTGACCGATGATTCAATCGTTGAAATGCTGAATGAAGCGGCACAAGAAAATAGTGATGAAGACGTGACTGCAGAGACTGTACCCGTGATGACTCACGCCGAGGGGTTGGCAGTGCTAGACACTGCATTGCGTTATGTTGAACAGCAAGCAGAAGCTACACCGACCGACACGATGCTGCTTAGAAGATGGCGTGACATTGCTGCTAAAAAACGAGGCTCTATTTTAAAACAAAAGACTCTGGACAATTTCTTTAAAAAATAAATTTGTGTGCCTTTTATCTTTTGAGTTTAAACTAGTTCAGGTATGTACTATATTGTTTGTGTTTTCTTATCCGTAAGCAATAAACGTTTGTTTATACATTACTCTTTGTTTTTTTCTTCATCCGTATAATCCGAGTTTTTCCAAATTTGAGGTTGCCTCAGCCCCAATTAACTCGAATTATCGAGACTCTACTGTATTACGATAAATATTTCGATTTAACATAATAATGGAAAACAGTAATTAAAAAGTAACGTAACACACAAATCGTCAGAGGTCTACAAGTGATCTACATCTAGGAGCACTACTCCATACCGAGGACAACAGCACTACATGGCATAATTTCCAGACGTAAAGGACGAGTCATCGGACTTCCGAGAGGACCCGGAGGACGAGGAGAGGATCCAGGACTTCCGAGAGGACCCGGAGGACGAGGAAAGGATCCAGGACTTCAAGACTACGCAGGAGTCACAACATCAGGCACTCAGGACCAGGACAGGGTATGCTGAGGAACCGTTACAATTAAGGTGAAAGAAAGCTATGTATTCCTCATAACAAAAGACTTAATCAAAGAGTGATAAACATTGTCAAAAGAAAGACAATAATTTCAAAAAGTGTAATGCATAACTTAAAGATGTAAATCTCTTGTATAAAAATTATAGCATAATTTTTGCAGTAATAATTTATTGAAAATATGTAAAATTAAATTGTAGAGTAATTATGAAATCATTGTAGAGAAATTATGAAACATAATTTTTGCAGTAATAATTTATAAAAAAAATATTTAAATTTAAAATTGTAGAGAAATTATGAAACCATAAGTTTTTAATTGATAATGATTGAAAATATTTTAATATACATGTTGTAACGAGTAAACTGGGTCGTACCTGTTAAAATGTATCACACTTGTTTATTTTGTGTATTAGTGTGAATGTAGTGTGTTTGCCTCACACCGGTCGTTACATAAATCGACGTCGCTACTGGAGTCCGTAGCATTGTCAATGTTACCAGTACAACCTACCTGTTAATTCATAGGGATTGCAAATCCCGGGTGGCGCCAAATTGTTTCTATTAAAACAATTAAAATAGTTAAATTCTAAAATGATACGTGTGATTAGCATGGACAGCTGGATCGTTCGAATGGTTCCCGCCGCTATATAAGTTGCCGTTTCGTCCACTCGTGATGAGCACTAGTTGGCTGTTGAATAAAACTCGCTAACACACATATACTCTACAAAATCCTATGAAATAACAAGATAGTAATACTCGGTACTGTGTTTTTAATACAAATTTGGTCATCAATAAATATTACAAATGAATTGTAAATAATTTTATAACATTCGGCTCCGGCTTAGAGCTTGAAACACAAAAATATCTCAGAGTTGGCAAAATTGATTTCAAAACATTATCGTTTGACGAGATGGCGTCAGTTACATTTAATAAATTGCTATGTTTAAAATCTGGAGTTCTTTTGGATCATGAAATAAGACATAAACGTTGGTTACATTAAAAAAGTACACTACCATACCTTATATGTACTTAGAAATTATAATGTGTTTTTACAATTTGTTCGGTAGTGTCATATTTCTGTTACAAAAATTGTGCTCTTAAACAAGGTTATGTTTTGATTAATAACATGTTTTTAAGTAAGTAAATTATGCATTTACACCTTTGAAAGAAAATACTACTTGTTAAATAGTGAGAAATTTTATCATTTGAAAAATCTTTTAAGTAATTTGGGTTTTTGGGATTAAGGAATTTATTCGATACTTATCAGTTCATATCACGTTGAAGTGTAGTCATGGGGTTATTGGATATTCTTCAATTTTGGGCTGGTTTTAAACTTCGAACATCTTTTTCAATCTGGTCTTGGGTTTTTCTCTAATTAATTTATTTAATTTGGTTCCTGGAAATCGTTAATTCTTTATAGATCGACATCTATTTGTCTTTGGTCATCTTGGTTCACTTTTGCGACTTTTTGTAACTATTTAAATTAAAATTTCAATCATTCCAATTTTGCGTGCCGCTTACCCACGCGTCGTTTTTTAGAGTCTATATAATTTAACGGAAAATAAGCCCTCAACGTCTCGTTGTCATAGTAACCGTAATTCGATGATTGGTTAATTACTCCTTTAAAGACATTATTAAAATATTTGAATTTTTATTCAAATTTATTAAGTATTTTCCTAATGGTTTTATTCCTTTATAATTCCTTTGGGGTAATAAATGACATCACTATTCTCTTTCTTTTCTTTCAAAGTTTACAACGATACCTCATAAGGTCATATTCGGTTATACATTAACTATAGTCTAATTATTTGACATTTAATAAATAACATATCTTTCTTATATTAAACTATTACAATAACATTCCTGTTTTAAAATGATTGACATATAATTATTGGCCCTTCACTGGTCTTAGATTAGTAAGATTTCTTGTGAAATTGATAAATTTACATTTGAATGTCTTTGGCAGTTAGATGTTTTCATAGTCAAGATTAGCCATGATTGTTTTTTGGTGTATTTCTTTTTAAATTACATTTTGAATTCAGCCTGATGGGCTTCACTTATTTGTTTGTGTTTTAACTACTATTCAACATACATTTTCATTACTCTTCTTTTAAAATATAATAATTAGGTTTATGGAGTGTAGGTTCCCTTCAGCCATATTCCTCTTTTAACATTGAACCAACTATTCTTTACAAGTCATTAGTTATTATTAGTTCTAATATTAATTTCTTTCTTTTGTTACAATCTAGAGTGATAAACATTGTCACATCTCATAAAATTATGAAAGTTAATTCCCCTTTCAACATGGGGTGTTTTATTCTTTGTAGTCTTAATTTTAATAACAAAACTTTAATTCTATTCTACCATACCATGTTAACACAAGTTACTTTGTCTGGGCTTTCTCCCTGAATAACATCACAAGCTTCCTTTATATTAATTTGGAATACTATTGCTAATTATTTCTAGATATATTAATGTGTACAATGTCACTCCTATCATTGATTGTTCATCAATGTTTTATAAAGTGTCTCCTTACCTGTCATTATATTTTTAATGTTTCACATACACTTTCACTATTTTTAGGGTACTTACACTTCACTAAGGCACTTCACTTTAGTTCACTGTTTTGTATTGAGTGTTATTTAATGGGTAATCCCTATACTTTCTTCTACCATTTCTCACTATTTCTTTCTAGCATGATATTTACTATTAATAATATGAGGTTAGTTGTTTTTTGTTAAATCTAACCTTTCTGACTGTGTTAGTGTACTTTTTCTATATTACATTACTTTACAATTGTATTGTCTTTAAAATGGGTACATAGGTTAATTTAATGATAACAATAATATTGGTTTCATCAATACATAATTATTCGAGGTTTATTGACCGTATTCTATCCTTGAGTATACTATCTTTCCCCTTTATATGTGTGTTAGTTTCCCCTTAGGTTTAACCTGTCTCCTCTTCATTCTTCCTCTTCTTCATCTTCTTCATCTTGGTTCGGTTCTCCTCTTCTTCTCTTCTGGTTTAAATTCTGTTTAATTGTAGGGATCTGTTCTCTTCCTCTGGTTCTTCTTTAGTTCTGTGTTCATCATTGTTTTGTCTATCATATTTTTTCTTGAGTATGTTACGTGGTTCCCTTCTTTGTGTTTATGTTGTTGGCTCAATCACTTGGGTTGGGCTGTATTGTTGTACGTTGTGTCATAATATTTACATTTTATACCTTTTTTAAACATTTTATTTTATATGAAGTATTTTTATATCAAGAATTATCTTTTTTATCACTGGTATGGGATTTGGCTTAATTGTATCGTAACAATGTGAAAGAATCAATTAGATTTGTTCAAATGATGAACAAATAGTTAACTTAGTTAAATATTTTTATATTGAAAGCACACATTCAGACTGAGTAGTCCAGACAGTATAATATAATGAAGATATGTTTTTTATTTAAAATTAATAATATTATGTCTATGATATAAGCTTTATGTTGGTGATGAGATTACAGCAAACTAAGAAACTCTGAAACCATGTATAATGAATATCGTATGACGAAGTAATCATTATTTGTATAGTATTATTTCTTGATATGTTTGTTTAAATTAATAAATGGGAACATTTTGAATTTCCTAAAAAGGCTACCATTATTATAATTACATCTGAACCCTTAATTACACGTACACGTTGTTAGAAATGTTATTTATCGTTATATAATTTTATTGCTCATGAGCGTGCGCCCGACACACTTACATTTTATAACGTTGTATCGTTGTAATACATTATTGAAGAAACATTTAAAAAACAAACATAATAATAAAAATAAACTTAAAATTAACAGAAACACTAATATTGTGAAATATATATCTGCAGAGTATACAAATATAGTGCCGCTTATTTTAAAAAACAATTTAAACAAATTTGACTTCCAAGTGATTTTCTGTACCAATAATAACTTACAAAAAATGGTTAACTCAACAGACAAAATACCTATAGAGAAACAAACAGGTGTATACAAGCTATCATGTAATGACTGCAACAAGATATATATAGGCCAAACTGACCGACGATTTTGAGAGCGGTTTAGGGAACATTTGCCTAAGAGCAAAATTACAAAGTCAGAATGTATTAAATCCAACTAAGCTCGCCATCTCATAGAGTCCAACCATGGGTATACAGATTTTGACACTAATTTCAAGCCATTACATTTTTGTGCCAAGGGACGTCATATGGACACACTCGAGAAATATGAGATTTACAAGGCATTTAAAACAAATCCTGGAAATGTTTTAAATGATCAGTTATCTTTAAAATCACATTATTTATTTGATACAGCTCTTAAGTTTGAGACACAAGACAATACTAGATAACATTAATAAATATACACCTTGGACCTGAGTTCTGATAAGTTTAACAGTATGAACTGGACCTCCATACAGTGCGCACTGTGCAATGTGAAAAGGCCTAAGTTTGTAGTGTAAATTATGTGTATGTGTGTCATTGTGTCATTAATTTTTAACGATTGACGACGGAAGAGTGATTATCCTCTGAAGATGAAACCTTAGGTTTTGAAACGCGTCAGGACAAAATAAGGAGAAGTCGCAAGACGTTTATTAAGGTAATTTTTAATTATATATAATTGTGTATGAAGGTAGGTATGTACGTGAGTGTATATTGTTAACTTGTGTATGTTAATATATTGTGTGTGTAATGTATTTAGTATTAACTCTACTTGTAAATATGATTTACGTATCTGATAAATTTAGATTATGTAAAATATGTTAAAGCAGTAAATAATTCACAGAAAAAAGTATATATAACGTTAATTCCAACATCCACTGCATATTAAATGTAGACATAGATAATTTAAATTATATTAAAATACATATTAAAAATAAAATATTAACCCACAGTGCTGTGGGTAACATCTAGTACTGTTGAATAAAATATTTAGGACATATTTCTAAAAAAAAATTTTTTAACTAGAAAATATTTACCCATACAATATAATATATAATATGTAACAACATATGTAATAATATGTATTATTATTATTATTATTTTAGGTTATTTACATGTTTTGGAATAACTCTAGATGCCTCAAATCAATCTGAAAGAAATAGTAGAAACACTGTTGAATGAGTAACCCATTTTGATGAGGTAACCTGACCTCAAAAAATAGATTTTTTAATAGAAAAATTTCACACTTTACAACCTCAATTTGAAACATCTTATCTTTTACAGTAATCATGATTAAACATATTTACAACAATTCAAGTTGTATTTCAAAAATAACATAAGTTTCAATGGCTTAAAAATCAGGAGTCCCATAATCACCCTGTAAAATCACGACCTAGTTACCCTTACTACATTATACGATTGTAAAACCTTTCCAATTGATCTTTCTTGTTACTCTTTGTCTACCCTTACGAGTCCAGACATTTTCAGCCACCAAACCATTAAAAGTCATCCATTCAGGTTTTGTGTTCATATCTGTTTGCCTTTGCAAGTGGCTTCATGATGCTTTTAAAACATGACAATGTAAAACATTTACAATTCATAAATACAATCATTATCATTTAAGTGCTATAAAATGTTAAAAATCAGTTTACAATATAACATTTTTGGCAAACACAATGTAACAGTGTAATTATGTTTTAGAAAGGTAAGAACATTTAATCAATTGGTAAGCAACATATTCTAAAAAGTCTCGATCCAGATATAACAGAGATACCACCACAAGTATGATGGTACTTTCCAGACATTTTTTTCAAGTCTCATCATCTGATAGCTGATATATTAATGGTGCTTTCAGACATACAGGAATTTACTGGAAAACGTTTAATGACAAATATTCAATCTGTAACTTTTCTTTTATAAGACGAACACTAGAACTTTTGATATTCTTTTGAGAACCAAAACTTTGTTTGAGAATCTGATACCAATAAATCAGAGACCGAGTTAGGGTTTTAAAAATAATTGTGGACCTTTAGTGCTAGTACAGGTTTACACTAGCACTAGTTTTGTCTGCACTCCTTTGTTTACGATTTCAGACCTGCCAAGTCTCACGCATTGAGTGTGAGACACACGGATTCGATGCTGATCTCACGCTCACACACACGCAAGCTGAAATCTCACGCATTTTATCCATGAAAGACATTAAAATTTTATTTTGGAATTAACTTTATTTTAACTCCTGTTTATTGTGTTTCGCAGTCTCTCAGTACCGGTCATTTTAATATTGATGTGAAAGATAAGTCCATAGTCGCATAAAAGATTGCGATTGTCACTAACAGATGGCGGGAGCGCCTCTACCAGCTTCGAAGGAAACGCATACGGCCGATTCGACACGTCACTCATAAGTTGTTTCATGGAAGAATGAAGCGTGTGCAGTCTGTGTTGTCTTCAGATTCAGAAAAGGAGGATGATCCTTCTCTGGGAGGAACTTCTCCAAAAAGAAATACAAATCCCAGATCTTTTGCGGGAGCTGCTAAATATAAAACCTGCTTCAACGTTGCCTAGCAAGTAAATTATCCTGTATCTGCAGTTGCTGATGATCCATCTGGATCTGCCTTTCGGTGTGATGTGTTTGCACGAACTTTGTCCTGTGGACATCAAGGTGACGCGGATATCAAAAGACACGTTGACTCCGATGCTCATAAGAAGTTTATGAAATCTAGTAGAAATCAGCCTAAAATATCTAACGTATTCAGCAGAACTAAGGATGATCGAACAATGGAAAAAGTAAGCCTAATGTTTATGTATTGTAGTTATAAATTATTATTCATTGGCATTAGTTAAAAAAGTATTTCTTTACCTATCAAAGGGACCAAAAACTTATTTCTTTACCGATCGACCACATTTCGCACTCTAACCTATGAAGTGAACGATGCTAGGCGATGTTCAGCTGTTAAATTAGTGATCGACTGCGATATATCGATTGATGTTCACGAGGTTATTTAACGATAGGTTAGGTTGTTTCGTGATATGGTAATTTTAAAACATGTGGACGATAGGTAAAGAGGCACCATTAAAAAAATTAATTTTAGGCCAACCACATTTTATAATAGTTATACCTTATTTTCAGGTTGGTAGAGCAGAAGTGAAAATAGCAACACTTCTTGCATGCCACAACATCCCAATTGCCACTGCTAGTCATTTGAGTCCACTCTTCAAGGATATTTTCCCGGATTCTTCAATAGCTCAGAATTATGCTTCAGGAAGGTATGTAAGAGAATGTGGTTATAAAAATAAATTTATGGAAGCATGTGAGCAATAGAGGAGCACGAACCTTGTCACTGATTTACCCTAATTCGTTTACCATTCCTTCTTGCAGATGGAAAACTACATGCATTGTGAATGGGGCTATTGCACCATACTTTCATTCTCAGTTGGTGCAACATATGCAGATTCATCCATATTCAGTTCTTGTAGATGGTTCAAATGACACTGGTCTTGAGAAATTAAACCCATTGACTGTACGCATCTTTGATATAAGATCACGGAAAGTTATGAGTCATTTTTTGGACATGTGCACCACCATAGGTACTGGAGCAGCAAGAGCAGCCACAATTTATGACAAGATTTCAGAGGTACTAGTGAAAAACAGCATTCCCTGGATTAATTGTGTTGCTTTTGGTGTTGACAATACGAATGTAAATATAGGTGTTAGGAACTCCATCATGTCACGAGTCCTTCTTCAGAATAAGGATACTTACTTCATGGGGTGCCCCTGTCACCTAATACATAATATTGCAAGGAGAGCTGCAGACAAATTTCTTGAGAGAAGTGGGTTTGATGTAGAAGATATGTGTGTTGATCTCTACTATTATTTTGATAGGAGCACTAAGTGCAAATAAAATCTTAAAACATTTTGCTTATTTTGTGATGTTGAATATCACAAAGTAGTCAAACATGTAAACACTAGATGGCTGAGTCTTGATAGATCAGTGGTGAGAATCCTTTCCTTGTTTGATGGACTGAAGAGTTACGGTACTTTTTGTCCAATTCTGAGAGTGAGCCACGTTTTAAAAGACTTAAAACGTTGTTCAATAATCCAATTCTGGAAGTGTATCCTGCTCTTTTACAATGCAGTTCTGCCAATGTTCACTATTATTAACAAGTATCTTCAGAGGGAGGATCCATGTATCTTTGCTGCTTATCAACGTTTGCATGAATTTATGAAAAAAGTTCTAGGCAAAATTCTCCCCCCTGAGAAAGTTAAAGAGGTTGAAGGTTCTGGATTCAAAGAACTCAAAGTTGATATAAGAGAAGATCAACTGGATGATGAGGAAATATTTATTGGGATTGCAACTCGACAAAAACTGACTACTCTGTTTCATGAAGGTAGCATTAGCCCTAAAGACTAGGCTGAATTTTTAACTGCAGTTAGGCAGTTTTACCAGGAAGTAATTTCTGAGGCAACCAAGAAGTTACCATTGAACAACAACTTGCTGAAACATGCCAGATTTGTTGACTTTTTTGAGAAAAATTCAGTTTAGTTTAGTGACGTAGAATTTTTTCTCTTGAGGTACCGTAACATTCTTTCTCATATCCACCCAGTGACTGAGATGGAACAACTATACGTGAATTTGTGGATTACAAAATTTTAAAACAAGACAGCATCCCTGAAGATGTATGGGAAAGTGCTAAAGTCCAAGATGAGGAGCAAGTAAGTCGGTACATTTACCAAATGGATGTAATTTGGGCATATTTATCTCAGATGAAACTAGCAAATGGAGAATTAAGGTATAAGAGACTATCTGAGGTTGCAAAATTGGTTTTGATAATTCCACATTCTAATGCTGGTGAAGAACGTGTTTTTTCTATGATACGGAAAAATAAAATAGCTTTTAGACCTTCAATGAACGTGGATGGCACATTACCATCTGTCTTGACCATGAAAATGGCCATTCCTGAGCCATGCCACACATTTGAACCACCAGAAGAAGTGGTGGCTAATGCTAAGAAAGCAACATATCAGTATAATAAAACACATAGCAATAAAGAGTGAGATTTGTGTTGTTTGCAATTAAGTGCAACATTTGGTATATATTAACTTGTGCTCTGTTGTTTTCCACAAAACTGATGAATATTATATAAAAATAATTTGCATTATAATAAAAAGTGGTTTGATAATGATTAATTATGAAATAAATGGATATACAGTATAAAATAAATTTGTTGTCTCACTCATTTTCCTTGAATCTCACTCTTCCTGATCAGTGATCTCACTCAGTTACTCTGGGGACCCTTGGCGATTTACAATTTTAAAAATTAACACCTCAATTAAACAACTTGTTATAATTTATAATAATTTGCTATGGCATCACCCTACAGTCAACTCACCAATAAAAGCAGAATTCATAATTATTTATCGTGTTCTAAAAAAAATTAGTTTACTCAAAATTATTTTTGAATATATTCACATCCGCACTTTTGCAAGGTCTGAAACAACGTAATAGTTATCGATTTATACAAAATGGTAAGAATGTAAATGTGATTAAATTTGTAATATGCCCTGTGATCACTTTATTTATAGGTACGTAAAAGATTGCCATGATTAAAATTAGTTATCGCTTAACTGGTAAATTAATTTAACATACCGGTATAAAACGTAATATTTTTTTATTAATTAATACTTACAAACTTTAACATGTAAAAAAGTGCATAACATTCATTCTCACCAGAAAAACACTAACGTTAGTTGCTTTCACTTGTACAATTTTCTTTTTAATATATAACAATAATAATATGATTATTTAAAGTATAATGCAGCATAACTAGTTACATTTAGTAGAATCTCTATGGGGCTGCTCTTCCGTTTTGTGCAGATTCCCCCTGTCTAATACTGTTTATATGTATTAGTAGTGTATTCTTGTGTTCATAGTTGGTTTTAGGTAAGAAAGAAGAATAAAATAGTTCACGAAATATCGGTTTAAGTTGATACCTAAGTCTCTTTGTGTAATTTTCAGTGATATTTGAGTTACGTGTTGAATGAACGCATCTTTATGAAGTCGATTTTTTAGCATTCATGGCTGCCGGTTCATTGTGTTTTGTCTACTTTTAAATTAATTGAAACAAATCTTTTCAGGCCTACCGCATTCATATAGAGGTAAAAGACATTGGTAAATAAGATTCTCCATATTTTGTCAATCATATTTACATCCACTGCGTCTATATCTTTCTTCATTGGTAGGGTTCCAATTTCCATTGTTTGGTGAGAAAAATACAGGTGTGGCGTAGTAAATTTTTGTATTTTAGTCTAGGTTTGTGTACGTTTTTACCAAATAAATACATGCTTATTGACATATTTAGATGCATCCGAGTATTTATATTCATAATATAGGCAAAAATTATTTCCGTATAGACAAGTGAATTGAATATTGTTTCTGTGGCTGGATGTATGAGATAGTAACAGTGATTGGATGTAAAGTGTATGGTGATCTTCAGATTGCAGTTCTATGTATATTAGCAATAGCTTACAACTTTCGACCCAGGTAACATTATCTTTTCTACAGCCAGAAATATTTCATGGCAACAAGTCGCAACAGGAATTAAAAGCATTTTATGGAGTCATGATCATATCCACCTAATACTCAGCTACCTTCCATTAAGTATTCATTTTATATTTCCTTTCACCTATTTTGTGCTCATGAATTTCAGATGATTTTTCCAATGCTTTCAATAGCAGTGGATCGGTGCATAATGTTTTCTGTGCATAGGCCTACTTAATTTAAATAGCTGTTCCAGTCAACTACTGGATGGCTAAACAAGTATAGTTAAGTGTAATAAAAATGTTGTAGAAGTTTTCAATAAGATCTTGAATGCTCCAATCTTCAAAGTTTTTTAGACAATTTGTAATTACACGTTTCCAGAAACAGTACTGTACTCTAACATTGTTGTCACTGTATAATCAGATGCTGTTGTTTTGGTTCTTTGTTGTATTCATCTTATCAAAAGATGTGAAAGTAAGAAAGGAATAATTGAAATTTCTGGTACTGACTTTTCTTTTGCTCAGAGTTATGTGATCATATTTAGTAAGTAAAACTTATCCTAAAACATTAACTTTCAAGTTAACAACTAACACAATCTTCTTCTGATTATCAGTTTTGGGTGGTGCCCATCCATCAAGTACACTTGGAATTGATTCATCAATGATGGAGTCTTCCCCACATTCCTGTAATCACTGAGTCCTGTAGCTAGTGATATTCTGACATCCTTAGAATGTGCTGTCTTCATCCTTGTTGATATTTCTGGACTTCAGCAACCAATGATTTCTCAATTCAGATATTTCAATTTTATCCGTGACAGAGAATACACAAACTCATTTATAATGCATTGATTCTGTTTGACATTTTTCGAGTACTGTCCCAGTGCATGCACCCAAAACCATATAAAAACTAGCTTTGATATTTTATTGGATCTCATTTGTATTTCCCAAACTGCATTGAAAATTTTATCTTAAAATTCCACTTTATCTATTAGGCTATGTTGTATGAAGTTTTTCTTCATATTCTGCTGATAATCTTATAAAGGACAGTGACTTTCTAAATATGTAAAATCACTTATTCTATTATTTTATTGTTACTATCTTGATATGTAGGAGACGTTTATTAGATACAGTAGATGCTGGTATTTCTATTGTTTTCTCTTTTGTAATCAGACACATTTTCTTCAAACAGAAATGGTAATCTGCAATCATTATTGTATTAAGAAATTAAAACTAAATGATTAATTGTTTACTTTACTCTGCGAATTCACTGAACAGAACCACATTTCACCAAACACAACCTGCCAGTCCTGCAGTGAACAATAACTGTATTCTGACAGAAGTTATTGGTTATAACTGTTGTCTTTGATGAAAGCTGATTCTGTTCAGTGTGCTAATTTCAGACAAGTATGGTTTGTCATTTAGTTTTATTGGTAATTAACACTTTTTAATGATAAGTCATGTGCGTTAGGTTAAGTTTCTAGCTACTTGAAAAAGGTCACAGATGATGTTGATCAATTTGTCAAATTTGTGTTGATTGGTGGTTAGTGTCGAAAACAAATGATTTTTTATAGTGTTCCTTTTTGTGTGAATGTGTAATGCTGTTGTCCTTTGTTTGTTTTGTTTCCCAACTATTTTGATATTAATATTTAAATCTAATTTTCATTCTTCAGAATAACCTGTGGTAACCAGATGGGTACTGAATGTTACTAGTGTCAGATTCAGAAGGCATTCTGATGGCCATTCCCTGTTTACATAGCTAATGCTTATCTGTTGCTCATATATCCCATAAACATTAAACAACAATATTTAAGAAAGTCATCTTGTGAAAGTGCTGTAATATATAGTTATTACTTTTAAACCCACGTAATCTTGTCGACTGTACTCTTTATACTTCATTGCATTTAGAGCAACAGCCAAGCTAATATGTTTCTTTCATCAGAACTTTATGAGTAACTGGTATAGATACTTCTAATTTCTGTTGTGGAGTAAAAATGCTTTTAGGCAATGTTTAAATGAATCAGTAAAATTATACCATTGCAAAAATTCTTCCTCTGTTCCTAGTTTATTATTTAAGCAGTTGTTGCTTACAGCTAGCTGAGACTCCTGTCGGCAGCTGAGTCTCTAAAGTTTATACCAAGGTACGGCCAGTGGAGGAGATGGTCTTCATCCATTCTGGAGTTAGGTTCATGGTAGATTTTATATTCTTCAGAGCTTTTTTTCATTTTTGAAATGAGAACCAATAAAATGATATGTTGATGTCAAAATATACTGGTACGTAGAAAGGGTATTCGATTCTATTAAAAGCCAAGAAAATTAACATTTCTTTTTCTGAACGATGTGTTATTTGTTTCTTTCATGAATAGAATTCATTCCGAACCTCTAAAGGTTAGCCTACTGTTTTGGTAGGTCCAAGTCAAGCACCAAATTGTTAGTTCATTTTGGCATATAAGACAAGAAGTGCTGGATACCTGAAAACTATAAACTGTTGACTTTGGAAATGTCTACCTTATCAATATAATATTGTCTATCATTAACACTTTCAACACCACTGTTCTTCCAACGTCATTCCCTGGTGAAACACAATTTTTAGCAAAACAAAAAATAGTACCTATGTATGTTAACAAAATAATAACTGCATCATATCACTTTAAGCTCCTATTTATTTGTTTCAATGTAGTCCTTTCTAGAGTACTGTATTGTTTATATTATATGACATGATTGGAAATGATTGTTATCTTTTGTTGTATTGTTTGTATGCACTATGGAAGTAAAAAGTTCTATTCCATTCTTTCATACATATTTTACGTATATTCTTAGTAGTCTGATCATGTCTATATAATTTTAACAAATTAGTCTCAAACACACTCTTTCATCATCAAACATTTTTTTTTTTCAAATCTTCATTATTTAAAGTGATGGTAATTCTGTGTACACTCTGATAGTCAACATAATTTCTTATAATATCTTTAAGCCTATTTTAACAATTTTCTGAAACTTTTTTGTCAGTTCTCACTGTTATATCAGGTTTTTGTGAAAACAGGGAGAGCTGGCTAGATATCATTATCACTCCAAACAGTAGTCCTATCAGTGTCATTTACACTTTTCTTTCTCTTTGCAGGATTGGTCCTTCTTGTGATTCTGCACCTGTGCACAAAAAAAAACTAATACAACTATTACATGTCAGAAAGAATTAAAATATATATGATAATACATATAACTCATTTAGGGTACGTGTATGAAAGTATAGTTTTGTTTAGGTAGCCGTTTCTTAAATTTTGGAATCCAGTTGATCAGAATGTTGATCATAAATTGATTCATTGAGTACAAAGTCACGCACCTAGCACAAGTAAGAGGTGAACACTGATAAGTTCGCTTGTTTGGAAGACATCTACTGGCAAACTTTTGAACTACATTATAACAGCAGGCCACTTAACAAATGAATTACCACACACTACAGACTTTGATTGGTTAGCATATGGGTAAATGTATTTTAACATATGAAAACAGAACGCCTGTGTGGCATATGGTCCACTGTGCCATGTAATGTATAGGTAAGGCGTTGAAAGCATTAACTTCTGGAATGTTAATATCCTGGTAATTCAGTGATAGTGTTGAGAGGCCTCGTCTACGATAAACTGGTCTGAGAATGGATGGAAATTCAAATATTTGATTTTTTTAAAGTATATTTCAGTATTTTCAAGGTAGAAGTAGCACTCATCAGAATCATTGCTGTGTACTGGGATTCTGGGAATTTACAGAGACTAAAATAAAACTACAGAACACCAACATAAGCCCGTTGTGTTGCCGTGTATGACTGTAATTAATAGTAGTGTATTACAAAGACTGGTTGGGACATGTGATGCACATGGAGGATGACAGAATGGGCAAAGAAGGAAAGGAAGATCTAGAAGAAGACAGGACGTAGAAGGTGACCTTAGGAGGTTGTGTATCGGGGATTGGAGGCAGAGGTTGGAGGACCGAGGTGTTTGGAGGCGACTAGTCGGGGAGGCCAAGGCTTATCGTGGACTGTAGTGTTAGAGATTCAGTCAGTCGTATTATAAAAACAAAAATGTGATATGCAAAGATCTTTTTAATACCAAATTTTAAAGTCACAAACAGGATGAATAATAAAATAATATTTTTGCAGTGTTATTGAAACAGTGTAGACCAGTATAATTGTAATGTCAAACTTGGACTTATACTTTTTAATTGATTTTAGGCCACTGAATTTGAACTTAATTACTACTTTATAATGCAGTCTGCAGTTGCTTGTTAACATGATACTTGAAGAGTGGTTTTAGGTATCTCCAAACTTGAAATCTTGGATCTTGACAGCATCTTATCTTCTGGGTTCTGTACCATTAGCTAGCTAGTGACTCATTTGTTTTTAGTAGCAGCTGCCAACCAGAAGGTAAAAAGGTGTCATTGGCCCTCTTCCTGCACATCTGGCTTGTGATGAAGCCATTGTCACTTGGCAGATTACACAATAATGCTAATGGTGTGTGTGTGTGTGTGTGTGTGTGTGTGTGTGTGTGTGTGTGTGTGTGTGTGTGTGTGTGTGTGTGTGTGTGTGTGTGTGTGTGTGTGTGTGTGTGTGTCATGTTATTTGGTATGTTTTGCAATCTTATTGATTGTAGGTAGTTTTCTTTATCCGTATCTTATATTTTGGAATCCAGTTGATCAGAGTTTTCATTATAAATTGATCCATCAAATACAAAATCACATATACTGTTTGACATTTTCACTTGTAATGTTTTTTTCATTTTGTCACATTAAAATTGTCTAACTGTTTGCTTCCTTTTTTCAGTTTCTTTAAGTACAAAGTTCAAAGAGAGACTACATAGATCTAGACTGTGTAGTTTTCATAGTAGTTTTATACCATTATCAATTTATATTATATTGGCATACCATGTCTGCTTTCATGCTCTGTGTGACATTCATTTTTTATCTTGCATGTGGCATGACAGTACGTTACTTGACCACAGCTTCCTTCAACATCTGTTTAATGACACCCAGCAAGTCTCTTGTATCCTTTCTTATCTTGTCCCACCATCATACATTGGTCTTCTTGCATTCCTCCTTCCAGAAATTGTAATTTTCTTGTCCTCCTGTATAGTCTCTCCTACACCACCACCATCCTCTCTGTATGTCTCACTCATCAATCTTTGCAACTTGACAAAGTTCATCGGCCTGTGATCTTTGTACAACTGCTTCTGCTAGTGATTGAAACTTATCTACATACGTAAAATCCAAGTACCACTGTCTAACTGATGACGAAATCTCCGAAAGTATAAAACCTAGAAACATGAAATTTGGTACAAAACTTCCTCTTAGGCCATAGATGCATACTAATGAACATTTTTGAGAAATTTTACTTCTAAGAAGGGTTAACCCTCCAGTAGAAAAATCAACTATCTGATAAATTCTTTCAACTAATTACTTTGAAACTTTGCAGGTTGGTAGAAAATGTTATATAAATAAATTTTTGTTCACTATAGAATAAAAAATGACAGCTTTGAGGGGGGGGAGTTGGAAATTTTCCCTCAACTGTGTGTGTGTGTGTGTGTGTGTGTGTGTGTGTGTGTGTGTGTGTGTGTGTGTGTGTGTGTGTGTGTGTGTGTGTGTGTGTGTGTGTGTGGTCCAGACACCACTCAGTGACTGATCACAAAATTTCCAAAACTACAAGCCCTACAAACTTAAAATGTGGTACAAACAATTTCTCTTAGGATGTGTAGTTCCCTGCTAAGAAATCAACTTCAATGATTTGACTTGTTAAAACTTATATCAGATGGTTCCATCACTGTTATAATTTCAGAAATCACTGTTATCTGTATTTTTTAAAGAAATTCTTAAGTGCGGTTTTGGAGGATCTGTGTCACAGCTAGAACACTATGTGACAACCTTCACCCGCTTCCTGTGACAATTGCATTGTTGAGGACTCATTCCATAGTAAACAGCGACTCTGTTAAGTTTATCTGGTTTTTCCTTGTTGTCATAATTTTCGAGATGGAGCAAAGAGCTGCAATTAAATTTTGTTTTAAATGTGGATAAAGTGCGACAGAAACGTTTTTGATGATGCAACTTGCATATGGAAAAGATTGTTTAAGTCGTAGCAAAGTGTTCGAGTGGTATGCACGTTTTAAAAATGGTCGTGAGTCTCTAGAAGGTGATCCAAGAGATGGGCGCCCCTCCACAAGCGTGACTGACGAGAATGTCAAGCGTGTCTGTGCTGCACTGTCCGTCAACCGTCGGCTGAGCGTCCAGATTTTATCAGAAGAGATTGGCATCAGTGTGGGTAGTATTTACACTATCGTGCATGACGTACTCGGCAAACGGAAACTGTGTGCCAGGTTCGTTCCACACTAGTTAACAGCAGAGCAAAAAGAACAACGTGTGGAAGCTCGCGAAGTCTCGTTGAATGCGCCCATGACAACCCGAATTTCTTACAGAACATTGTCACAGGCGACGAATCGTGGTGTTTTCAGTATGACCCATCTACCAAACGTCAAACAGCTGAATGGCGCGACCCAGGAGATGGCAGACCCATGAAAGTGAGGGCCACAAAATCAAAAGTGAAAAGAATGCTGATCACATTTTTTGATTCAAGGGGACTGATCCACAAAGAATTCTTGCCACCCGGCCAGACTGTAACTGGACCATTTTACAGAGAGGTACTTGATCGCCTTTTGAAAAGAATTCGCAGGGTTAGGCCAGAAATGTACCGATCAGGTGAGTGGTTTCTTCTGCATGACAATGCTCCAGTCCACTCATCATTGATTGTCTCACAATTTCTCGCTGGAAAATCAGTCACAGTGATTAACCATCCACCCTACTCACCAGATTTGGCTCCGGCTGACTTCTTTCTGTTCCCTAAGCTGAAGGGGCAGCGTTTTGATAATATAGAGACAATTCAGAAGAATGTGACAGCTGTTTTAAACACGATTTCGAAGTAGAACTATGCGCATGCCTTTCAACGATTGTATGAGCGATCTAAAATCTGTATAGAGAGGGAAGGGATGTATGTTGAATAATAAATAATAAAATTTCATTTATCTGAAAAGTTGTGTCCTTAATAGCGTTAATCCCGGAACTTTTTGAATGCAGTATGTATATGATTTCTCTTTCAATGGGCTGAGTCAACTTCAACGATTTGACTTGTTCAAACTTATATCAGATGGTTACAGTGATAATATTCCATCACTGTTATCATAATTTCTCTTTATGATATTTTGGTCTTCAAAATCTAAAGCTGTCTTAAAAATTGCACCATGTAACAAAAGAAACACAGAGAACGATAGTATAATGGAATTATGCTGAATTATGGAGTGCAATTCTGAATGTGTCAGAAAAGGTTCAAGTGGCAAGGAATTTATGAATTTGACTTCAGATTTTACATTGTGCTCAAGATAATGGATTGTTTTTAACAGTAAAATATATACAATGAATATAGGATGAATAATAAAGTACATAGAGTACTATAAAGTAGATTAATAGAGCATTACTGTGTAATACTGGTAGGTAAGGGTTGAGAGGGTAGAGCAGAGATAAATTGAAAATATCGTGTGACGTCATTTATGGGATCTATAGTATTGAGGAGTATAATTTTATTATTGGTTACATTTATTTATATCTATTACGAGAAGGGGGTTGAGTTTATTATATTAAAATCTTTTGTAGATAACTCAGCAGTTTTCTTTCTTTTCAAATGATGAAAAACGCTAATTAATTTACTGATTAATAAAATCGGTGTAGTGTTCAGAAGATGGTGCTACATTATCCACAGATCTGTGCTTAATAATAATTAATAAAACTGTCAAGTTTTTTTGTTTGTTTAAGATATGTCTGGTGCAGGCTCAAGTGGCACCGGACGTGGTAGAGGGGCAGCTTCCCTTCCAGAGACTGCCAAAACAGATAACAAAGAAGTGAAACCGAACCCAAAAATGTCTAAAGCTCTCAGTACTTCAGCAAAAAGGTGGGTATTTCTGTTTGATTATTATTTAGCTTATTTGGTTGTGGTGTGCGTGCGTGCGTGCCGATTTTATTTAATTATAATTATGCGCATCTTTGTTCTATATGTGTTTATTACAAAAGTAATTATTTTTATTGCAAGTATGAAAATTGACGCTCATTTATCAGGCTCAGTTTCTGTGCACTTGCACAAATATCTGTGTAACCATCATCAGTACAGCTATACTGAGGCGATGCCTCTTCAGTCATTCTCCAGTGATTTCTCTTGACCGAGAAAATATGTTCAGTTTACTGTGCCATAGTATTTAATCAATCCGTCCTTCTATATTGCAAAAGTCATTGTCATGAGTCAATTCTTTCAACTGTTGGTTCATTAAATTAATCAGGAACCAAACAGGAGTGAAATGCTAATGGTCTCTTGTAAGGAATACTCCCTTGCTTATTTCCTAGCAGCTATATTATTTCTGCTACTTTATGGCAGCATACACTTCATATCCCAGTTATTTAGACTCACAGTGCTAATCGAATACCATACATATCTCTCGGCATACTTGGAGGTTGAAATGTACCTTGGAGTTCTAGACTAGAGGTAGACTGGCCACCAGTCTGTAAATAGTCAAATCTGTCCATCTGTCTGTAGGCATTTTCTAAAGGTCATAATTTATTTGTTGTTCTTCATGGTAATAAATCCTTTATTTATTATCTGATGCAGTGGTATAACTAGGAGCTGTTCCTTGTTGTGGGGGGGGGGTGAATAAACTAGTCTCAAGGTTTGAGCTTCCATTTTCCACAGGACAAAAATGAGAAATTCAGATTCTTCCCATATAATTTTATAAATACTTTGTTTTTAATGTAAACTGATGTGAAGTATTCTGCAAATACGTACGTTATTCAGTAGATGTTGAGTGATTGTAAATATTAAGAAAACTTTTTTGTATCGGCCATCTAAGGACGACATGTCAATTTCAATTCTTTACTCTTTCTTCTTTTCTTTTTTTCCAATATTCTTTCATCTTCTCACTGTGTCTCTTCTTCCTTCTTCAGTCAACTTTGAACCTGCGTTTTTCTCGCGCCTACCCTGTACTCCTTCCATTTTTAACAATTTTGCCCAACAAACTTCTCTTTCAATTGCTTCTTCTGCGTGTATATTATTTTTTCTAAATCCTTTTGGACTTCTTTAATCCAACTTGATGTTGACTTCTTCCCCCACGATATTTGAAGATTTGCTTTGTCAACCTATTGTCGTCCATTCTATATAAATGTCCAAAAAATAATTATCTTCTTTTTCTCATTGTTTCTGTTATATTTTCTATACTTTGATATATTTTGTTATTACTTCTTAATTTCCAACCTTCTGACTGGGCCTAATATTTCCTAATAATTCGTCTTTCCAATATTTCTAGTTTGCCTAAATTATAATTCAATGCTAGACATTCACTTGCATATAGGCATTCTGGCTTCACTACTGTACCGTAATGCCTTATTTTCGCATTTTTAGATATGCACTTTTTATTGTAAATATCTTTAGTTATACCATATGCCCATTCCAACTTATGAATCCTTTCTTATTTAGCAGATTTTTGTAAGCCATTCTCTTGAATTATTTCTCCTAGATACTTAATTATTTGAACCCTCTCTATTCAACCAATATCTGTTACCAGGAATTTTGGCACATTTTAATGTTCGTGAGAAATTTTTTTTTCCTGCAGAAATTCTTAACCCTGTTCTACTGGATATGTCCTCTAAAAAATTAACTTGTGTTACTGCAGATGCAAGATGTTAAGACAGTATAGCAAAGTCATCTGCGAATGCCAAACAGTTTATTTCAATACGTTTGTTCCTTCTTCCCAGCATGATTGGTGATATTTTGCATTCCCTTAATTTTTCATTCCATATCCTCACTATTCTCCAGGACACAGTTGAAAAGCATTTGGGATAAACCATCACCCTGTCTTACACCTGTATGCAATTTTATTTTATTAATTAACAAATTATAATTAATTTGTTTCTACAATTGAATTGCTCCGCCCAACAATGTTGCAAGTGCCAAAAATACAATTTTTCAAAAAATGGTAAAAACCTTTTCATGTGTAGTATATATCTTTTAGGTAGTTTTTTAGCTGTAATGTATTGTAACAATTTCTAAAAGAGTATTTTATAGTCCCACATGATTGTGGTTTACTTATTTTAAGAAATATATAAAAAACTAACCTCCTTATAGAGCAACAACGTTGTAGGCGCCTGTCGGTTACAACGTTGTTGCACATCATACCTATTGATTCTATTATTTGAAACTAGGGTTAAAATTAATACAGTTTTCTTAAGTACATATTTCTTTAATGAAACACACACACAAAAAACAGAATATTTTTTGAGAAAATGGGTGTAAACATTTTAACCTGGTCATTACAAATAAAAACTTAAAAAAAAATAGCTATTAAGACATTAAAGTATGCAAATAAGTAAGTCCAAAACAATGTTTATTCACCTCAAAGGTTATTATAAAATTCAACAAATTCCTCAGGAATATATCGGCACATATCTTCCAAGTCAGTTTTCTTGGCCTGTTCAATTGGAAGGTGCTCGCCATACAAGTTGCGAAATTGTGCTACGTTAACTGGTGGCAGGTTCCTCCCGCCCCTTCCCTGAGCTTTCATAGCAGTGCTATGTTTCCCATGGCTGGAGCACATTGTGTGAAGTTCTGCCGCATAATATTGTAGGGTCATCAGAAGCTATTTGATACCAGACCTTTCAGTAATCTTATAGCTCCCTTTACGCAGAGAATTTTCAACAACACTCAAATCCTTGAAGTCGTCTGTTCCCATAACACACACTTCAGACCTGCTGGGACTGGTATTGGCAATTACCACTACCCAGTGCTTAGGGATGTACACTTTGGCCCCTTTTGGAACGAGTTTACGAGAATGCCCATTCGCAAATATCGCACGCGGCAACCGCTTTTTGCGGTTGCTCCGCAATCATATTTTCGAGCGGCTATTCCGAGAAGCGAGTTTGCGTGTGTAGGATGGTGTGTATACGGGAGCTCGTAGTAGTAGTAGTAGTAGTAGTAGTAGGTGTGTAGAAGAGCTCGTATCCATACCATCCTACACACGCAAACTCGCTTCTCGGAATAGTCGCTCGTAAATGTGAGTGCGGAGCAACCGAAAGCTGACAAAACTTTTTTCCGTGTATCAGCTAGTGCATTGCAACAGGTGGCGGTTACAACGTTGTTGAGCTTACCTCAGTTGGGGGGCAGTTTTCCTGGTACTGGCTTCTTCCGTGATGATATGTACGGATTTCCCGAGTCTCTCGAAACTTTTCTAATCTTATTCTTCAACGAAGACACACAAATCTTCCTCTTTCTTCCACTGTTTAAACGTTTTTATCACCAAGTGACAGCATGACACCTGACTGGGAAGGCATGTTAGGCGCTTACAACGTTGTTGTTGCCGTGGAACTAAACACACGGGAGATTGTAGGCTTATTTCAGGGCAGCCAACCTAAACTTTCTCAAACAAAAAATACACCACACTATTCAGAATGTCGTTTGCAACGTTGTTTCAACAAAACCTGCGTTTTGTAAATGTTGGTGTTTGCATCATTGTTGGGCGGAGCAATTCAATTATTTATAAGGCTTACTTTAACACATGCAGCTGGCTTAGAAATTGACCTATGTTAAGTGACTGTGCAATTGTGTTGACATTTTTAATAGTTATGGGGGGGGGGAATTGGTCCCCCTCGTAGTTATGCTACTGATCTGATGTGCATGTTATAGTAAATGGCAGCAACTTAGAAGGCGATGAGTGCTGCTACCCTTTTGTACTTGTCAGTTGTCCTACAGGGCAGTTCTTACATTTCCACACTCAGATCAGACACCACAACAAATCAAGTGTCAAATCAATTTTGCATTTCCACATTTATTGACCAGACCTCTACTTTAACACCTCCTATAATATAGCGTTGCATAAAATTGAAAACCTCTATTGTGGGTCTGAGTTTTTGTTTCAAACTCACTGCATCAAATATGTTAGTAATAGGTCTGTAACTTAGGATTTCATGTACACGAAGCACTATCTTGGTGTTTTCAAGGTAGCCTACTATTCAAAAAACAGGCAAAATAAATAGGAGTGTGGTTGGTCTTATAAGCTGGCGTTTAGTCTAAAACTGTCTAGATCATCTCGGTTTTGCAAGTTATATATGTGTCTTGCTACAAGAGTTATGTAATCATTGATTATAACAATAATATTAATGATAATAGTATATAAATATTTTATTGTGATCGTGCTATCTCAACTGTTTCCATACTGTTAACTGTGTGAGCATGTGCACATGTTTTACAAAGAACAGAATTTCTGTAAAAACGTTCTTTCTTCATCTGTTTGTAAATCTTTCTGTTTCAGGATACAGAAAGAGTTAGCGGAAATCACATTAGATCCACCGCCAAATTGCAGGTAATATTTTCCATTATGGTTTACTTCGTATGATTCTTGGTATTATAAACATATCAGTTGGAGATGTGTAAAGGCAATTGGTATCCGATGTTTGATTTTGTTTAGTGCTGGACCAAAGGGGGATAACCTGTACGAATGGGTATCGACAATTTTGGGACCCCCTGGTTCTGTGTACGAAGGCGGAGTGTTTTTCTTAGACATACATTTCTCTCCAGAGTATCCTTTTAAACCCCCCAAGGTAAGAAGAATCTTCTCCTTAGATTTCTTATAAGCTATTTCTTACTTATGTAAATGTAAATAGAAATATTACCTCTAAATATTAGGCAAGTTTATTGTAAGAAATATGTATTTCTATTCATTTTTGTTTGTATTTGTATCATGTCTAATATCGTGTCCTCTTTTGATTTTTACAGTACATTTTTTTTAATTATATTTCAATTTATTATACGTAATTACTTTGTATCATAAGGCCAGTCTTCAAAAACATTTAAGTACAATTCATAAAACAATGTATTTGCCAGCACTTTAATGAAACATTAAAGAAATTGTCACAGCATCCTTCTGTCCTTCATCTTGTACTGTTTCAACAGACCAGAAAATTCCATGATTAGGTCAACTTAACGTATAAAATGCATATTGTGCTATATTTGACTTTTATATCATTTATTGCAAATACTATCATAGTCCTGGTCACAATTTTGTTTTGTAATAAACAATCTTATTATTATCATCCATTTCTTACATGTAAATTCAATGGGTTAAGGTAATAGACTGGTATACTCAAGCCGTTGAGTAACTAACTGACGTTTGATATACCGTATGTGGTGGGGAAAAAAAAGTGTAAGAATCTCTGCCAATCACATAACAGGAATTCGTTCACATTACCATAGTAATGGTCTGTAACGGTTGTCAGTTTTGCACTGTGCAGCACTCAGTAAATGTAAAGCTTCCCATGTAACAGTTGGCAACATTACAACAAAATGTCAGAGTCGCTTACTGAATGGCATGAGTGTAACAGAAATGTGTATTTTAATATTTTGAAACCAAAACAGGAAATTATTAAAGGGAAATCAACAAACTTACCAGATCTACTATTTTCAGTAAACATAAACACGTGTTAGAAAAAACAACACTAGTTAGAAATATCTAACTGTCCCAGACAGTCTCCTTAGCCACACAAAAATATAGGCAGCAAAAAGGAGAAACGTTTTACTTTGATTTCCTTTTTCACCTTTATGTTGTGTATATTGTAACATGACATAAGGTAGTGAAGATACAATGATAATTAATTATAAAGCAAAGAAGCTGAAGACAAGAATAAAGGTCAAGAACTTATAAACTCAGATTAATAACGTAATGACAAAATGACAAATGACTAATAAACTGACGATGACTTGACTCAATAGATTGGATAAATACAAGAAAGAACAATGGAACAAGGAAGAAGGAACCAGGAACTAAATGTAATCAAGAAATTGACAACAAACATGGTAATTCCCTAATAATGACCATAAAATGTATGTTAACAAATGCACTAATGTAATTAGAGTATAGATGAGATGTACCTAGGGTAATAATGACAAACAAGAAAGATAGTAATGTTATGTATATTTTATTAATGAAGGAATGTACTCATAAATATAAGATAGGGAGTTAACAATAAACACACCCAATTGAATAGTGATAAAAATAATCAAAACCAGTAAATCATACCCTGAGGCAAATAAAGGCCACAGTTAATAACCAAAAGTGATCATTAGTGAAGGGAAAATAAAATAAACAGTTATAACCAGTAACCCCATGATGATGTTAACATAAATAAACAACACAGTGAATAATATCAAGTGAGTGGAATAAAGAGTGTATTAATACAAAAGTGGTGACATGCAGTTATAGCATGTTGCATATAATAAGTGAAAGTGAATAAATAAAAAAACCTTCTATGAATGATAAAGTGTAGTGGGTGAACATAAAAAGTATTTTAGTTAGTAGACTGTATTAGAATAACTGAAGGACCTGTGATAAACTTTGTACTAGCAAGTAAGAGGAACTCATTATAATGTGATTAAGTTAAGCAATAGTTAATAAGAATTATAAGATAAGATAGAAATTAAGTCATTGGAATGAAAGGCAAACAAGAAAGATAGACACTGTTTTATAGTGAAGGAATGAGGGAATAGAGTATATTGTGAAAAGTACAGTTTAATAGTAGTATAATAAGAGTGTTGTTGATTAAAAAACCAATATAATGTAATGAATTATCAGTTGAACCAGACAGTAGAAAGGAACAGAAAGGTAGTTAGAAGTTTTATTTCAGGCTTGAACCTGTCAAGAAAATGTTTATTATTATAATAAGAGGTGTAGTTAGAAACACCAATGTTTATTATTTGTTTCTGTTAAAAAGTTGTTTTAAAGTACCATATATAAAGGTAAGGAGTTGCAAAGAAATGTTAGATAGTAGTATAGGAAAATCTAGGGTCCTAGGCCTAACAGTTAATGAAGAATTTTGTAAATTTGAGAACAAATAATAGTCCAGTATCAAATCAGAATATACCAAATGTTTGAACAAGTTAAGTGGGTATACCTAATACCAAAATGTATAAATAACATCCAGTTTTAGATAAAATATATATGAAATATAAATAAGAAAAATAACAAAAATGTGATTAGCTACTCAAAAGTAACCATGAGGGGTATCAAAATGATCCTTATCAAAAATTATGAACAGTGGTATTCATGTAATAAATCTAGCTACTAATATAAGAAAGAAATCTTAATTTGAAGATATTTTATAGATTTAAACTAAAATAAGACGTTAGAATGTAACAATGACTTAAAATTAACGACCAATGAGAATTAGCATAATTTATTAGGTAACCATAGCAACCGAAATTTATTGCCAAAAAACCGTTGAATTTTCGTTAATCCATTATTGACCGATGCGGAGGGCGGATGTATGAAGCTCTCAATCCAAATTGTATCATAAATAAGTAAATTTTGACTGAAATCATAAGGAAGAAAGATAGTAATAGCAGTCCATGGAACACCTAACAATCTAATTATTGTTAAAATTTTCACAAACTAAAATTATCCGTGGAAATTAAGAAGACTTCAGGAATCATAGCTGACGACTCATCCCGAAGGAAAACCAGGAGTGACCTACTTCAACCCAAGAAGACGGACGACTGCGGAACGAGTACGAAGCCGAACTTTATGGAAAAACCGTCCGAACGAGATTGATGAACATCCGAAGAATAGAAGACGACCAGATCCATCCGGAAGAAGCAGACGAGCATCGCGGAAGCCCCAACGAGAACCGATGAGTATAAAACAATAATCTCACTAAAACGAATTCCCGATTTTTCTATCCATAATAACAAATCACAATTTTCACTTCACTGATCACTATTTTGAACAAGAACCGAAAGTATTTATAATATCACTATTATTAAACTTTAATCAATTGATAACCATTTAAACTGAGCTATAATAAATAATTAATAAACATAACTTGTCGAAATCCTAACCAAAAAATTAGACTAACTCTCATTGATGATTACTTACTTGGATGTATTAATGTACTAGCAAAATACCCGTGCTTCGCTACGGAGTTTCACGTTGTACGTAATTGTACAATTATTGCTCGCTTAATAGTATAGGATTAGATAGATTGTACAAATTCTCAACTCTTAGTTTGTTTATTTACATTCATAGCAACAGCTATTTATTATTTATTTCAAGAAAATCGTTAGAGCCTTTTCCGAGAAAAAAAAGGACACATTTATTAATTAATTGAACTTCGAAATTTTCTCGACTATAAGAACCTGCAAACAACGAAGTTTTTCAATTTAAAACAATGATTAAAAACTCAGAACTAAATGTATTCGGGGTTTCCAATAAACTGAGATGTCAACCACTTCATTTACAAAGTATGCAATTCCCGCGATAAATTTCATTTTTTTGTTTTTTGCCCCTTAGGAGTGAAAGTTTTTAAAACCGTTTCTTAGTGAGCACCTATGATGAAGCTACGTTCAAAGTTTCATTGATATCCATTCAGTGCATTCAGAGATATCGTGATCAGTGAGTCAGTCAGTGGTATTTGGCTTATATAGATATCTATATCTAGCCGATATACCCAGCGTTGCTCGGGTTCATAATTTATTCATAGGCTCATAGGCACCTATTCTTGTTCTAACGTTATATTACTTGTATATTGTATAATCTTCCTTATATTGTTACGTTCGCATTCTCACTGGAGGAATAGTCTGTAGCGCACCTGTTTAAGAACATGTCATAAACTGTATTCTTATATCTGGAGAAGAATTCTGTTGTGCGTGATGCTCCTGCTCGATTTCTAACTCTGGGAGAGGGCGAACAGCTAAATTAGTTTTCAACAAAATTTCTACAGTACTTGCACGCGCTGTGTATTTACTGTCTTTTATAATTCATTGTGTTAATGTTGAAATAAGGCATTTGTTAAATTAGTGTCTCCTAAGCTTATTCTAACAATACAATACCTCTATAGATTTCAGCTTATCAATTTTTAAATTCAAACTGAAGCAAGTGCATTTATATTGTCTGAACACTATGATCTGAATACATTTGCTATCAAAACTTTGTTTTTTATACTCGCTTATAACTTAGTTCGATCTTAATTTATCCACTTTTAAATTCAAACTGAAACAACTCTGAATTCACACACTATTAAGAAGTTTCTTAAGATGCATACACCACCTTTGATATCATAACCTATATCTTTATTTATAAGAACCGTGGACTCTGGCCCCGCTGTCTTTCGCGGGATCCGACCTAAGACTCCCCGGGTTCCGTGGATGAACTCCGGGGAAGGCCCGTCGGACGACTCCCCCGCTATTTCCTACGCGGGAGACTTCTACCGATGCTATGGTAACCAGAATCTATTCTATTGGGTTGCCATAGTAACCAGATCTAATAGTTTTTAAGATCCAAAGGACCCCCAAAGGATCGTATCGAAAAAACACTTGTCCTATGTTGGTTCTCCTGTTGTGTAAAATATTTGTGCCAAGTTTGGTTGAAATCGGTCCAGTGGTTTAGGAGGAGATGTGGAAGACCCCAAAGGACCCCCCGAAGGATCGTATCGAAAAAACACCTACCCTATGTTGGTTCTCCCATTGAGTAAAATATTTGTGCCAAGTTTGGTTGAAATCGGTCCAGTGGTTTAGGAGGAGATGTGGAAGACCCCAAAGGACCCCATCGAAGAAAACACCTATCCTATGTTGGTTCTCCCGTTGCGTAAAATATTTGTGCCAAGTTTGGTTGAAATCGGTCCAGTGGTTTAGAAGGAGATGTGGAAGACCCCAAAGGACCCCATCGAAAAAAGCACCTCACCTATGTTGGTTCTCCCGTCGCGTAAAATATTTGTGCCAAGTTTGGTTGAAATCGGTCCAGTGGTTTAGGAGGAGATGTGGAACATACATACATACAATAGGGGGGGGGTTTACCCCTTAGGAGTGAAAGTTTTTAAAACTGTTTCTTAGTGAGCACCTAACACCTATGATGAAGCTATGTTCAAAGTTTCATTGATATCCATTCAGTAGTTTTTGCTCTACGTTGATTCTATGTCAGTTAGGCAAACTTTCCCCCCCCCTTTAAAGGTCGAATTTCCAAAAACCCCTTCGTAGCGGATACCTACATCACATAAGGAACCTACATTCCAAATTTCAAGTTTCTAGGTGTTATAGTTTCGGAGATTTCGTGATGAATCAGTGAGTCAGTGGTATTTCTCTTTTATATATATAGATTAAATATTGTGTACCTAGTTTTAAGAATTATTATAAATTTGTGCATTTTAGCCATTAATCCAATACTTCTGTAGTCAAAAAGACTTATTAACACGCCCTGTGTAAAACATTTTATTGTAAACAAACGGTATTCGCCAAGCGGCGTGTACATAATACAGACAACTGAGCATGCCAACTGAGCAACTGTAAAAGCCGGTGCTAAGATAAAATAATGTACTACTAAATAACTGAAAATTATTAAAGGGTTAATAAATATTATTATTCTGCAACGCTGTATGTTTGATTCGTACAAAATAAGCTAGTACATAGAAAATTATTAAAGTGAAAACAACAAAACGTCACGGTTAGCGAAGTCGACACTGAAAGACGGTGTGCGCCAATCAGGTGGCGAGGCGGCAATATTCAAACGAAACGCCGAGAGATACGGTTTGCCCGTAAATGGTAAGAAAAGGTACAACTCGACTCGCTACACGCAGATAACATTGACAAGTAACTGAACTGATTAATAACATCAATTATACACCCATACTATACCACGAACGCAACGAGCGAATTAAAAAACGCTCATCACACACACATTTACTATACGAGTAATAGAACGAATTACAGAAACACTAATAATCAAACACCCCGTAACGGATTACGTTACAATATTTATTTATCTGTGACTGATGATGTTTGCGACAATGAAATATTTCAAATTAGTATCGCTTTTTTTATTTGAAAACAGCAAGTTTTGCAGACATTTCTGCCCACAATTGTTTTTATTATGCGACAAGATATATGTGCAAATTTTGTGTGAAAATAGAGTAAATACAGTTCTTTTGTTGACTTCTATTTGAGTAAATAAATTCCACTGTTTGCAGGTGACATTCCGAACACGAATCTACCATTGCAACATTAACAGTCAGGGCGTAATCTGCTTAGATATACTGAAAGACAATTGGTCTCCAGCACTGACTATTTCAAAAGTTCTTCTCTCGATTTGTTCTCTTCTGACAGACTGTAATCCAGGTATGGGCATCACAGAGTGTGTATATACATACTTGTATTTTCTTCTCAATTTTAGTTCAGTATGAATATGAATGTAGTATTAGTAAAATCTCTACGCAGCGGGCACTCAAAAAGTAAACAACTCTCTATAAAGGGCAGTTTAGAAATTGACTTTCTAATATGTATGTATTTTAATGGACATGATTTCCCAATAGCAATTTTTCTGGAAAACAGACCAGAAGTCAACAGAATCCTTTAAACCCTAATTGCTGTAATAGTTATCACAGCAGTAAACCTTTGTATAGCTGTAGTGGAGCATTAAACCATAACAGATGACTGTATTTTTTGTTGTCATATTTTTTAACTGTACAGAACTGGTACCTTAAAGAAAGCTAAAGCTTGTTTTCTTATAACACAGTACATAGTACATCACTTGTTATAAGTTATAATCAGCAAACAGTTTGGAGGTGACCTGTTACAGTATTGTAGTTTCAGAAATGCAAGTGTTGAACGTTAAAAGAAAAAGTTGATATTAAAGACATATTCATTATTAAAGTATGAAAAAACAACTTTGAGAGTTTTGGTTGGAGCACACAAATTTGGTAGAACACAAATAAGCAAAATTTCAAAATCCATAAGAGAACTGTTGTATAGTTGATTGGAACTGGAAATCAAGAAAGGAAAAGAAAGTTTCCAAAAACATAGGGACTTGTAACTTGATGAATTTATGTATGAATGGCTGTGCACAGCACGAGCTAATAAAATCCCAATTTCAAATCCCTTAATTCAAGAGGTGTCTGTAGTTGCTAAAGACAGGGGTTTCTTTTGGATAGCTTGATAAATTTCAGAAACGGCACAAAAATTCTTACTAAAATGTATTGTGAGAAGCTGAATCAGTGAACATGGCAGAATTCCAAGACTGGAATATTGCGTTGCAAGACATTATTGCTGACTACAGTAACAAAGATAGTTATAGCCACGAAGAAGCCAGACTCTTTTTATCAAGCTTTGCTGATGAAAACAATGATGGTATCACAGATGAACAGACCTGCGGTATCAAACAGTAAAAACAAATCATCTAACTATAATTTTGTGTGTAAACATGGCTGGACAATTTGAACATTCTTTAATAATTTAATTTAATACTTTAATGCAAAAGATACTTTGCTTCTGTGGTGTTATCTTTATGTTTTACAAATAGATTGGTGTTCAAACAAAAAGTGTGGAAGAAAGGAAGAAATGAGTGAGTGGGTATCAAAGTTTTATAAAAAAAATGAGAAAAAAAAAGAATGTGGTTTTACTTTTAGACAACACCCCATCGCATCCTGACAGTTTGCAGTGTACTAACTCAAAGCTCATATTTCTGCCTCCAAATACTACAATCATTTGTCAGATTTTAAATCAAAGAATAATAGAAAAGATGGTGGGTGTTGAAACATTTGCTAAATAATATCGTAATGTCAAACAGCCATTCACTAAATTATCTAATAAAATTGTTACTGTTTTGGCTGCAATCATGTGATTATCACATCTCTTCAACAGATAAAACCAGAGATGGTTTATCATTGTTTTATCAAATGTGGTTTGTGTGGTAAAGACAGCATCCCCGCCTCTACTGAACCTTAAGAACTTTCTCCTCTTTTACACATGTTGTAGTTAGCTGCAGAGTAATTCCATGTGAAATCCACCAATAAAAATATAATTTTTTAGGCCAGTGTTTTAGATTGTAATGATTTCTTGTTTGTTTGTTGTACTTACCTCTGAGATGAAAAACAGAAATTTTTAGATTATTTGAAGACTTCCTTTACGAGTTATGAATTTTTGAAAATTTCACGAATTTTGTAATTTTTATTATCTTTAAACAGCTGTAACTCGAGAAGTATTTGGTCTAGAGAGCTGAACTTTGTCTCATTTTGTTCAGTTTTTTATAGCATTTTATAAAATATATGACATGACCCAGTTCTTAAAAAGATTGTTTCTGAAGTACTATATTTTTTTCATTTTTTTAAAATTCAAAATCGGAATTTTTTTTTGTTTGAATTTTATGCCCTTTTAGCAACATTTATGCCAAATTTCATGATGGAACTCTTATGGTATCATAGGAAAAAAAAATATTTTCTCTGATGATGTTCATATAAATTTTGTAAAAAAACCACATTACGTGGTGTTAAAGAGTGATTTGAGTACAAAAAATTACCTTATTGTGTTTTTAAATCTATAAAATAAATTAATTTATAAAAAAAATAAATGTTTGTGTAGAGCTCAGTAAAGCAAAGGTTTGAAGTGATCAAGGCTGATGTAGAGAAGGTTTTGACAATCACGATGAGTCACACTCAAGCAGAAACATGTTTGTTTCCTGTTGCAACCTGCACCCCGCAGCAGCCTTCTTTCACAACAGGGCTTTTAAACCTCCAGTATCCTGTGAGCTTTTATACACTGTCTCGAACACTATCTATTAGTAATTTTTATTTTATAATTGTATTAGTGCATTACTATTATTTGTGAAGTTGTATTTAAAGTTGTGTTGTTATAGAGTGGAGTGGCTTTAAGTTGAAAATGGATACAAAATGGAATAAATTTTGCTGTAATCCACTGAAAAAGCAAAGACATTGGGTGACTAAAGATTTAAGGAATGTCACCTCGTGGATGATAACACTAAAATATGGCATTGAAGAAGGCATGAAAATTTGCAGTTGTTGCCGCTTACAATTAGGCAAGCGAAAGCAACCCTCAAGTTCTGAAAATGACATTGATTGTAAGTATTCAGACTTTAGTAACAATGAAAACCCAAAACCAGGCTGCAGTAAAAGTGACCCTGATTTCATAGATGTGGAATCTGGTTTTGATTATTTAAATGCATCGTTGACATCTATTGGAGAATCACCTATCATTAAAAGTAAGTGTAAAAGTGATAAAAGATACTGTAAGGCAAAAATAGAAAAAGTTAAGTGTAGGTTAAATGAATCTATCTTTCAAGCAGTCTCTGATGAAAGTGATAGTGTGTGTATGTGTGAAGGTTCACAAACATAAATATTGATCAGCTTAAAGATAAGTTTGCAACAGCAACTATTAAGTGAAAAATTACAAATCTTGACAATTTTACCTAAACGTTGGTCATGTGCCAGAATAGAACTGGTGTCAGTAATTACATTGCTAGGAAAGCAAAAAAACTACGTGAAGAAAAGGGTGTTTTATCAACTCCGGACCCAAAACCTGGTAAAACCTTATCAGCTGAAACAGCTGGCACAGTAAAGGATTTTTATAATAATGACGGAAGTTAGCAGGCAAATGCCTGGCAGAAAAGATTATGTTTCTATGGGTAAAGATGCTGTTGGTAAGCCAATTCATGTACAAAAAAAGCTGATTTCGGGAAATTTGCGTGAAGTTTATAGTTTTTTTAATTCAAAATTTCCAGATTTAAAAATCGGCTTTTCGAAGTTTGCAGAATTGAGACCCAAAAACTGTATCATTGCTGGTGCCAGTGGCACTCATTCTGTGTGTGTCTGCACAGCACACCAGAATATTAAATTGACGATTGCAGGAGGTAACTTACACAAAATTACACTACCTGATTCTGACAATCCTCTTAAGACTTACAAAGAATGTATGGCTAAGATTATGTGTAATCCACCGGCACAGTCATGTTTTTCAGTGAGTGTGGTTACTGTCCCAAAATTGATGACTTTAAAGAAGCTTTGATGGAATGTCTTGAAGAAGACTTGGTTGCGAACATAACATACAAACAATGGATTACTGTCGATCGTTGCACTTTTGAGACCATGAGTAAACCAGTTGAAGATTTTGTTCAAGAATTTTGTAACCTGTTAGTACATCTAAAAATACATGATTTGTGGCAAAACAACAATCACATTTTTTTCTGAAAAGAAGTCTACATTGGAAGAAAACGAATCTGTGGTAACATGTGACTTTGCAGAAAACTATTCGTTTATTCTGCAAGACGAAGCACAAGGGTTCCATTGGAACAAGTCTATGGCTACTGTACACCCATTCGTTGTGTACTACAAAGACAAAGTTCAAGAAACAGGAATTCAGACTTTAGTTCATAAAAGTTTTGTATTCATCTCAGATTGCTTAACGCACAACACAGTCCTTGTTCATGTTTTCCAGAAAAAGTTGTTAGAATTTTTGAAAGGTTTTCTGCCCAACTTGAATAAGCTATACTACTTTTCAGATGGCTCAGCAGCTCAATATAAAAACCGCAAGAATTTTGTGAATCTTTGCTATCACAAAGAAGATTTTGGTGGAATTGAGGCTGAGTGGCATTTTTATGCCACAGCACACGGTAAAGGTGTATGCGATGGAGTAGGCGGCACGGTAAAAAGGCTTGCTGCTAAAGCCAGCCTCCAACGTCCAGCAGACACCAAATATTGCACCTTTTCAACTTTTTCAGTGGGGAGTAAAAAACTTACCATCCATCACTTTTTTTTATGTGAATAATGAAGAATATGTTGAAGAAGAAAAGTATTTAAAATCTAGATTTGAGGAAGCTGTGGCAGTTGTTGGGACTCACAGATTTCATGCATTCATCCCCCTCACTCAAGGCCAAGTCAAAACAAAATATTATTCTTTTTCTGACAATTCAGTAACTCACAAAGTTCAGGTGAGTTCTGGTGATGAAGACGTTCTGTTTGAAGAAATTGTGGGGTATGTTGCCTGTGCCTACAACAATGAGTGGTGGATGGCATGTGTTCTTTCGAAAGATCAGGTTGAAGAAGAAGTTAAAGTTTCTTTCCTTCATCCAAGTGGACCATCACAATCATTCACTTATCCAAGAAAAGAAGACATTTTGATAGTACCAAACAAATTTATTTTATGTCAATTACATCCGACCACTTCGACAGGCAGAACATACCATATCCCAAAAGAAGAGATGGCAAGGGCAGCCCAAATTTTGTGTAAGAAGAAAAAATACATTTACTAGGATCTAAAAACTGAATTGTATTGTGGTAAAGTGCATATGTAATTTATTATAAAGTAGACAAGTATTGTAAAGATTAATCGCTTTTTACAGTTTAGTTTTATATCTGTTATTAAAACATGTGAAATTTAACATTTGGGTTGTAATTAAACAGGTTATTCTTAAATTTCTCCATCTTTTATTGTTCCTTTGCAAGTTCCCTTTCAACAGCACATAACATAGTTTTTTGTAGAATTTACACGAACGTCGTCAGAGAAAATTTTTTTTTCCTATGATACCATAAGAGTTCCATCATGAAATTTGGCATAAATGTTGCTAAAAGGGGGTTATAAATAAAATGTTTTTTTTTTTCAAACAAAAAAAATTCCGTTTTTGAATTTAAAAAAAATGAAAATATATATATATACTTCAGAAACAATCTTTTTAAGAACTGGGTCATGTCATATAGTTTATAAAATGCTATAAAAAACTGAACTAAAGGAGACAAAGTTCAGCTCTCTAGGCCAAATAGTTCTAGAGTTACAGCTGTTTAAAAATAATAAAAATTACAAAATTCTTGAAATTTTCAAAAATTCATAACTCTTGAAGGAATTCTTCAAATAATCTAAAAATTTGTGTTTTTCATCTCAGAGGTAAGTACAACAAACAAAAAAGAAATCATTACAATCTAAAACATGGCCTAAAAAAGTATTGGTTGATTTCACATGGAATTACCCTGCAGTGATTTTGTGGATATTGTTACTTTTAAAACAATTATATTTTGGTGTTGTGATTGTATGTTTTGGTGTTTACCTTTCATTACCATAATTATTGTGTATTTCATACTGGTTCGGCGGCCATCTTGTAGTGCCAACTTCGTGATTCAAAATTTTTATGTTTGGGTCCCAGGATTCGATTAAGCGATTGTCAGACAGGACTATTGTGCGGAATAATGAAATCAGACAGCGCATAATATATATGTATATATAGTTGTCTTTTAATAACATAGAAATTCAAAAAAGACATCAACAGCAATAAAACAAAATGGAATCCTTATACTCAACTAACAAAATGGCGGACACATATTCCGCTATATTACAGTTCTGTTATTTTCTATTATTCAGGCATTAATCTTGTTATGGAATTTGTATTTTACGGCAACTGCCCATGTTACCTTGTAATTGTTCAACTCTTATATTTAACAGAACACAAACCAACGTCTCATAGAAACATTATTCATATGTACTAGTACGACCCATACACACACACACACACACCCACTCATTTCGCTAAGATTGATTTTACACATACATTTAAATTTTAGTAATTTTGAGCTCAGCTTTAAGAATAAAGATTGGAATAGAGAAATAGTTGGACTTTCCTGTATCTGCGTTGTAAAGTCTCCGCTGTCCTTATATTGCAATCATGATCAAGCAGGTGTTCGGCCGATCGTCCCAAAGGTCTCCTTGGTTGCACTGATTCTAATTTACATTGTGACTAGTTACTTTGAGACTTCTGATAAAGAGTTATTACTATATGTTACCACATTGTTAGTTTGATTAAGAAACACTTTCGCTGGCAAAAACTGCCGGCAATTTTTTACAGCGTGTTGACGCGTTGATGGTCTGATGCTGACTGGGGAGATGCAAAGCACATATTTTGTGTATGTGTTAGCGCATCCACGTCATTGTCTTTTGTTCAAATTGGCTCACACCCCGTTGTCATGTCATTGTTTGTTAGGTCATCACTGATTTTAATGACGTCCCGTCTTCTGGATCAATGAGAGTGGCTATTTACAATCTGTTTCCACTTGGATGGCCATTTTGTATGCTCGTCTCTGCACGTCTGCTCCTGACCTTGGAATCGTTTTGATCTATTAGAATCTGCGTCGTTGTCTCTTCACAAAGGGAAATCGTTCTCTCCATGTATGTGTGTGTGTAATACAATAAAAATACGATAATTTGTTACCACTCATACCATAATTCTGACATCAAGATTTTCGTACTGTCACAAAACCCCCTCAATGAAAGATTTTATGTCGGAACATAAAAACTTTCATTGACTCATTCACACTTTTCTAAAAGGATCAACCCATATATGTCGCCACAACCCCCTTAATCTTTGATATAAAAGAAATACAATCACTTACCCTTGGTCTGATGATGATGATCGTACCCTCTGACCTTACTGGACTTCTCAGGAGAGATCCCAACACCATAAGGCCATTAGGCACTTAACGCTCCTGTTCTGACGCACCGGCCAGCTCAGGACCGCAGTCACAACACCACAAAACTCTGAAACATGCAATACAAATTTTAAAATAATGGCCTTCTCTATATCCATATCCACAACTGATATTTCTCCCCTTAGATGCATTGGTTTGTGTTTTGAGACGTTGGTTTTCTTAACTCATCAAATAACCAAACAAAAAATACAAGATTTAAGACAGATAACCCTCTCCATTTTTTCAAACATTCCTACATTTATAAAAAAAACTCTCCGACTCCAGTCAACCATAATTACTCTCTTTACCACATGAAAATAGATTATTATACTAAACATAAAACAAATTTTAACTTCTCTAAGCAATAACCACTAATTCTACTATTTTACTTCATATAACATTGAAACATATACCTATCATGGCAAACAACTTCAAAGCTCTTTATTTTCTTTACTCATTTTCTTTATTCTTATTTTCTTTGCAACAGAACAAATTCATTTTCTTTGTTCAAAACCACTGTTATCTTTATATTTTTAACACATTAGTATTTTTACCGTCGCTACCCCCGTAACGACCTCCTAACCACACGCACTATTATACCATCAACATAATAAAAACAGAATAAAACATTGTACATTACATATTAACATTGTTACATTTACATTAAACAATTTACATTTACATAACTTGTAGCAAAACTTTACAACATTATTACTATCAACTCTCTATTAACTTTTAAATTAGTTAACATTAATTTATATCAGATTCCATACAAAAAAAATTCAAATTTATCATTACCCTTCCAGTTACATCACCTTCCTACTATGAATTTTCCTTTTCTAACCCTTTTATCCTTATTAGTTTGGGTGACTCTCTATTATTCACTATTCTCTATATCTTATTTTGGCATTTGTCTCTCTAACCTGACCACCCCTTTTTTCCACTAACAACCGCTTCTAACCATTAACATATTATGACACCAATATCTCTATAATAACCCCCTTCACTAATCCCATTTAAAACCTCTGGCACCGCTCATTTTTGTACTAGGGTGTGTGTTCCCTACCTGGCCATACCCATCCCTAACCATTTGCCCTCCACCAAATATCGGCAAACACTCTAACCCAAAATTGCTCCGCCTGCCACAACGCTGCACGCTGGTCTCTTGCCACGTCGCACGCTGATCACTCCTTACACCGGATCCTTACTACAAAATATCATCAACAAATATAATTATATATACCATTCACATTACTCACCTCTCTAACATATTATCACTAACTACTGTGTCCCTAAAATATCTAACACCTCTTTATATATTATCAGTATCTCAACTCTTATTTTCACTAACTCCCAATAACTCTATTTAACTAACTCCAATGCCCTTATTTATCACTGTTACCCAAACTCTTACAACATTTCACCTTAATATACCACTAGAAAATTCATCACTTATCTTACAATCCTAAAACAACTCAATATCCAAATATATCATATGCGTAATCATTTACTAACCATTAGACTCTGGATTCCGTAATTATTCAAAATCATCCTCCTAATTACTTATTCTTTAATATTTAAAATTCTACAGTACATGGTTTACACACAAAAAATACATAAAATACACAACTACAAGAATACACAAATACATTGACATTAATACATACAAAATATACAATCCAAAATTATCATTTAACCATTTATCAAAATCAGTCATAAGCAGTCCCTCTTGAAAAACACTGTTCACATAATTAAATGTTCATAAACACAATAAAATATTTACCCTCCATCGTCGAACAATAATCTTATCTTAAAACTATATACATTATTTAATATTGACTCTCTTATACTAACATCATAAATACATACACCATTTAACTTTTTATCATTATCCTCAAACTCATATAACTCATGATCGGGTATGGTTCTGTCACCTTCAGTATAATCAGTCATAATTAGGTAATTTGCTAAGTCATTATTCTCATTATCTCCTACTACTTCAGTTTTATTACAAGGCAAGTACTTACTATATTTATTATATATCATCTCTACTCCTAACCTTTCCATAAATTCTTCATAGTCTCTACTTATCTTAAAAATCTCTACTTCTCTTTTTCTCTCAATATAACTCTCACTTTCAAAACATCTCTCTCTTTTAATATATCTCTCTCTCTCCACTTTCTATCTAACTCATCACACACAAACATCTCATTATCACTACCCCTGTTTACATAATCATTTTCTAATATCATACTTTTATTTATATTGTTAAAATTCTCTCCCCTACTTACCTTGTCATCTTTGTTCAATTCTAATTTGTCTATTCCTCTCTTATTTTCTAATTCTATCTCTTCCAACCGTGTCTCTATTTCACTTAGTCTTTTATCATAATTACAGCTTTGTTTTTTAATTTCTTTTTTCACTTCATCGAAATTTACATCAAACTTAATGCTTTGTTCTCTTAATTCATTATTTTGTGTCTTCATTAATAGAAAAAGGTCTTCCAGTGATACTTTACTATTTATAATAGGTGTTAAGTTCGCTTGTGGTTCATTCAATAATAGTGATTCAGTTGCTGTATTATCTATATTAGTGTTTTCGTTATCTGCCATTTTGCTCATATTAATAATGAATTTTATTTTATTTTATTTTTTTTTATTAGTAATTGTTCTATATTTTACTTAAACAATAATATAACCTGTTATCATGGTATAACCTATTATCTACGTACCAGGTATATCTTACATATTCCTTCCTTTCTTCCGACAATCCTCCGTCTCTGACTCCGGCTTATTGTATAAACTTTTATTTATATCACGTCACCAGTTCGGGCGGCATTTGTTACTTTTAAAACAATTATATTTTGGTGTTGTGATTGTATGTTTTGGTGTTTACCTTTCATTACCATAATTATTGTGTATTTCATACTGGTTCGGCGGCCATCCTGTAGTGCCAACTTCGTGATTCAAAATTTTTATGTTTGGGTCCCAGGATTCGATTAAGCGATTGTCAGAGACAGGACTATTGTGCGGAATAATGAAATCAGACAGCGCATATATATGTATATATGGTTGTCTTTTAATAACATAGAAATTCAAAATAGACATCAACAGCAATAAAACAAAATGGAATCCTTATACTCAACTAACAAAATGGCGGACACATATTCCTATATTACAGTTCTGTTATTTTCTATTATTCAGGCATTAATCTTGTTATGGAATTTATAATGAATTTATATTTTACGGCAACTGCCCATGTTACCTTGTAATTGATCAACTCTTATATTTAACAGAACACAAACCAACGTCTCATAGAAACATTATTCATATGTACTAGTACGGCCAATACATACACACACACACACACACACACACCCCCACTCATTTCGCTAAGATTGATTTTACACATACATTTAAATTTTAGTAATTTTGAGCTCAGCTTTAAGAATAAAGATTGGAATAGAGAAATAGTTGGACTTTCCTGTATCTGCGTTGTAAAGTCTCCGCTGTCCTTATATTGCAATCATGATCAAGCAGGTGTTCGGCCGATCGTCCCAAAGGTCTCCTTGGTTGCACTGATTCTAATTTACATTGTGACTAGTTACTTTGAGACTTCTGATAAAGAGTTATTACTATATGTTACCACATTGTTAGTTTGATTAAGAAACACTTTCGCTGGCAAAAACTGCCGGCGATTTTTTACAGCGTGTTGACGCCTTGATGGTCTGATGCTGACTGGGGAGATGCATAGCACATATTTTGCGTATGTGTTAGCGCATCCATTTGTATGCTCGTCTCTGCACGTCTGCTCCTGACCTTGGAATCGTTTTGATCTATTAGAATATGCGTCGTCGTCTCTTTACAAAGGGAAATCGTTCTCTCCATGTATGTGTGTGTGTAATACAATAAAAATACGATAATTTGTTACCACTCATACCATAATTCTGACATCAAGATTTTCGTACTGTCACAATATAGATAATCTACTTGAAACAGAACACTTCATTAAATATAGAGGTGACTGATCTCCCCAAGTAAAGTTGGTGAAGACATAGAAATAACATCTTGTGATAAAACGGAAACTAATGAAGAGGCTTTGAATGAGCTGATAATAATCGTTAAAAGATGCACTGCAGTATGCTGCAGTAGTTAAATTCTTTACTTGGCGATCCAGAAGGATTTGATACAATATGTAAATCAGAAATGAAATTGGATAATAAATTATAAATTCTAAGTATATATCATTGCAATATATATAATATTATTATATTAATTGATGTCTTGCCATTTAGATTAATTGATATTCATAAATTAGTAAGGAGATAATACAGTGACATAATATTTTAATAATGTTTATCATATATTTTTAATATCTGTAATATCATGTAGATATTAATAAGAAGAATTAATGTGTAAATAAATATTAGTTTTTTTTTAAAAATAAAAGTGTCTTTCAGTTGTCTAGTGAAACCATCATTAGAATTTTTCTCCAATAGGCAGGAATCTTCAACTAGGCAGAAAGGATCAAGAGACCATTTCAGGTTTTCTTATTTACAGGTCAGATAGATCTTGAACTTTACCTGACCATATGGTTAAATCATCTTCTTCTGTGTCGTATTCTTCAGGTTAATCCCCTCTTCTCAATAGCGTATGGATATACTTTATGTAACAACTTATTGTTGTTTGTTTTGTAATGATACTGTTATGTATAGTAAATTTCAATATTATATGGGCAATTGTTTCTTATGTAACAGCTGATCCATTGGTTGGCAGTATAGCAACACAATACTTACAGAATAGAGAAGAGCACGACCGCATTGCTCGGCTGTGGACTAAACGCTACGCAACGTGATTTTTTTACTGTAATCCAGTCTGTGCAGTGTCGGCCCTATTGGCTATACTTTATTCATTTAGCGGAATGATCTCGAGGAAAACCTTTACAGATTATTATGATAATTTTTGCAATTGAAAAAAAACTTTTTAAGTATATAACATTCGTAGACTTTAATATTGTAGAATTATATGAAGACGAAAAAAAAAGAAATAAATAATTACTCGTGTGTGTGGAACAAGCATATTCATAAGCCGTTGTTAGTCATTGTTTTTTTGCCACAATTTAGAAACAGTTTTTTTCACATATAAATAATTTAGTAAGTTATGCTAAAATTATGTACTATATACACAACAAATAAAATTTCTTACAGAATATAAAAAAAGAAACAGTAGAATTTTTAGAGAAAGCATCTTTGGAAATGATGCTCTGCTTCCATCTAATACAGTACGTTTAGAAGAATTGAAGTTATTAAAACAGAACTTGAAGATAAATCTAAGCAGTGTTAAACAAGAAGCACTGTCTGAAATGAGAAGAAAAGATGAAAGAGTATTGGTATCCACGAAAACAACAGAAGACCTGTGTAATACGGTGTTCTGTTCTTTAAGTTCACGAATTCTTTTTTCAAATCTTTGTACTCATTTAATGTTGGACCATTAACTGTTGATTGGGTGCAGAAGGGGAGAAAATCACAAATTATCTTGATTTATCTATAGTCCTAATAGTTTTACTTTATTTATTTGATCTTGCTCAGTTCCTCGATATTTGAGAAGAATATACTTTAACTGGTATTCCAGTTTCACAAGAAATTATTCTCTAAATGTATTTTGTTAAGTGGAAGCCTAACACTCCAGTATTTCTATAATTATTTTGATTGAATCTGTCCTGTATATTGAACATCTTTTGTGTGTGCATGCATGCATATATCTAGCAGTGTTTGTGTGGGGTTGTGTGATATTTCAAACTTCACACATTATATTTAAAAAAATTATATAAAGAGTGAATTCAACAATTTACCTTTCGATTAAGTGTGCTTATACATTAATACTGAATTATATATGACTGACTGATTATCGGAACAGTAAGCTAGCTGATAGTTGCCTGAGAAAAATTTGTAAGTGTTTTATAAATTCATATTTACTAGTGTTTAGTCGAGTTGCATATGTCATCAGAATTGGGAAGAAATTTAGTATCTAACTGTTAACAATTTTTTGAGTGAAGTAATAATATCAGGTTACGGTTTTTGAAAGAGTGATTCATTTTGTATAATTCAACAATTATTAGTTTTGAATTAAGTTAAGTAAAATCAGCTATTAATGATTAAAAATGGCTGATTCAAAACTTTTTTATTGAGATTGCTTCTTGTGTCCATTAGATGTTATTTACATTGTTTATCTGTGATACTTTTTGTATGTACTAATTATTTAAGTTCTGTAATGTTTGATTGTGCACCATTGAATTTTCTTAAATTCTTATTAGTACGTATTAAATAAAGGTTTTCCTAAGGTCACGAAGCTTATTTGTACAGCAGGCTTATTTTAGGTTATTAATTATAATACTGTGTTTATGTAAAGCCTGTTAGTTGTAATAAAAAATAAATAAACATTTTTTCTATAAGGTATAATAACGTAATCATCAATTTAAAGTTATTTTCAATTTGCTGAAGGAAAAAAAGAAACAGAAATCATTAAAACCCTCTTTCCCACAATGATATTTATAGTGTAACTTATGTCAGTGGTATAGTTTTTAAGTGTAAATATTGTCTCAGAAAAGTATATTATGAAGTGTTTTTCTAAATGGTGCAACTTTTTTCTTCAATGTTTTATTAGCATATAGTATATTTTTTTAATAATTTTTTTAATATTATAATTCTACCATGAGTGAAGAAATCCGAATCATAAGAAAAAATGATACGACTGAATCATATAATTTACTATTTCGTTAAGTGGAAGAAAATTTAATACTGTGTGTATGGTTTATAAAAATATATAATAAATAAAACACGGTCAGAATGCTCTGGATGAATGGAGCACTGTTTATTTTTTAGATATGAAATATCAAGTGAATCCTGAACTAGAGTGTTTTTAATCTCTATCTTATTGTGTGTTTTATCATATACACAATACACATTTATATCATACTTGCGTGTGTAACTAACTATATAGAACTATAAAGAAGTCAAATAAATAAATTTTGACCAAATACAGTGTAAGACATATGTATGTTGGCCAGATTAAGTAGTTCCTTTCAGAATATTTTGTATTAAACTGAACTTTGTATTCATTATTAGCATTCAGTAAATTTAATTAGTAGTATTAAATAATTGTAACAATGTTAACAGAGAGTAGGTAGAATATATAACAAATTTTGTAAGCTATATTTTGTTTTATTTTCTTTTTTTTTTTAAGTTTGAAAGAAAATTTTATACATAATCATTAAACACGTTTTATTGTGTAAAGTTTAATTTGCCGCATATTTTTTGTACTTTGTAAGTCTGATTCGATTTTTCCTTTTATGTAGGAATTTGCGGTTGATTAAAAAAAAAGGGCATAAATGCCTTATAAAATTATTGGGATTGGGGTAATTTGGTACGAGACAACAAATATATTTATATCATTTGCATTATGGACTGTATTATTATCAATACGGTAATTGACTACATTAGTAAAAAATTTGTAAATAAAATTTGAATCTGACAAGAATACTGAGTATTTTTAATGGCTGTATTAGGGTGTGTTGTAAACACACCTTTTCATTTATTGGGTGTTTAAAAAGTAAATATAATTATATAATTACAGTAACCAACAGTGAGTGTGTGTAAATGAGGTAAATGTAATAATGTCCATTTTATTTGACATTTATCATTATATGATATTAAATACTTAACTACTACTATTATATACAGTAGGTCATTGGGATAGTATTTGATAAAACTGGAAAGTTTTTTCTGAATGAATGTGTGTGTGTGAGCACTTATGGACAGAAACGTGTGCTATGATTGAATGTGAGATGGAAAATTACTATCAACTATATAGATTGCATTATATATTACCTCAGATGTGATTTTTTTTCTTACAAGACTGTTAATTTTTTATCGATTCTGTATTGTCTAATGCAGAGTTCCTGTCTAGTAGCTTAAGCCGCCATGTACAATATCCTTTGCTTGTGAACTGATTGTCTTGGTTTTTATTATTAAGAAATATAACATTGTAATGTGCTGCTTTATCATCTTGTGATTATTTTATACTGATAAGATTTTGTGTGTGAAATAAGGACGTGAGAAATACTGGTCCAGAATTTGACTGCCTGCCCCGCCAGTACAAGAAGGAAGGCTATGTTTGGTAAATATTGCAGATGTGTTGTCATTATTTTGACAGTTTAAAATTGTCTGATAGTTTTAATACAAATGTATACTTACAGGAAGAAAAGCTGTTGTACATTTTGTGATGTGGTAGCGGTATTGTACATAAAAAAAAAATAAATAAAAAATCTCATCTTCACGGTTGCTGTTTACACTGATCACTTTGCCTTTTTTCTATATACAGTGGAACATGTTTAACACGAAATGACGGGGACCAGCTGTTTTTTTGTGTTAACCGATATTTCATGTTAACGGACAAAAAGTGAAACAAAATGAGATACAGTAGTACTGTACTGTAAATGGTCAAATACAGAAGAGATTACGTACTGAATTGTGTAGTAAAATAAGTCAATAAAGAATATTCAAAAGGTACTTACATATGAACATTTTATTTATCCTCCTGGACTATTATGCAGTAATTAATTTTTCTTAAAACGTAAAGTTATTGTAGTGACAGTGTTCAATTCTTTTTAAAGTAGTCTCGTTTTCTTTTGTATAGAATTCTGCACTATTTGATTTTCAATAAATTGTTCTAGTTTATCGACGTGCTCAAACATTTCACCTTCCGAGTTGGCTTCTAAAAATTGACGAACATGCCTAGCAACAAAAGCAAAAGCATATCGGTAGTAGTAGGAACTCCTGTCATATCATTTTCCGTGTCAAGTTTGTCGGCACTCTCATCATTTTCACAGTTTTCAGCTTGCACTATTTCTACGATATCACTGTCTGTTAATATGAGAGCCGTAGTTACGTTCTCATCGACAGACATGTACTCATTTAGAGAAACTGAAACATTTAATGCTGATGCTACACGATTAAACATTTCAGACAGTAGGCCCAGTTGCATTTTCTTCGCATTCGGTTTGTTTAATCTCTGAATTCAAAATGAATCGAGCATGAGTGAAACAATTTTCAATAGTTTTAGGTGTCACAAGGTTCCATGCTGTTTGCAACAAATTACAAGCATCCAGTAAATTTATACAGAAATTGTTTTTCGCCTCGCCTCTATAGCAGCCAAGTATTTCCGCAGAAGTAATTTTCTATACTGGAATTTTAAATTCTGAATAATACCTTGATCACAGGGTTGTAGGACACTAGTCGTGTTCGGTGGTAGAAAAATAAGGTTAACTCCCGTCAGTTCTACGTCATTCGAGTGGGCAGGACAGTTATCAACAATTAACACAACTTTTCTCATCTGAGAAGCGAAATGTTTTTCTAATGAAACTAGCCATTCGGTAAATATTGTAGACATCATCCACGCTCGTTTGTTACCTGTATATTCGACTGGTAACTTTTTAACAATTTTTAAAACAGCAAGGCATTAAACTTTTACCTATAACAAGTAATGCAAGTTTTTCTGACCCATCAGCATTGCAACCTACCGTCACTGTCACTCTCTCTTTGGAATTTTTACCACCAAAGCATTGTTCACCTTTAAATGAAAGTGTTTTATTGGGCATGCAACGGAAATATAGTCCTGTTTCATCTCCATTGAAAATATCTTTTCGTGGGTAGTCTTCTAAATTGTAGGTGTAGCATAGATTGCAACCAAGATGATGTTATTTCTTGTGATACCTCTCTTGACTTGCCACAGATGTTTTTATACGTTATACCATTTTGTTTTTTGAATTTTTCTAGCCAGCCTCTACTTGCAGTGAAATCCAAGTCCATCTGTTCAGCAAAAACGTTTGCTTTCTCCATTAGCAGTGGTCCAGAAACAGGAGCATCTTGTGATCTCGCTTGCTTAAAACAGACAAGAAGAACAGCTTCCAAGTTTTCGTGGTTAGCCTTACGGAAATGTTTTCTATCCGGTTCAAACTTGCTCGACTCATACAGCTCTAAAATTTTATCTCCGTTTTTTTATTATGGTAGATAACGTCGAGTTTGGTATACCGAATTTTTTAGATCTCCGTTTTAGATAGAATACCCTCGTTAACAGCTTAAAGGAGTTCAGTTTTCATTTTTAATGATATGGAATTTTGTTTATCCACTTTCTTCTCCATTTTTTACACTTTGACACTGCAAAAACGAAATTTACAGAATCGTAACCTCACTTAGCACCTGTATGTACACGTACTTTACTGAAGACCATGAAAGACTAAAAATAAAGGCATAAACAGCTAATGTAAATCTTTACAGCTGAGTAAATTTTTTCACAAAAACATCCGTACCATACACCACTGCACGCACAGAATACTGTAAGTGGACTGAACTCACCAACTCCGCAACAAACTGCACCCTGTAACGTAATGGAATGGCAGTGTATTCGGGGACAATGAGCAACAGATTTGGAGGTAAACAACTTGGTACTGTACTGTGTACAATAGCAGGTATAAAGACGTAACATACCAAGCAGCTGTTATCCTTTACATTACACGTAGCACAGATTCCTTTACGTTGGGACATTGTAAACACGTTACAGGGCGTGCATGTATGGATTGATTTATTTATTATGCAGCTAATGAAAAGCCAGCAAAAATTTTTCGTGTTAAGCGATATTTCGTAGGTTAAACCTTCATGTTAACCGTATAAACTATAACTGAAAAATACAGCGATCGGGACCTAAGTCACATTTTGTGTTAAATGTGTTCCACTGTATTTACTTCCATGTTCCGTAAGGAAATGGAAGTATGGTGATCACAAAAAAATCTTGTTCGAGATAAGGGCCGATTCTGAATGTACTACACTCAAAACATGAGTCATTTTTCAAAAATGTGTGTGTGTATGTAGAATTTTTTCTATGATGAATGACAACTGCCACAAATTCAAACAGAATCAAATAGGTTTTTACATATGTGCCCAAGTTGTAGAGGACTCAAGGCCTATTGATTTTGGTGAAGATCGGTTAAGGGGGAGGGGTAGTTTTGCCTGTTTACATTTTAACAAAAGTAAAGTACTTAATTTTGATTAATAAAGTTTCCTGAAAAGAAGGTCATAATAATGTGCTGTAGAAAGGTAGATGAAATATCCTACAAAATGAAAAGGGTACTTGAAGGGGGAGGGGGTAATTTTTTGAAAATTACCTTTCTGATGTCGAATAAACTACTTCATTTTGAAGGATAAGATACCTTATTAATTACATATAATGAAACTATTACTCAGTAAAAGTGTAAATATCAAAAGTGGGGTTGTTCGGTTAAGGGGAGAGGGGTAGTTTACCTGCATTTTTTGTGTTTTAACAAGAGTAAAGTAGTTAATTTTGATAACTAAGTGCCCCGAAAATAAAGTCATATTAACTTGCTATAAAATGGTAAATGAAATGTCTCTAAATGGAGAGGGGGTGATTTTTTGAAAGTTACTTTGCTGACATCAAGTAAAGTACAAGTATTTAATTTTGAATGATAAGATACCTTAGCAATTACTTTGATAAAACTATTACTCTATGAAAGTGTAAATATCATTAATGGTGGGGATCGGTTGAGGAGGAGGGACGATTATCTATGTAGTTCAGTTGCTTTATAAGAATAGTACCTAATTTTCATATATAAAGTGACTCAAAAATAACTTTATATTAAATGACTACCCCATAATAACAAAAATATATGAAAATAGTGTGAGGGTGGTGATATTTTTTTAGAAATTATCAAACCGAAACAGAATAATTGGCACTAATGATGAACTTTAATTAGAAACAAACAACAGTTAGAAATCAATAAAAGCCACAAGTAAAATTGTTCAACACAACAATAAATTTCCCCTTATTACAGTTTCATACTAATTAACACACTAATCACTTTTCACCAGTCATAACAGGACCTCACTCTAATATCGCTGGTCTAAAACTGACTGATAAGCGGGCTGCGAACTCATATCCTCCACCTGAGGTTCCACTTTCCAGCTGATGAGTCAAGAAGACTTGTGGAAACACTCTGAAGTTTCATTAGAAGCTAAGTGTATATTATCTGGACACCCTGTGCCGACTGATTGCAGAGTAACAATTTGAACATGTAGTTGTCTTTTCTCCTCAGTGTAGCACTATAATTGCTTTCTATTGATAACTGAAAATGCAGGTTTACTCTATTAATTGTATACACTGTTCATAAGAGATCCTGATGTTAGTATCGTTTTTCCAACAGTTGTTACTTTAAATTCATTTTGGAAGCTGAAAAACACTCATGTTGATATGTTTTTATGATGCAAGAACATATAAGAAAAAGTGAAACGGAAAGGGTCTATCACTGTGTAAATGAATCCAAGAATGTATTTGTTTCCTTACTTCATTACCCATTGAATTACAAATTGATTACCCATTCCTCTTCAATATAATTATTGATGAACATGGCCAGAAACCAAAAGATTACTTACAAGGTAGCTGGTGAAGCAGTTGACATCCTATGACTTTTGCATAATACGATGTGTAAAGTTATTACCAGGTTTGTAACTTACTAGCCAGTTGAAACGCTGATGAGTACCTCCGAAGACAAAACGCTGTAATGTTACTATTTATTGAAGGTAAACCTTTTACTTCTAAGACAATGATGGTTTAGCTTGCTGGCAAAAGTAGTATCATTTTATATAATTACCTTATATACCCTTTTCAACACTTCTACATAATAGCCTGTTGCATGCCCCAGTTTTCATGTAGTGCCAGTACGTAAGAGTTTGCAAACTTTTGTCACACTTCATGTCCGACTTGAAAATACTACCATTTTCAAATTATAGAGGAATATGGTGAGAGGAACAAAAAACCTGATAAGCTGCTAATTTAAAGAATGTACAAGTTACAGTAAAATTGAAAGTTAAGGCCTTATGCGCAGAAACCAATTTATGGATGGACGAGTCCACTTTGAAATTGTGAATGGCGGGAGGGTAACGGAGAATTAGCTGGTATCCAAGTTAAGGTGTTGCCAACTTGTGTGTGCCGTAGATTGTTAGTTACTGTGTGATATAGTACCTCAGTCTTGCATTTGTTATTATTTCAATTTATTAATAATTGTATCGTACAGTATGTTATTTAATTTTTTAGTTAATTTTTATTGGTAGTTTTTATTCTGTAATTACGTATTATCATAATTATTTATATTCTCCAGTAACAAGATTTGTTAAAATGGATACTTCAATTAGCAAAGACAGGAAAGTTATTCATAGTCAAGCACGGGAAGTAATAAACAAGTTGTCCAAGATTAATAAGATTCTTGCAATTAAATTAATTCAAAGAACGTGTTCCTTTATGTAATGATAAACTGTAGAGATAGTCGAGTGTAATTAAGGAGTGGAAGTGTACAGTTTGCAAATTCCATTGCGATAAGAACAGTCAGAAAGGCCGTAGTTTTTTTACGTCTCAGCAGTACACAATGACAGAACCAAACAACACTCAGATATGTTTATAAAATATTCTGATATGTAACAGCAACAAAATTCCGATACATGTGAACAGTACATGTCATTGTGTGAAGACGTTTCAGAGCAAGTGAAACTTGATTTGGACACTGCCTCATATTTCCAATATGTCTTGATGAAAGTACTAACGTGACGTCACAAGCTAGGTTAGCTGTTTTTTTTTTTTTTTTATTTCCTTGGTGAATATGATGAGAAAGAAATTAAATTGTTGAACTTTCCTGACTAGACTGCATAGAAAGAACTGAATGAAGTGAAGCAAGAACTTGTAGGGAAATGTGGTTTAACTTAAGTAAATTAAGAGTCTGTGGGCTGAGCTGCCAGATTGAGCTGCAAATGCCGTTATAAACCCCTTAAAATAAGGAAAGGAAATTACGTACTTTTGCAAAACCTGCTATTTTTGTCAACCTTCCAGTTGCAAAACCCGTTAAATGTTTGATTCCCTGCAAAAGCCGCTATATTCATTGTGAACAACATGGCCACCTGTTGCGTACAAAAATGTACGTATAATTCTTTTTTTTTTAAAGCCAGCTGTGTGACTAGGTACACACACACACACACAGATTTGTGTGACACATTTACAAACAGACCTTAACAGTCGCGAGTTTTTGTTAGTATTAGAAATTATGTACATAGGTTGGCTGCACCATTGCTGATAACAATTCTCTTCTCACATCGACTCCCTCCACATCGCCTTTCCCCTCTGATCGTAAGCATTTCGTGTATTTCCATGCCATTAACTTTCAGTTTTACTGTACATAAAAATAATTGCAGTAATTCTCTTATTGAATTTTACATAGTGTGTAAATGGAAGAATTACTAAATAAACAGAAAAACTATGCAAAACTTGAAACATAAAATTTAAAGACATTTCAAGGAAAACATTTTAAACTTAAGTAAGGCCAAATCGATATTTTAACTTTTCTAACATTGAGGTAACGTTAGTAAATATACACAAGTATCCAGAGAGCACACACAAGGTTGTAGGTGCACAATAATGTTACAAACATTTACTGACTATTGTATGTACATTGTACCTTGTCCCATGATTACAGCCTGTATCTTACATTTATGATTTTGAGTGGAAATTCAGCCCACAGACTCTTAATTTACTTAAGTTAAACCACATTTCCCTACAAGTTCTTGCTTCACTTCATTCAGTTCTTTCTATGCAGTCTAGTCAGGAAAGTTCAACAATTTAATTTTTTTCTCATCATATTCACCAAGGAAATCAAAAAAAAAAAAAAAACAGCTAACCTAGCTTGTGACGTCACGTTAGTACTTTCATCAAGACATATTGGAAATATGGGGCAGTGTCCAAATCAAGTTTCACTTGCTCTGAAACGTCTTCACACATATTCTGACCTTGACAGTGTTCCTGCTGACTGGCAAAACTTTTTATTGACTATCTGTTGTCTGTTGGGGAAGGGTCATTCCATGTGAGTAGCCCGCATGCAAAAGCCGCTATTTGACCCAAAACTTGATTTGGAGATATTGGTATCGTTGGATTCGTTATCAAAAGGGCTATCGATTTAACTATAGGTTGAGCTGCAAATGCCGTTATAAACCCCTTAAAATAAGGAAAGGAAATTACGTACTTTTGCAAAACCTGCTATTTTTGTCAACCTTCCAGTTGCAAAACCCGTTAAATGTTTGATTCCCTGCAAAAGCCGCTATATTCATTGTGAACAACATGGCCACCTGTTGCGTACAAAATTATACAGATGCAAAACCCGCTATTTTTCTTTTTTCACATAGTTTTCTATTTTTCCAAGCGATTTAAGGTTACTTTTTCCTCCTATAAAAGCTATGTTTCGGTTTACGGTTGTCTAGGTTGGCAACTCTGTTGCTATCAAAGACGCTGTGGTATCAAAACCTTTCTGATAAACATTCGCCAACGTGTTAGGGTCATTGTTCATTTGTGTTTGATTTGAGTGACTATTTTCTCCTTTTATAAAGTTAATTTTCATTGAAATTTAGTTGAGTAAAAGTGATTAAAATGGATAATAATGAAGAAGTCATCTTGGAAACTGAGCCTTCATTGTCTAGAAAAAGGAAGAGTTGTCCTGCAAAATGGAAGAGAAATGTGGCTAAGAAAGCAAGGTATGTACATAATTTTTTTGAACAAGTACCTATTTATTTATTTATTTACTTTGGGTATATATTTGTATTAGGTGGTATGTAGCACCAGATTATGTAAAGAGTAATCTGCAAGATTAAGCCCTAATTTTATAGTTCAATGGCACAGCCATGAAAACAAACTCGTACATTATTGTACTATGTTGTTGTGTGTCAATCTCTATTGTTTCCCTTCCCCTCTCAATCATAACAATATTATTACTAGGGTTTAAAGACTAGTAATGTTTGTTCTTTTGTTTGTTTCAGACATATACCCAAAGGACTACTGAAGAAACCAGTTTGTAAACATAAGGAAATAACATTTCGATGTCACGACCTGACAATGCAAGACGTACGTAAGATACACCAAAAGTATTATCAGGAGGCAGATTTGCAGTGGAAAAAAATTTCATCCTCCAACACGTTCATGTTACTACACCCAAAAAGCGTAGCGCTTCAAGTTCTGAAAAGAGAAATGTAAGCACTAAGTTTTATCTTCCTGCCCAAAGGGGTGGAGTAATTAAAAATGTGAGGGTCTGTCGAGGGGCATTTCTGTCTATTCTCCAGGAGTCACGTGACCGTGTCAACCTATTATGTCAGAAGTTTATGCAATATGGAGCGACACCTCCTGAAACTCGAGGTGGGGATCGCCGTTATGTAAAATACACAGGAAAACGTGAATCAGTCAAACAATTCATTAAAACTTTCAAGCCTGTGCAAAGCCACTATTCCCGAGGGAATACTAAACGTCAGTATTGTATCTACAAAGTGAGCTCGACACCAAAAAAATGTGGAAAATGTATGCCCAGCAGCATCCCACAGGTGATGGACTGTATGTAGAATATGAATATTTTAGGAGAATATTCACTGAATGCTTCAACGTCAGTTTTGACAGCCCGTCCACTGATAAATGTTCTACCTGTTGCAGTTTTGAAAACCAAATTTCACTTGAAACAAATGCTGAAAAGAAAAAAGGTTTACAATTTCAGTTGAAAGCTCATAAGACACGAGCAGAAGCGTTCTATACAAAGCTTCGCCTGCAAGTTGAAAATTCCTTAACTCTTAGTTATGACTGTCAAAAGAACCTAGTTCTGCCGAAAATTCCAGACCAGGCAGCATATTACGCCCGGCAGTTGTATCTGTTTAACTTCACAATTTGTGAGGGCTCATCTCGGTCACCACAGAATAAATCCAATACTTTCAGCTATATCTGGTACGAAAATGAGTACCCGAAAGGTTGCAACCAAATTGCCTCAGCATTACACCACAGATTGTGTAACTCTAATTTGGATGGTGTCTCAAGTGTACGTCTGTTCTCTGATGGATGTGGGGGACAAAATAAAAACAAAGGAATGTTGTCACATTGGTTGCTTTTTGAAGCTCCAAACAACGTTGAGAAAGTTGAAATGTGGTACCCAATTGTCGGACACTCCTTCATCCCTCCAGACAGGGTATTTGGGAAATTGGAAAGGGACTTCAAAAGAATGACTGTAATTGAGGGTCCAGAAGAATACGTCAAAGTGATAAATGACTATGCGACAGTTCTACGTTTAGGAGAAACTTGTCCAGTAAATGATTGGAAATCCTACTCCAAAAACATCCTTAAACAATGGCATTTCAAATATCAGATGACCAAGAAAGTTATACTAACACGTAATGCTACCAAAAAGTTAGTATTAGTACAAGGTGACCCATTCTACAATATTGAAGCCTGTGCACCCAAAAGCCTCACCAAGAAAGGAAAACATTTCGTAAGAGGAGGACCATCAGAAATAGGAAAAGGAGTTGTAGTGAAACCAGCAAAACTAAGAGATGTCAAACGGCTACTGTCTCTTCACTTTGGTGAAATTTGGAAGAAAATGAAAAGCTACAGTTTTTCAAAATCATTTATAATGAACAGGATTCTTGTGTTGTGCAGGAACAGGATGATGAAGACAGTGAGTGTGATTTTCCATGTGATGATGGTGTTGAAAGTGATTATGACGATATGGACTTCACCTGAGTTTGATTTATCAGTGTTTTTTGTTTTATACACCTTTTTCCAACTTCAAATTCATTGTCGTAACATTTTTATTGAAGAAAACAGGATGAATTTGAAAATAAGTTTGTACTGAGTTTATTTCAACAAGATATTACAATAATTTAAACACTTTTCGTGCTTTTTTTCTTAAAACCAATTTTTGAGAATTACAATAATTTAAAAACTAACAATATTTATAAAGTAGCGGGTTTTGCAAATGTCTAAAAAATTAAAATGGCCGACCACCGAGTTGCAAAACTCGCTAATTCATGATTACACTTGCAAAACCGCTATGTGCTAAATTATTACTTATTTGTAGCGATTGTAGGATTATGTTCATCTAACTAGCATTTTTTTATGATTTTTTTCTTGATTTAATGAAACAAAAATTAGCCTTCTATCTAATCCAAGGCTGTTTTTATACATTTTTGGTCAATTTTGACAAATTTTTTAAAATGCTTTTAGCGAGTTTTGCAAGTGGGCTACTCGTGTCAAATCATCCAATAAAAAATTAATTTGACACCCACCTCCTCAGATTTTGATGAAACTTGGCACAATTTATTCTATTACTATCCTGATAACACCTGCAAATTTTTTTTTGCTCTATCATTTATAGTTTTTTTATTAATTTTTTTTAATTTGGCGCTATCCGAAGCCTCGGAAATTGCGCCTTTAACGTGCACTCACAAATTTAAAAATATTTTTCTTGAAAACTCTTCAAGATATCATCATGATATTTTGCAGGAAGTTTGTGTGTTATACCTAAAAGCAGCGAAAAATGCGCTTATTAACCTGTTTCAATCCCTCAAAAAACTAAAAATATTTAAATATAATTTTTTAGAAACGGGTGTTTTATTTTACAAAAACCACAATATCTAGAGTCTCAGACATGATAGAATGCTCAAATTTGTTTTAAAATACTCTTTAAATATATAGGCTATTAGATAATTAAAAAAATATAGTTGGCTTTTTAACATGTTTAATTACAATACAAAATGAACTATATAGGCCTATCTAAAAAAAAACTATACTGCTTTTAAATAGGTAGTCAGTGAGAAAGTTAAAATTTAGTTTGCTTTTTATTTTTTATAACTTTTACCAACTTATAAACATTAGGCCTATACCTACTGCATAAAAACAACTCAAAGATATACTAGTAAGTTTGAAATGTAATAATGAGGGTAACTAAAAGTAATATTTCAAAAAAGTTACAATGTGTTTCTGAATTAAGTGACGAAGAAAAAGATTTGATTCGCCTTAGATCTGGAATTAATTTGTGTGAATTTAAAAATATCTGTTCTCATCACAGCTACTACTTTTTAAACGTATTTGAAAAGTATCAAACAATCTGTGTAGACCCGTTAAAAAAAAACACAAAAAGCCTATTAAAAAAGCATTGAGAAGTGTAAGTTTTAAGTTTTTCAAAACAATTGATAGCAAAAAATATTTACATAAAACCTGGGCAAAAGCTTTGTTCAACATGCCGTAACTTTTGTGAAGAAAAAAAAGTCAGTGAGAATGAAACACATGATGAACTCATGACTGAATTAGATTCATTAGAATCAAGAAATGTATCCCTCTCACAAACAAACACTGCTCTAGGTGATTTAGGTTTAACACCAATAAAGCTTCACACTTTGTCATCACGTAGTAAGGGGTCGTATTATAAAAGAAAAGTTGATAATGTAACTAAGGCTGTGAAAAGAAAAATTTCAAAAGCACTAGATTATGATGTTCCAAGTTCTGATGACGAGGAAGAAGATACAAGTATGGTTAAAAAGGCACAGGATTTTGATGTGATGATTTGTCTTTTGAAAGAAAAGATTTTATCTGTTGGGAGGTCTCAAAAAATCCAGATTTTGACTTTGGCTCCAGAATCTTGGAGCAAAGAAAAAGTGATGAAGGAATTCAATGTGAGTGGATACATTGTGCGACAAGCAAGAAAGCTGAAACGTGAAAAGGGTATTTTGGCAATTCCTGATCCCAAAAAAGGTAAAACACTTTCTTAAAATATAGTTAAACTTGTAACAGACTTTTATCAAAATGAAAGTTCAAGAGCATTACCTAGGGCTAAAGACAGAGTGTTAAAAAAAAATGTTTACATGCAAAAAAGACTTATCCTTTGTAACTTGAGAGAACTCTATTCTTGTTTTAAATGGGAATATCCAGATGTGAAAGTAGAGTTTTCAAAGTTTTGTTGTTTGAGACCTAAATGGTGTATCCTTGCTGGTTCTGCAGGCACACACACACAGTATTTGTTTGCTGCATCCACCAAAATGTAAAAGTGTTACTAGATGCTGCCAAAATTGAAGAATCATGTAAAGACCTAATTAAGATGCTTGTGTGCAACATATAAAATTCCAACTACATGCTACGCCATTGTGATAACTGTCCTGCAAACACTGCATTAATCGATTATTTGACTGAAAAAGTAAGTGAAGATTATGATTTAGAAGAAAAAATTGTAATAAGCCAATGGGTGAATATCGACAGAGCAGAGATGGTAAAACAATCTATTAGCGTAGAGGACTATATTTTTTTATTGAGCAGATCACTAGAAAAGCTAATACCCCATTCATTTGTCGCTAAATCGCAGTCGTCAGCTTTTAAGAGATTGAAAGAAAACCCACCACCCAATACAGCAATTGTAGTAATGTGAAAATTATTCATATGTCATTCAAAATGAAATCCAAAGTTATCATTGGAATAGAGGGGGTTGTACTCTTCATCCAGTAGGAATTATTTTAAGAAACAGAGAGAATGTTTTGATTTCTAAGCATTGTTTTATAAGTGACGATCTTGAGCATGACACAAGTTTTGTTAACTATGTCCAAAGGGAAATTACAAAATGGCTGGCAATAAATCATCCAGAAATAGACACAGTTCATTATTTCACTGATGGCTGTGCTGGTCAATATAAAAATACGAATAGTTTTTAAGAACCTGTCTGAGCATTTGAAAGACTTCAATATGAAAGCTGAACACTTGTTTTTTGCTACAAGTCATGGGAAATCAATATGTGATGGTCTAGGAGGAACGGTAAAAAGAATTTTAAGGAAAGCAAGCCTCCAGCTACCAGATGAAGGTCAAATTATGACGGCAAGTGCTGTCTACAACTATTGTGAAAAGAACATTGAAAACATTCACTTTATTGACCAAAAAAATGCTGATTCACTACGATTGGAACTAGAAAAACAATTTTCAACAACCCGGGCTATTCCTGGTACTAGAAGTTTTCATAATTTCAAACCACTTCAAAAAACCTTGAAATTAGAAGGACTACTGATAGTCTTAACCCTGCACTAATCTTTTCTTATCAAACTTCTGATTGGGTTTGTGTTCAACCATCTTCAAATAATTATGTGGCTGCAAATTATGATGGTAACTGGTATTTTGGACTAGTAAAAACTATCTTCAGTGAAGAAGATGCCGAAATTCTTTTTTTCCAACCAGCTGCATCTTTTTATTGGCATCAAAGAGAAGATTCGTGCATAGTGCCTTTGAAACACATCATCAGTATAGTAGACGCACCTCAATCAAGTGGCACCGGAAGAATGTATTATTTCAAAAAAGATTGTGTGAAAAAACTGAAAGCTGTTGGATGATGTGGAAAAAGTATTTCAATCAGCATTAACAAGTATTAAAAAGACAAACAACTCACAATATTGAATGTGTATTTTGAACAATAAATTGTGTTTAACGTAAGTACTCGATCATCTTTTGAATTTTAAAAGATATTCTTCTGTTGTGCACAGTAATTAAACATGTTAAAAAGCCAACTATATATTTTAATTATCTAATAGCCTATATATTTAAGAGTATTTTAAAACATATTTGAGCATTCTATCATGTCTGAGACTCTAGATATTGTGGTTTTTGTAAAACAAAACACCCGTTTCTTAAATTTCTAAAAAATTATATTTAAATATTTTTAGTTTTTTGAGGGATTGAAATAGGTTAATAAGAGCATTTTTCGCTGCTTTTAGGTATAACACACAAACTTCCTGCAAAATTTCATGATGATATCTTGAATAGTTTTCAAGAAAAATATTTTTAAAGTTGTGAGTGCACGTTAAAGGAGCGATTTCCGAGGCTTCGGATAGCGCCAAACAAAAAAAATTAATAAAAAAAACTATAAATGATAGAGCAAACAAATTTTGCAGGTGTTATCAGGATAGTAATAGAATCAATTGTGTCAAGTTTCATCAAAATCTGAGGAGGTGGGTGTCAATGACCTGGGTGACTTGACATGGAATGACTCGGAAACCTTCAAATAATGTGTAGAATATGACTAAAAAAGTCGTCTTCAAAAACTCACTTCAGGGAGCCATTTGTCTATGTTGCGTTATACAGCAAGACAGGTGAAAACTAGCCATAGTGGTATTATTAATTAGCCTGTAAAAAGACAAAAGAACTTTTGTTTTGTATTTGACTTTTTTTCGTGAAATGAACTCTCTTCTTTCTTCGTCTAACATGGAATAAATATTTTTATGGTGCATCTGGAAGTGATGCTTTACAGTGAATGTTTGATTTTTACTAAACTTGTATTGCAGTCACTAACACGCAATTATACTTTCCGTAAGTCCTTTCGTTGGAAGTGCCTTCCGGTTGTGTCCCATCTAAAGAGCCGAGAGGCTTGAAAGCGCTCATGGAAAGTATAATTGCGTGTTAGCGGTTGCAATAAAAGTTTAATAAAAATTAGACTTAACCACTAAATTGTGTTTATCTTTTAAGTGAATGTATGAGATACTGGTTTTTCTGAACACAGGCAACAGAAAGCTTCACTGTATTACATGCAGAATACTACTACACCGAGAACAGTGTAAAGTAGAAGACTTGTAGAAAATTTGCTCTTATGGTGCCACTACATGGCACATGTGCCATAGGTTTGCCATCCCTGGTATAGGCTAATAAATACTCAAAAATATGAATACAAAGGATGATTATATTATTGGTAGCATCAACAATCTTGACCATTGTTGTACAGGTGAACATTTGAATTTGAACAGTATCCGAACCGGAGAATGGCAGTTTTTGAAAGACCAACGGAATAAGAAAATGGAAGTAGTCAAGAGGAGAGAAACTGGCAACAACTACTGATACAGATAAAATGAAAACACTGCATGGTAGTAAAAGACATCCTAAATGTAGGAGACTTATAATCAACGCATGCAAAAAAAAAAAGAGGAAACTGCATACCATGATAACACTGATACCATTTTTATGATGGAGAAAATGCCGAGATGACTTGGATTTTGGATAATAATAAGCACTTGGATTTTGGATTTAAAACCAGAGGATATAATATAGTCATAAGGAACAATGGCATCAAAACAAAGTGTGGTTCATTGAATGGTTAGCACCACTGTGCATTTTAACAAGAGTGGAGACATCAGAAAACTAGATAACAAAAAAAACTGGGGAGAAAAGTTAGACGACAGCCAAGTAAGTGGATTTCGATTGCATGTGTTGTGCAGGGATGTTAAAGAATGGTGATCAACAGTGTTGTTTTTGTTTTTTTTACAAATCTTAAAAAGAACTTCATTTTAAAAGAAATATTTTTATTGGTATATAATAATACAAATACAATATTACTATTTCCTCACTTATTTTATAAGGTAAAAAGTATAAAACGTTTACACATAGTATGTAAATATGTATGTGTATATACAAAATTGTAAACAAATCGCCTCATAAGTTTTCTCTGGCTTGCTCTTTAGAGTACAATATTTTTTTAATGTATTTATTTGCATGTGAAAATTCTTTGCTATGCAAAAAATTGCACATTTCTCTGTCATGTCAATGAAGTATTTGATTTTATATTCTATATGTTTTATAGAAACTGGTGAAACCAGTTTGTAAAATTAATTTTAAAAAAGTCAAGAGATAAATTTTATGTTTCAGGTGGTTTAGTTCTAAAAATCATAAATAACTACATCCTTTTTTTAATGTTTATCAAGTACATACACGTACATACATAAATATACATACAAGTATATCGATACCCAACAATAAAAACAATAAACGATAATATAATAATTAAAACACAGCCTGTGGGTAATACAGAGTAATCAATAATCACAACTGTCAAGTAATGACTGACTGGACAACAATATTGAACTATTCACATGAAATACTTTTGTTTGTTGTCTTTCGTGAAATCTCTTCAGACCATTAAAAACTCCAAATCACTGCTTGTAAATCTCCGTGTTTTATTTTGCCTCACAAAAATGATTTCCGTCAATCATCACCTGTTATTTAACAATAATAATTAAATGTAACAGGAAGTTAACAACCAAATGCTTAGGTACTTTGGTATTCTTCTAACATATAAATAGTCTTTTAAATTACTAAATTACGACGGATTGCAAAACTGAGAAGTAGTAAATTGAAGTGCATACAAAATGCTAGTTTAATGAAATGATTCGAGTTTAGTGGGCGTGCGATGTTCTTGCAGATTTCTGCAACCTGTTGGTGTCATACTGTGATTTCATGGTTCTTCATATTCTTCCACTGGACATGTTTCAATATGTACTATGCCTTTTATCAGGCGTGAGTCTTCTAACACACTCCTGATGAAGACAGACTAAATACTAAACATGTGTAGAGGTAGCTATATGAAGAAAATTTAATCACAATCTAGATAACCAACACCAAATTTCTGTGTGATACCATGTTTATGTAACAAACATGTTTTTATGTAATGCAAAGCGTATTTTGGACTTCTGATATATGCATGTCATTTTATTAGATATATTTATTATGTTTCTGTTTGTGCTGATCTGTGTGCAGTATCTTAACATGCTGAAATGAGGGTTTATTTGTTTGGCTGTTTCACAGTATTAACAAAAAAATATTTTGGTCTTTATGGGTCAGTAATCATAATATTTTTGCGTCTTTTCTTAAAATTTTCAGTCAAGAATGAGCAATCATCTGAACCCATTTACGTTGTGTAACAATGATTAAGAATGTGTTTTGTTATGAAGATGTGTAAACACGACTGTCTGTACTCTTCTGCATCAGCCTTGGTTAAAAAACATCAGTTATATGTTCCTGTTAAGTGATTCTCTGTTGGGAACAGATTGCACACACAGATTAGCAATAACAAAATATGGACTGCTGGTCATATATATATATATATATATATATATATATATATATGTATATATTAGCAACCTCTGTCATTTCAATGTTGTCACTGCTAATCATAAAGTCACTGTAAATTACCAATGTTACAAGCATGAATGATGTGCGGCTACCCAGGCCTGACATATGGGAAGAAGCAGGATGTACAGATTTGGCAAGTCATGGACGCTGATGATGCGGGTTTAGGACACGCGTACGTCAAGTAGGTAATTTTTCTGTGGTGGGTTGAGACTTAATAATGGTGGAAACAACAAAAGGCAAGGGAAACGAAGCAATATAGTCATTTGGCAAGTCACAGTGACAACACTGCACAACAACAGTCTTACAAAATATTGTCTGAAATATATGTCTTGCATTCCAATCAAGCTTGGCATGACTTTGAAATCATTTAAAACATCACTAAAACAACTAGCCCAACTATATATAAATATAATCACACAATGTGAGCTTATCCAGTTATCTTATTATATCGGTGCACACTAACACTAACCAACATTCCCATAACGAACAAATTATTATTATTATTTGTATTACTTTACTACACATAACAAATATGGATATACTTATTGACATCAATCCATACTTTTAATGTACAATTTTTTTTAATCTTTTTAATTAAATAATTTATGTTAATAAAACGTACGCACACACCTAACATGCAGTAAAATGTATAAAAATCTGTATTCAAAACAGTAAAGATTGTATAATATATACGAATAGAAACATCATTGGTTCAGAGGGCCGTGGGGGAGTACAACAGGTATAAACGGTGTCTGTGACAACACGGCTGGACGAATGGAATGTAACACACAATTAACAGATCCAGTATAAATACTGTTACATAAAAAAGAAAAAAACATTCAGACAGTAGTGACTGTGAACTAATTAAACAGTCTCGTATTCACGGCGGATGGAGTGAGCAAGGCAGCACGCGAAAAGTACTCCAAACAGCTGCAACATATAAAAAACAAAATATTAGTCTACACTTAAATTAAATGAAAGCTAAATATTTTTGTGTATTTACTGTTAATAGAGTATTGGCATCAATCACTCATAATAGTCGATGTTCCCAATTTTCTGGGTAAGTGAATTTTTTGGTTAACTGAATGACTACTTTAAAAATGGTTACTTAAACAATTTTTAAAAAAGTATATGCTTAGGCAAAAGTTATACAGTTCAAATTCTGTTGTAACGCATAGGTACATAGGCTTTTTCAGTATAATTTTTTTTCCAACCGTACAAAATAATGTATAAAATATTTAGTTTTCACGAAAATAAAAAATAGTTTGTGAAGGTACTCACATTTGAGTCACATAAAATTAGTTAATTTACTAATAAACATTATATAATAATCGGGCGCCATCTTGCGTAATGCAAGAAATTAATTACCAAGGTTCAGATCAGCGAACCGGGAAGTGCAGAACTGGTTATTTAATAGAATACACCTGAATCATCATCACAACTATTTTAATTCATTTTCACATTAAAATATGATTTTATAAAAGAAAACATGAGAATATAGCCTGTAACCTAATTCCAAATGTTATATAGAAAAATGTTCCCCTTCCCTTCTCCTACTTTTTGCGATCTTATAGAAAAAACAATAACAACATTTATTATGCCTGATTCTCCCTTTAAATTGGAAATAAACACATATTATAAACTTAGAATTAGTTTTGAAAAACGGAAACCAGCACTTCATAATATTTGATAATATAATTAAACTAAAACCCCCACACTCGCTCACATACTACCCCAGAATTACATTAAATTTTTTCAACTTTATAAGGTATGAAAAAGCCGGCATTTTAATTATTATTAATATTTTAAATGTCTACTTTCCTTTTGATGCATAGAAGTCCGACACCTGGGTGTCTCCTCATGGCGTACACTGGTTGCTGTTTTATAGGTCGCACTTTGACATTTTACGGCCGAACTGTCAATTTACTGCAATTACGTTAATTATGGATGATTATTGGCCAAAAACTGTTTGTATTTTACATATATATATATAAAAAGATTCACTTTTTTTTTTTTTTGTATGCGGGCATCACGCACAGCCGGCGAATACACAAAAACTTCGCCTAAAACCGGCGAACGCACAGTTGATTGCGTCTAATGTATTCAGATGTTCATAGCCGACTGGGGCAGAGCTACAGGCGCTAATTTGTGAAGCGGCTGTTGCTGTACGACCAACTCTTATTGTTTTTAAAGTTTATATCACTCCGCCAGTAGACTACTTTCGTTTGCTGAGTGTCTGATGAAACTGGTGACACACCTCGTTATGTAATGCGCTGACGCAACACATCGCCTGATCGTCCGTTATATAATTTGTTTACAGTTGTTTTGTGTCCTTGAACTGACTTTGGCACAGTTAGTTGGTTATTGAATCTGTTCTCTGGTTTACAAAATATTATTCTGCATACAACGCCTCAAGCAGTGCTGCCACCGTCGCGATCGCTCCAAACAGTAAATTTACCTAAGTTTTTCCCTATTACTCAAAAATTGTTATTTGTTAAAATAAAAAAAAAATACAAATTGCCTCATTACCCCAAAATAGGCCCGTTACAATACCTCCTCAATGAGATATTTTATGCCGAAGCATAAAAAATCTCATTGACACATTCATACTTGCTAAAGGGATCAGCCAGGATATGTCGCCACAACCCCCTTTACGGTTTACAAAAAATATAATCAACTCACCCTTGGTCTGGTGACTGTGACCGCATCTGAATGACAATACTGGACTTCTCTCTCGAGATCCCAACACCGTAGAGTCAGACAGATACTCAACGCCCCTGCTCTGACGCGCAGGCCAGCTCAGGTCCGCCGCCACAGCATCACCCAACACTGAAACAACAAATCAAAATATCAAATAGTGGCCTTATACAACACCATATCCCCAACTGATCTGTTTCCCCCTAGCGGTGCTGGTTTGCGCTAAGAAGCACTGGTTTTGTTTCTACTTCTAACATATCTGAATACCTAACCACTTAAACTAACATAAGAAAACATAGTACATTAATAATTCACATTGTTATCGTTATCTAAAATTAAAACTGTATTTAAAATTTACACATTTTACATCATTAAGCTGCATATAAAATCAGAAAATTACATTTTAATCTCAATGTAACTTTTATTAATTCGTTTCTCAAAAAAATTTTTTTTTTTTTTCTATCTTCATTCTACACATCATTTCATTTGGTTGGGTGATTCTACATTATTCATTATAATTCACATTATCAACTTGGCATTTACTCATAATCTTACCCATTGTATTACTCTAACGCTCCCTTACAAAATCTTTAACTAGTATGACACCCCTCAATCAAAAATTCTACTAACCCTTCTCTACCTCTAACTACTCACTACTTTAACTCAATTCGCCACCTTCTACTCTTATATAAAAAAAAAATACTCTCTAACCCTTTGTACATAGGATAAGTGTCCCCCCCCCAAATAGCTCAATTCCCGTTCTCTGGTTCCTGGATTCTACCTGAGGCAACCCCTTCCCACTAAAACTATACCAAATCCCGTCCCAACCCTTATGTTGCGGACTCCCACACTACACTACCCCCTACTACAAAATTGCCATCTCCAAAAAATCTCAATCTCATTACCTTACTACAAGTACAACAAAATAACAACATCAAAATAAACAATATATCGCTCAAAACTCTACATAAATTCTCCAATTCTACTGTGTCTCCACTTATACTTCTCAAAATTCTATAACATACATTAACTCAAAACAACATTACAATATTTTCATCTCTACTATTTCTTTAACTTCAACTTTGACTTCAATTTGGACAGATCTGTACGTCCCACAAAATTCAACTTGAACTGATTCAAACATTTTATTCAAACAATTACTATCACCCCTTTCTATCTTTTGCAACCCATTGAAAATTTTAACTATCACGAATCTATTTAATTTTTATTTAAAATCTATAAACACATTGAAAACATATTTTTATAATCCTTATTCCTAACATACTAAATACAATTAACACAATAAGACATAAGAAACACAATATAGGAAGTACGAGGCGTGTCCGGAAAGTAAAGATACAAAGGTCGTAATTGGTCTAAAAATATTTATTTACAAATTATAACTGACAATTACGTAAATACATATATCTTTATTTCTCTACATAATTACCGCCATTATCCAAGCACCTATTAAGTCTGGGAACCAGCTTTTGTATCCCCGTGTCATAGAAGTCTGCCGCCAACCCTTTGAACCATGTCATGACCTCTTCTTTTACCTCGTCATTGTTATCGAACTTTTTTCCGACCAGATATTGTTTCAGGTGAAGGAACAAGAGAAAATCACTGGGCGCGAGGTCCGGGCTATGCGGCGGGTGATCCAAAACATCGCATTTCCAACTGCCGAGAAGCGCAGAGGTCACGCGTGCAGTATGCGTGTAGTTGGAAATGCGATGTTTTGGATCACCCGCCGCATAGCCCGGACCTCGCGCCCAGTGATTTTCACTTGCTCCTTCACCTGAAACAATATCTGGCCGGAAAAAAGTTCGATGACGATGACGAGGTAAAAGAAGAGGTCATGACATGGTTCAAAGGGTTGGCGGCAGACTTCTATGACAAGGGGATACAAAAGCTGGTTCCCAGACTTAATAGGTGCTTGGATAATGGCGGTAATTATGTAGAGAAATAAAGATATATGTATTTACGTAACTGTCAGTTAATGATTTGTAAATAAATATTTTTAGACCAATTACGACCTTTGTATCTTTACTTTCCGGACACGCCTCGTATTTAGTGCATCTATTTTTCAAATCAAAACAAAATTATTGAGTAGCAAATCATCATTATTAAAGTACAACAAAAATTTTTTAATACGTTATCCATCTGGATAACCTCCCAGCCACACATCTTGTATAATACATTACATAACATAATAAACAAATAGACATTAACTGTGATTATTAACATACATTAAACCAACAATTCTCTTTTAAATAATTTATATAAAAATTTATAAACATTAGTATTTGACAATTTTTCATTAACTTTTTTATTTATCCTGTGTTGCAATTAGATTTTCAAATTTTCCAAATTTATTGTTAACATTCAATAAACCATTTAATATTTATTAATTATTATTAAATTAAAATCTCATCAAACACTTTAAATTCATTATAAAAATTCAAACACATAACAATATCCAAAAATCTCAGATTATTTACTCCAACTGATTATTAAAACACAACATACCTATCAATAATATCCAAATTACAATTCATTAATTATTGTTTTCATAATTATTTTATTATTTATTTAGATGGCAAAATATTAATAATATTTTTATTATTAACACAACATTTCTAATACATATACACCTAACATTTCATAATACATACAAATGAATTCACTACATTATATTTACAAAGTATACGTCAATAACTGTGTGGTCATTACCAATAGTCTGCAAGGTCATTACCAAAATTTACAGTATTCAAAAATGTCTATTCACCGATATCTAGTTCAACCTCCATCGTCATATAAATATCTAATATATTTATAACATACATCATTTTTATCCACATACCAGTTGTTATAATTATTACTATCATAATAACCTATCAACTCTATTTCATCCATTACACCATTATAAATCTTGTCACCATAAGTTATGATTGTCCAGTCTACATTAGTATTATTGTTTAACGTCAGGTAATTTGTTTTATCATCAGGTAAGCCATTATCTTTTATAAAAATATTATCAAAATAATTCTCTCTCTCTCTTCCAACAGGTAAGTATCTTGTATGGTTCAACTTCACCCCTACCACTTTCTCTCAATTCAACATAATTTCTTTTTAACTTATATAGTTCTATTTCACTCTCAATACACAACTCTCTCTCTTCATAATACCACATCACATTCTCACAATTATTACAGACAGAGGGTACAACATTATACAACATCAATATACTCTTTACTTCATCTACTAATATGGGTCTCTTACCCTGCAAAAACAACATTTGTGAACACCTTGGTTCAAAAAATTTAATGAGAAAATTTACCCTCTGCCCCCATTCAACTACAACATTATTTTTCCACTCTCTCTCTACTTCATAAACACTCATTAACATTTCATTATCACTACATTCTGCAATTTCATTAGTACTATTTTTGATTATATTTTCATCATTTGCTTCTACTCTATCTATCTGGCTATCTATTTCATTAAATCTAACATCTATCTTTTGTATTGAATTTTCTAACTTGGTTTCTACTTGGTTAATTTTATCAGTAAACTCTACTTTAGTACTTTCACAATGTTTATTGATTGCCTTCACTTGCTCACTAAATTGGAAATTCTGTTGCTTAATTTCATTAATTTCATTTCTGATTTCAGCAAATTTTACATCTATTTTGTCATATCTGTCGTTTGAATCGCTTTTTTGTTCTTCAAATTTTGCATTTAAGTTGCTATTTATATTTTCAAACATTGTTTTTATCAAGTCAAACATATTGTCCATCGACAACTCTCTAACTCGTGTTGTCGACGGGGTAGATTGTGCCGCTACATTGGCAGATAACATCGACTCTGTAAGAGTGCTTTCTAAATTTAATTCTTGATTCTCCATTTTGTAATAGTAAAATTATTACTTTAAATAAAAATACTAATCTATAACATCTACTTTTCACACAACAATATATTCTACTTACATAACGACTTGTGTTACTTCACGCAACCTCCTATGTACCTTATTTATACTTCATTCATTTCAAAATTTATTTATATAATACCCTTTTTTATTTTACTTGAATACAACCATCTTATCCGCTACAAAACATCAACATCACTACTTTACCTCTATTAAAACATAACCAATATTTACGTCTTTTTACTTATGCAAAAAAAAATTTTTTCTGTTATTTCAAACCATTCTGCTCTCCCAAGTAGGCCGTATTTTATATAAAATTCCTTTATATAAAATTGTCCCTGTTCCAGAAGCCAAATGCGAAGGTACTCATTTTTGAGTCACATAAAATTAGTTAATTTACTAATAAACATTATATAATAATCGGGCGCCATCTTCCGTAATGCAAGAAATTAATTACCAAGGTTCGGATCAGCGAACCGGGAAGTGCAGAACTGGTTATTTAATAGAATACACCTGAATCATCATCACAACTATTTTAATTCATTTTCACATTAAAATATGATTTTATAAAAGAAAACATGAGAATATAGCCTGTAACCTAATTCCAAATGTTATATAGAAAAATGTTCCCCTTCCCTTCTCCTACTTTTTGCGATCTTATAGAAAAAACAATAACATTTATTATGCCTGATTCTCCCTTTAAATTAGAAATAAACACATATTATAAACTTAGAATTAGTTTTGAAAAACGGAAACCAGCACTTCATAATATTTGATAATATAATTAAACTAAAACCCCCACACTCGCTCACATACTACCCCAGAATTACATTATATTTTTTCAACTTTATAAGGTATGAAAAAGCCGGCATTTTAATTATTATTAATATTTTAAATGTCTACTTTCCTTTTGATGCATAGAAGTCCGACACCTGGGTGTCTCCTCATGGCGTACACTGGTTGCTGTTTTATAGGTCGCACTTTGACATTTTACGGCCGAACTGTCAATTTACTGCAATTACGTTAATTATGGATGATTATTGGCCAAAAAACTGTTTGTATTTTACATATATATAAAAAGATTCACATTTTTTTTTTTTTTTTTTTTTGTATGCGGGCATCACGCACAGCCGGCGAATACACAAAAACTTCGCCTAAAACCGGCGAACGCACAGTTGATTGCGTCTAATGTATTCAGATGTTCATAGCCGACTGGGGCAGAGCTACAGGCGCTAATTTGTGAAGCGGCTGTTGCTGTACGACCAACTCTTATTGTTTTTAAAGTTTATATCACTCCGCCAGTAGACTACTTTCGTTTGCTGAGTGTCTGACGAAACTGGTGACACACCTCGTTATGTAATGCGCTGACGCAACACATCGCCTGATCGTCCGTTATATAATTTGTTTACAGTTGTTTTGTGTCCTTGAACTGACTTTGCACAGTTAGTCGGTTATTGAATCTGTTCTCTGGTTTACAAAATATTATTCTGCATACAACGCCTCAAGCAGTGCTGCCACCGTCGCGATCGCTCCAAACAGTAAATTTACCTAAGTTTTTCCCTATTACTCAAAAATTGTTATTTGTTAAAATAAAAAAAAAATACAAATTGCCTCACTACCCCAAAATAGGCCCGTTACAAGTTTCAGGAAAATCAACACTCTTCTAGTAAATGATGCAAAATGTAAAATTACATATTTCTTTTCATCAAGATTAATAAGCATGTAAAATGCCTAGATTGCAACACTTAAGTCTGTGTACATCCTCCAAAAATGTACAAAAGTACTGCATTAGTCAAACTATGAAGGTTTCCAGTGTTAACCACCTAGACTGGTGAACTGAATGAGTAGGTAGAGCAGGCTTACATCCTGCCACAGCCTTATTTAAGGAATGCGAGCAACAGCTAATTAGTGTCTTCACTCAATGCACCCACGCATTTCCTGGAAGAATTGCACACATTTGTAGTGAACAAATTTTCTTATTGTATTTTATTCAATTGCTTCCACACCAGAGCAGGAGAGTCAAAAGGGACATTTTAAAAGGGGGAAAGAAATCGAAACACATAACCGCACTATTCTGCTGTAACCAGAATAGAAAAACTAAAACCTTTATAAGAAAGTCTTGTCACAACATGATGTTTAAAGTCATTTCAGTCAGTTTCCTGTGATTATTGTACACATAATCCAGTATGGGTGACCCAAACAACACTTGCCAATTGGTTGATAAATATGAATATTAAACTGAAAACGGATACAAGAAAACTTTATATATTTCTCTTTGATAATTGTTTCTTACATTACCTAACATGCATATTACAAAACCTTAGTATAAAATATTTTCCACCCAACTTTACAGCCATCCTTCAACTTTCAACTACTATATATGGCCATTACATGATCTGTCAAAGTGCAATACAGAACTAAATTAATTAAGAAAAAAATTACTTTTTAATTACTTTGATGATTATGAAAGTAAAGATAGAAGCTTTCGGAATTCTGTAGCCACCAATCAACAGTGGCCCATAAAAGTGTCACAAATTCATGGGAAGGTGGTATAAAAATCTAAGTTATAGCAAGTTAACATCACATTTCTTATAGCAGTAAATCAAAAGATTTGCATAATCTAAATAATGCTAAAGTTAACATTATGGTATCAAATACAAACAACTGTTGTTTATTTTCGCTGTACCCTTTTCATCTGGCTTTATTCTGTTTGGCACTGTCCTGCACTTTGACTGATACAGAAAATCTTATCTTTTCTGCTGACGACCATTGTGCTACCCAGATAATTTTTATAAAATTCTCGTAACTTCAGACTTACCTGCACAAGTGCAACACCGACACCGAATGCACCAACCAGAATTGTATTGTGTTCAAGAGCTGCCTGCAGAGATTCTAAGCATCCTTTCTTGCTGGCACTGTCTTTGGTACACGGGTCATCAACTGGATGCTTGGGACAGCAAGAATGTGGCAACGTTCCGTTGGGGTAAACAGTTTTCTCCCAGTCATCTGGCGACTCAACTCCACAGCATTTCAACTGAAACACAACAGAGATATATTATTGCTGTTAAATTAAGAACACATAAAATAAAAAACACTGATGAAAGATATTTACAATAAAAAGTGCATATCTAAAAATGCGAAAATAAGCCATTGCAGAGGCCAGAATGCCTATATGCAAGTGAATGTCTAGCATTGAATTAAATTTAGACAAACTAGAAATATTGGAAAGATGAATTATTATGAAAATATAAGGCACACACAAAACTTCAGAAGATTGGAAATTAAGAAGTAATGATGAAATATATCAAAGTACAGAAAATATAACAGAAACAGTGAGAAAAAGAAGACTAGTATTTTTTGGACATTTATATAGAATGGACGACAATAATATAACAAAACAGATCTTCACATATCAGTGGGGAAAGAAATCAACATCACGTTGGATGAAAGAAGTCAAAAAGGATTTAGAAAAAAATAATATAAACACAGAAGAAGCAAGTGAAAGAGACGTTTTTTGAGCAAAAGTGTAAAAGTGTTAAAAATGGGGAAGGAGTCCAGGGTAGGAGAGAAAAATGCAAGTTCAAAGTGGACTGAAGACAGGAAGAAAGACATAGTAAAAAGACGAAAGAATATTGGAGAAAAAGAAAAGAACAAGGAATAAAGAACTGAAATTGGCATGTGGTCCTCAGATGGCCAATACAAATAGAAAAAAAAACTGATGGTAACAGTGTATGTAGCAGACACCATTCCTAACTAAAAAAATTTTTTTTAAATGAAAAGTAAAAGCATCCAAGAGGAAAATAAGCACGAGAGTATATGGACCAAAGAAAATAACTGAAACACAAAGCTTAATAAGTGAAGTATAGACAGTCAGCATATAGTTAAAGTAATAAAGATACAAAGATTTAGATAGTAAAGGGATATACAATCACAAAAAGAAGTTCCAGTGTCATCAAAGTATTATAAAAGTATCAAACCATTTGTTCTTTCCACTCTGAGTTTACACGTTATCTCTATGGCTGAGAATAATTTCACTAACCTCTCACATGTGCTCAGATGAATGACATTATTAAAACAGCAATTCATTTCAATTTCAGAACTGAGTTGTACACTTTGTTTAAAGAACTAATACACACAATACCATACAAAACGCACAGCTTTCATACCCTCATATACAATGTATAAATTTTAATCAACAGTTAGAATTTTCGGTAGACATACAGTTACTGAAAACTGTTGCATATTTAGACTAACAAGAGGTGAACCCGTATATGTATTGAAGCAAATACAAATTCCTTCAAATTTAAGGAGTACAAAAAATGATAAAAAATATTTTGATAAAAAAAAAGGATAATCAATGAAGCCAAAAGGAAGTGCTAGACTAAGAGAGGGACCAAAAATAAGACGAGAGAATCTTATTATTACATTTAAAAAAACGCTTGGTAATAACATGGTGATTAAAAATCAAAATTATGACCAAGAACAAGGGCAGACCAAGCAAATGAGGTGAAAAATATGAGGTATTTCTAACATATAAATATTATCTTATATGTAAAGAAAAGAAAAAGGAAAATGGGACTGCCCTATAAGTAAATTGGTTTGGAGAGCTGTGTGTGTGTGCACACGCGCGCGCGCGTGTAGTTTGTCCATTTTTACACTGAATCCTGATGCAAACAAAACCATGATTCTGTACTTTAACCAGATTGATTAGATTGCATCATAAATCTACTGCTAGAACACAAAACAGTTCACTGATTAGTTAACTGATTAAAAATACGAGGTTTGTTCAAATAAAGACAGGACTTTTGAAATAGCGCTCCGATCAGTGTACGGAGCGTGTTCCGACATGTGGTGCCGCCTAGCGGCCACCTTCGGCAACTTAACCCCGATTGTTGCGTCGTTCTACTCATATTAGTTGGCGGCATAAAACTGTCGAAGTAAACATGTGCATTCACCGTTCTGCGACGTAAAGATGAAAGATTTTATGGACCAGTGCGTTTGTGTGAAATTTTGCTGCAAGACCGACAAAACATTTACTGAAACGTGGGCTTTGCTTCAGCAAACCTATAAGACTGTATGAGCCGTTCGCAGTGTCATGAGTGGTTTAAACGTTTTAAATCAGGCAGAACATCGATTGAGGAAGAGTCAAGATCGGGACGACCTTCGACGTCAACAAACGATGAAAACATCGATGGTGTTTGTTCCGTGATTCGTGCAAATCGTCGTTTGACTGTGCGAGAGGTTGCTGAGGAAGTCGGCATCAGCATCGGGTCGTGCCACGAAATTTTGACCGTAAAACTTGGCATGCATCGCGTTTCTGCAAAACTCGTGCCACGTCTGTTGACCGACGACCAGAAGGAAAACCGTGTCAAGATCAACCAAGAGCTGCTTGATCGTGCCAATACCAACAAAAACTTCATAAAAACCATCATGACAGGAGACGAAACATGGGTTTATGGCTACGACATCGAAACCAAGGCGCAATCGTCACAATGGATTGGAAAAATGTCCCCCCGACCGAAAAAAGTACGCATGAGTCGGTCAAACTTGAAGTTGATGTTGATTATTTTTTTTTGATTATCGAAGAGTAGTTCACCACGAATTCGTGCCACAGGGTCAGACTGTTAAGGAGTTCTACGTACAAGTTTTAAGGCGTTTGAGGAAAGATGTGCACCGGAAGAGGCCTGAGCTGTGGAAAAACAAGAGCTGGGTGTTCCACCACGACAACGCGCCAAGCCACTCGTCTCTGCTAGTCAGCCAATTTTTGGCCGGTAACGAAATAGCCGTCCTTCCTCACCCTCCGTACTCTCCAGACTTGGCCCCCGCGGACTTTTTCCTGTTTCCAAAATTGAAAGCACCCTGAAAGGACGTCGTTTTCAAAGTGTTGACGAGATTCAACAGAATTCGCAGAGACAACTACGCACCATCTCACAAAACGAGTTCCAGGGAGCATTCCAACAGTGGCAGAAACGATGGGAGCGGTGTGTTGCAAGCAGGGGGGAGTACTTTGAAGGGGACAAACATTTGTAATGTTGTAATTACAGTAATAAAGTTTGTATGACAAAAGTCCGGTCTTTTTTTGAACAAACCTCGTACATCAACAAACGTTTTTCTTAATCCAACTGGGATTAATATAACTAAAAATATGGTAAATGGATTTATCTTCTTGAGGTTATTTTTGTTTTGTTAAGGAAGTTTTACGCTTGTACTCTGCATGTCTTTGTGTTGTGTTACTCCACTTTACTACATCAGGAGTGACGTAAACTCTACGAATGAATATTCTTGTAAACTCTTAAGTCAGAGTCAGTTTACAATGAACATATTGCTAATGACATCATCACCCCACCCTTGTGAACAACAAAAATAATAATAACCCCAAGGCTGCTCAATTAAACGCACCTGTGTCAACAAACAAACACCTGTTAATTTCGCACTCTCTGTAACCAAGTTAGGCCCCCTCCAGATACAAGAGTTGCTTTGCGATATGATAGTGTAAGTAAAACTCTAAAACAAGAAGGATCTAAGTGTGGACCATTTTAAAAACTGAATGAATGCCAAGATGGAGGCATGCGCTAGGCAGTAACACTTTCTGACGAAACCTTTCTTTAACCTGTAACTCTTAATCGTGCCATGCTCAATTTCTCTTTATATTTTTGACAGTTTCATGCCATTTGTGACTTTGTTTTTATTTACAATGCCTGACCTTCGTGTCAATTTTTAACAAAATTGTATTAATTCGTTCTTTGTACAAATTAAGACCAGAACAAGAAAAACTCAAACTTATGACATGCTAATAGAAAAACTTAAGGAAATAAATAATACGAAAATAATGTAAAACTACTCAATAAAATCAGACAACACCCGCAAATCTTCATGAACAGACTAAATTTTTCGGATTGATTCTATTGAAACCTGTGTTACTCTGACCATCCTGCTAATTGCATTCATTTCAAAGCTAATCCATAATGTTACTGCACTTCATTTACTTTTTAGTTAATTCATAAATCAACAATTTTAATGCTCAAATATTATATTATACTTAATAGTTTAAACTACTCTCATCAAATATTTGAAAATAAAATTATTTCCAAATTGAATTGTTACAACAACAAAAAAACACTGAATTTACTCAATTTTAGTCTTAATTTGAATGTTCTTTAATTAATTAACATATTCTTTATTACATGTTTGTATAGTTCTATAGATCTGCACAACGGGGGATTTTTTTAAGAAACATTTACAAGTTTAAATGATGGGATTCCTCAATTTTCAAACTAAAAAATGAGATACTGCTGCATAAGATGTTAGACAATATGTATCTACATGACATTTAGCACACGTGTGAACGGTAGTATTACACAATGCTCAAGCACCTTCTCGACATTTCCAGATACGTGTTCCAGATTATAGTCCATTTTTTACCAGCATCCAGGTCTTTTTTGTCAGATACTATGCACACAGCTGGGGCATAAATACAGGATTCAGAAGTGGAGTTAGTCAATTTGGTTTGATATTTTACATGCATTATCAGAGTCCTTGTTATTGTGACTTGTGCATTATTGTATGCGGACATCTGCCATTGGTGACGTGTATAATATCGCAACATTGTTAATTACGCGATATTTATTGTTTGTTACGTTAGTGTGTGTTGGCCAATCATAAGCTTTGAAGAATTGCTGTACATGAGTTGCTATGTTTTAAACAGTCATTAAAGTTCTTAACAGCTACTTCTCTGTGTTGTTCAAATATTCTGTTTACACTGTACAAGAACAACCTGTGCAACCATCGCAACAATATCTAGTTTTAGAAAAATGCAATTTTGTTGCTTTTAAACAAATTATCTTGTTTTCAAAGTACAGTAGAACCTCCATTAACCGAAATACCATTTAACTGAAACGACCGACCACAAAAAAAAAAATTCTCAATTTTTACTACAATGAAAATTTGTTTTCTGGATAACACACGCAAACTAATATAATAAACATGTAATATATTGTGTGTCATGTCAACAAAGCGGAAACGCGTCATGATAACGAATGAAGAAAAATTGGAGGCAATTAAAGGAATTAAAAATGACGAGATTTTGCAAACTGTGGCAGCCGATTTTGGTGTTGGTGTTTCTACTGTTTCTGATTGGGTCAAGATGAAAAATAAATTTGAAGAGCATGCTTCAAAGATGCCAAACAAGAAAACAATGAAGATGTGTCACAAAACGAGAAAGTAAATGAGGCTGTGCTTTTATGGTTCACGAAACAAAGGGGCAACGAAGATGATGGCACAGCAGAGAGCAGCAGCCATGACACCGATGATGAGGTTTTCAATGCCTTAGACATACGAGATTTTATTTTGGGCTAGACATTAAATTAGACTATATGAAGTACATGTTTATCTCACGGAGTTTTATTCATATTTTTAGATAGTGTTACGGTTCGTCGAAAGATCTGAAGATGTGACTGATTGAATTTTCATTCAATTTATTAGATTCTCTACTATTCTCTACCCCCATTTTACTCTCGTAATTTTCATCTACTTTATTCTTTTGTCTATCAAACTTCTCATTAACTAATGCAACTATTTTCTCTTCCGTTTTATCGAAACGTGCGTGCATTTCATCAATTTGTTTATCAAAATTAAAATTTTGTTTTTTGATTTCATTTTTTATTTCGTCAAATTTTACATTAAAATTATCTTGGATTCCTCTAATTTCGCTTTTTTGTTCATTAAAGAGCATTTGCATCATTTTCATAATTTCGTTATTTTCAGCCCTGTTATTTGGGACTGGTGTTGAGTGAACAACTCCTTCACTCATTACTATTGATTCTGTCATACTTATTTGACTGTTACTCGTACTGTCAGTTATGCTTAATAAAGAAATATTTTCTTTATTTTCTGCCATTATAAAAAAATTTGTTAATGGTTTGTCGCTTTATTATCGTTACCACCTAACCTACAACTGTATTCTCATTTTCAATGTCCACTCTGCCACCATTCAGGCTTATTATATAAAATACATTAATATATTTTATATAGTCACCAGTTCGGGCAGCCATTTGTGACTGATACTCTATTTGAATGATAAATATAAATATATTTGTAATAAGAAATATCCAGTAACCTATATTCATCTCTATTTACCTTACTTGAATGAAGCACGTGGGTCACGTACACCATAATTATTGTACTTACCATAATTTGTGAATCTGGTTGTTTCAATCTTGTTACTCTTATTTTTACCTAGGGTCCAAGGATTCGACTCAGCGAGATTGCTGACAGAGATGGTCACAGAAATGAGAATACGTTTATTGAAAACAGTTACCATCAATCCTAATTTATTCAGTAATTTTGGTTAAGCGTGTACACATAATAACATTTTAATATGGCGGCCATTACTTATACTGGCTCTTTGTTATAAAACTTCTTTATGTTCTATCAAACATTAATTCATCAAATTCTAATTATGTAATATGCATTAGTTTCATAGTTAATTGACCTGTATGCTATTTACTTATCACTACCGCAAACCAACCCCCATTTAGAAGTCGACATCTAACGTTCACGCACTTCTCTCGCTCTCTCATCCATACATACAATTTTTAATTTACTTTCATTTGTGTACACATAATATCGGCAATTTCGAATAAAAGAGCTCTTTAATTAAATTTTGGGTTTGTCACTTCCCTGGTTAAATAGTCTGGAAGTTCTAGTAGCGTCACATGTTGATTCCAAAACGGAGAGGTTACATCTTTCTGAATACACTGATTCTACATCTACTTTTGAAAATATTACTTCACACTGTCTAGATTTTTTGTAGTTAACACTGGTTTACATTTTGATTACATTATTAATATTTTAAATCACTTAAACTGACTAACTCAGGCCAGCACAATTGTTAGCGTGTTATCGCCATGATGAATTTCTGCAGACTGGGTAGACGTTTTATATCTAGCTTTCGTCTGTCCTTTACACTGAATTTACATGATGGTTATAATTACTTGTTAACACTATTTACTTGTGATTACATTTTGTTAATACAAATAAAACACTTGCTGACTAATTAGGCCAGCACAATTCTAACGTGTTACTGCCATGATGAATTTCTGCAGACTGGGGCAAAAATTATGCAAATTTTACGTATGTGTGTGTGAGTAAACGTCATCGTTCTTTGTCTCTTGTTATATAATCGCCTTGTTAGTTACGTATTTTAATCACCTCATTGTTGTTTTAATGACGTTTGGCGTTGTTGGCCAATGAAACGGGAGCATGTAGCGCCGTTACTGGCGGCTGTAACCATTATAAGTCTTTTTATCTGCACGTACACTGCTGTCCTTGAAATTATTTTGTTGTCTCGGAACTGCGTCGTTGTAGGCAAAAACCAAGGGAAATTGTATTACCCATAGAAATGACTTTAAAAACATCGAAATACCATAATTTACTACCTTGCATACCATACTTTTTATATCAGACTTTTTGTACTGTCACAAAACCCCCTCAATGAAAGGTTTTGTGTCGAGACACAAAAACTTTCATTGACTCATTCACACCTCTCTAAAAGGATCAGCCCAGATATGGAGCCACAACCCCCTGTAGTGTTACTATAAAAAAATTCAATCACTTACCCTTGGTCCAATGATGAGGTTCGCACCTTCTGACCTTACTGGACTTCTCCTGAGAGATCCCTACACCATAAGGCCATGAGGCACTTTACGCTCCTGTTCTGACGCACCGGCCAGCTCAGGACCGCGGTCACCACACCATAAAACTCTGAAACATTCAATACAAATTTTAAAATAGTGGCCTTCTCTATATCCATATCCACAACTGATATGTTTCCTCTTAGTACGTTGGTTTGCGTTTTGGGGCATTGGTTTGCTTAATTCTACAAGTTGCAAACAATGTATATCAAGAATTAAGACAGAAAATTCCTGCTCTTTTAACAATCCGGTATCTAGTACAGATTTCTGACTTCTGTCAATTATATTCACTCTCTTTATCACATGAAAACAATTGCTCTTAACCTAAACAAAAATGTACTTTAATGCTTTAGCAACAACCATTAACCCTAATATTTTACTTCATATAATCTTACAATATCTATATCATGGCAAACAACTTTAAAGCTTTATACTTTCTTTACGATCTTTTCTTATGTTTAACTTTCTTTATAACAGAATCATTTCTAGAGAATGGACAAACTTTACAAAATTTTAATATTATAATCGTTACTATCCTGGTAGTAACCTCCTATCCACACACATTATCATCAACATAATAAAACACAATAAAACATTGTACATCATAAGCATTAAACACTAACATTGAACAATTCACATTACTGAAGTCATATTTACATAACTGGTAGCAGAACTTTATCAACTTTCGATTAACTTTTATCATTTAACATTCATTTAGATTCTATACACAAAATTTTCAAATTTGTCATTTACTTTTCCATTTACCTTACCTTTCAGTTACATCACCTTCCTCCTACGAATTTTCTTTTCTAACCTTTTTATCCTTAACTAGTTTGGGTGACTCTCTATTATTCACTATTTTCTATCTCTTATTTTGGCATTTGTCAACCTAACCTTACTACCCCTTTTTCTCTACTAACAACCGCTTCTAACCATTAATATAATATGACACCAATATCTCTATAATAACCCCCTTCACAAATACCATTTAAAACCTCTGGCACCGCTCATTTTTGTACTAGTATGTGTGTATTCCCTCTAACCAACTCATTCCCTTATCGGTTCCTGACCCTTTCAGGTAACCCTTTCCGGTGCTAATCGGTCCCTTCCTGTCTCAACATCTCTCGTTGCAGACTCCTACACCAATACCCTTATTACAAAATATCACCATCAACAACAAATATAATTACCATGCACATTACTCAACTCTACTTATATAATCGCTAACCACTGTGTCCCTAAAATATCTAACACCTCTTTATATATTATCAGCATCTCAGCACTTTATTTTCCCTAACTCCCATTAACTTTATTCAACTAACTCCAATGCCCTTATTTATCCTTATTTCCCAAACTCTTTACAACATTTCACCTTAATATACCACTAGAAAATTCATCGCTTATCTACTAACAACAATACCTCTTTATATCCAAATCTATAACATGCTTAATCATTTACTAACCCTTTAGAATCTAAATTCCATAATATCCTTTCAAAATCATTATTAAACTTCTTTCAATTATTTAAAATTCTACAATACATAGTTTACACAAAAAAATACATAAAATACACAACAGCAAAGTACACAAATACACTTAACATAATAACATCTACACATAAAAGAATATACAGTCCAACTTATTATTTATTATCATTAACCACAAATCGTTCCATAAGACAATGCACTTCAACACCATATTATTCACATCATTAAATGTTCATGAACAATAAACAATAAACAATTACCACATATCGTCGAATAATAGTCTAACATATTTGTAACATAGATCCTTCTTATTTATATCAAATTTATTATTATTATTATAATAATCTCTTATTTCTGCCATTCATTATCACTTCTGTTGGTTCATATACCTGTTTAATATTGGTCAATTTTGTCCAGTCTCCGTTGGTATTATCTGTTAACATTAGGTAAGTTATATTATCATTGTTAACCTCATCTACTGCTATCTCAATGTCATTGTAAGGTAAGTACTCATTATCATTATTATTTCTCTCTATGCCTAGCCTTTCTATGAATTCTTCATAATTTCTCTTTACTTTAAATATCTCTATTTCTCTCTTTCTCTCTCTCTCTCAAAACATTTCTCACCATCATACCAAGCTACACACTCTCTCTCAAAACATGCAGGGGATACTAACTTATCATTACAGCACCACCTGTGAAGTGCACAAAAAACCAAGGGAAATTTATCTGTAGACCTATCGTCTTTCACATACTCACGTGAAGCCATTTCTTCACCCCCCACTACAACATTACGGGAAAAATTTATCCCCTGCAACCCCTTTATCTATAAATTCTCTCTATACTTTCTCTCTAATTCATCAACACTTTTTATCACTTCATTATCAAATTCTACTCCCATTATACTTTTATCACCACTCTCAATACTCACATAATTATTTTCTAACACCATATTTTTAATTCTATTATCATAATTCTCACCACTACTTACATTGTCCTTATTTTCATTCAATTTATTAGATTCTCTACTATTCTCTACCCCCATTTTACTCTCGTAATTTTCATCTACTTTATTCTTTTGTCTATCAAACTTCTCATTAACTAATGCAACTATTTTCTCTTCCGTTTTATCGAAACGTGCGTGCATTTCATCAATTCGTTTATCAAAATTAAAATTTTTTTTGATTTCATTTTTTATTTCGTCAAATTTTACATTAAAATTATCTTGGATTCCTCTAATTTTGCTTTTTTGTTCATTAAAGAGCATTTGCATCATTTTCATAATTTCGTTATTTTCAGCCCTGTTATTTGGGACTGGTGTTGAGTGAACAACTCCTTCACTCATTACTATTGATTCTGTCATACTTATTTGACTGTTACTCGTACTGTCAGTTATGCTTAATAAAGAAATATTTTCTTTATTTTCTGCCATTATAAAAAATTTGTTAATGGTTTGTCGCTTTATTATCGTTACCACCTAACCTACAACCGTATTCTCATTTTCAATGTCCACTCTGCCACCATTCAGGCTTATTATATAAAATACATTAATACATTTTATATAGTCACCAGTTCGGGCAGCCATTTGTGACTGATACTCTATTTGAATGATAAATATAAATATATTTGTAATAAGAAATATCCAGTAACCTATATTCATCTCTATTTACCTTACTTGAATGAAGCACGTGGGTCACGTACACCATAATTATTGTACTTACCATAATTTGTGAATCTGGTTGTTTCAATCTTGTTACTCTTATTTTTACCTAGGGTCCAAGGATTCGACTCAGCGAGATTGCTGACAGAGATGGTCACAGAAATGAGAATACGTTTATTGAAAACAGTTACCATCAATCCTAATTTATTCAGTAATTTTGGTTAAGTGTGTACACATAATAACATTTTAATATGGCGGCCATTACGTATACTGGCTCTTTGTTATAAAACTTCTTTATGTTCTATCAAACATTAATTCATCAAATTCTAATTATGTAATATGCATTAGTTTCATGGTTAATTGACCTGTATGCTATTTACTTATCACTACCGCAAACCAACCCCCATTTAGAAGTCGACATCTAACGTTCACGCACTTCTCTCGCTCTCATCCATACATACAATTTTTAATTTACTTTCATTTGTGTACACATAATATCGGCAATTTCGAATAAAAGAGCTCTTTAATTAAATTTTGGGTTTGTCACTTCCCTGGTTAAATAGTCTGGAAGTTCTAGTAGCGTCACATGTTGATTCCAAAACGGAGAGGTTACATCTTTCTGAATACACTGATTCTACATCTACTTTTGAAAATATTACTTCACACTGTCTAGATTTTTTGTAGTTAACACTGGTTTACATTTTGATTACATTATTAATATTTTAAATCACTTAAACTGACTAACTCAGGCCAGCACAATTGTTAGCGTGTTATCGCCATGATGAATTTCTGCAGACTGGGTAGACGTTTTATATCTAGCTTTCGTCTGTCCTTTACACTGAATTTACATGATGGTTATAATTACTTGTTAACACTATTTACTTGTGATTACATTTTGTTAATACAAATAAAACACTTGCTGACTAATTAGGCCAGCACAATTCTAACGTGTTACTGCCATGATGAATTTCTGCAGACTGGGGCAAAAATTATGCAAATTTTACGTATGTGTGTGTGAGTAAACGTCATCGTTCTTTGTCTCTTGTTATATAATCGCCTTGTTAGTTACGTATTTTAATCACCTCATTGTTGTTTTAATGACGTTTGGCGTTGTTGGCCAATGAAACGGGAGCATGTAGCGCCGTTACTGGCGGCTGTAACCATTATAAGTCTTTTTATCTGCACGTACACTGCTGTCCTTGAAATTATTTTGTTGTCTCGGAACTGCGTCGTTGTAGGCAAAAACCAAGGGAAATTGTATTACCCATAGAAATGACTTTAAAAACATCGAAATACCATAATTTACTACCTTGCATACCATACTTTTTATATCAGACTTTTTGTACTGTCACAAAGAATCAAAGCCCTCTGACGTTCTGCTAGGGAAGCGATGGTGGGATATTGCTGCAAGAAAGTGATGTGAAAATAAAAGGCAATGGAAAATAGAAGATTTTTTCAAAAAAATCAAAACTAGTGTTAAAAATGACTATGTAAATAGTTTGATTTTTATTAAAATCTTTTGATAATATTGTATATTGCCTCCAGTCATTTTACCTCACACTTCAAAAAATGACATCCTAATTATTATCCGAAACCGCCTCCCCGCTTTGTTTTGGTTAACAGAGGTTCTTCTGTAATCCTTTTTCAAAAACCTCACATGTAGCTTTGCGTATTTCAAGGATAATTTCACTCAGTGATTATTTTGACATAATGGTTATAAGTCTGACGACCTTACAGCTCCTTCCATTTGTCAGGTATTGTAAGGTGGCGGCTGTTGGTCTCTCATGAGCTGAAATACCTTTTACCATAATCTTTCCTTAGAATGCAGGGCAGTACTAAATCTAGCAAACGGCTGTATGTTTCGACGTCCATCCTTAAATAGTTGTGCTATTCGTCCGGTCAAGTATCACATTTCAATTACCTAGGATGTGATATTACATATGAAGAAGACAAAGATATTCTTAATAAAACAAACAACTTCCAAAGAATATGTGGGACATTACGGAGAACACTCAAAGGAAAGACCACGAAAGAAACACAATGTTAACTTTCACTATCTTGTTTTTTATAATAATAATAATTCTGTATTTTTGTTTGTTTTGATATCTTACCTTTCGGTACCATATTTATCGTATATGTCATACTAATTCGGCGGCCATCTTGTAGTACCAACCTCATGATTCGATAATTTTACGTAAGGGTCCCAGGATTCGATTAAGCGATCATCAGAGACAGGACGATTGTTCGGAATAATTAAATCAAACAGCGTATTATATATATAGTTGCTTTTTAATGACATGGAAAATCAAGATCGACATCAAAATCAACAAAACAAAATGGAATACTTATACTCAAATTAACAAAATGGTGGCCACAAGTTCCGCTATAATACTATTATGTTATTTTCCATTATTCATGTGTTAATTTCATTATGAAATTTATAATATATGTAACTTTGAAAGAAATTGCAATTATTATTTTCATATTGACAATTTGTTACATCTAAAATGACACAAACCAACGTCTCATAAAAATATTACTTAAATGTACCGGTACGGTCTGACACACACTCTCATTTCGCCAATAGCGATTTACTCATACATTTGAATTTTGGGTTTTTTGAGCTCAATTTAGATAAGAAAGGCTGGAATATATAATTTAACTTTCCTGGATATGCGTTGTAGAGTTTAAGCTGTCCTCAGATGTCGATCATGGTCAGGCAGGTGTTCGGCCGAACGTCCCATGTGTCTTCTTGGTTACACTGACTTCAGCTTACATTTTGAATAGTTATGTAATTATTTCTGTCTAATGGTTACTATTTCATGTTAACACATTGATAATTTGACAAATAAAACACTTTCGCTGGCAAAAGCTGCCGGTGATTTTCACAGCGTGTTGACGCCTTGATGGTCTGATGCTGACTGGGAGGATGCAAAGCATATTTTTTGCGTATGTGTTAGCGCATCCACGTCATTGTCTTTTGTTTCAATATGGCTCACGCCCTGTTGTCATGTCATTGTTGTTATGTCATCTTTTTATTTTTAATGACGTCCCACCTTATGGACCAATGAAAATGGATATTGAGACTGTCTTCACTTATGCCGCCATTATATATGTTCGGCTTCACACGTCTGCTCCTGACCTTGGAATCGTCTCGCTCTGCTGAAATCTGCGCCGTTGTCTTTTTACAAAGGGAAATAGTCCTACCCATGTATGTGTGTGTAAAACAATAAAATACAATAATTTGCTATCACTCATACCATAAATCCGACATCAGGATTTTAGTACTGTCACAAAACCCCCTCAATGAAAGGTTTTATGTCGAAACATAAAAACTTTCATTGACTCATTCACACCTTTCTAAAAGGATCAGTTCAGATATGTCGCCATAACCCCCTTAATGTTAATATAAAAGAAATACAATCACTTACCCTTGGTCCAATGATGATGATCGTACCATCTGACCTTATTGGACTTCTCAGGAGAGATCCCAACACCATAAGGCCATTAGGCACTTAACGCTCCTGTTCTGACGCACCGGCCAGCTCAGGACCGCGGTCACAACACCATCAAACTCTGAAACATGCAATACCAAATTTTAAAATAGTGGCCTTATCTATCTCCAAACCCACAACTGATATGTCTCCCCTTAGATGCATTGGTTTGTGTTTTGAGACGTTGGCTTGTTTAACTTACAATTCTCAAACAAAATAGCAAGATTTAGGATAGAAGATCCCCTTCTCCTTTTAATACCCCTGCATTTAGCAAAACTTTCTGACTCCAGTCGATCATATTCATTCTCTTTACCACATGAAAATATATTCTTATCCTAAGCATAAAACAAATTCCAATTTTCTAATCAACAACCACTAACTCTACTATTCTACTTCATACAATATTGAAACATATACCTATTATGGCAAACACCTTCAAAACTCTTTATATTTTCTTTACTCAACTTTCATTACACTTATCTTTCTTTACAACAGAATCATCATTATAGACTTGATAAACAACACCAATATCACTATTATTTCCTTAACACTTAATATTTGTTATCGTTGCTACCCCTGCAGCAACCTCCTGGCCACACACACTATTGTACCATCAACATAATAAAAACATCATAGAACATTGAACATTACACATTAACATTGTTACATTCACATTACATAATTCATATTTACACAACTTGTACCAAAGCTTTATAACATTACTACTTCAACTCTCTATTCAACTTTTATTATTTAACATTTGTTATATCATTAGATTCTATGAAAAATTTTCAAACTTATCATTACCCTTCCAGTTACAATACCTTCCTACCATGAATTTTCTTTTTCTAACCTTTTTATCCTTATTAGTTTGGGTGACTCTCTATTATTCACTATTATCTCTATATCTTATTTTGGCATTTGTCAATCTAACCTTACTCACCTCTTTTTTACTACTAACCGCTCCTAACCATTAACATATTATGACACCAATATCTCTATAATAACCCCCTTCACTAATCCCATTTAAATCCTCTGGCACCGCTCATCTTTTGTACAAGGATGTGTGTTCCCTACCTGGCCATATCCATTCCTAACTATTTGCCCTCCACCAAATATCGGCAAACACTCTAACCCAAAATTGCTCCACCTGCCACAACGCTGCACGCTCCCTACACCGGATCCTTACTACAAAATATCATCATCAACAAATATATATACCATTCACATTACTCACCTCTCTACATATAATCACTAACTACTGTGTCCCTAAAATATCTAACACCCTCTTTGTATATTATCAGTATCTCAACATTCTTATTCTTCTCTCTAACTCCCAATAACTCTGCTTAACTAACTCAAATGCCTCTATTTATCATTATCCCCAAACCTCTTTACAATATTTCACCTTAATATACCACTAGAAAATTCATCCCTCACCTACTAATAACAATACCTCTCAATATCCCAATATATTACATGCTTAATCATTTATTATTCACTAGAATCTAAATCTCATAATTATTCAAAATCATCCTCCTAATTACTTATTCTTGAATATTTAAAATTCTACAGTACATGGTTTACACAAAATACATAAAATACACAACAGCAAAATACACAAATACTCTGACATTAATACATACAAAATATATACAATCCACATTATCATATTATCATTTATCAAAAATCAGTCAGAAAGCAGTCCATCTTGAAAAACACTGTCCACATAATTAAATGTTCATAAACACAATAAAATATCTACCCTCCATCGTCAAACAATAATCTTATCTTATATCTATATACATTGCTTAATGTTGACTCTCTTATACTAACATCATAAATACATATACCATTCAACTTTTTATCATTATCCTCAAACTCATATAATTCATGATCGGGTATGGTTCTGTCACCTTCAGTGTAATCAGTCATAATTAGGTAATTTGCAAAGTCATTATTTTCATTATCTCCTACTACTTCAGTTTTATTACAAGGCAAGTATTTACTATATTTATCAATCATCTCTACTCCTAACCTTTCCATAAATTCTTCATAATCTCTACTTATCTTAAAAATCTCTACTTCTCTTTTTCTCTCAATATATCTCTCACTATCATACCATCTCTCTCTCTCTTAAAACATCTCTCTCTTTCTACATTTGCAGGGGACATTAATTCACAACTATTGCACCACCTGTGAAGTGCACTAAAAAAACCAAAACTACATAACTACGATGATATAAATTGTAAACATGTTTTTAATAAACGTATAGCTAATCTAACCAACATAGAATTCGATAAGAATGAACTCGATTTACTCAACAAAGGATTAAAATATAACCTACCTTACTCTAATAATAATAAGAATTTAATAAAAGAAATTGTCCGAGCTGAAGCGGTTATAAAAACCCTACCAAATTTAAATTCGCAGGATGAAATGAGAGTTCTGATCAATAAGAAATTACACAAATCAACTGAAACAAACGAATTTCATTATCAACAAAACATGAAATACAGGAATGAATATAAAATTGTGAAACAAATTAGAGACAAATTAAATGAAAATAACGCTTTAATATTAAAGGCTGATAAAAGCAATACCACTGTGATCATTAATAATAATGTTTATATCGATAAAGTGTATGAATTCATCAACAATAATAATATAACACAAGTTAGTACCGACCCTACAACGAAGTTTACTCGTATTATAAATAATGCTATTAACAAATGTACACGACTTCTCGGCAATAAGTCGAATCATCACTTAAAACAAATGAAAGCAAGTGCTCCACAATTCACCGGTCTACCTAAGATACATAAGGTTAACACACCAATCAGACCGCTCATCAATTTTACCACAGCACCAAGCTATAAAATTGCAAAGAAATTATCAGAAATAATAAAAAATAATATAAATATACAAAACGACCATAGCCTTAAAAACAGTTTAGAATTGATTAATATAACAAAAAATTTCAATATGGAAGTACAATACAAACTAGCATCGTTCGACATAGTAAACCTATATACGAACATACCAATTCAAGAAACCTTAAACATACTAAAGATTAACCTATTGAAAACCAAAGTAATGGACCAACAGATGATAAACGAATTAATATATATTTTAGACATCATTTTGAAACAAAATTATTTTGCTTTCAACGGAAATTTCTTCATCCAAAAAGACGGGCTAGCAATGGGGTCACCGTTATCCGCTATTTTGTCCGAAATCTACCTTAACAACTATGAAAACACATACCTATTATCAACAAATAATAAGTTTCACAAACACATTAAACTATATAAAAGATATGTCGATGACACTATAGTAATATTTAATGGCACAGAAAGACAACTACACCAATTACTCACGTATATGAACAATATTAATCACAACATAAAATTTACTGTTGAAGTTGAGCACAACAATGAATTAAATTTTCTGGATCTAACTCTAATGAGGCGCATTAACAAACTCAGTTACAAGATATATAGAAAACCAACCTCCACTGATATGGTTATACACGCCAGCTCCTATCACCCATATATACAAAAAATAGCGGCATTTAATAGTCTTACACACAGACTGGCAACAATACCGATGGAACGAAACGATTATATAGAAGAACTTAACAACATTAAGCATATTGCCATTGCCAATGGATACCAACCAACTTTAATAGATAAATTGTTACAAAAACATGCAAAATTGGGAGACATATCAACATTTTATTCAAGAAGAACTGCCTTAGCTCTTGTAAACGAGTTAAAAAAACGAAATATCATAATATCATTCCGTACCAACAATAACATAGGGAACTTACTAAGAACTAAATCACGTCAACCTACTGCTGAAAAAACCGGAATATATAAAATAAATTGTAGCGATTGCAATAAATTCTATATCGGTCAGACAGGTCGGGGGTTTTTTTTACAGAGATTTAAAAAACATCTACCCAAAAATAATATTTACACGAACCGCTCTCAATTCACAAAGCATCTAATATCTGAAGGCCATAATTACAATAGTTTTGAATCGAACTTTAAAGCCATACATATATGTGATAAAGGACTATTCATGAATGCTGTTGAGGAGTTCGAGATTTATCAGGCATTCAAGTTTGAATCAGACAATGTTTTGAACGAGCAACTGGACTTTAGATCGCACTATCTATATGATACAATCTTGAATAAAACTAAGAGACACAGTGTAATTGATACCGGACAGTCTGGCATGTGACAGTGTTGGGTGCACCCGAACTATGTAGTTTTATATATGTGACCATCGTATAGTGTATACGTGTTTTAATATTATACATATGTTTTCAATGCAAAAAATTTTAATATTAACGTGACGAAGTATAGCAACGGATTTTCTGAGGATGGAGCATTGAAGAGCTCCGAAACACGTCAAAAATAACAAACAACAAGAAAAATAAGTCACAAGACGGAAATAAGGTAAATTTATAATTAAATCTGTGACTTGGTTACCGTCTAATAATGATATACTTAAAAGAAAAACCAAGGACAACTTTATTTGTAGACCATATGTCTCCCAAATATACATCGAAGGCACTCTCGTCCTTCCTCAACACCTGGGCTTCACCCCCTACTCCATCATTAAGGGAAAATTTTACCCCCTGCAACTCTTTTACAATTATACTTTCTTTACACACTCTCTATAACCCTTCAACACACACTACATTCCATCATTATCATATTCTATTCCCCATAAAATATCATTATCACTACCCCTGTTTACATAATCATTTTCTAATATCATACTTTTATTTACTTTGTCATAATTTTCTCCCCCACTTACCTTGTCTTTGTTTATATCTAATTTGTCTACTCCCCTCTTATTTTCTAACTCTATCTCGTCTAACCGTGTATGTATCTCATTTAATCTTTTGTCAAAATTACAACTTTGTTTTTTAATTTCATTAATGTCATTTTTTAAATCGCTATTTTGTTCTTTCAATTCGTTAAATTTCTCATCAAATTTATTATTTTGTATTTCAAAAAGTGTTTGCATAATCTTTACAACCTCATTTTCTTCGGTTTTTCTATTTACGATTGGTGTTAATTGATCGCCTTCGCTCATAATTTGCGATTCAGTAATGCTTATTTCACTACGGTTTGCCATATTGAGAAGAGAAAAGAGCACAAAAATCAAAAAAAATTCTTGTTTAGCTATCTTTGTTTCAATTTATACTAGCTCTATATATATCTAATATCACTACATAACCTATAATCATGGTATAACTTATTATCTACGTACCAGGTATATTGTTATATTATTTTTATTACTGATAATAAAATATAACTTTACACTTAGCCAATAATTGTATTTACTTTCAAATGTCGGGCGCCATCTTGTGATATATTAAAACGTAAATATAAATACGAAGTTTTTCTTACCTTTAAGAGCAGAAATTCGTTTAAGCGAACTTGAGTAGCGGAAAGTGTTATTTGAAATAATGACACTTTGTTATATTGTTTACCATATGACATTACCCTGTTTATTTATAATATGGAATTTAATTACATGACAAAAACAAGCTATTCTCAGCCAGGTGGCGACATTCAAATTAAGTTAAATTTCCCTTTCACAAGCCCTCCAAAATACATAGCTATTACCTTTACATATTTATATTTTTTAAACTCTATGAAACATTAAACATTTTAATATGTGTATATATATATATATATATATATATATATATATATACATTTACTTTGCACAACTCAGCACTTTTTAATAGTCTTTCATTATTCTCTCTCTCTCTCTCTCTGGTACAATTATTATTTTTATGAGCTCATTTTTATTTAGTTTAAATGAATAATTTTAATTGAAACGAATTTACTGAATTTCGGTCATTTTAAAATTTCTTTGATATCAAATGGTTGTAGCTGATACTTAGCTTCAAATTTGGGTTGATGACATCGCACTACTCGAATCCTTCGATTGCACGTGCAAAATCTGATCGTTTACATCGTCTTAGGGCAAACACTCTCGATGTAGCATTCCCCCTCGGATCACACTTTGGCAGATTTTATGGCTGCACGTAGAAAGTCTGGACCGTTGTCAGATTCTTTTATCACGGTTTCACTTGGCCGATGACATCCACTCAAGATTTGTTACGGTACCACCATTATTATGTTATTAACAGTTATTAACCCACTTTTGGTGGTGTAAAATTTAAATAAATACGCTTAGTGAATATGCCGGCCGGCACACTTCACGGTCCAGGCGAAAATGACACAGTTTCTTTGTTAAACATTGCGGAGGTGGGGCAAAAATACGTCACTGGCCCTTTGTTCAAACGCCAAGTCTCGTCGAATACACTGCGCCTCGCATTCCTTAGTTCTGACGTAATTGGGCTTGGTTGTTTACTTGTTATCTGTGACAAACAGTTTTTTGCGACATTTGTAGCTTTCCAGCGAATTCGACAGAAACCCTGTTAACTCAAATGTGCGTTGTTTAAAATATTCTATAGTTTATTCACCAAAACTTTATAGGGATTATGAAATAAAATTATTATTATTACAAAATAAATGGTTAGAGAATAAAAATACAATAATTATGGTTTTTAGGACCATAGGTTTACAAAATTATTATAGTACCAGAATTGTACCGTCACAAAACCCCCTCAATGAAAGATTTTATGCCGAAGCGTAAAAACTTTCATTGACACATTCATACTTCCTAAAGGGATCAGCCAGGATATGTCGCCACAACCCCCTTACAATTTATATGAAAAGAAATACAATAACTCACCCGTGGTCCGATGATGATGACAGTACCTTGCATGACCTTACTGGACTTCTCGTTCGAGATCCCAACACCATAAGGCCAATCAGGCGCGTAACAGTCCTGCTCTGACGCGCTGGCCAGCTCAGGACCGCCGTCACAACATCACCAAACACTGAAACAATAAGTCAAAAATATCAAAATAGTGGCTTGGTATATGCTATATCCCTAACTGATCTGTTTCCCCTTAGCTATGTGCTGGTTTGCGTTAAGAAGCACTGGGTTTGCTTCAAATCAACAAGAATTATATAGAAGTGCCATTCTCTTCATTGACTACCCTCAACATTATAAAATCTTTTCGATTCCCATCGATAATAATTAACCCTTTTCTGTTTTCATAATTAATATAAAAGAAATATAGAAGAAACACAAGTTTTATATAAATGAAACATATGAATAAAATAAACATATAAATCCCAAGTTTATGGATACGTTTATCCAAAATCTCCCTGTTTGAGTAAGAGGGAGAAAAACAGTTTATAAAAAAAAAAATAATAAAATATTATTATTAATATTATTATTATTAACAGTTAATTATCTGGTGCTGTTAATAATATTTACCCCTCTTTCTCCTCCACACACACTATTTCCTATACATCATGTTCAAATTCCTATGTTAATACAGTAATACATTTAACTTGATTAAGATTTACACATCCTACATCTTTAAGTTTGCATTTACAAAATTACAATTTCAATTAATTAATTCTAAACTTTCATTAATTAGCCATCAATTATCTATCATTTAATTCTTCACAATTTCAAATTCATTATTAATATTCATATTACATTATTATTATTTCATTTCCTATTGTAGCGGGTCATTTTTGGGTATTTTTTATTTTAACCGTATGGGGCATTTATATATTTTTACTTATTTCGTTTTCGGGCGGGCTTGTATAAAATATTGTAAAACTGTATTATTGCAACGTTATTTTCCATATAACAGAACGATGTTGAGAAACAGTGAAACCAAGCAGTAAGACGCAGGTGTTATTGTGTAACGCGACGAGTGAAGCATTTACCCCCTTCAAACTTCTCAGAAATCTGTACTTGTGTAGCAGCACACAGAAGCAACGGTACCAACACAAGCTCGAGTGACGCATCCAGCCACAAAACAGGATGCCCTGGGACGAGTAAAATTCAGCAATGCGCTTTTGAGCGGCCGGAAGTGCTGTTTACGTCCGGTTCCTACCATGACGTCAGCCTGTGCCTAATTGAAATCAGTGACCATGCTAACCTAAAAAACTACATGCATGGCATGGAGCAAAACTTCGGCGACGAAGGATAAGGCCGTGACTTCCATACAACTATGAGATCACAATAGCGGTACCTGTTACATTACCGTGGTCAGTCCGCCAGTTGAAGCCACCGGCGCCGGTACAATTAAAGTAGGCTCGCCAACAAAGTTTTAATTTATCAGTAGAAAAAGTGGTAATTACAGCAAAATTTTTATGTGACCGCGGTCAATCCAACGTGAAGTAGTGAAACCAGTATTTTTTCGGAAAGATAACAATCAACATTCTCTTAAAACTATGAGTGCGTGTACTCACCGCGTGGCAACGGTTTACGTAAGGGCTGGGGTGGGCTTCATGTAAAATGTTAAGGGTTTTATAAATTATGAATGAGAGTGTGTGTAAGCAAAGCTGGGCTGTTTTTTGTGTGTGTTTTTTAATTGTGTTCCGTATTTGTATAAATCACATTGTGTAAGTATCAAACATAAGGTAAGCCATAGTTGCAGATGATCATGAGTAAAATGCAATAAGCAGTATAACATTGTTTCTATATGTAAATGTAACTGACATAATCAAAAGTAAAATCTCAATTCTCTTCATATAAATGTGTTGTGCAAATTATTCTCACAGCTTTAAGAAATTACGTCTGCATCCCAAACATACGTATGACGCAACCTTGAAGCCACGCAATGGTAAGTAGGAGTGTATTAACATTGATTTTATATTATTATGATGTCATTTAATATCGAACGTCTCATTGGCGCCACGAACGGGACGAATTTAATAATATAAATTCCATACCTATAAATGGGATGCAGTCGTAATTTGGAGGTTGAGTGAGAATACGCAAAATAAGTTAATATAAGGTTAAAGTTAAAATTAAATATAAAGTTAAAACAAGGTACTTATGTAAAGTTACGCAAAATAAGTAAAGAATATTTGTTCACATAAGAAACAGAATAAATACCTAAAAATAATAATAATGGAAAATACAACAGAGAACGGAGTCGATTTGTCCGACTCGACTGTGATAAGTGAAACAGCTGAAGTTGACGAATCAGCTGTGATGAGTAGTCCTGAAATACATTCAACACCGAATGTAGGTCAAGACGATGAAAATATGAATGTGAATAACACAAATGAAAAAGATAATACAGAGGATTCAGGGATTCAAGCAACCCCGACCTCAACAAAATACAATAAGGTGAATGACGATCTAATGAGTATTATACTTAATCAATTAGAAAAAATGAATAATAATTTTGATAGTCGTTTTGACAGTAATGACATAAAATTAGATAGACAAAGTAGAGATATTAATGAGTTGAAACATGAGATGCAAGAATTAAATAAATGTTTAGAAAGTACTAATGAAACAATAATAACCAGCTTGAATAAATTAGAACAGAGTGTTGAGCGAATGGGAGTACATGTGATGAGTACAGAGAAAAATAAAACAAATGAAAATTGTAATGACAAGTGCAAAAATGTAATGCCAGATAAAGAGTTAACAAATAAGGACAATAATGTCGTAAATAATGTACGTAATACCGAGAATATTAATGTGTTTGAAGAGTTAGTATCAGAGACTGATACAGTAAAAATAAATAATGAGAGTACTAATGAAATTGCAGAATGTAGTGATTATGAGATGTTAATGTGTGTTAGTGAGTTAGAGAGAGAGAGGAAAAATAATGTTGTAGTAGAGTGGGGACAGAGAGTAAATTTTCCCTTTATTATTTATGATGTTTATGATGATGATTTAATGTGGTCACAAGTGGTATTGAAGGGCAAGAGTCCCGTTTTGATAGATGAATTAAGGTGTTTATTTTTGTTGAGTAATTGTGTACCCTCTGTCCGGAATGATTGTGAAAGTGTGATGTGGTGTTATGAAGAGAGAGAAGTAAGTAAAGAATGGTATGTAACAGAATTGTATAATTTGCATAGAAAATATGACGATTGGAAAGAAAGTTTGAAAGTATATGTGAATGATAATAACTATAATGATTTGAATAAAGTAATTAACCCAATCATGAATATATTTAATGATGGAGACTTGACAAAAATACCTAACGTAGACTGGTTATACGAGTATTTGAACAAGTTGATTGAAGTCAGTTTTTCTGGTTACAACACACAAAACAGTCATTTGTGTGGTGATAAAATTGAACGATGTTATGTAGAACCAAGGTTAATTTGGAACGATGGAGGTTAAACTATTAAAACAATAAAAGACAGTATAACATTGCGTTTAATGGTTTTTTGACATGGCAGAATGGGACAATGAAGTGCGGAAAAAACTGAACAATTAATGGCAAGAGTCTGTAAATAATATAGTGAATTCATTTGTGTGTATTATGAAATCTATATCTATAAAAATGAATGTTTGTTTCTTTCTTTCTTTCTTTGTCCCGTATGCGTTCCTATACCATTCATCCGATTGCGATGAAACTTCGGTGAGTTGTTGTGCGCACGCCCGCGAAGGTTTATGAATTTTTTTCAATGGGGCCCTTTGGGGGGTTCTTGGGGTCTTCCACATCTCCTCCTAAACCACTGGACCGATTTCAACCAAACTTGGCACAAATATTTTATGCAACGGGAGAACCAACATAGGGTAGGTGTTTTTTCGATGGGGTCCTTTGGGGGGTCCTTTTGGGTCTTCCACATCTCCTCCTAAACCACTAGACCGATTTCAACCAAACTTGGCACAAATATTTTACGCAACGGGAGAACCAACATAGGATAGGTGTTTTTTTCGACGGGGTCCATTGGGGGGTCCTTTGGGGTCTTCCACATCTCCTCCTAAACCACTGGACCGATTTCAACCAAACTTGGCATAAATATTTTACGCAACGGGAGAACCAACATAGGATAGGTGTTTTTTCGATATGATCCTTCGGGGGGTCCTTTTGGGGGTCCTTTGGGGTCTTTCACATCTCCTCCTAAACCACTGGACCGATTTCAACCAAACTTGGCACAAATATTTTACGCAAAGGGAGAACCAACATAGGATAGGTGTTTTTTCAATGGGGTTCTTTTGGGGGTTCTTTGGGGTCTTCCACATCTCCTCCTAAACCACTGGACCGATTTCAACCAAACTTGGCACAAATATTTTACGCAACGGGAGAACCAACATAGGATATGTGTTTTTTCGATATGATACTTCGGGGGGTCCTTTGGGGTCTTCCACATCTCCTCCTAAACCATTGGACCGATTTCAACCAAACTTGGCACAAATATTTTACGCAACGGGAGAACCAACATAGGATAGGTGTTTTTTTTCGACGGGGTCCTTTGGGGGGTCCTTAGGGGTCTTCCACATCTCCTCCTAAACCACTGGACCGATTTCAACCAAACTTGGCACAAATATTTTACGCAACGGGAGAACCAACATAGGATATGTGTTTTTTCGATATGATCCTTCGGGGGTCCTTTGGGGTCTTTCACATTTCCTCCTAAACCACTGGACCGATTTCAACCAAACTTGGCACAAATATTTTACGCATAGGGAGAACGAACATAGGATAGGTGTTTTTCAATGGGGTTCTTTTGGGGGTTCTTTGGGGTCTTCCACATCTCCTCCTAAACCACTGGACCGATTTCAACCAAACTTGGCACAAATATTTTACGCAAAGGGAGAACCAACATAGGATAGGTGTTTTTTCGATGGGGTTCTTTTGGGGGTTCTTTGGGGTCTTCCACATCTCCTCCTAAACCACTGGACCGATTTCAACCAAACTTGGCACAAATATTTTACGCAACGGGAGAACCAACATAGGATATGTGTTTTTTCGATATGATACTTCGGGGGGTCCTTTGGGGTCTTCCACATCTCCTCCTAAACCACTGGACCGATTTCAACCAAACTTGGCACAAATATTTTACGCAACGGGAGAACCAACATAGGACAGGTGTTTTTTTTTGATACGATCCTCTGGGGGGTCCTTTGGAGTCTTAAAAAACTAACTTATTAGATCTGGTTACTATGGCAACTCAATGGAATAGATTCTGTTCTAAATATATTATCGCATTAAATTGAAGACCACGCGAACGAAATCTTTATATATTATATATATACAAACACTTTCTTTCTTTGAGTGGCATTGCAACGCATGCCGGGTACTCGCTAGTGTTAAATAAATAAGGTGTGTATGTAAGATGATTGTTGTGATAATAATATAAATATTTTACAATTTAAATAAATATCAGAATTAATTTTGAAAACAGTAATTGATTAATGGTAATTGTTTCAACAACTATATAGTTTATATTTTTGGTAATTAATGTAATTAAAACAGTTTGATATGCTTAAATATTTTGATTGATTATTTAAATGTTGAGTAATTAAATTTTTTGGTGAATTTAATTTATTTTACGAGACGGAAATTTGGTAATGAATGATAAATTATTTAATTTAAACTAATAAATTTTGTGAAATGTTTCAGAGATGGTGGTGATTATGTTTTGGGTGTATATCATGTTAAATGGATTGTAAGTAGAAAAAATTTTATAATCAGGTATAATAAAAATGTTTATAGGTGTGATGGAGATGTTAATTCAATAATGAGATTATTTGAAATAATTTTGTTCAATAAAAAAGGATAATTAAAAAATGTTAATCACAACTGAAAGATATATAATGATTTTTAATAATAAATTTTGAAAATTTTAAGAAAGTCAAATGGTAAAAAGTTGTGAATGGGGTTAAATGGTTGTTGATGAAAATATTATGGTAATGTATATAAAATTGTTAAGTAGTTAATTAGTTAATAAGTTGCTATAGCGGGGGTGGCCTGTGCTCTCGCAAATAGCGAAATGGGTTGGGGGTAACAGTGAGTGTTACCTCCATCGGAGGCGAAAATGTGCGGCACACCTTATCCGTGTAAAGTAAAAATTTTACACACATTGTTAAATGACCGTGTCGCACATAATAGTATTGATGAAACAGGCAGTCAAGTTAAAGTTTAGATTTCCTCGACTTTTCGGGCGGTTACTGTCTTACCAGCACTAACCGTGGTTTTGGCTAGCGGCCAGCTATGGTCATATCAAGTCCCTTGACCATAGCTGACTTGAAATTGGTATATATTAGAAATTTAGTGGGGGGGTGACAATTAGAGGAAATCTTCCCGGAACTATGGAACAGCGGCTGCCACTCTGCCCGCTTTGGGGTAGCAAGACAGGTGGTAGATCCGTTTTAAGGGTGTATGATTATGTACGAGAACATGATGATGTTCAATAATTTTAAAACTTAATAGCGGAAGCAGAGACACGGAGAGGTAAAACCCTGCTCCAAAATATACAGTCTCTGTCGAAGCGAATGGGCGCCACAGTCCACCATAATCTGAAATAGTGTGTGTGGCTAGGAGGTGACGCAAAGGAGTCACGAATGTAAATTTTATAACATAACATTTTTTTATTCAAAGTTTGATCAAATAAAACTGCTTGTGCTCTGTTCAGGTAACTAGCTGCTTAGATATTTAAAGATAAGGTGTTCATTACATGCTATAAGTTTAAGTGTATTATTTTATTGTTGTATGTTAGGTATAGGTGTTGATAAAACATGTGTTTTCATTATATATGTATATTGTTTTTCTAAGCCAATAAGTAAACGCCTGGCAGGCAATCAACATAATAGAAGTAAGTATTGATAATGTATTCCATGTAATTTGTTCAAGTATGAGGTGTGTTTTCACAGTGTTAGTCAGATCAGCTGATCAGCCAATAAGATGTCACTGGTATATTAGTGATAAATGTTTTAAGTAATTGATGTTCAATGTAATGTTTTTAATGTATTACAGATATTTTAAAGTAAGGATAAAAATAATTTGCTACAATGAGAAATAAAGTAACGATTTGTGAAATCTAATAAAAGATAGTTTTTTGGGTGATGAATATTTTATGGGACACATGTAGATCTGTCCCAAGTGAATTCAAAGTTGAAGTTGAAATAGTAGAGATGAATATGATGTAATGTTGTTTTTGAGTTAATGTAATGCAACAGAATTTTGTGTAGTATTGATGTTGACACAGGAGTAATGGAGAATAATTGTAGAGTTCTGAAGGATATATTGTTGTTTTTATAATTAATGGTGTTATTTTGTTGTAATTGTAGTAAGGTAATGAGATTGAGATTTTTGGGGATGGCAATTTTGTATTAGGGGGTAGTGTATTTGGGGAGTCCGCAACAAGGGTTGGGACGGGATTAGGACCGATTGGCGCCGGAAAGGGTTACCTAGGGAGGGTCCAGGAACCAACATAAGGGAATGAGTTTTGGGTAGGGGAAACACGTATCCTATGTACAAAGGGTTAGAGTATATTTTTTTATATATAGAGAGAAGGTGGCGATTTGTGTTCAATGATAGGTTGGGGCTTAGAGTGTTTTGGGGTAGATATTTTGGTAGAGATGGGTGTCATGGTAGCTGAAGTGATTAATATTAGAGTCAGAGGGAGAGATAAAGATTATATATGTATACAGATCTAATACAGTCAATGAAATAAATAGTTTACATCACCCACAGTAATGTAGAATTAAACTGTTAAATAAAGAGAGTAATTTGTGATAAAGAATATAAAATTTTTATTTTTTCGAAACCAGTGACAGAATTTTAATAGAATTGCAAATAATGTAAAGTCAAGAATTGTTTATTTTAAATAATTTAAATGTCAACTTGATTATTATTTATAATAATATTTTGTTTATGGTAAATATTTTATTTTATTTTATTATTGTTGTGTATTTCAAGTTAGGATATTACAGATGTTCAGTGTATTTTCAGAAAGCATACATAACATATGTAGGTCAAGGGTCTGGAACTTGACCTAGTTTCGATCAGCTGATGAGGTCATACACCTACTAAGCTTGTATAGTAGGAAGCCAATTTTAATTTGTTTGTTTAATTAATTCAAACCAATATTTGAATAATTTTAATAAATATGTTATTTAATAAATAAATTTAATAACATTTTTTAATGAATAAATTTAAATTTTTTTGGAAATTTTAATTTTTTGGAGAAAAAAAAAAGAAAAAAAAACTTGATTTTTCGCCTGCCAGCGAACGCATATTTTAGGTAGGGATTGTTTTATTATTGTTTAGTTTACTGATTTCTTGTATTGAACTGTATTGTTAGACTAAGACATGTTAGGTTAAGTATTTGTTCAAGTAGAGAAAACTCTTAATTCAAGTCATTTTAAAGGAAAAAAAAAAAAAATAATGAAGAGAATTTTTTTTGAGCATATTATTTTTTTTTGAACTAAAAAAAAAAAAAAAAAAAAAAAAAAAAAAAAAAAAAAAAAAAAAAACGTCAATTTTAAAGAATTTTTGTAATTTTTCAATTTCACAATGTATCATGTAATGTGAGTATGTGTGAGCCCAGTATTTGCTAAAGGCAGCCCAGCTTTCAAAAAAGGGGAACCATATCGGCTGAGGATCTGGCATAATCTGAGCCAGGGATTGGGGATTTTTGGGGGGTAGCATGCGAGAAGGCGAGGCGCGCTGTGGTGCGAGTCTGCTCGATTTCTCGGTGTTGGGATCTCGTTCAGATGAGTCCATAGTCGCTGAGCCAGGGGGGTCGTGTACCCATGAGATTAAGAACCAGGGGGTTGTGGGCACCAGTTCCTCACCGGTCCTCTTCTCGGGGTTATCGATGAGATTTCTTCTGTCGTGAACAGCAGAATTCTCATCGAGGGGGTATTGTAGCGGGTCATTTTTGGGTATTTTTTATTTTAACCGTATGGGGCATTTATATATTTTTACTTATTTCGTTTTCGGGCGGGCTTGTATAAAATATTGTAAAACTGTATTATTGCAACGTTATTTTCCATATAACAGAACGATGTTGAGAAACAGTGAAACCAAGCAGTAAGACGCAGGTGTTATTGTGTAACGCGACGAGCGAAGCATTTACCCCCTTCAAACTTCTCAGAAATCTGTACTTGTGTAGCAGCACACAGAAGAAACGGTACCAACACAAGCTCGAGTGACGCATCCAGCCACAAAACAGGATGCCCTGGGACGAGTAAAATTCAGCAATGCGCTTTTGAGTGGCCGGAAGTGCTGTTTACGTCCGGTTCCTACCATGACGTCAGCCTGTGCCTAATTGAAATCAGTGACCATGCTAACCTAAAAAACTACATGCATGGCATGGAGCAAAACTTCGGCGACGAAGGATAAGGCCGTGACTTTCATACAACTATGAGATCACAATAGCGGTACCTGTTACATTACCGTGGTCAGTCCGCCAGTTGAAGCCACCGGCGCCGGTACAATTAAAGTAGGCTCGCCAACAAAGTTTTAATTTATCAGTAGAAAAAGTGGTAATTACAGCAAAATTTTTATGTGACCGCGGTCAATCCAACGTGAAGTAGTGAAACCAGTATTTTTTCGGAAAGATAACAATCAACATTCTCTTAAAACTATGAGTGCGCGTACTCACCGCGTGGCAACGGTTTACGTAAGGGCTGGGGTGGGCTTCATGTAAAATGTTAAGGGTTTTATAAATTATGAATGAGAGTGTGTGTAAGCAAAGCTGGGCTGTTTTTTGTGTGTGTTTTTTAATTGTGTTCCGTATTTGTATAAATCAAATTGTGTAAGTATCAAACATAAGGTAAGCCATAGTTGCAGATGATCATGAGTAAAATGCAATAAGCAGTATAACATTGTTTCTATATGTAAATGTAACTGACATAATGAAAAGTAAAATCTCAATTCTCTTCATATAAATGTGTTGTGCAAATTATTCTCACAGCCTTAAGAAATTACGTCTGCATCCCAAACATACGTATGACGCAACCTTGAAGCCACGCAATGGTAAGTAGGAGTGTATTAACATTGATTTTATATTATTATGATGTCATTTAATATCGAACGTCTCACTATTACCTCTCTACTCTGAATTTTCTACCTAACCTTTCACATTCTAATCATTGTTTAGTCTGGGTGCCTCCTGTATTCACTATGATTTGACTTATTATATAGGCACTAACATTTATACTCTTACTCACCTTTCTTTCAACTAACAACCAAATTTACCTATCCTGACACCAATTTCTCAATTAAAAACACCTTCACTAATTCCATTTTAAAATCCTATGGCACCGCGCGTCTTTGTATTAAGATGGGTGTTCCCTACCTGGCTATATACATTCATAATATTTTGCCCTTCCAAAATATCAGGAAACACTCCCTTAAACTACGCTATTACCTGCCACAACGCTATACGTTGGCCACTCCTTATCACCTCACCCCCACTACAAAATATCATCAGCAACAATATATGTTTAACCTTTACTTTACTCACCTCTACAAATAATCACTAACTACTGTGTCCCTAAAATATCTAATACTCTCTTTGTATTATTTTCTTTAAAATTCTTAGCTATCTAACTCCCATTAACTTTGATTGATTAACTCACATGCCTTTATTTTCATACACCTAGGCTCTATTCCCTTTTTAAACATTCTACCTTACTGTAATCATTGACAATTGCATTATAAAATTCATCTCTCACCTACTCATAACAATACCTCTCAATATTCAAATACATATTCTCGCTTAATCATTTATTATTCATTAGAAATTTTCTATTCATTACAAATTAATAATTTAACTTCATTACTACTGCAATTATAAACTTAGTACAACTTTCTTTTGTACCACATTAATTCAGTAATCACTCTTTAATTATTATTCATTATTTAAAATTTTCACTATTACTTTCACTTGTTTAGCAAAAACATGTTAACTGTTAATTATTAAACAATACATAATACATGGTGTACATAAAATTTACCTGTAATACACAACATCAAAATACATAAATACATTGACATTAATACAATTAAAAATATACAATACAACTTCTTATTTTATCATTGATCAAAATCAGTCCATAAGCAGTCCATTTCAAAATCACTGTTCACATATATTAAATGTTCATTACACAATAAAACAATCTATCCTCCATCATTGAATAACATTCTAATCTTAGGTCGACACAACATATTTTTTATCATATAAATGATATTATTATTATTTATATAATATTTGTTTAAAATTTTATACTCTTCCACAATCTCATTTCCAGAATTAATAGGTTTATTCTGTAACTTGTTATCATATACCATGTCACAATCGGGTATGGTTCGGTCTACCTCAGTATTATCTGTTATAATCATGTAAGTCATATAATCATCATAATTTTCTACTACTACACCTGTTACTTCCCAAGGTAAGTAAATGTTATCATTATTATCACCATCTACTGTTATTACTATCTCAATTTTACTACAAGGTTTGTATTTACTATAATCATCCACCATCTCTACTCCTAACCTTTCTACAAATTCTCTATACTTTCTATTTATCTTAAAAATCTCTATTACTCTCTTTTTCTCTCTCTCAATATGTTTCTCACCATAACACCAAGCTACACTTTCTCTCTCCAAATATGCAGGGGTCACTAATGCATAATTACTGCACCACCTATGAGGTCCACAAAAACACCAAGGAACTCTATCTGTAGACCTTTCGTCTCCCAAATATAAATCTAAGGAACTCTCGTCCTTATTAAAAATACGTGAAGACTTGACTTCACCCCCTACCACAACATCAAAGGAAAATTCTACCCCCTGCACCCTTTTTACAAATGTACTTTCTCTCAGCTCTCTCTCTAACTCAACACACACAAACATCTCATTATCACTCATAATATTTTCATTATCATTTTCTGACACCATATTCTTAATTATACCATTGTTACTACCTGTAAACTCATTATTCAAATTATCATTGTTACTCACCTTATTAATTAGTACTTCGTTTTTTGTCATATTTTCACTGCTACTCACCTTCTGATTTTTTATTTGAATTAAACTCTCATCTAACCTTTTAATCACTTTGTCACATTGTTTATCAAGATTATCGTTACATTTTTTAATTTCAGTCTTTAATTCATCACACTTTACATCAAAACTATTTCTGATTTCATTTTTCTGCTCGTTAAATTGTTTATCAAAATTATCAAATCTTACACTCTGTTCATCGAATTTATTATTAAAACTACTCTTAATTCCTTTAATTTCGCTTAATAGTAACTGCATCATTGCAGCTGTATCATCTGGTTTATTTATGTCTTGAGTTGAGATGGGGGTTAACGAAACTGGATTTAATTCAGTTACACTGGTTTCACTGGTCTGACTAATTTGGTTCAGTTTAACATCCATCTCACTCGCAACTGTTTCATCTATGTTATCACCTTTATTGGTATTCATTTTACTTATTTTAATATTACCCGCATGCATATAACCTTATAACATAACCTCGTGGAAGATAGGCTATGTTAAAATTATACCTATTATTTCAGATAACTTTTCCGCTCTCTCCGTAGGCTTACCCACATAAAATAAAATTTTACGTAGTGTCCCTGTTCCAGAAGCCAATGTTATATTATTTTTATTACTGATAATAAAATATAACTTTACACTTAGCCAATAATTGTATTTACTTTCAAATGTCGGGCGCCATCTTGTGATATATTAAAACATAAATATAAACATGAAGTTTTACTTACCTTTAAGGGCAGAAATTCGTTTAAGCGAACTTGAGTAGCGGAAAGTGTTATTTGAAATAATGACACTTTGTTATATTGTTTACCATATGACATTACCCTGTTTATTTATAATATGGAATTTAATTACATGACAAAAACAAGCTATTCTCAGCCAGGTGGCGACATTCAAATTAAGTTAAATTTCCCTTTCACAAGCCCTCCAAAATACATAGTTATTACCTTTATATATTTATATTTTTTAAACTCTATGAAACATTAAACATTTTAATATGTATATATATATATATATATATATACACACATTTACTTTGCACAACCCAGCACTTTTTAATAGTCTCTCTCTCACTCTCTCTCTCTCTCTCTCTCTCTCTCTCTCTCTCTCTCTCTCTCTCTCTCTCTCTCTCGTACAATTATTATTTTTATGAGCTCATTTTTATTTAGTTTAAATGAATAATTTTAATTGAAATGAATTTACTGAATTTCGGTCATTTTAAAATTTCTTTGATATCAAATGGTTGTAGCTGATACTTAGCTTCAAATTTGGGTTGATGACATCGCACTACTCGAATCCTTCGATTGCACGTGCAAAATCTGATCGTTTACATCGTCTTAGGGCACACACTCTCGATGTAGCATTCCCCCTCGGATCACACTTTGGCAGATTTTATGGCTGCACGTAGAAAGTCTGGACCGTTGTCAGATTCTTTTATCACGGTTTCACTTGGCCGATGACATCCACTCAAGATTTGTTACGGTACCACCATTATTATGTTATTAACAGTTATTAACCCACTTTTGGTGGTGTAAAATTTAAATAAATACGCTTAGTGAATATGCCGGCCGGCACACTTCACGGTCCGGGCGAAAATGATACAGTTTCTTTGTTAAACATTGCGGAGGTGGGGCAAAAATACGTCACTGGCCCTTTGTTTAAACGCCAAGCCTCGTCGAATACACTGCGCCTCGCATTCCTTAGTTCTGACGTAATTGGGCTTGGTTGTTTACTTGTTATCTGTGACAAACAGTTTTTTGCGACATTTGTAGCTTTCCAGTGAATTCGACAGAAACCCTGTTAACTCAAATGTGCGTTGTTTAAAATATTCTATAGTTTATTCACCAAAACTTTATAGGGATTATGAAATAAAATTATTATTATTATTACAAAATAAATGGTTAGAGAATAAAAATACAATAATTATGGTTTTTAGGACCATAGGTTTACAAAATTTTTATAGTACCAGAATTGTACTGTCACAATATCTTATGTATCACTTCCTTTCTTCCGACAACCCTCCATCTCTGACTCCGGCTTATTGTATAAAACTTTTATTTATATCAAGTCACCAGTTCGGGCGGCATTTGTTAACTTTTAAAAAACAATACAAATAATAAGTCCCTAGTTCTGGGCGACATCTGTTAACTTTCACTCTCTCGTTTTTTATAATAATAATAATTCTGTATTTTTGTTTGTTTTGATATCTTACCTTTCGGTACCATATTTATCGTATATGTCATACTAATTCGGCGGCCATCTTGTAGTACCAACCTCATGATTCAATAATTTTACGTAAGGGTCCCAGGATTCGATTAAGCAATCATCAGAGACAGGACGATTGTTCGGAATAATTAAATCAAACAGCGTATTATATATATATATATATATATATATATACAGTTGCTTTTTAATGACATGGAAAATCAAGAGCGACATCAAAATCAACAAAACAAAATGGAATACTTATACTCAAATTAACAAAATGGTGGCCACAAGTTCCGCTATATTACTAGTATGTTATTTTCCATTATTCATGTGTTAATTTCATTATGAAATTTATAATAAATGTAACTTTGAAAGAAATTGCAATTATTATTTTCAGATTGACAATTTCTTACATCTAAAATGACACAAACCAACGTCTCATAAAAATATTACTTAAATGTACCGGTACGGTCTGACACACACTCACACACTCTCATTTCGCCAATAGTGATTTACTCATACATTTGAATTTTGGGTTTTTTGAGCTCAATTTAGATAAGAAAGACTGGAATATATAATTTAACTTTCCTGGATATGCGTTGTAGAGTTTAAGCTGTCCTCAGATGTCGATCATGGTCAGGCAGGTGTTCGGCCGAACGTCCCATGTGTCTTCTTGGTTACACTGACTTTAGCTTACATTTTGAATAGTTATGTAATTATTTCTGTCTAATGGTTACTATTTCATGTTAACACATTGATAATTTGACAAAGAAAACACTTTTGCTGGCAAAAGCTGCCGGCGATTTTCACAGCGTGTGACGCCTTGATGGTCTGATGCTGACTGGGAGGATGCAAAGCACATTTTTTGCGTATGTGTTAGCGCATCCACGTCATTGTCTTTTGTTTCAATATGGCTCACGCCCTGTTGTCATGTCATCTTTTTATTTTTAATGACGTCCCACCTTATGGACCAATGAAAATGGATATTGAGAGTCTGTCTTCACTTATACCGCCATTATATATGTTCGGCTTCACACGTCTGCTCCTGACCTTGGAATCGTCTCGCTCTGCTGAAATCTGCGTCGTTGTCTTTTTACAAATGGAAATAGTCCTACCCATGTATGTGTGTGTAAAACAATAAAATACAATAATTTGCTACCACTCATACCATAAATCCGACATCAGGATTTTAGTACTGTCACAACAAATAAAATTCTATAAGGTGACGGCAGTCCCCATGCTATTATATGGGTCCGAATCATGAGCACCAAGAAAGATTATAGACAGATGGAAACGTCTGAAATGAAATATCTTAGATCTGTGAAAGGTTGTATAAGATTAGATCACATAAAGAACGAAGATATAATACAGGAATTAAAAGTACAACCAGTAACAGAACTAGCGAAAAACTATAAAAAAAAAGGTGGAAAGAGCATGTTATGCGCATGTCTCCAGAAAGAATTCAAAGAAAAATCCTGAATTATAAGCCAACCGGAAGAAGAAATGTTGGTAGACCTAGACGGAGATGGTGAAGCCGGAACAGGCAACCTGTCTAATCCTAGACAGATTAATGATGATGATTCGTCCGATTCCCACAGTAATTTCCTGTTGGAATACTGATAGCCCTTTAAAAGTGCATGCCTATTTAGACCACTGCAAAGGCTTAATATCTTTTTTGCCTTTTTACAGTGAGACAAGTCATGAAACTATGTATATGGATACATTGCTTCCACCATGGTTAACATAAACAGTTTTCCTTGACAATTTACCTAAAGCTTGTGAACCAGGCTTTAAGACGGAAACAAATATGCACTTTCAATTACAATGTTTTTACAATAACTGTCCTACAAAAACAAGTATTACTCAATCAATTTATGCAGTCAACAGCAATGCCATCATCAAGGAATTTGCTGATTCATGAATGTCCAATAACACACTAATGGCTTCCCACAAAAGATACCTCTTTACTATTAAACGTTTTGTATTAATAAGAACACCTATTTGATAGGCTACAGTAGAGTTACTATTCTCTCTCTCTCTCTCTCTCTGTATACGCACACGTGTACACAGAGAATATAATTATTTTAACTATAAAATACTACATAATACAGAATATTAACCCCTTTCTTCTTTCATAAGGAAAGTTATAACATATCAGAATAATAAGTTATGATTTTGAAATATAAATTTAAAAAAAAGCATGAATTCTTTACAACTGATTAACTGATTAATGAGTAAACGCCCAGTCATTTTTGCTAACTCTATGATGATTTATATTAATGGACCAAAAAATTACAATCATTGTATCTGCTTAAATGTTTTAAAATACAATTAATGTGCGCCAATCTATTAAAAAAAATACAAACTTTGTACATCAAAACTGTACACATGATCTACTACAATACCATATTATTTAAATCTTTCTGCATTTTCTAAATTTCTCCAACTTTAAGGGAAAAATATTTGTGGTATTGAGAATAATAGTTTTACCTTAAATTTATTTTCTGATTCACTATTTTATAATTGAATGTATTTTGTAATTATGTTTAAAAATGTTTTAAATACAATGACGAAAAAACTACAACCCTACAAAGTGCATGTCAAAATACCAGAAAGTTGGACCAGAACCTATCTGCCATCCTGGTTGTTCAACGCCATCATAAGAGAGTAGAATTTTATATTTTGTTAAAACAATATTTCTGTTGCAGCAAAGACTACAGTAGAATAAAGCAGCTAACACACTCAAAATAACTGGTTAACATGGGATAGAGTCAATTTAAGGGTGGTCACAAATGACAAGGTAAAATGACAGTTTACAGTTACAAATTAAGAAAATGGATTACACTAAATTTTACAAAATGAATGCTCACATCATACTGTAGAACATCCCATGACTTGGTAATCTCTTGGTTTTTATTGTAGTCCTTCATAGTAGAGCTCATACGCTGCTGAAGCATATCGTGGATGTCGTTCTGCATCCAGTAGCCAGCTACGCCTCCAGCGACTTCCGTCAAGAAGATTATAAACAGTAAAACTGCGAACTGTAAACGTTTTGTTACTCTGAATACGATTCATTAAAATTTTGCATAGGAAATTATTAAATAAGAAGGCATAATGATGTTCTTTTTAATACTAACAAAATAAAGAATGTAGGGCTAATGTTCAAACAAAATTAAATATTACTGCCATTTGTGCAGTGTATGCCAATCCCTACTACTGGTATCGATTCATCGATACATTCAGTATTATAAGGGTCAGTTGAAAAGTTCGCGGAGCAACATCTATAGATTAGCGGTAGTATTAAAATGTTTCATGTGTTGTAAGATTCATATTTCGTATAAACACCTGTTGTTAATTTCCAATTCTGTCAACTTTTTAACTACTTACCAGCTGCTTGAAATTTACGTGTCATAGAAGTTTTTTAAAAATGGACAAAATCAAGAATTCTTTGATAAAAAAATCTAGCGTCAATTGAATTCAGAAAGAAATGATAAATGTGTTAGACACTGTGCCTTCAGAAACAATGAATGACTTGATAATGGGCACTCGATTTTAAATGGACCATACGAGCACTCAAGGTGATCCCTGCAGTGGGCGCTAAAAGTAGAACAACTCCAAATGCAGCACCCATCTTGCATAAAGTTTTTTTTTAAATATGCCTATAAAACACGTTTTTCTATGTGAGATGCCTATGATCTCAGAAATGCAATCCACTCACCATCCTTGGTTTTCTAACACTGTGTACAAAATTCTTTATTGATATCTGGAGTTGTTGCAATTTTCTGGCATCCACTGAGGGAATCATCATCTTCAATGCCCGCACAACCACATTTAAACTCGAGTGGCCACTTACAAATTATTGTTGTTGAAGTTGTAACATCTCATTACATATTAGCTATTTCGTTGTGAATTTCAATTGGCGCTAGCACTTTTTCAACAAACACTTTAAACACAGCACGATGTTTGATTTTGTCCATTTAGAAATATTTTGTCCGTTTACATGACCTATGAATATTACTACACACAAAAAATTTCAGTTCTACCGCTAAGCTATAGATGTCGCTCCACGAACTTTTCAACTGACCCTTGTACATATACACTCGACAATTGCTGGATTAATTCATGAAAATTTAGTAAAGTTGGTTTCAGATTAGTTAAAAAAACCTTCCACCTGCAAAAAAAAAAACTTAAACCACCTTACCTAACCCCATATAGTAAACCTCCACCCTACATTAACCTACCCATACATCCTATACAAAACATGCCAGATTTGGATACAAGTAAAACAAAAAATCGTTTTTTCGAACCTCATGCATAAATACAACTTGTTTTACTTCTGTGATATCGACAAAAACATTCAACATAATAAAACTGACAACTATTCATTTATTCAAATATTTTTTATCATTTGGCTGGACCAATTCAATCAAATGACAGCACGGTCGAACAAACAGATTGTATTCTTTAAAACTCTTAAGCGATGGGTGGTTTCTATCAGATAAACCCTCAGGTATAAGATCTATATAAGTATTTCAACAGGGTCTTTCAACCACCATTCACAATTTCTGAGGAGTCGCAGATTCTAGAGATCAAAATGTCAAGTGAAAAAGAAATATGATGATGGAGGTAGTTAAAATAGTAGGTAAAATATCTGCCAACCCTCAATAGTACGAGTATTTGTACTTTGGTGTACTGTATTTAAGACTTTTTCAATATGTTAAGCAACTTTTTGTTACTTTTATTGGTAAGTGCTATTGAATTTTAACAATCTTTTTTATCAATACCAGAATTCAATCAGTTAATGCTTATTTTTTATTGATATTAGTGAAATTCCTTTATTAATATTTTCCCTGACATTATATTGTACAGGAAGTTCTTATTAAAAGGGTTGGTTCAAACATTTCTTCCAGCCATTAAATAAATATACAGACATAGCCACTTATTTTAGACGACACTTAACTTTGAACAATACAACAAACCCACTGTTTTATATGTTCAACTTATAGACTCAAATTTTTTATTATGAGAACTGGATCGAGTAATATGGGAGGGCCTGACAGTCACAGGCCTACTGTACTTTTCATTTTCATCTTCTGCAAAAATTTATCTAGTCGGTATTCTTCTGCAAATTATATTCTTCTTACACTACCTGAACATATGAGGGCTATTCAGAATGTCAGTTACAATATGGTATTAAAGGAAACTAAGAATATATTTACAAAACATTTTCATTGCTATTTGAAGTACAAACCTTAAACTATGTTTCTATATAGTTTTCATCATTTTTGAAACACTTTTCATAGCAAGGCACCAGATGTTTTGTATACCTTCGTTGTAGAAATTTTCTGCCTGTAATTTGAACCATGTATTAATAGCCTGTTTGACATTGTTGGCCACCAAGGAAGGATTTCTCATGCTTGAAAAGGTGATATTCGCTTGGTGTAAGGTCTGGGTTGTAAGGCGGATGATTGTTGCCAGCCAAATTTTGTGAGGACATGTTGCATTGCAGATGGTGTGTGTCTGTGACATGATTCATCACAATGGCCAGGGTAAGCATCCTATGTCGCTTACTCTGGATAGGACTAAGAAAAAAAATTGTATCCATCTTAGTAGCATTGAATCACTCGCTGCTTCTTCTCCACAAATATTATAAATCTGGCAGAGAATTTCAATTGTTTTATTGCCTTTCACATTCAAAATCCGAATCACATACCTACTTACACATGCGGTGAGCGTCTCGAATTTCTTCGACATTATAAACACATCCAATGAAGCTTACTCAGTGCACAGTTGTTTACAAATACAGTCATACCCCGCTTAACGCGAGTGATACGTTCCTCGGCGATTCGCGTAAAACGAAAAAAGTGCTAAGCGGGGTTTCCTATTTTTTACCGACCGCCATTGTCGCACTAGCTGGAAACAGTCCCACGGACTGCATCTTGACACTCCATACACGTGAAGTTCTCGCTACCCTCATACATGGCAACTGGGTTATCCACCTACAATGGATCCCCAGCCATGTTGGAGTTAACGGAAATGAAGAAGCGGACAAGCTTGCAAAAAATGGAGCCCTAATGCAGCAACCTGACACCCCCACTAGCCTATCATCGGCGAAATATCAGATTGACATGGCCGTAAAGAACTACTTGAAACAAATACGTACAGAAGCCGGCAGAAGCAAAAAGTGGGAGTCACTTCTTACAACACAAATTTCACGAACCCTCAAGAGATCGACCGCGGTCACGGAGTTCAGACTATGCACTGGCCACGACTACCTCCAAGCCCATTTACACCGATTCGGCCTGGTGAATTCCAACATCTGCCCGCTGTGCAATGGAGGAATGATGGATGGACAACACCGACCTGTCTGTCCTGAACTGGCGAACCTGCAACCGCGAACTTTGTCCTGTCTGTACTGGGAGGCTCGCCGCCGAATGGCTGAACTGCCGAGAGCGGGGATTGGATAAAGAAAGAAAGAAGACAATATTATTGGTACTGTATATGTAACTAATATGTATAATAAATATTTTCTTAGACAAAAAAAAAACGCGTTATAGCGAATTCGCGTTATGTGGGGTCGCGCAAAGCGGGGTATGACTGTAGTGTTGTTGTTGACTTGCCAACGAATAAAAAAAAAATCAGCCCATGCGCAACAGCGTGACGGCATCAATTCCGCGCCAATATTTAAAGATGGAACTAACTTTCTGAATAATCCTCGTATATTAATTAGTCAGACTATTATTATTTACTACTTTGATATTTTGTAGAAACTGAAGCATCGTGTTGGCATCCAAAGTTCTGAATGTGAACTGAAAGCTCTGAGCTTAAAGGATTCATAACCTCCGAGACCTTTAAAAGAAAATCACTTACTTCTAATCATCTGTTTTACTTTGTACTTGCAGTTTGTTGTTCTTGGTTAGTGTAAGTTACAGAATCTATCTCTGTTCAATCTACCTAAAACTTTTGCTTCTAGGACATGTGGTATTAATGGCTTCATCTGCTAAAGAAACTGACATTAAGACAACAGTAGTATGACAAATCAGAACTTAAACAGTGGACAATGTACTTACCGTAATCAGCATAAAGTTACTTTCACGAATTGCTCCACAGCATCCAAAGAAAGATACAATAAACACTATTACCCCGACAACTATCAGTACCATTGGAATGGAGAAAAACTTTTCATCAATGAACTGAGAATAACTATAGTAGACCTTTTGAATCAGCACACCCACGGTAAAGATAACAATACCTGAGATCTGAAAACAAAAAAATTAATAATAATAATCTTGTTAGTCTCATAACTTTATGACTAACAAATTCTTTATATACTTTGTATGTATACTGTGCACTCTATCTATACTATGTTTGATCAAAAATTTGAGCAATTTTGCTATTTGCTGCACTAGAAATGTCAAATTTCAAAATAATGTGTTGTTATAGTATTACATCTAAGTCTGACAACTGTTTAAATTTGTAGTAATATTGGATGCATAGTTTTGACAGCTAACTGAGCAAGTTCTATTTTGGTGCCAGTTCTACAGTGCAGATTAAAGAACTGCATTACATTTTGTGCCAGAAAAAAGGAAACAAACTGCTAGTGAAAAAGTTACAGAAGGTTTCTGGTTAGTCTATTTAGCACGAAAAATCGTCTATTAAGGGGTGAAAGCTTCCAAGATTATCATTGAGATCTTGTAGTTCAGATCATTGTCACTGTGTTGAAGATTGTAGTATTGTGTTCGATGAATTTTTTATCATTAGGTGCCATAACCATAAGGAGTACCACTATCTGTGCATTTTACATCACTTATATGACGTTATTTATAGAAACAGCCAGATTCATGGAAGGATAATTATAGGAAATGGATCAAGATAACACCTTATAAAAATGTTTGACGGAAACAGCACTGTAATGAAACTGCAACCAGGATTTTTACAAGACATTTTAATTTTTTCTGACCCTTAAAAACTAAGAAAATACAGGACATTTCGTGACTGTTGAAGACACAAAACAAAAACCGCTATGCTGTACAACCAACTGCATTAACAAAAGCAATTAACAGTATGGTGTACAACAAAAGCAAACAAAAAATCCAAGGCTGTACAACAAAAGACTGGAAAAAATCTGCACAATTGTGTTATATCCAGTGGAGACCACTCTGAAGCAGACAATATAAAACGTAGTAAAGAATGCAGGCTTTCACGGCTGGTATCTGACTTACAGAATTGCCAGGCTGTTAGGCCATGGACCATCTTTATTAGAAAATCGTTAATAATCTCAGTACCTCGCAGGTAACTGTCACCTCTATGTCTAACCACTGGGGAAGGCCGAAACCATTATGTAGAAGGCAGAAACATCTGGTTGTTCTACAGTATTTGTGAATCGCTGTTAAGTTTTTATATACGAGGGTCATTCAAATACAAACCGGATTTTTGTACACAGATTTATTGGTGACAGATAACATTACAACAAAAATATCTTCTTTTTCTACACAGTTTCCTTCAACAGAAATACATTTTCTCCACCGGATACGTAGCTTCTTGATCCCCTCATCAAAAAAAGAAGACGGGTGCTTCAACAGCCAATTGCGCACATACTGCTCAACCTCTGCATCGTTGTTGAATTTTTCCCCTCCTAATGCTTCCTTCAGCACACCAAACATGTGGAAGTCACACGAAGATAAGTCTGGACTTAAGGAGGGTGTTCAAGAGGTGTCCAGTGAATATCAATGAGTTTATTGCGAGTTTGAGCTGCAGTATGCAGCCGTGCGTTGTCATGGAGAAGCAGAATGTCGCGAATTGGTTGCTGGCACCGTTTGTTGCGATAAGCAGCGGTACATCCAGCAGCTGGCAGTAGTACGCCGCATTCACCGTCTTTCGATTGTGACGGAAATCAATCAGCAACAAACCTCTTGAGTCCCAAAACACAGTTGGCAGAACTTTCCCTGCTGACAGGCGAGTTTTGACCTTGACCAGTGCCCCCCTCCACTTGGCCTGTGACTTGCGTACTCCACTGCATCATGACCACTTCGAAATTTTTTGGCCCAATCAAACACTTGTGTTCTTGACAAAGTAGCGTCTCCAAACTATGCCTGGAGTCTGGTCAAAATCTCAGCTGATTTCACACCTTCATTGGCGAGAAATCGGATAATTACCCGTTGCGCAACAGACAAAGGTACCTCATGCTCAGACATTGGGCTATTGACGTGGGAACGTGTTCTGCTGGCATGGCTGGGTGTTCCCTCACCTCCACACATCCCCACCTAACTACCTCAAGCGCACCACCTCACTCACTCCACTTCCTGAGTCCACACGTAAACTATCCGGTATAACTTACTCGTGACTAGTCCCACTTATTGGTGCGACAAATATAACTTACGTGGAATTGTGCTCCACGTTTGGATGCGCCAAATATAACTAAAGTGTGTAATTTATTTATTAAGCCACACGTTGGTTGCGTCAAATATAACTTTTAAAAGAGTTGCCCCATGTGTTCGGGCGTCAATTATAACTTAAAACGGAAGTCTCAATCCGTTTATTTGGCATTAAATTTGTAACTAATTAAGTTTATATTATTTGATGTAATCATATTTGTGTTTAAAATGTATAAGATGCTGGGCGCCAGAGATGTTATGTGATCTCAGGGGGTTTTTTGAATAAAAACTCTGCAGTTAAGATGCTAATAACTTTTAATTATTACTAATTTTTGTAAGACACATACAAAAATATATATATTGTAATAAAACCTTTATGTGTGTGGCGTTGATTTATTTGTAGAATGCGTGTTATTCTGCCCCACTTTGGATGCGTCACTTTGTAATAAGACCTTTACCTAGGGTGTAATTTTTAAATATAATGTATTTCTGTAAGTCGTTCTATCTTCGTATAGTATATGTGTGAGTGTTGAGCGTTTGTTAACTCGCTCGTTGGGTTCGTGGTATGGTATGGGTGTGTGATTGATGTTATTAATAAATTCAATAAATTCTGTCACTGTTATTTGCGTGTAGCAAGTCGAATTGTGCCTTCTCTTACCATTTACGGGTAAACCGTATCTCTCACCATTTGGTTTGAATATTGCCGCCTCGCCACCTGATTGGCGCACGCCTTTCTGCAGTGTCGACTTGGCTAACGTCTTGTTTTGAGGTTTTCACTTCAATAAATTCTTATCTATTATCTTAATTTACTCGAATCAAACATACAGTGTTGCAGAATGAGAATATTTATTAACACTTTGGTAGGTTTCAATTATTTTGTAGTACATTAATTTTATTTTTAGCACCGGCTATTACAGTTGTTCAGTTGGTATGCTCAGTTCCAATGTTTTGTACACAAACCGTCTTGACGGTTAACGTTAGTTTACAATTAAAATGGTTTTACTCAGGGGTGTTAATAAGTCCTTTTGGCTACAGAAATATTTGACTACGGCTAAAATACACAAATTTATAACAATCCTTAATACTAGGTACACAAAAAAATTAATATCTTAACACATTCGAGTAAGTAATTATCAATGAGATTTAGTAAAAATTTTTGGTTAGGATTTGTCTATTAGAAATGTTTGTTAACTATTTATTATATTTTAAATTTAATAATTATCAACTGATTAAAGTTCAAATAGTGATATTACCAATACCTTCAGTTCTAAATCAGAATAGTGATCAGTGAAGTGAAAATTGTTGTTTATTATTTTTGATCGAAAAATTTGGAATTCGTTTAATGGGATTATTGTTTATACTCATCAACTTTCGATGGAGCTTCTGCGATGCCGTCTTCTTCTTCCGGATGGATCCAGTCGTCTTCTATTCTTCGGAATCTCATTAATCTCGTCCAGACGGTTTTTCTCGTAGACTTCGGCCTCGTACTCCTTCTGCGATCGTCCGTCTTCTTGAGTTGATGTAGGTCCTTATGATCTTCCTTCGGGATTAGTCGTCATCTATTCTTCGCGGCGTCTTCTTGATTTCTTTGGGTAATTATGGGTTGTGAACAAATTTAATAAATAATATATTATCCAGGATTCCCTGGGCTGCTATCATAATCTTCCTTTCCTTTGATTTTGGTTAAAATTCACTTATTTGGAATTAAATTTTGGGGTGAGAGCTACTCAATCCGCTCTCGGCGTCGGTCAATAATGGACTATCGAAAATCTAACGGTTTTTTGGCAAAACATTTCCGGTTGCTATGGTTACCTAATAAATTATGCTAATTCTCATTGGTCATTAATTTAAGTCATTGTTATGTTTTAACGTCTTATTTTAGTTTAATTTTACAAAATATCTTCAAATGAAGATCTCTATCTTATTTTAATAGCTAGGTTTATTAGATGAGTACCATTGTTCATAATGTTTTATAATGGTCATTTTGATATCCCTCATGGTCACTTTTGAGTAGCTAATTACATTTTTATTATTTTTCATATTTATATTTTACATATATTTTATTCAAAATAGGCTGTTATTCCTACCTTTTGGTATTAGGAATACTCACTTAATTTGTTTAAACATTTGGTATACTCTGCTTTAATATTGGACTATTATTTGTTCTCAAATTTACTAAATTCTTATTTAACAGTTAGGCCTAGAGCCTAGATTTTACTATACTACTATCTAACATTTCTTAGTAACTTATTACCTCTACATTTGGTATTTTTAACATAATTTTTTAAACAAAACAAGCAATAAACATCGGTGTTCCTAACTCCACCTCTTATTATAGTAATAAACATTTTCTTTACAGGTTCAAGCCTGAAATAACTTCTAACTACCTTTCTGCTCCCTTCTACTATCTGGTTCAATTAATAATTCATTACATTATATTGGTTCTTTTAAAACAGTAACAACATCCTTATTATACTAACATTAATTTATACTTTGCACAGTATACACTATTCCTCCATTCCTTCACTAGAAAAAAGTGTCTATCGTTCTTGTTTGTCCTTCATTCCAATGCCTTAAATTCTATCTTATCCTATAATCCTTATTACCTATGGCTTACTTTAATTACATTATAATACGTTCCTCTTATTTACTAATACAAAGTTTATCACTGGTCTTCCTGTTATTCTAACACAGTTTACTAATTAGAATACCTTTTGAAGTTCACCAACTACACTTTTTCCTTCATAGAAGGTTTTTGACTTATACACTTTCACTTACTATGTGCAACATGCTCTCACTACATGTCACCACTTTATTTTAATATACTCCTTCTTCCACTCACTTAATTATTCACTGGGTTGTTTTTGATGTTGGTATCATTATGGGGTTACTGATTACAATTGTTTATTTTATTTTCCCTTCACAAATGATCACTTTTGGTAATTAACTGTGGCCTTGATTTGCCTTAGGGTATGTTTACTAGTTTTGATTATATTCATCACTATTTATTAGGGTGTGTGTATTATTAATTCCCTAACTTATACTTATAAACACATTCCTTTATCAATAAAATATACATAACATTATTATCTTTCATTAACATTATTAACCTAGGTAAATCTCATCTACACTCTAATTACATTAGTTCATTTGTTAACATACAGAATAATGGTCATTATTCGGGATTTACAATGTTCATTCTCAATGTCTTGGTTACATTTAGTTCTTAGCTCCTTCTTCATTGTTCCGTGGTTCCTTTTGTATTTATCCGATCTATTGTGTCAGGTCATTGTCAGTTTATTAGTCATTTGTCATTTGGGTTATTGATCTCTGAGTTTATAAGTTTTTGCCTCTTATTCTTGTCTTCAGCTTTTTATTTTTATAGTTAAATATCATTGGATCTTCACTACCTTATGTCATGTTACAATATTCATTTCATCTGATTGAGAAACATATCTCAATCTATTACTTCAAGAACTAATAATTCAATCATAAATCTAAGCACATAAAATACATAAATCAAGACTTCGTTATTACTTGTCTATCTTACTATAATTGTTGCATTTATGAGTTTCAAACTAGAAAAACATATATATATATATATATTTTCAATGCCTTAATATTAACAAGATATTGACTTCTGACAACCATCAGATATATTTAATACAACTCTGAATTTGTCACTCCTAATTTACATTAATTAAATTGAGCGTTTCTAAAGTCATAAAGGGTAGAATAATATTACTAGCATCCAACTGCTCAGCGGTTCTTTTAGAATGAAACGGGATGTTTAGGGATATAGACGATACGACTACATAAAATATTAGTTAATATGTAAATACAATGCAACTGTTACTTGTGTTCAGGATTATCCATTCCATCTGCCGACAATGCCTTGAGTGAACATATATCACAATTTCACTTCGCACCATACTTTGCTTTAATTCCATTCACAATTACTTTCGTCGATTCTTTACACATCGGAACTCCAATTAAATACTCCACTCGACTTTTGTGCACAAGACAAAATATACTGTGTTCGTAATTACTTCAAGTTCACTGATTTAAATAAAACTGCTTCTTACTTGCTGTACGCACTAATTAAATGATTCATTCGCGATGAAGATTCCTCTCATGCTTGTCTTTGCTGTACAAATAATGACTGTCGCGTTCTTCGACTAACACGCACTCAAATACTTCAAGACTTATTAAAGTATTTTGATAGTTTCTTTAATTCATAATGAGATTTTAATAGACACGAATAGTTTTTCTGTACACTCCGATATATTACTTTACATGATGGTTAATCAAGCTAATATACTTTAATACTTTAAAACTTATTAAAAGCGAAGTTAAAATATACTAAGAGCCTCTTTAACACATACTAAGAGAAAAAGAAGACTAACTTAACTGTACACGGGGTATTATTTATAGGGCTCACTATTTCTCTTTTCCCACCCGTTCTACTCAAATAATTTCGATAGGCTCATGACTGATTTCCTTGCCGGGAACTTCAAATTCGTCCATTCAAGAACCGTAAAAAACTCGTGCTCTAAAGTCACGCTTCTTCTCATTGGTGTTTAGTCTGGGGTGCGCGGGTGTTTTACCACATGTTCAACTGCTACACCAAGCGACGCGACTTTCACCAGAGTTTCTCTTTTTTTTATCGCCTGATCCATTGTTTTCCCAAGGTTGTCGTTCGTCAAAATCTAACGGGACTCAACAGTTTTATGATTTTTCGCGAACAAAGCTTTTCCTTCTTTATGACTTTAGAAAGCTGTTTATTGTACAATGCGCTTTTATTTGGTTGCCCCCAGACTGTCGCCAACTTACAATATTTCTGTGAGACGTTATTTTGCCTCAATCTTCTTATCAATACATTTAATTTGCTTTATAATAACTAAAAAATACATTAAATGATTAATTACGTTAATTACATAATATAGGCTTATGTGATCTACATTCACGTTATACTGGTTCATATTTGAATGACCCTCGTAGTTTATGGACTGTGTTGTTACCATGGACCAACTTTGTGGTAACAATCATAATATGAATACTGATGGATCATAGCATAACAGCCCAGCAATCCTTTATGAACATAAATGCAGATTAATAAGGACAGTTTTTTAAATGAACAAACACTGTACGAACTTTATGAACAAACCTTGTAAAACTAGACACAAAGGTTTACACCTGTTTTGCAACGTTATTTATATTCCATTATTTTTAATTTATATTTATTTCATATAAACATAAGGCATTTAAATTAAACATAAAAATGAATGTTTACAACCATTTGTGACAGAACTGGATACTACAAATTGTAAAAAAAAAAAGAAATGAAAGCTCATGTTAGAAGTAGAGTATGTTTAAAAGTATTTGGAATAATTCCAAATATTTACTACCAAGCCACGTGTTGTTCAATCAAATATAGTATGATTTACAGACTTTTATCTTTGCCCCTCGGTGATAAAGAATACCGTGAGGAATTAGACACCATTAAACACATTGCAGTTGCTAATGGTTATGATGTCGATATGGTGAACAACATCCTTCGAAAACATAAGAAAAAACATAGAAACATTAACGGACATAAAACACGCGAGAATATAACACGCAAATACATTGCAACACCATACACATACCTTATGCCAAAGATTTTTGGGTCAATTTTTAATAAAACCAGCAATATAAAGGTCACTTACAAAACCACTAATAATATTATGAATAATCTTCGTGTCCGCAGATCTACCAGCCTTGAACACAAAACTGGTGTTTACATATTGATATGTGACGATTGTGACGCCTTTTATGTGGGCCAGACAGGACGTAGTTTTTTAAAGATTTACAGAACATAGGCCGCCTACACACCTTCACAGTTTGGACAATATCAAGTCAAAATTTGCAGAACACCTCATTTCCGAGAATCATAATTACACAAATTTTAAAACTAATTTAATACCCCTTCACATATGTAAGAAAGGGCGATATTTGAACGCTCTTGAAGAGTATGAAATTTATAAAGCATATAACAATACTGATACCAAGCCGCGTGTTTTAAATGATAAATTGCTTTTCAAATCAAATGTATTGTACGACACTGCTTTGCGCTATTGTTGTGGTGGGAGCAAAACGTAATTCAGTGCGCGGTCAATCTCCGTACGATGTACATCGTTAAACGTTCGCGCTTGCTTTTAGACATTTACGTATTTATATTGTTTTAAATTATTTATTTCATGTTGAATTTTAATATTTTAATTAATTGACAAATGTATCAACTTAAATGATACATGATTATTTTAAGTTCTGATGATGGGACAAGTGTCCCGAAACATGTCAACTTTGTGAAGACGTTGTTTCTTGAAGCTGCAGACGGTAAGTTGCAATATATTTGATAGAAGTAGAGTAACCAGGAAGAATTTGAAAACTGGTTACCAACTACTGGCCAGAAGGGAACAGAAGTGATGACACACTGAGGACGAGATGGTGAATTCATACAGAAAAGATCAAGTTAAACTGTCACACATTAAAAAAAAATGTTTGTTCAATGTTACACAGTAATATGTTTAACGTTTTATATACTGTAATAATGTTATGTAAAACTATTTGGTTAAAAAAAAAGATGTATGAATTACAGAATTTAATTTCAAAATTATCGGTATGGGAGAACCATACATTACTTCCATATTCTAAGATTTATATTTAAAATCATTTTCGAAATGAAATATTACCATAGAAACTACTTCTTTCTACTTACTGCTTCAGCCTTAACCACAGTACTGTGGTCACTAACGTATACCACCTCACGTTATCGCACTCGATTTTCACTGATGATGGAAGTCGATGGAATTGCCGAAACGTCTGGTTTTGTAGAAAACATTGGACTATGGCCAAATATCCCGGGAAGGAATTTTAACAAAAACTACTTCTTTGTTGCCGATAACGTTGTACACATATATATATAAAATATGCATAAAATTAATGGCTTGTATAAGTTAATGATTGATCTCCATTAAGTAGTGCTCAAGTTTCCAAAGTTTTAATATTATGATGTCCGTAATTAAAACATCAGAGCAGGTTTAGTGTGTATGAGGGTACACCGTGGACAAAAATTTTCAACATTTCCTATTGAGCGCTGCTTAGAGTAAAGCTGCGAATCTACAGTGTACGTTTCACAGAACAAACACGCGGAAAAGAAGGAGCGCTCCGAAGTCACTCATGGACCCTCAGCATCTTGCAGAGGGTTCATTCCCTAAAGACGAAAATTCTGTCTATGAATCGTTCCTCTGTAAACGCGTGCAGTTACACTGCCCAGCGATACACAGGAAGCAAATCGCTATCCACGCTGGACAATTTTTCGGCTTGCACGCGTTATGTTAGTGTGGGTTTCGGCACTTTCCATTTAAAAAGCGTGGAAATGTAAGAAAATAAACATGAGTGAGGCCAGAAATAACGTGAATTTTGTGTGTGTGTGTGTGTGTGTGTGTGTGTTCCTGCCTTTTTATTGCAGTAATCATAATAATAAAATGGAAACGTAAACATTACATAACTGAGATATGCTTGCCTGCCACGAACGATATATTTTCTCTCATACATGATTTACATTAAAATGAAAAAATTATAATTTTATTGCCTGGGAACAAAATTATTTTATTTTTAACAATTACCATTGTTTGAAAAAGTTTAAATGAATTTTCAAGTACAGTAGAACCTCGTTATAACGGACCCCGTTACTACGGACTTCTTTTATAACGGACACGTCTTTTACATCGCACCCCCACCCCCTAGTAACTAAGTCAATGCACCAGAATGACTCACGTCCGCCCGCCAGTGCCGAATGACAGTTGTTCAGAGACAAACACCCTTGTCAGGTATAAATCGTTGAAAGTTAAAACCCAACCCCAATCCACCATTGAATTAACTGGTTTGAGAATTAACTGTTGAGATAATAACAACAAATACAGGAAACTGTTTGTTTGAATGGTAAGGGAAAGGGAGTTGAAAACAAAGAAAGGTTAACGCCTTAGCCAGGTATATTTTCACTCCCACCACTACTGGTCAGTATTGTTCAGTTGTTTGTCGCGCACAGTCACACGTCCTGCCTATAACTTTTTTTAATTTATTCAAATCATGTCGTTAAGTAAGCCAAGTGTAGGACAGAAACGGAAGCGTAAGGCAGGATAAACTCTCCATTATAGAAAAATTAGAAAAAGGAGCGTCTGTTTCTAGCATTTGTCGTGAGTATGAAATCGCAAAACAAACCGTATCGGACATTAAAAAATAAAAAAATGGCATCATAACTTTGTTCTCAAGTTCAATGTAGAAAAGGAGAAGAGTGCAGCTAAGCGTATGCGGCTGTCTTCTAATGGCAACACTGGATGATGCAGTCTACAAGTGGTTCTCTCAGCTTCGTTCATGTGGAATGGCTGTTAGAGGAATTAAAATTCAAGCGGCTGCCGAAAGACTCTCCAAACAGATGGGACTTGAACAGTTTAAAACAAGCTCTGGTTAGCTATTTAGGTTTTGTCGACGTCACAACATTTCAAACAAGAAGATTAGTGGGGAAATTCTTAGCGCAGACTTTGAAGCTGTTGAGCCTTTTATAAAAGAATTAGACGATTTGATTAAAAAAGAAGGTTATCAATTGAGCCAAATTTATAACTTTGATGAGACAGGTTTGTTTTGGAGAACTCTACCTGACAATACACAAGCTTCAAAAGCTGAAAAAACTACGCCTGGTAGAAAAATCAGCAAGGAGCGTGTGTCAGTTTTGTTGTGTGCAAATGCAGACGGCACTCATATGCTTAAACCTGCTTTTGTTGGTAAAAGCAAAAAACCAAGGGCACTTAAAAATGTGATGGACAATTTACCAGTTCACTATTATAGTTCCTGAAATGCGTGGTTTACAACTGAAATAACAAGTGATTGATTTCATAAGAAAGCTGTGCCAGCAATTATAAACCACCAAATGGAAATTTTGAACATTCCAATAGAAAAAATAAAAGCTTTGGTTCTTTTGGATAACGCACCAACCCACCCTGATGTTGACAAACTCTGCAGTCGAGACAAGAAGGTAAAGTGTAAGTTCCTGCCTCCAAACACAACATCCGTTTCAGCCCATGGACCAAGGAGTAATTTATACTGCCAAGCGGCTTTATAGAAAAAAATTTCTCAATGAAATCTTAGAAGTCGATGAGCCATCCGCTGCTGAAGAAGATAGAAGGGGCCAAAAGACTCTTCAAAACTTGAAGGCCTACAACATTCGATCTATGATTCACAACTTTGCTGATGCTGTAAAAGAAATTAAACCAACTACTTTGGTGAACTCATGGGAAAAAACTGTTAAAGAATGAAGAAGCATGTTTAGAAATAGAAAATTGTGAGACAGAAGATTTACGTGAAACTTTGCAAAGAGGAGGGGAGGAAGAAGCTTTATTGGAAGATGTGGAGACCTGGCTTGAAGAAGATGAAGCCAGGTTCCCTGGATTCCACTTGTTGACAGAAGAGGAGATTGTTGGCAGTGTCACTGAGAAAGAAGACTCTCCGGAGAACAAGGAGGAAGACTTACAAGAGGAAGACAATACTCAGGTAACAATAAAAGTGAGTGAAGTGAAAGATCATTTAAATTTTGTCAATGAATATGTTGAACAATCAAAAAATGAAAATGTGTTTGTTTACTATGAACACTTGCGGCATCTTCGTCAGTTACTGATCAACGAAGTAAATAACAAACAAACACAACAAAAAATCAATACTTTCTTCAAACCAGTTAATGTTAGTAGTAATAACCTAATGACAAATATCATCAAATAATGAACCAGGCCCTTCTTGTTCAAGAGAAAAAAACAATAGAATGTATATAAAGTTTCAATTCTGGTCTATAATGTACAATATGAACAGTATGATCTCATTTGTCGTGTATGCTATGTAAAATGATGTCAAGTAAAAATAAACACGTTTTATACTAATTTACCGAGTTTTATTGATGTAAATACGACCTAACAAGACTTATTTGTTATATAACGGACTTTCATTACAACAGACAACCTTTAGCACCAATTAGTCCGTTATAATGAGGTTCTACTGTACTTTACTCATGTTAAAACGTAAAAGGTTGCAGGTAAACTACCTCAGCATCTTGCAGAGGGTTCATTCCCTAAAGACGAAAATTCTGTCTATGAATCGTTCCTCTGTAAACACGTGCAGTTACACTGCCCAGCGATCCACAGGAAGCAAATAGCTATCCACGCTGGACACTTTTTCGGCTTGCATGCGTTATGTTGGTATGGGTTCGGCACTTTCCATTTAAAAACCGTGCAAATGTAAGAAAATAAACATGAATGAGGCCAGAAATAACGCGAATTGTGTGTGTGTGTGTGTGTGTGTGTGTGTGTGTGTGTGTGTGTGTGTGTGTGTGTGTGTGTGTGTGTGTGTGTGTGTGTGTCTTCCCTGCCTTTTCATTGCGGTAGTCATAATAATAAAATGGAAACGTAAACAGTACATAACTGAGAAAAAAATACATAAATGAAGAAACTATAATTTTATTGCCTGGCAACAAAATTATTTTATTTTTAACAATTACCATTGTTTGAAAAAGTTTAAATGAATTTTCAAGTACTTTACTGTTGTTAAAACGTAAAAGGTTGCAGGTAAACTACCCCTTCCCCTTAACTGATCTTCACCAAAATCGAAAGTCCTTGAGACCTCTACAATTCAGGGACGTATGCAAAAAATTATTTGATTCTGTTTGAATTTGCGGCTGTTATCGTTTGCCATAGAAAATACGCTTGATAAAAAAACGTTGCAGGTAAACTACCCCTTCCCCTTAACCGATCTTCACCAAAAACAATAGGTCTTGAGTAATCTACAAATCAGGGCTGTATGCAAAACATTATTTGATTCAGTTTGAATTTGCAGCTGTTATCGTTTGCCATAGAAAATACCCTTGTTAAAAAAACGTTGCAGGTAAACTACCCCTTTCCCTTAACCGATCTTCACCAAAAACAATAGGTCTTGAGAACTCTACAATTTAGGGCTGTATGCAAATAATCTTTTGATTCTGTTTGAATTTGCGGCTGTTATCGTTTGCCATAGGAAATACCCTTGTTAAAACATAAAACGTTACAGGTAAACTACCCCTTTCCCTTAACCGATCCTCACCAAAAACAATAGGTCTCGAGAACTCTACAATTCAGGGCTGTATGCGAAACATTATTTGATTCTGTTTGAATTTGCGGCTGTTATCGTTTGCCAAAAAAAAAAATTTCCCTTGATAAAAAAAAACCGTTGCAGGTAAACTACCCCTTTCCCTCAACCGATCTTCACCAAAAACAATAGGTCGTGAGTACTTAACAATTCAGGGCTGTATGCAAAAAATTATTTGATTCTGTTTGAATTTGCGGCAGTTATCGTTTGCCATAGAAAAAAATCTACACACAGACAGATAGACAGACAGACACACACACAGACACTTTTCGGAAAACGATTTTTTTTCAAGTTTTGAGTGTAGTACAATCGGAATCTGCAATAATCTCGAACACGATTTTTTTTGCCATCACCATCTTCCATTTCCTTAAGGAATATGGAAGTAATTAATGTTACGGTACAGAAAATGATGTTAAATGTTACAAAACATTATCATCAGTGATAAGGATAAGGAACCTGAAAAAAAGTTATTGCTAAACTACGAGATAACTTGTTTATTCTTTATAAAAAAATATTCTTTATTACTTCCATATTCCTTAAGGAAATGGAAGTATGGTGATGGCAAAAAAAATCGTGTTCGAGATTATTGCAGATTCTGATTGTACTACACTCAAAACATGAAAAAGTCGTTTTCCGAAAAGTGTCTGTGTGTGTGTGTCTGTCTGTCTATGTGTAGATTTTTTTCTATGGCAAACGATAACTACCGCAAATTCAAACAGAATCAAATAATTTTTTGCATACAGCCCTGAATTGTTAAGTACTCACGACCTATTGTTTTTGGTGAAGATCGGTTGAGAGAAAGGGGTAGTTTACCTGCAATGGTTTTTTTTTATCAAGGGAAATTTTTTTTTTTTTGGCAAACGATAACAGCTGCAAATTCAAACAGAATCAAATAATGTTTCGCATACAGCCCTGAATTGTAGAGTTCTCAAGACCTATTGTTTTTGGTGAAGATAGGTTAAGGGAAAGGGGTAGTTTACCTGTAACGTTTTATGTTTTAACAAGGGTATTTCCTATGGCAAACGATAACAGCTGCAAATTCAAACAGAATCAAAAGATTATTTGCATATAGTCCTAAATTGCAGAGTTCTCAAGACCTATTGTTTTTGGTGAAGATCGGTTAAGGGAAAGGGGTAGTTTACCTGCAGCGTTTTTTTATCAAGGGTATTTTCTATGGCAAACGATAACAGCCACAAATTCAAACAGAATCAAATAATTTTTTGCATACAGCCGTGATTTGTAGAGTACTCAAGACCTATTGTTTTTGGTGAAGATCGGTTGAGGGGAAGGGGTAGTTTACCTGCAACGTTTTTTATCAAGCATATTTTCTATGGCAAACGATAACTGCCGCAAATTCAAACAGAATCAAATAATTTTTTGCATACGTCACTAAATTGTAGAGGACTCAAGGCCTTTTGATTTTGGTGAAGATCGGTTACGGGTAAGGGGTAGTTTACCTGCAACCTTTTACGTTTTAACAAGAGTAAAGTACTTGAAAATTCATTTAAACTTTTTCAAACAATGGTAATTGTTAAAAATAAAATAATTTTGTTGCCAGGCAATAAAATTATAATTTTTTCATTTTAATGTAAATCTGTACATAGTATAAAGTAAAGTCGGTCCGTTTTCTCTCTGTGTTTGAAATCGCTAATCTCAGGAAGTACTGAACGGATTTTATTCAAGTTTTCGCCAATAGATAGAGTGTCTATCGAGGAACATTTATGTGTATAATTAATACATATATGTTGTACATTAGCTTAGCTATCACGGTTTACGTCAAGTAAGTGGTATAGTTTACATCTTATATATAAAAATGAATGTTTCTTTGTTTGTCCCGTATGCGTTCCTATACCATTCATCCGATTGCGATGAAACTTCGGTGAGTTGTTGTGCGCACGTCCGCGAAGGTTTCTTCCACATCTCCTCCTAAACCACTGTACCGATTTCAACCAAACTTGGCACAAATATTTTACGCAACGGGAGAACCAACACAGGATAGGTGTTTTTTCGATGGGGTGCTTTTGGGGGTTCTTTGGGGTCTTCCACATCGCCTCCTAAACCACTGGACCGATTTCAACCAAACTTGGCACAAATATTTTACGCAAAGGGAGAACCAACATAGGACAAGTGTTTTTTTCGATACGATCCTTTGGGGGGTCCTTTGGGGTCTTCCACGTCTCCACCTAAACCATTGGACCGATTTCAACGAAACTTGGCACAAATATTTTACGCAACGGGAGAACCAACATAGGACAGGTGTTTTTTTCGATACGATCCTCTGGGGGGTCCTTCGCGGTCTTAAAAAACTATTAGATCTGGTTACTATGGCAACCCAATAGAATAGATTCTGTTCTAAATATATTATCGCATTAAATTGAAGACCACGCGAACGAAGTTGTGGGCAACAGCTATTTATTTTTAAGAAGCCTACTTTAATTAAACTAACATTTTCATTACGTACAACGTGAAACTCCGTAGCGAAGCACGGGTATTCTGCTAGTCATGTATAAGAGAAAATATATCGTGCATGGCAGGCAAGCATATCTCAGTTATGTACTGTTTTCGTTTCCATTTTATTATTATCACTACCGCAATAAAAAGGCAGGGAAGACACACACAATTCGCGTTATTTCTGGCCTCATTCATGTTTATTTTCTTACATTTGCACGGTTTTTAAATGGAAAGTGCCGAACCCATACCAACATAACGCATGCAAGCCGAAAGTGTCCAGCGTGGATAGCGATTTGCTTCCTGTGGTTCGCTGGGCAGTGTAACTGCATGTGTTTACAGAGGAACGATTCGTAGACAGACTTTTCGTCTTTAGGGAATGAACCCTCTGCAAGATGCTGAGGGTCCATGAGTGACTTCAGAGCGCTCCTTCTTTTCCGCGTGTTTGTTCTGTGAAACGTACACTGTAGATTCGCAGATTTATTCTAAGCAACGCTCAATAGGAAATGTTGAAAATTTTTGTCCACGGTGAACCCTCATACACACTAAACCTGCTCTGATGTTTTAATTACGGACGTCATAATATTAAAACTTTGGAAACCTGAGCACTACTTAATGGAGATCAATCATTAACTTATACAAGCCATTAATTTTATGCATATTTTTTATATATATGTGTACAACGTTATCGGCAACAAAGAAGTAGTTTTTGTTAAAATTCCTTCCCGGGATATTTGGCCGTAGTCCAATGTTTTCTACAAAACCAGACGTTTCGGCAATGCCATTGACTTCCATCATCAGTGAAAATCGAGTGTGATAACGTGAGGTGGTATATGTTAGTGACCACAGTACTGTGGTTAAGGCTGAAGCAGTAAGTAGAAAGAAGTAGTTTCTATGGTAATATTTCATTTCAAAAATGATTTTAAAAATAAATCTTAGAATATGGAAGTCGTGTATGGTTCTCCATACCGATATTTTTTATATTCACTTAGAAACAATTTTGTAAATGTTTTATGTGCTATTTTTTGAAGATGTACAACACATATGTTTATATTTTATAAACTCCTTGTCACACACACACACACACACACACACACACACACACACACACACACACACACACACACACACAATTTTATTAGACGTTTCCTTTGTATAATCAAGTGGGTGGTTAGCAGTTTAGATTTGATTTTCTTTTGTTAGGTATACAAATATACTTTTACTCAATTAATTAGGAAACATATGTCTAAGTGGTACACATGTCAATTCGTATGTACTTATATTAATATATACCGTATTTTCGCGTGTACCACGCGCCCTCGTGTAACACACGCACCCCTTATTTTTAGGTCCTACAAAAAAAAAAAAAAAATCGCGTATTCAAAAATGTGAAAAAAAATCATATACCGGTATTTGGAATAGTATTACCATATATCTATTGTAAGGGAAAAACTGTAATAACTAATGAAATAAACGTCAAGTTACTTTTTTTGTTACACTAACTTACGGATTTATTTTTTATTACAAGTAAAAAATGTATGTTTATTACAATGACAATTAATATTTATTACAACTAGATACAGTAATTAGAAGCGAAGGTTACAGCAATCGTTACAGAACCAGCCGTAATTGTAAATTCGGGTTTGCCAACCTAAAGAAAATTAAGTGTGCATTAGAACAGTACATCAATGAAAACGAACACAGTTATAAACCCAAGGGATACCGGTATGTTTGATGTAGTTTATGAAAATTTTTTACTAGTGTCTTACCTGATTTTCATTCGTCGTTGCTACTGTCGAATGGGGAGTCTTCATCAGAAGCAGACGCTGCCTCATCTTCACTAACGAACAGTTTATCGTCTTCACTGCCATCCAAGGCGTTGGAAATGCCAGTTTTTCGAAACTTTTCTTTATTAAGTCTTCTGGTGTACTGTCCCATGCTTTGATGATCCAACTGCAGATCAGCGTCAGTGATGGCCTTCGGAGTCTTCCTGTCGGCGTCAGCTCGTGTGGTGCAGTACTCATCCACTGGGTGTACATTTTTTTTAACTGGCACTTGAAGGGCTTATTTATGCACACATCAAGTGGCTGGAGCATCGAAGTCATTCCACCTGGAATAATCACTTGTTCAGTCTTTGTTTCTGATAAAACTTTCTTAACGTCGTCAGTCAGATGGCCACGAAAACTATCCATAACAAGCATCCCTGGGCGTTTTAATAATGCTCCAGGTCGCCGATTCCAAACGCGCTTTATCCAGTCAAGCACTAACTCATTGTCCATCCACCCTTTTTCTTGAGGTTTCATTATCAAACCTGGTGGGAAACTTTCATTTTTTGGAAGGTTTTTCCGCTTCAAGATTACATAAGGAGGCAGTTTCTTTCCATCGGCTAAAACAGTAAGCATTACAGTGCACCGTTGTTTCTCGCAACCAGCTGTACGAATTTTTACAGTTTTGTCACCAACTTTATTTACTGTCGTATCCACAGGCATCTCGAAATAAACTGGAGTTTGATCCGCGTTGCCGATCTGGCATAGTGGATAATTGTTCAGTTTTCTTAACTGAATTACGTAACGCTGAAAACACAAGAGTTTATCAGTGTACGCCTCTGGTAAACGTTGAGATATCGTTGTTTTCCGTCGAACAGAAAGGTTACTTCTTTTAAAAAACCTTTGAAGCCATCCCCTGCTTGCTTTAAACTCATTTATGTTAATATTCAGCTCCTTCGCAATCTTAATTGCCTCTATTTGGCACATTTCTGTGGAAACAGCATAACCATATTGACGCTTATCATCTATAAACGCTGTAAGTTTAACTTCTAGTTGAGGATATTTTGCAGCTTTACCTCGAAAAGCTCTTTTCTTTAAAGGAGCTTCCGTTAATTTTTCTTTTTTCTTACGCCAGTCTCTGATACACGATTCCGGCACGTCGTATATTCGACCCGCTGCTCTATTTCCTATTACCTCTGCTTCGTTTATAATTTTTAACTTCTCTCCGGCAGTAAACGAACACAATCTTTTCCCACATTCCATTGTAAAACGAAACAACACCTTGATAAATTAAAAGAACACAAAACACAAACGAAGACAAATTGTTTAAAATGATATGATACAGTACGATATACCGTAGTAATTACGATTGTCGTAAATTCGATATTGAATAACGTAAATACCGTAACACAATAAACATTTGGTGAATACCGTAAAACACTTCAAAACACAGCTTACGTTTTCACAAACCGGTACAGAACGAACCGAATTTTAACAGTAGACTGTTAGAAACACTGAAATGCTACCTGCTATTTTGCAGTGGGGGTTGAAAGTGTTGTCTGTGCAATGCTTTAGTCAAGGTCAATATCCGCCCGATGTACGGTACATAGTAGTGACTGAGGTTTGAACAGGAATTGCGGTAGCATAAGGTCAATGACCACTCTGATGAAGACTGGCAAGTTAGTTTCCTCGTGTAACACTCGCACCCCATTTCTACGAAATATTTTTTGGTAAAAAAGGTCCGCGTGGTACACGCGAAAATACGGTATTTCATGTTAAAATTTATATAATAATATGCTTTTCTCCTTCCGATTTGGCTGCATAAGGACCACAAAATAAAAACAGAATATATTCACTTAAATTTTTGTTTCCTGCTCTTTTCTTGCTTTCCAGTACCTAACTCTTCATTCTCTCACTGTGCTTCTTTCTTCTCTCTTCTGTCCAAATATTACTTTCTTTTCTTCTTATCTTTCTTCTTCAAGTGTGTGCTTGAAGTTGTGTGTCAGTTCTCTAGAAGCGGTACTGTGTCCTATATGATCCACATTTCTTCATGCACTTCTTTATTCCTTCTACCCAATGGTTTCCAATTCTATGCAATTCTTGTGAACGTGGTTGAAAATCTGCTTTGTGAATCTGCTGTAGTACATCCTCTCATTATGTAGCTGAAGAACCAACTTTTCTTTTGTACTGTATCTTTCGTTTCCTTAATTCTTGTAGTCTACATTCTTTCTATGTCTAAACTCGCCTACCTTTGTCTTCAGTGGTCCTCAAATAATTCTTTCTTCTGTCTCCTCTATGACTCCTGATTTCATGGAGAACATGCATTCTGAAGCATAAAGACTCTCTGGCTTGATTAATGTATTGTATTCCTGGATCCTGTTGTCCATCACATGTTATCAACTAACTATATATACTGACTTGGAACACGAATTTGTATTATTGATAAAAATAATTAAATATTCTGCCTAAATAAGCTTTTGCTTGTTAGTGCTTCATCTGACGCTGTTGCTAGGAGCGCTGTATGTCCTGTTTTTGGTGACAGCACCGTCGTTCAAAAGATCATTGTTGTGTGTGTGTGCTGTGTAATATGTCCAACCAGTATGTGTGATTTTAATTGTGTCTGTTCGTTTAGGATGTTGTTTCTATGCGTTTTGTGTGTTTGTATATTTCTAGTTGTTCAATATCAGCCTTTTGTGTGTACATGTAGGATTTCCATATTGATGTTAATGTTTGTGTATGCCTCAGTGAGATGGTTTGCAAAGATGGATTTGGTGGTGGAGTGTAATGTTTTTATGTGTCCAATGTATCTCTGTATGAAGTTGCATCCTGTTTGGGGTATACTGAACACATGAAAGTATTACACTCCACCACCGAATCCATCTTTGCAAACCGTCTCACTGAGGCAGACCACAAATGCACAAACATAAAAAGCAACATGGAAATCCTATACATACACACAAAAGACTGAAAACCAAACACTCTTGACAATTTCTACCAGTACACAGTTGAGTATGCCTATCAAGTTTTTAAATTAAAAGTAAATCACGTAATATCTCAAAATAACAATAAAGTGACAAATTGCTGTAAAACATATTATTTAAAAATCTAAACATAATTGTGGCAAATCGACTTTAAAATTATTTAGCACTGGGATACAAGCCAATTTTATTAAAAATAAAATTACTGCCAAAAACACAAATTATGATTCTTTTTAATCTATTATAATTCTATTACGTTATACAAAAATTCATATCTAAAAAGTGGGGTTTATGCACAATCTACAAGTTGTGTAATGGGCGGTAACCAATGCTTTGCAAGCCACAAAAGAATATATTTTTTTACCAAATTCCTACTCTTTGTTACTGAAAATGATTGACGACTGTATGAGTCACCAACTACGTATACCTAAGTTTACAACATAACTTAATATTTTATGAGATTAAAGTCGCTGATAAGGCGACGCAAAACAAATTACAGTTGGTTATTCACACAATAGTATTCAAACAAAGGCGAAATGCCAATGTTTCCATTGCTTAGATCGAACAATATTTCCAGCAATGGTGAAGTTAACAAATACATAATAAATTTTCAACTTACAGCAAATAACAAGTTGAAGACGAATAGTAAATATTTAACGCAACTCATCCCAATTGAATCCATCTTGGAATACTGATATATTTCTTTGTATTAATTAGATATTTAACAGGCTTGGTATAAAGTCCGAAAGTAACACAAATTCTGTTTATCCGGGCAAATACTGGTAATCCTATTTACGACTTCCCACTCCTGTTTATAACGGCAACTTTCTAACACACAATCAACTGTTATGGTCTACTCCAGTAGACGTACACACTAGAAAACAAACAAGTAGTCATGAATAATAATTTTCCCACATGTCGCATATAGTTAATTTTACAACTAATTTATAAAAACCTCGCAGAAGAAAATGATAAGAAATAAATTATTAGTTCAAAGTTATTTTTAAACTCTTTTTATATATCGAAATACAACTATTTGCAAGATCACGGGGAAATTCTGTAATTTTATGAAATATAATTAATTATTAATTTGTAGCGCAGTGCAAACTACTGAATCATTATAATTTTTTCAGTCTAAAACTTGAACTTGCCTCGCATACAAAAACAAAAACTAAATAAAATCAAGTCAAACAACAGGAAACTTTTAGATCCTGCAGGTAATAAACATATTCAGACGTCATGAATTGGTACCATGTTGGTGTAATAGGCGGCAATGGTGTTTTGCGTGATAATTTTTTAGTTTTGTATACGTAGTGTAAATAAGTTGTGCGAATGTAGTTTGATAACATTTTATATTATGGCGTGTACACAAGTACTCGAAGATTCAGTTTACATCCCAGCTGTAAACAACAGGAAAGTTAAGGTTAGATGACTAAATATGTTTTCAAGGTTTAGAAAAAAAAGATTAGGGTTATGTTAGTGTTTAACGAGTTTATACTTTGATCTTTGAACAACTTTCCACCAATTCTAATGAGTAACATTTTGATTAAAACTCGGTAGTAGTTCTAAATGATAACTTGAGCTATGGCAGCCACAAAAACGTGCAGAAACCGCGTTTTTGTGTTTCTATGTAAACTGTAGATAAAAACTGGTGCGGACTTGAAAACTCGCACAAAATTATATTTGCAAAAAACAATTGTGTGGGATCCAAGTAATGTAAAACAGTGTTGCATATAATGCTGGTCAACAGAAAGCTGGACTAGGTTTATTTAAACCCTTTGTCTGAATGAATGTCCAATGTAAACAAAACGCTGGATAAGTTAGATGTGATTTACCCTTATTTGGAGAAAATGGCTGTTTTTATTCTTCCTTATTTTGTTCAGTTTCCTAATTATTCCTCAACTCCATATGTGAGGAGGTTATACTGTTTCTTTGTCTCATGGGTATCCAGTTATTTGAAGCCCTCCTATGACATTTTATTTTCTATAAATTATGATCAATCTGACTCAATTTCATTATTATCACTTATGTAATAGGCATCTGAGTACTTGCCTGTTAACTCAACCACCTAGTTTTTTTGAATATTTTCGAACAAGCCAATTTTTTGAAGCACTTTCGACAGTTACTGATATTCCACATGACAATAATACTTATGTAATGTATAATATTAATAGATTTGTACTGTTTTGTTAACAGTCAATAAATCTTGGTTTCTGTTAAATACAGATAAAATCATTCTCTCCATTTGCCCAGATCCTCTTTCTACCTGAGATTTTAGTTTTTACCTAACCGAAAGTATTGTAATTAAACTAGTTGTAGAAGTAATTTTATCCGGTGTAATTTTGGGCCATCTGTGAGGAGGCCATGTGCTCCTGTAATTTCTAGCCTTATTCTAAACAACAACATTCTATAGCGAATGTTTAAAATCGTTGTCCACATTCGACGATAACCTTGCTCTGACATTTTGATTCTGGCAATCATAATATTCAAATTTTGGAGATTTGAGCATTATTTAATGGAGACGGACATGCACGTTTCTACAGTGTACGTTTCACAGAACAAACACGCGGAAAAGAAGGAGCGCTCCGAAGTCACTCATGGACCCTCAGCATCTTGCAGAGGGTTCATTCCCTAAAGACGAAAATTCTGTCTATGAATCGTTCCTCTGTAAACACGTGCAGTTACACTGCCCAGCGATCCACAGGAAGCAAATCGCTATCCACGCTGGACAATTTTTCGGCTTGCACGCGTTATGTTGGTGTGGGTTTCGGCACTTTCCATTTAAAAAGCGTGGAAATGTAAGAAAATAAACATGAGTGAGGCCAGAAATAACGTGAATTGTGTGTGTGTGTGTGTGTGTGTGTGTGTGTGTGTGTGTGTGTGTGTGTGTGTGTGTGTGTGTGTGTGTGTGTGTGTGTTCTCCTGCCTTTTTATTGCCTGCCTTTTTATTGCAGTAATCATAATAATAAAATGGAAACGTAAACATTACATAATTGAGATATGCTTGCCTGCCACAAACGATATATTTTCTCTCATACATGATTTACATTAAAATGAAAAAAATTATAATTTTATTGCCTGGCAACAAAATTATTTTATTTTTAACAATTACCATTGTTTGAAAAAGTTTAAATGAATTTTCAAGTACTTTACTGTTGTTAAAACGTAAAAGGTTGCAGGTAAACTACCCCTTCCCCTTAACCGATCTTCACCAAAATCAAAAGGCCTTGAGATCACTACAATTCAGGGCTGTATGCAAAACATTATTTGATTCTGTTTGAATTTGCGGCTGTTATCGTTTGCCAAAAAAAAAATATCGGTATGGAGAACCATACATGACTTCCATGTTCTAAGATTTATATTTAGAATCATATTCGAAATGAAATATTTCCATAGAAACTACGTCTTTCTACTTATTGCTTCAGCATTAACCACAGTACTGTGGTCACTAACGTATACCACCTCACGTTTTCGCACTCGATTTTCACCGATGATGGCAGTCGATGGCACTGCCGAAAAGTCTGAATTGCAGAAAACATTGGACTACGGCTAAAGATCCCGGGAAGCAATTTTAACAAAAAACTACTTCTTTGTTGCCGATAACGTAGTACATATATAAAAAATTCTCCCCTCCACCTTCAACTATAATTTTTAATAATAGAAAATTACCCCCATCCCGTTCACCTAACCTCTTCATTTATAGATATTTCATCTACGTTTCTACAGTGGATTACTATGAGCTTCTTATCAGGATACTTTATTTATAAAAATTAAGTACTTTACTCTTGTTAAATCATAAAATTTTTCAGGTAAACTACCCCTTTCTCGTAACCGATCTTCTCTAAAATCAATAGACCTTCCGTCCTCTACAATTCAGGGATGCATGCAAAAAAATATTTGATTCTGTTTGAATGTGCGGCAGTTATCGTTCGTCATGGAAACATTTCTCTTGCTACAAACATAAAATGTTGCAGGTAAACTACCTCTTTCCCTTAACTGATCTTCACCAAAATCAATAGACCTTGAGCTCTCTGCAACTCAGGAAAGGGTGCAAAAAATTATTTGATTCTCATTGAATTTTCGGCAGTTATCGTTCATCATAATAAAAATTACCCTTTTTAAAACATAAATCGTTGCTGATAAACTACCCCTTCCCTTAACCGATCTTCAACAAAATCAACAGACCTCGAGTTCTCTTTAGTTCAAAAAGGTATGCAAAAACCTAGTTGATTCTGTTTGAATTTACGGCAGTTATCGTTCGTCATATAAAAAATTACCCTTGTTAAAACATAAAATGTTGCTGGTAAACTACCCCTTTCCCTTAACCGATCTTCACCAAAAACAGTAGGTCTTTAGTACTCAACAAAACAGGGCTGTATGCAAAAATGTATTTGATTCTGTTTGAATTTGCGGCTCTTATCGTTTGCCATAGAAAATACCCTTTTAAAACATAAAACGTTGCTGGCAAACTATCCCTTTCCCTTAACCGATCTTCACCAACACCAATAGGTATTGAGAACTGTACAATACAGGGCTGTATGCAAAACATCATTTGATTCTGTTTGAATTTGCAGCTGTTATCTTTCACCATAGAAAAAAAATTACCCTTGATAAAAAACCGTTGCAGGTAAACTACCCCTTTCCCTTAACCGATCTTCACCAAAAACGATGTGTCTTGGGAACTCTACAATTCAGGGCTGTATGCAAAATATTATATGATTTTGTTTGAATTTGCGGCTGTTATCGTTTGCCATACAAAATACCCTTGATAAAACAAAAAACGTGGCTGGTAAACTACCCCTTTCCCTTAAACGATCTTCACCAAAAACAATAGGTCTTTAGTGCTGAAGAAATCAGGGCTGTATGCAGAAACGTATTTGATTCTGTTTGAATTTGCGGCTCTTATCGTTTGCCATAGAAAATACCCTTTTAAAACATAAAACGTTGCAGGTAAACTACCCCTTTCCCTTAACCGATTTTCACCAAAAACAAAAGGTGTTGAGAACTCTACATTTCAGGGCAGTATGCAAAACATTATTTGATTATGTTTGAATTTGCAGCTGTTATCGTTTGCCATAGAAAATACCCTTGTTAAAACATAAAACGTTGCAGGTAAACTACCCCTTTCCCTTAACCGATCTTTACCAAAATCAACAGATCTTGAGAACTCTACAATACAGGGCTGTATGCAAAACATTATTTGATTCTGTTTGAATTTGCGGCTGTTATCCTTTGTCAAACAAACAAAATTACCCTTGATAAAAAAACCGTTGCAGGTAAACTACCCCTTTCCCTCAACCGATCTTCACCAAAAACAATAGGTCGTGAGTACTCTACAAATCAGGGCTGTATGCAAAAAATTATTTGATTCTGTTTGAATTTGCGGCAGTTATCGTTTGCCATAGAAAAAAAATCTACACACACACACACACACACACTTTTTGAAAAACGACTTTTTTCATGTTTTGAGTGTAGTACAATCAGAATCTGCAATAATCTCGAACACGATTTTTTTTGCTATCATCATACTTCCATTTCCTTAAGGAACATGGAAGTAAATATCGGTATGGAGAACCATACATGACTTCCATGTTCTAAGATTTATATTTAAAATCATATTCGAAATGAAATATTGCCATAGAAACTACGTCTTTCTACTTATTGCTTCAGCATTAACCACAGTACTGTGGTCACTAACGTATACCACCTCACGTTTTCGCACTCGATTTTCACCGATGATGGCAGTCGATGGCACTGCCGAAAAGTCTGGTTTTGCAGAAAACATTGGACTACGGCTAAAGAGCCCGGGAAGCAATTTTAACAAAAAACTACTTCTTTGTTGCCGATAACGTAGTACACATATAAAAAATTCTCCCCTCCACCTTCAACTATAATTTTTAATATTAGAAAATTACCCCCACCCCGTTCACCTAACCTCTTCATTTATAGATATTTCATCAACGTTTCTACAGTGGATTACTATGAGCTTCTTATCAGGATACTTTATTTATAAAAATTAAGTACTTTACTCTTGTTAAATCATAAAATGTTTCAGGTAAACTACCCCTTTCTCGTAACCGATCTTCTCTAAAATCAATAGACCTTCCGTCCTCTACAATTCAGGGATGCATGCAAAAAAATATTTGATTCTGTTTGAATGTGCGGCAGTTATCGTTCGTCATGGAAACATTTCTTTTGTTACAACATAAAATGTAGCAGGTAAACTACCCCTTTCCCTTAACCGATCTTCACCAAAATCAATAGACCTTGAGCTCTCTGCAACTCAGGAAAGGGTGCAAAAAATTATTTGATTCTCTTTGAATTTTCGGCAGTTATCGTTCGTCATAAAAAAATTACCCTTTTTAAAACATAAAACGTTGCTGATAAACTACCCCTTCCCTTAACCGATCTTCAACAAAATCAACAGACCCTGAGTTCTCTTTAGTTCAAAAAGGTATGCAAAAACCTAGTTGATTCTGTTTGAATTTTTCGGCAGTTATCGTTCGTCATATAAAAATTTACCCTTGTTAAAACATAAAATGTTGCTGGTAAACTACCCCTTTCCCTTAACCGATCTTCACCAACACCAATAGGTATTGAGAACTCTACAATACAGGGCTGTATGCAAAACATCATTTGATTCTGTTTGAATTTGCGGCTGTTATCGTTTACCATAGAAAAAATTACCCTTGATAAAAAACCGTTGCAGGTAAACTACCCCTTTCCCTTAACCGATCTTCACCAAAAAATGACAGGTCTTGAGTACTCTACAATTCAGGCCTGTATGCAAACAATTATTTGATTCTGTTTGAATTTCCGGCTCTTATCGTTTTCCATAGAAAACACCCTTGATAAAACATAAAACGTTGCTGGTAAACTACCCTATTCCATTAACCGATCTTCACCAAAAACAATAGGTCTTGAGAACTCTACAATTCAGGGCTGTATGCAAAACATTATTTGATTCTCTTTTTTAATTTACGGCAGTTATCGTTCGTCATAGAAAAAATAGCCTTGTTAAAACATAAAACGTTGCAGGTAAACTACCCCTTTCCCTTAACCGATCTTCACCAACACCAATAGGTATTGAGAACTCTACAATACAGGGCTGTATGCAAAACATCATTTGATTCTGTTTGAATTTGTGGCTGTTATCGTTTACCATAGAAAAAATTACCCTTGATAAAAAACCGTTGCAGGTAAACTACCCCTTTCCCTTAACCGATCTTCACCAAAAACAACAGGTCTTGAGAACTCTACAATTCAGGGCTGTATGCAAAATATTATATGATTCTGTTTGAATTTGCGGCTGTTATCGTTTGCCATACAAAATACCCTTGATAAAACAAAAAACGTGGCAGGTAAACTACCCCTTTCCCTTAAACGATCTTCACCAAAAACAATAGGTCTTTAGTACTCAAGAAATCAGGGCTGTATGCAAAAACTTATTTGATTCTGTTTGAATTTGTGGCTCTTATCGTTTGCCATAGAAAATACCCTTTTAAAACATAAAACGTTGCAGGTAAACTACCCCTTTCCCTTAACCGATCTTCGCCAAAAACAACAGGTCTTGAGAACTCTACAATTCAGGGCTGTATGCAAAATATTATATGATTCTGTTTGAATTTGCGGCTGTTATCGTTTGCCATACAAAATACCCTTGATAAAACAAAAAACGTGGCAGGTCAACTACCCCTTTCCCTTAAACGATCTTCACCAAAAACAATAGGTCTTTAGTAATCAAGAAATCAGGACTGTATGCAAAACTTATTTGATTCTGTTTGAATTTGTGGCTCTTATCGTTTGCCATAGAAAATACCCTTTTAAAACATAAAACGTTGCAGGTAAACTACCCCTTTCCCGTAACCGATCTTCACCAAAAACAATAGGTCTTGAGAACTCTACAATTCAGGGAAGTATGCAAAACATTATTTGATTCTGTTTAAATTTGCGGCTGTTATCGTTTGCCAAACAAACAAAATTACCCTTGATAAAAATAAACCGTTGCAGGTAAACTACCCCTTTCCCTCAACCGATCTTCACCAAAAACAATATGTCGCGAGTACTCTACAAATCAGGGCTGTATGCAAAAAAATTTTTGATTCTGTTTCAATTTGCGGCTGTTATCGTTTGCCATAGAAAAAAAAATCTACAGACATATAGACACACAGACACTCACACAGACACTTTTTGAAAAACGACTTTTTTTCATGTTTTGAGTGTAGTACAATCAGAATCTGCAATAATCTCGAACACGATTTTTTTTGCCATCACCATACTTCCATTTCCTTAAGGAACATGGAAGTAAAAATTACCCTTGATAAAAAAACGCTGCAGGTAAACTACCCCTTTCCCTTAACCGATCTTCTCCGAAAACAATAGGTCTTGAGTACTCTAGAAATCAGGGCTGTATGTAAAAACTTATTTCATTCTGTTTGAATATGCGGCTGACATCGTTTGCCATAGAAAATACCCTTTTTAAAACATAAAACGTTGCAGGTAAACTACCTCTTTCCCTTAACCGATCTTCACCAAAAACAACAGGTCTTGAGAACTCTACAATTCAGGGCTGTATGCAAAAGAGTAGTAGATTCTGTTTGAATTTGCGGCTGTTATCGTTTGACATAGAAAAAAATTACCCTTGATTAAAAAAAAACTGTTGCAGGTAAACTACCCCTTTCCCTTAACCGATCTTTACAAAAAACAATAGGTCTTGAGTACTCTACAAATCAGGGCTGCACGCAAAAAATTATTTGATTCTGTTTGTATTTGCGGCTGTTATCGTTTGCCATAGAAAAAAAATCTAAGACAGACAGATAGACACACAGACAGACAGACATACACACAGACGCTTTTCGAAAAATGACTTTTTTTTCATGTTTTGAGTGTAGTACAATCAGAATCTGCAATAATCTCGAACACGATTTTTTTTGCCATCACCATACTTCCATTTCCTTAAGGAACATGGAAGTAAAAGAGCATCTCACAGATTGGTACTGGAGATGAAAAACAAGCAATATTGTAGCAGTGGACTATATTGCTGCTGACAAGTTTTGTATTTTGTGTAATTTTGTATTGTGTAGGCCACAAAGGTCTTGTACCTAGCAATAATCTTTGTGTTTAATATAAAGATTTTGTTTAAATATAAGATAACCCAGGGTTAAATATAAAATAATAATATATAAAATAATACTATGTTAGCAAGATGGCATATGAAAAATAGTTTAGAGTAAGGATACATTAAGTAAATGATAAATAATAAATAAATCAAATTAAAGGGGATTAAAATATAAAATACCAATGTACAAGTTTAAGGAAAAATATAAAGAAAAACCTTAAATAAATTAAATTTGATTATAAATAAAATCTAAAAAGGATTATTTTTCTAAAAAGAAGAAATGAATTTATAATAATTAATAATAGCCTATATACTAAAAAGTATATAGATTCACCAATAAAAAACCATAAAAATTCTTGGTTACTAAGAGTAACCAACTAACAAGATTTGAAATTAATTGTTAAACGCGATTGGAAGTGAACGTTTTGAAAAAGTGTAATGCCTATAAAAAATTTAAGAAATTAACAAATACCATTTAGAATAAGCAGTGCAAAATTAATAAAATTAACAAGTGATGTCCACTACATATTAGAACTCCTTCGAATAGAACAATTCACGCCCGTAATTTGATGAAACCTTGAAAAATCAACCTTCGATGTCCAGGCCTAGCCCACAGAACTTCGACATTTTGGTGAGATCGTTACCGAGTAAAATTTAACTAAATTACACCTCAACTATAACTTTATAACACTAGAAACAGCACCATTTCTTTAAATACTTAAGGGAAAGAGGTGAACATAAACTTTATTATTTAGTTAACCCAAAAAACCAGCAGAACGGGTTCTTGTGAACATTCCGGCCGCCATTAAATAATTTTCGTGTTTTCAGTGAAGAAACGTAATCTGCGCTCTAGCGGTCAACCAATAAACTACATAATATAAATAGTACAAATTATAAAACAAAAATTATTTATGTAAAGCTTGGTATTAAACCCATATTCATTTCTGACTTTCTCATAGTACAAGGAACTCTACAATAACCCTGGGAAATTAATAAATTGTTTCTTTATTGTTATTGAAATAAAAAATAAAAATATTTGTTATATATTATATGTTTGAAAATAAAATCGAACTAATTCTGTGTTGTCAGTAAGAATCGATTATCCCTTTCTGTTTTGGGAGAAGATAAAAAAATGCTAAATAAATCCAATGAATACTTTGTTGTTTGAATAAAAATGTGTATTATTTTTCAGTAGATGGTAGTTGGTTACAGATTGTTAGAAGACTGAGAAGAGAACGGACAACCAGAAAACATTACGTACCATTTGGAGTTAAATTAACCTCAAATGTGTTTGTAAACGTCACAGTCAGCTGGTCTCATGAGCGGAGAAATTTGAAATAATTAATCGTATACTAAGAGAGTAATTCTCTTTGCACTCTCTCTCCTAACTACTGTCAAACAACGGTATTGATTTCACCCAAATAAAATCTAAGGGAAATATTTGCATAATCACACACATTCGATTTTTGGAAACATTGAACATAAAATATAACAAATTCTGTGACTCTTATTAAAGCGAGATTTTCGAAGAGCATAAATAGACGTAAAATTACTACTACTCAGGGAAATAAACAGCGGGACGTTACAAGATGACATACAAACGTGGTGTTTGAGTAGGAAAGTATATCAGCGAGACGTTAGATTGACTCGGAGAGACAAGCGAGACGTTACAATATTGAGGGACTTTGCTGTATTAAATGATATGGAAAAGCATTTATAATATTTTAAGAATGTTATCTTGTACTCTAAAATAATGTAAACTAAAGATAATGAATGTTAAGAAGAGTACACGATGAACATAGATAAAGGTCATGAGAGGAAAAGAGCTGGAGCTGAAATTTGACTGACCAAGTGAAGCACTCAGGAAACGTTCATCAGAAATGAAAAAAGTGTAGCACTTGGTAAGCAAACTTTTTGTAATAAAATGGATTTGTTCATTTGGATAGCTTAGGATAACTTTTGGAAAACCTTTGCTCACAGAACTTTACCAAAGTGAATAAGGTTGTGGACCTTGAGGAAAAAAATAAAAGGCCTGGATTCAGGCAGATGTATTGCGCATGCTGATATAGATGAGCTGGGTAGAGAGAAAAACAGATGCTGAATTTTTAAAAGAGGTAAAAAAGGAAATAAATTTATTTAAGTAATAGAAAAATGGAGATAGAGTTCTTCAAAGTCATAATGAGTCATAATGGATTTCTTCGGAGCATTAAAAAAACTGCTAGGGAAGATAGTGATATGCCAAAGTATGGGAAACTGCTAGGCCAAGTAGAAAATACTTGGACGAGGAGTGAAAGTATTGTATAGTATAGTATTTGAATGATGAGGGAGGTCATGAGTACTGGTTGAAATAATACGGCATGGTCTTCAAATGAAGGAAAATACAAATGACACGGTGATTTTAAAGTAAACCTAGCAAGACAGAATATTCACAATAGCACAAGAAGTACGTAAAAATTGGAGATGGTAGACAAGTAAAGGCAAAGATAAATTTAATCTTAATTTCAAAGCTAATTTCACAACAGAAGAAACACTCATTGTCAGATTACGACTAACTCAGAACTCCATCAGACAACAAAATTCTATCTCTTACAGTGTAGATACAAAAAACATCAAGGTGAGACTTTAGAATGGTATATAACATTATAATATATGGTAATAAGCAAAAAAGGATGTAAACAAAATTAACAGAAATGAATTTTGTTGGTACAAGTTGTATAGCTAGAAGGGTAAAGAAACAGAAAATCAAAAAGTGAAGGAAAGTAAAGAAGGCCACATTATACAATATTAAGGCATTAAAGTGACACTTTGAAGAAAAATAATTGATATGGTATGGATATGTAAGTTTCAGGCCACTGGATAGAGTAAGTAATGTATTGCACCTTATGGGTAGAAGAAAGAGAAGATAATCTAAAATATCTTGGAAGACCAAATAAGATGACATAGTGAAGAAGAGACAATAGAAACTAGAAACGGTTAAATCAAGAAAGTTGTTGAAGAAAGAAAGTAGCAATAGTTGAAAAAGGCTTTATATATATATAAATAAATAATACATTTAATATTTATAACTAAATTTACCTCAAGATGTTATTTTTCCTTATTTGGAACATGTTTCGAGAGCTCCCGTGCTCTCATCTTCAGCCTTCGCGATCTTGTGTCTGGTGAAGTATTTGTGTGTTGGCTGCTAGTAAGGTTGTTTGTTGGTCTTTGGTATTTTAAAGTTGTATTATTGTGTGTGATTGTGGTATATGTATTTGTACCACACACAATAATACAACTTTAAAATACCAAAGACCAACAAAAAACCTTACTAGCAGCCAACACACAAATACTTCACCAGACACAAGATCGCGAAGGCTGAAGATGAGAGCACGGGAGCTCTCGAAACATGTTCCAAATAAGGAAAAATAACATCTTGAGGTAAATTTAGTTATAAATATTAAATGTATTATATACATCAAGAAACGGACTGTAGCAGAAAGTGATTGAAATAAATAAATAAATATATGTATATTGTACTGTTGTTTTTTACTGATAGAATACAATAGAATACACAGGTATTGTAATTATTTAATAGTATTGCTACGACAGCGTAGAACAATCTAGACGTTTATCGAATGGGCCAGAAAGATCTCGACGTAAGCGTGTGGTGTACGTGCTACTAAACGCATGTTGCGAGAATTTTCTCGCACTTTGCCAGCCTTCGCTCGGGCGCTCGGACTGTGTCAAGGCCGCAGCAATTACGTAGTTCGCGAGAGATAAGACGCAGTTTGGAAGCTTCTGGTGTGTGTAGCGTAACTATAAATACATCGCATCGCGGCCTTAGTTTCAGTTCAATGCGAGATTTTTGACTGTGCGGTTCGAGAGTATTAGTGCGATATATTTTACAGAGCGGTTCGGGTTATTACGGTGTACGTTCAAGTAGTTATTAGTGAAGTGTTGCGTTTTATATTCGGACGGTATAATTGTAATACAGTTGAGTTTTAATATTTGTGGACATTTTATTGCGTATGAACAATTTCATTTGATTTGTTGTAGACACTGTGTTGTTAATTACGAACTGTTTACTATAATAATTAAAGGTGTGATTAGTGACTTAATTGGTGTCTTGTACTTATTTTGTTTCCACTGTACCTACGACGATCGAGTAGACCGTCGTAACAGTGGTGTCAGAAGTGGGATAGAACGGTTAACAGTGGAAACAGGGGACGCTTTGTACAAGACGAGTGTGATTCGTAATTAATCGATAAACAATGGATGCCAGTCAGATGATGGAAAATTTACAGGCGCTGCTGTTGCAGACAGAAAAACGACAGGATGAGAAACGCAGACAGGAGGCAGAAGAAGCAGAAAGACGACAAAAACAAGAACGAATACAAGAAAGAGAAGAAGCTGAGGAACGTCAGAAAGCACTAATGCTAGAAACAGAAGAAAGACAAAAAGAAGACCGAAGACAAGAAAAGCAAGAAACAGAGGAACGACGTAAACGTGAAACAGAGGACATCAAGGAGTTAATACAGCAGCAAAAGCAGACACAAGAACAAACCGCTGCAGAGTTGGGTCTCCTACGAGGTGAGCTTAATAAGCAAGTAACTAAAATATCGGAGGTACAAGAATCAATGACATTAAAAATAGCTGAAGTAGAAAAATCTGTCTTGACTGTGGAAGAAGTTATGTCAACAAAAATATCTGCAGTAGAAAACTCAATGGCAAACATAAGAGAACAAATTAAAATTGAAGTTGAACAGTGCATGAAGATTCAACCAAAACAAATTTCTGAACAGACTGTACCAGTGATCAAGACAGAAAAATACGCAGAAAATAAGTTAACAGAGAAAGTCACTTTGCCTGCAGTAGGGACAGTTCATGTCAAAGCTCCAACCTTTGACGGAAGCACTCACTGGGCAACGTACCTCCGCCAATTTGAAGCTGCTGCATGCGCAAATAATTGGACAGAAAAAGACAAGGCTGTTTCACTTGTTCTTGCATTAAAAGGACCCGCGGTAGAACTACTACAGAAAGTGCCACCTGACAGCCAGAACATCTATGCCGAGTTGATAAAAGCTCTAGAATTACGCTACGGTGATAAACATTTGCGAGAGGTGTACTACGCTCAGTTGAGAACAAGACGACAACGTTCCGGGGAAAGTCTTCAGGAATTTGAAGCAAGTATCGACAGATTGATTAGATTGGCCTATCCTGAAGCACCAGAAGATTTTCGAACGCGTTTTGCGATGCAGACATTTATTGATGGCATCGGAGATTGTGAACTTCAGCAAGTGTTACGAATGGCAAGACACCGAGATAGCTCAGAAGCTCTTGTTCACGCCCTAGAGTTTGAAGCTGCCAAGTCAGCGTCCCGCTACATTAATGGGTTTGTGCCATCACGTTGCAGTCAGAAGATCCCTGTATCACATTACCGTTACGATGGGTGCAGAAAAACAGTGTTGTCGGACAAACAATTCAAAAGTTCAAGAGAGTCGCAACGATTTGAAAAAGACAGAAGACCGAAATGTTACAACTGTGGGAAACGTGGTCATCTACAGGTAGACTGTTGGGAGAAGAAAATACCGAGAGAAGAGACTGATCGCACCAATTGGAGAAGTAAAGGCCCAGAACAGCACACAGTTTCCACGCTACATAAGATCAGTGGAAACTTGATTGTTAATGGATTTGCGGATGGTAAACCAACATCATTTACAGTTGACACGGGCGCAACAGTGTCCATTGTGCGCCCTGACTTAGTCTGTAACCGCCATCCTCTAATTAGCTCTTGTACAATACAGACTGTGACTGGAAGCCCCGTCAAGGTGCTAGGAAAGGTAGACGTACGTGTACGCCTGGGTCTTCTTGAGTTTAGCCACCAAATGCTCGTTGCAGACATTGTCGATGAAGTGATTCTTGGCACGGACATTACGAATGCCTACGGATTCGTTGTGGACTTAAGAGAGAATGTCCTGAAAGTTGGCCAAGAGAAGATAAAGCTTTGCATGGCTAAAATGACAGGGTCTACCAACCATTCGATTAAGCGAGTGGCATTAGTCGAAGAAAAATTCAACAAGTCTGGTCAAGAGGAAACCTCCCTGTTGCAAGCGGAAATGGAGGAAGAACTAGCAGAGGAAGTACAAATAAGTATAACGACAAAAGAAGTGATTGGAGAGCCAACTATGGGTGTCGAGACAAAACTCTTGCTTGTTCCTGAGCTGATAGAAGCGGCCGAGGGTAAAGTGGCTGAAGATGAGGTTACGCAAGAGGTTGTTGACGAGAACCAAACAAACTTGGATCAGCCAGTGGTATTTAGGTCATTAGTACATGACGCAACGAGAGTGATTCCAGCGAAGCTAGTGGTTGCGTGAAAGATTCGCATTCCTGGGAACGTGATGTTCGGATCACACGAGACTGAATTCGAAGAACGGGAAATTATCCTTCGCAAGGATGGCCACCTAGATCGCCTGGTCGAGTATTACTTCGAAGACGCTTTGCCAGTTCGGGACGAACAGGCTTAAGGAGGGAGCAGTGCTACGACAGCGTAGAACAATCTAGGCGTTTATCGAATGCGCCAGAAAGATCTCGACGTAAGCGTGTGGTGTACGTGCTACTAAACGCATGTTGCGAGAATTTTCTCGCACTTTGCCAGCCTTCGCTCGGGCGCTCGGACTGTGTCAAGGCCGCAGCAATTACGTAGTTCGCGAGAGATAAGACGCAGTTTGGAAGCTTCTGGTGTGTGTAGCGTAACTATAAATACATCGCATCGCGGCCTTAGTTTCAGTTCAATGCGAGATTTTTGACTGTGCGGTTCGAGAGTATTAGTGCGATATATTTTACAGAGCGGTTCGGGTTATTACGGTGTACGTTCAAGTAGTTATTAGTGAAGTGTTGCGTTTTATATTCGGACGGTATAATTGTAATACAGTTGAGTTTTAATATTTGTGGACATTTTATTGCGTATGAACAATTTCATTTGATTTGTTGTAGACACTGTGTTGTTAATTACGAACTGTTTACTATAATAATTAAAGGTGTGATTAGTGACTTAATTGGTGTCTTGTACTTATTTTGTTTCCACTGTACCTACGACGATCGAGTAGACCGTCGTAACAGTATAATACAATTAATAAATGTAGGCTACCTACTGTTATTATGTTTTTGTTTTTATTTACCAGTGCATGTAAAGAAACTCTTTCTCTCAGGGTTATTGATTATTAAGTTACTTGATCGTATTTACGATTGTATCTATTATTTTCTTTTCTTTAAACCAAACCAGATTCAGTTAATATGTAGTATTTTGATAATTAACCATGTAAGAAATAAATAACAAACTAATGTAACTTAACCGACTCTGAATTCTTCCAGCTGCCACGGGTTCACTTCTTGTTGTTTACCTTTTTTCGAAAGCAATATTAGGCTTGGCAATCTGTTCCTTTACACAAATTTCTTATTGCTCTCACTGCTGAATGCCGCTCTCCAGGACTACTGCAACACAGATGTCTCCTCGGAACACTTAACTATCCTTTATGGCCACTTAAACTCTTCTTCAGTCCAAGGTTTTCCTCTTCTGTCGTTGTTCTATCAAGGATATTGTTATATTTCTCGTATTATTATTTATTTATTAAATATTATAATCAAAACTCTGGTATCACAATTTAAATTCCTTTACTGTATTTTCTTTTCCTTGTTACATTAACTTGATGATGTACAAATGTTATTTAATATAATTTAAGACTCTTCATGTAGTTACTATTAGATATATACTTTGACTCTTCATGTTACTCTTAATGAATTTAATTGAAGACTCATAACGTTACTCTTAATGAATTTAATTTAAGACTAATAACGTTACTCTTAATGCATTTAATTTTAGACTAATAAACATTTTCTTCCTCACTATACAATACCATTTTTTAACAATTTACAAAATTGGCCCTATGATAATTCCCTAATTTCTTTACATCTGTTTATCATATACCTATTAAAACATATATCATTTTTCTATTTCTTATTAAACATCTTTATTTTACCTCTAATATTCGTAATTCTGTTGGTTATTTATTAAATTATAATTTTATTACTCTTTACTCTTCTTATAACATTCATTCCAATTTCATATATTATTTTCTGAACATATAACTAAATATGGTTTTATATCATATAGGAATCGACCTCTATGTTGACTGAGTAAGTCGATATTCCCAATGTTTTTTTTGTTTACATTCAATACAGAATCTGCATCCTTTCTCTTTTAAAATTTATTATCTCCCTATTATGTACTGTGTGCATTTTAACAGCAGTACAATATATATAAAGGCTTTAGAGAATGTGCGCGCGCGCGTGTGTGTGGCTCTTTTCTCTTCCATTCGTGTAAGAGGTGTTATTACTGTTGGATGCTTAATGTAGTTAGTATATTTTGAACATTGTGCAAACTACATTTTTAGTGTTTAGTAAAAGTAATGTAGTATATTTAGTTTTATAGTGAACTACTTACTGACAGAATATGTTTTTGCAGGTTGGAGTATTGTTTATAAATGGCTTGAGGCATGATATTTTCAGTGGAGAAAATGTGATAGGAAGAGATGAAGAGAGTGACATCGTAATAAGTAGTGGGGTGAGTTAGCAGTTTATGTACATTTCACAATAATATTATGATAACTTGTTTTAACTGTTGAGTTCGTGTTGTAACAGAACTTATTTTTTGCTGTACCAAATATGTTCGTTTAGTTGTCTGTTAGTACAGTATCAGGGGCAGATCAAGCAAGCAATTTTGTGGGAAGTTGGCTTGGGGGGGGGGTATAAAAAGTTGTATAATTATTTAAAGGTCTAAAGTATAATTGATAGGAATAAGTCAGTATAAATATGTAGTGTGTTATTTATCATCACAGTAAGTTTATTAACGTACAAATATAAAATCACATCTATGTTTGTCAGTTCATTGTTCTTTTAATAATGTTCACTTAAACTTTAAAATACACACTGCTTATTTATAATATGTATCAAAGAAAAATTAATACAGTGGTAAGATACGGTTACAATTTAAACTAATTTTAGAATAAAAGCCTGAACGTACATAATGTGATATAATTTTGTGTCATATTGACAATCACAAAACCATTCTACAATCACTAAATGATGAAAAAATGTAATCTGAAGTGACCATGGGGGGGATTTATTCCATTCCCCCTCTTGGATCCGTGTCTGGTTAGTATAAACTATCAGACCCAAATGTCGTCTCATGTGGATTATTCCATTGTTAGAGCTGTTAAGTTTATTTCATGTGACATAGGACAGTATAGTGGTTTTGTTTGTGACTCAATTGCAACAGCTGTGCTATGATTGTGGGATTAAGTCAAGGTTACAACTTGGTCTGCCTGCCCACCCCAATTGTTGGAATAATACAGCGGTCTTGTCTGGAATGTCTGGAGTAGATAAGTAACAAACACACAAAACTCACTCTCCACTGTGTGTTACTCTTGTTTAGGTGTCTCTGTACATAAAATTGGAATTAACGTTTGAGTGTTGCAGAAGAAAGAATAAAATAGAGTTCATATCTTGTATTGTGTGTTGTAACTAATCAAATATTCATGTTTATATTTAAAATATAAAGGTTGTAGTGGTTGAAAATTGAAAGTTACTAATTTTATAAAGTAATTAAAATGTAGCATTAGATGTTATTAAAAGTGTGTTTACAATTGCAAAATTATAAGTGTCTGAAAAGAACTCTTTTAGATAAAAAATAGATAATTGCATTAACATTATTTGAACAATAACGTTGCTTAAATTTAAAAATAAAGTGTACTAGCTGGCCGCTTGATGATGGTGGTGACCGTCGTGTTGATACTAGCAGCGAAACTCCTCCTCCAGTTACGTACTTTGATAGTCGTCTAAGTACGTAAAGTCTAGTAACGTCTGGACAATAGAATTAATAAAATACACTTCCACGTACTTGTTCGTGTTTTCTGGAAGTTCAGAAGTCCAATAAATAAATAAGCTGCCAAGACGGTTTACAAAACCAGCTTACTCTATCTACAAGGTTAGGTTACCTTGTTTAATAATGGGCGCCACACAGGTTTATTTCGGGAAAATCCCGTGGAAAACCCATTAATAGAATCAAATAATAATTAAAAAAAATTGAAATCGTGTTTATTGGCCTTATGGCAATTCAATTCAACAATATATGATTGCAACTAAGAATTGTTTTGATTATTCTGAAAGAATTATTTATCTATTTTTTTTTTTTTTTGAAATAAATCAAGTCAAGTTATGCTGCTAATAACTGGGTTTTATTGATACCCTTGATAGTGAATTCAAACAAATATAATTAGAAGAATACATTGATGTACAATTGCAAATATTTTGTTACATACCCTATATGGCTGGCTCAGAGCATAAACAATAATTCTGGTTAAGTCCAGATAAACTTTCCGTTAAACATTAATATTATTTATATCTCAGGCGTAAGTTCTTTGAAACACAAAAAAGAATGCTCATGCCTACACAATAGCTAATTATTTTATAATATAATATCGACTAGTAATGCCTTTTAGTTTACTAATATAAAATCGAACCTATTTTATAGGTTAGGCGTTCGTCACGCTTGATTAATTATTCACAAAGTTATATGGTGAGATCACTTATGACTAACATCCAACTTAAATAGGATTGACAAATCCATTAAATAAATTCAGACATGGTGTAATACAGAAAATGTTTCAGTGTTATGCGTCAGTACAGATTTGTTTACCAAAACATATAGGTTATTGCACTCAGTGTAATGGAATAAATTGTCACACAGTTACCTTTGTGTTTTTAATCTTTCGATTAAAATTCAATTAAACACACCAATGGTCGGATTGTAATGACCATTGTTATTCACTACACACGCACTTGAACAGAGAATATTGGTCCGCTTCTGACTAAAAAGGACCTTATATGATACTATTTAATTATTTCTTCTGTTCGTTATTTTCCCGCACTAAATAAAATAATACTGCACTTCGATGCACTGATTCTATGTAGAGTATCTTGTAGTTACTTTTTGTTGTTGCCAAAATAATTCAATAGACGCACTATTGCAATGAAGCTATCAGTTAATAAAATTTTAATGAGACGAGCGTACCTTTCGCTCCGGATGAACGTTAAAAGTGTCTAACGGTAATTAGCCGCTCTTCTTTATATACCCTATGTTTTGATCAGTCTTAGGCAATTGTTTTACTTATTAAGCTATTTTCTGATTGGCTTAGCCAGGCGTTACGAAAGTGACGTATTGTCTTTCCAACTGTCACTAACGGTTTTTAACCGACTTTTCGCCAGAATGATTGACAGTCGTCGTTGTTGTTAGTGTTGATAAACAGATTTCTTATTTATTATGTACAAATGATGCTAACGCCTGTCACGCACTTATTATAGTTGCGATCGGGGTCGTATCGCTATCCAATTAAAGGATATTTTTTTCTCTTCAATTTGATATAGTTTGACACTGGTTTATTTACACTTTCACTGACATTTTTTAATAAACAATGTTCAGGTATATGGCTTCGCGCTGTCGTCTGCTAATCAAAGCCGGCGATTACTCTCTCTTATCAATATTGTTTGTGTTCCACATCGCGTTTTTCACTTAAACGTCTATGTTAGAACACTATTATATCCGTCCTGATATTTATTTACTGAATATTATGATTAAACCTTAACTTATACATTGCTATGAACTATACTTACTCACTATGACATTTTGTTTCACATTATTTTGCTCCATGCTATTAATTAGCAATTGAACTATTAATTGTATAACATATTAATAATGCTTATCGCCATGTTTGGTACAAAGATTGTTCAGTGTATGTGAATTTACACTTCTAGTACTTTCTACTAATCACCTTACTGATGATTGTTTGTTTTAGGCATTGCCGAGGCATACCGTTTGTATCGGATTTATGCCTTAATAACGTTTATTAGTTTACATTTCGGTACCTTGATGAGGTAGCTTATTTATATAAGGTTCCCTCTTACAAACATTTTTACTTGTCATAAGCACATTTGAGACTGTAATACAGCTTCAATCTCATATTGTGGCCATAGCTAATCTTAGTCCTTGGCATTAATAGTTACTAGTCATAGTTGATTTATTCTCAGCCAAATGCTGATGCTGATATCCCATTATTCGGATTCTTATTTAATTGTTGTTATTAACATGTCAAATTCCATTTAAGTTATTCACTGACTCGCTTGACAGCTTAAAGTGAATTTAATTTGTCCATTAGTTTGTGTCAGTTATAGTATGGTTGTAGTGTCAAGCAGTGTTTAGGTTTACTGCTTCTTGTGGCACTTCTTCTTCTTTCTTCTTCCATGGTTCCTCTCTTCTTGGCTACTCTTATCATTATATTATCTATTTACATTACCGTTATGTATTTATTAAATCTAAGGGCATATGTCTAGGTTATGTAACACCTGGTCATGTTACATATACTCCCCTCTCAAAATTGATAATTTGAGAGAAAATTTGATTTTTGATAAAATTATCATTTCATTTCAGTTTTTTAGTATATTACTACTGCTTTTTGTCTTGTACTCTTTACATTGACCTTTAACATACTATTAGTGTGTTACACTAGTTTGAGTTCTTGGCTAGTGATATAATTCTTAGCTTACTAGTATTTTTTCAAGTTTCTCATATTCTAAGTTATTTAATTACAATAGATTTCACTTCTTAAATTAACAATTTCCTGTCTCACAATAATACATTCTTCTTTCTCATTACATATCTTTATTTTTGTGATAATCTCAATGGTTCTTTCATTTTTTTTTTTTTTTTTTTTACCTCACAGATTCTCTATTAATAGTCCTTGATACATTACTATATAATTCCCTAACATTTGTAGTGGGTTCGGAATCAGAGTGGCTCACTGTGGCATACATTCTCCGCCGTTCCTCATTACACATACTCAGAATCAGAGGCATCCTCATCTCTGTCTGAGACAAAATCAAAATTGCACATAGCAATAGTTGCACTATCACAACACATAAAATATAACATATCATTCATTTTTCAATAATATAACATATTCAATATAATATTCAAGGTATTAGAGGTTTCATTTGTATCACATTTCCTTCTTTTATACTTTCTAACATACTTCCTTTTCACAGGTAATCATTTCTTTTCAGACTTGACATTCTCGGCCACGCTTTTTATTAGCCGTATTGTTACCTTTTTATACTAGTTGACAATTTGTTTTGGTTTATTTGAGTATTCTTAAAATTACACACTTACATTGATCCTTATATAATTATGCAGTTGTTTCTTACATATAGAGTCCACAATATTTCATTCTTACAATAGTTTACTAGTTTTTCTCTCGTCAATAATTTACACTTATCCTGAATTATCAGGGTTTACAGTATTCATATACTAAATGTTTTTGTTAGATGTTCTCTGACATATCTTGTTACATACAATATTTGGTAATTCAATAACATTTTTCTTTCTCTTCATTCCACAATAATAATAGCCATCTTTATAATCAACTCTCTTTGGTATTCTGCCTCTCTACTCCTTCAAGTGTCTGATAATTTACACTTATTCTGGATGATTTTATATAATATCTTAGTTTTGTGAGAGGTATACAATATTTGACATTTAGATTCTTGTTACATACAATATTTGGTAATTAAATAACATTTTTCTTTCTCTTTATTAAATATAGCATAGTAATTTTAGTTATAAGATAGTAGTATCTCCTCTTTAAATTAATCTAACATAGGAGTATTAGAGTAATTTTATGTCATTATCCTAGGTATATTTTTGTTATATGCTACCTTTGGTTCTATATGATATAATAGATATCTTTCTTCTCATTAAATTATTGGGTTTACTATACACCTTTTTCTACCATTTAATATGATAAATCTGGCTCTTATTTAATAGGTAACGAATAGTTTGGCCTATACACTAATACTACACACTTTTTATAACACAATATGGCAAATAGGTTTGCTACAGGCAATTAGTCACTTTCAATATCTTGGGCATAATACATGATCCTCCTGATCACTAAATGAATCCGTTTATGGTAGTTATTTTTAAAATTTTTTATACACTAAATATTCCGGTGGTAACTGTTATATACCACTATAATTTATCCGTTGTTAATACTAATCACATTTATGGTCTACATATTTGGGGTTATATTGGGCTTTTCCACTCTATTGGGTTCATTGTTTGGGACAATTACGTTTCACAGGTACCCTTTTTCATAGCTGTCTCTGGTACAACATGTTTGTGGTATTTGGCACCCTATCCCTATCATGCGGTTCTTCCACTTTGCGGCTACCAGATAGTCATTGGCTCCCCGTTTTCTCGCCTTCTTCTTCTCCTCATCTTCGATATCCATGTGTCCAGTGTACTCCTGGTCTTTGTTATTATTGACGTCCAGTACCTCTTCTAATTCGGGTTGACCGTCATTAGTTTCCTGGTTGGATTTTTCCATTGATTGGTCCCTCTTCTTCCGTAATTCCTTTATTTCTTGGGCATACCCTTCAATGATACGGTCCAGTTGTTCTTGATACCCTTTCCTTTTCTTAGAACGTTTTATTGTCCCTTTGGAATATCTGCTTTAAGTATTTTATTGGTTATAGTCTTCTTTGTTGTAGCACATTTCTTCTCTTCGTTCATCTTCATGAAGCTCCTTCGGTACTCCTTCCTATAGGTCCCTTCTTTACGGTTGATGACTGGGAAATAAATTATATTAATTAGACCGCTTCGAGTCATTTCGGTTAATTCTTTTGTTACCCTAGTCTTCTTTGGGCGTATTATTCTTCTTATCTTCGCCTCCTTTTCTTCCGTTTTCTTAATTATTTCGTTCTTTTCTTCATGATTTTTAATTTTTAAATTCACTTGTTCGGTGTTTTTATGTCCGGGTAATTCTTTTGTCTCCACTTGATCATCACACATTGGCAGATTATTTTGTTCTAAGTCTTCATCCTCGGCTACTAACTCTTCTGTTTCTTTAATTACCTGAGTCTCCTTTATACCTTCGACATCGATCTCCTTATATTGAATATCTTCCTCGTTTCTGTCAAGCTCATTTTCAGATGATAATGTATTTGTGTCTCCTTCATTCTCTGTTCGTTTGACATCGTCTTCGGATGGCCTGCTTAATTCTTCTATGGTTTCGTCATTGGGTATCTCTTCAGTTTCTGAGTTGCTGTCGTTTCGTAATTCTCCTCTTGTTGTCTGACCCAATTCTCCCGTATATTTCTTATTCATTTCATCCATTTTCTGGCTAATCTTATTTAATGTGGTATTCAACTCTTCCTTTAACGCTCTGTTGCTGTCGTCTATTTTGTGGTTCAACGCGTCCACGGATCTATTGGTATCGTCTAATTTTTTATGGAGATCTTCTCTTAATGATTCGATATTTTTCTGGCTGTCATCCATTTTCCTGTTAATCGATTCCATATTTTTATTGATTGACTCCGTATTTTTATTCATCGAGTCATTATTTCTGTTCAAGGTTTCATCCATCTTCTTCTGGTTATCTTCCATCATTGTTCTTATCATCTCGAACATGCTCATATCGCCTGGTTGTGGGATTCCTTCAGGTCGTCTGGGTCGGTTATCGACCCTCACTTCCACTTCCGGTTCTGCATGGGGTGTTTCTTCGGGTCGAGTTTCTATGTTATTAATGGTAATGACTTCCATCTCGTGTGTTGGTTGTGTTTCCGGTGTCTCAGTATTCATCTGTATTTCTTCTATTCGACTGTCCTTGTATCTAGTGTCGTATTGATGTGTGTGTGGCATGTTTGTTCTTTTGTGTTTGCCGGGCTGATTTAAAATATAAAAAATATTTTCATTTAATATTTTTCAGCCTCACGTTGCTGGTCGCCAATTTGTAACTAATCAAATATTCATGTTTATATTTAAAATATTAAAGGTTGTAGTGGTTGAAAATTGAAAGTTACTAATTTTATAAAGTAATTAAAATGTAGCATTAGATGTTATTAAAAGTGTGTTTACAATTGCAAAATTATAAGTGTCTGAAAAGAACGCTTTTAGATAAAAAATAAGATAATTGCATTAATATTATTTGAACAATAACGTTGCTTAAATTTAAAAATAAAGTGTACTAGCTGGTCGCTTGATGATGGTGACCGTCGTGTTGATACTAGCAGCGAAACTCCTCCTCCAGGTTGATAGTCGTCTAAGTACGTAAAGTCTAGTAACGTCTGGACAATAGAATTAATAAAATACACTTCCACGTACCTGTTCATGTTTTCTGGAAGTTCAGAAGTCCAATAAATAAATAAGCTGCCAAGACGGTTTACAAAACCAGCTTACTCTATCTACAAGGTTAGGTTACCTTGTTTAATAATGGGCGCCACACAGGTTTATTTCGGGAAAATCCCGTGGAAAACCCATTAATAGAATCAAATAATAATTTTAAAAAATTGAAATCGTGTTTATTGCCCTTATGGCAATTCAATTCAACAATATATGATTGCAACTAAGAATTGTTTTGATTATTCTGAAAGAATTATTTATCTATTTTTTTTTTAAATAAATCAAGTCAAGTTATGCTGCTAATAACTGGGTTTTATTGATACCCTTGATAGTGAATTCAAACAAATATAATTAGAAGAATACATTGATGTACAATTGCAAATATTTTGTTACATACCCTATATGGCTGGCTCAGAGCATAAACAATAATTCTGGTTAAGTCCAGATAAACTTTCCGTTAAACATTAATATTATTTATATCTCAGGCGTAAGTTCTTTGAAACACAAAAAAGAATGCTCATGCCTACACAATAGCTAATTATTTTATAATATAATATCGACTAGTAATGCCTTTTAGTTTACTAATATAAAATCGAACCTATTTTATAAGTTAGGCGTTCGTCACGCTTGATTAATTATTCACAAAGTTATATGGTGAGATCACTTATGACTAACATCCAACTTAAATAGGATTGACAAATCCATTAAATAAATTCAGACATGGTGTAATACAGAAAATGTTTCAGTGTTATGCGTCAGTACAGATTTGTTTACCAAAACATATAGGTTATTGCACTCAGTGTAATGGAATAAATTGTCACACAGTTACCTTTGTGTTTTTAATCTTTCGATTAAAATTCAATTAAACACATCAATGGTCGGATTGTAATGACCATTGTTATTCACTACACACGCACTTGAACAGAGAATATTGGTCCGCTTCTGACTAAAAAGGACCTTATATGATACTATTTAATTATTTCTTCTGTTCGTTATTTTCCCGCACTAAATAAAATAATACTGCACTTCGATGCACTGATTCTATGTAGAGTATCTTGTAGTTACTTTTTGTTGTTGCCAAAATAATTCAATAGACGCACTATTGCAATGAAGCTATCAGTTAATAAAATTTTGATGAGACGAGCGTACCTTTCGCTCCGGATGAACGTTAAAAGTGTCTAACGGTAATTAGCCGCTCTTCTTTATATACCCTATGTTTTGATCAGTCTTAGGCAATTGTTTTACTTATTAAGCTATTTTCTGATTGGCTTAGCCAGGCGTTACGAAAGTGACGTATTGTCTTTCCAACTGTCACTAACGGTTTTTAACCGACTTTTCGCCAGAATGATTGACAGTCGTCGTTGTTGTTAGTGTTGATAAACAGATTTCTTATTTATTATGTACAAATGATGCTAACGCCTGTCACGCACTTATTATAGTTGCGATCGGGGTCGTATCGCTATCCAATTAAAGGATATTTTTTTCTCTTCAATTTGATATAGTTTGACACTGGTTTATTTACACTTTCACTGACATTTTTTAATAAACAATGTTCAGGTATATGGCTTCGCGCTGTCGTCTGCTAATCAAAGCCGGCGATTACTCTCTCTTATCAATATTGTTTGTGTTCCACATCGCGTTTTTCACTTAAACGTCTATGTTAGAACACTATTATATCCGTCCTGATATTTATTTACTGAATATTATGATTAAACCTTAACTTATACATTGCTATGAACTATACTTACTCACTATGACATTTTGTTTCACATTATTTTGCTCCATGCTATTAATTAGCAATTGAACTATTAATTGTATAACATATTAATAATGCTTATCGCCATGTTTGGTACAAAGATTGTTCAGTGTATGTGAATTTACACTTCTAGTACTTTCTACTAATCACCTTACTGATGATTGTTTGTTTTAGGCATTGCCGAGGCATACCGTTTGTATCGGATTTATGCCTTAATAACGTTTATTAGTTTACATTTCGGTACCTTGATGAGGTAGCTTATTTATATAAGGTTCCCTCTTACAAACATTTTTACTTGTCATAAGCACATTTGAGACTGTAATACAGCTTCAATCTCATATTGTGGCCATAGCTAATCTTAGTCCTTGGCATTAATAGTTACTAGTCATAGTTGATTTATTCTCAGCCAAATGCTGATGCTGATATCCCATTATTCGGATTCTTATTTAATTGTTGTTATTAACATGTCAAATTCCATTTAAGTTATTCACTGACTCGCTTGACAGCTTAAAGTGAATTTAATTTGTCCATTAGTTTGTGTCAGTTATAGTATGGTTGTAGTGTCAAGCAGCGTTTAGGTTTACTGCTTCTTGTGGCACTTCTTCTTCTTTCTTCTTCCATGGTTCCTCTCTTCTTGGCTACTCTTATCATTATATTATCTATTTACATTACCGTTATGTATTTATTAAATCTAAGGGCATATGTCTAGGTTATGTAACACCTGGTCATGTTACTGTGTTCAACTGTGAAAGGGAGTGAATATTTGTCAGATCAGTTTTGTTATCAGCACTCTTAATGTATAGTTAGTTAACAGTGTAATCTTTATCACGGCTTGTAATCTGCCTGTGTGCAGTTGTATAGAAAATAACTATTCAATTACCATTAAATTTTCTGCTTACAACTCAATTGTCTTTTCTCACAATGTATGTTTGCCTTTGTTGTGTATATCTCACAGTAGAGTGACAGACTGGTGTGGCAGATTCAAACTGTTCTCCAACCTGCAACCAGCATTTCACACAACACTGTTGCACGTGCGGTTCTGTAATACTAGTAAGCTCCGTCCTGCAGAACTTGCTCACTATTTTGAACCAAAAAAGTTATGAAAACCCCGATTACTGTAATATATTTTTACTTCCATGTTCCTTAAGGAAATGGAAGTATGGTGATGGCAAAAAAAATCGTGTTCAAGATTATTGCAGAATATGATTGTACTACACTCAAAACATGAACAAAAGTAATTTTTCGAAAAGTGTCTGTGTGTGTGTCTGTAGATTTTTTCTATGGCAAACGATAACAGCCGCAAATTCAAATAGAACAAAATAATTTTTTGCATACAGCCCTGATTTGTAGAGTACTCGCGACCTATTGTTTTTGGTGAAGATTGGTTGAGGGAAAGGGGTAGTTTACTGGCAACGGTTTTTTTTATCAAGGGTAATTTTATTTGTTTGGCAAACGATAACAGCCGCAAATTCAAACAGAATCAAATAATGTTTCGCATACAGCACTGAATTGTAGGGTTCTCAAGATCTGTTGATTTTGGTAAAGATCGGTTAAGGGAAAGGGGTAGTTTACCTGCAACGTTTTATGTTTTAACAAGGGTATTTTCTATGGCAAACGATAACAGCCGCAAATTCAAACATAATCAAATAAGTTTATGCATACAGCCCTGATTTCTTAAGTACTAAAGACCTATTGTTTTTGGTGAAGATCGTTTAAGGGAAAGGGGTAGTTTACCAGCCACGTTTTTTGTTTTATCAAGGGTATTTTGTATGGCAAACGATAACAGCCGCAAATTCAAACAAAATCATATAATATTTTGCATACAGCCCTGAATTGCAGAGTTCTCAAGACCTATCGTTTTTGGTGAAGATCGGTTAAGGGAAAGGGGTAGTTTACCTGCAACGGTTTTTTATCAAGGGTAATTTTTTACTTTTTCTATGGTAAACGATAACAGCCGCAAATTCAAACAGAATCAAATGATGTTTTGCATAGAGCCCTGTATTATAGAGTTCTCAATACCTATTGGTGTTGGTGAAGATCGGTTAAGGGAAAGGGGTAGTTTACCGGCAACGTTTTATGTTTTAAAAGGGTATTTTCTATGGCAAACGATAAGAGCCGCAAATTCAAACACAATCAAATACGTTTTTGCATACAGCCCTGTTTTGTTGAGTACTAAAGACCTATTGTTTTTGGTGAAGATCGGTTAAGGGCAAGGGGTGGTTTACCTGCAACGTTTTATGTTTTAACAAGGGTATTTTTTCTGTGACGAACGATAACTGCCGTAAATTCAAAGAGAATCAACTAATGTTTTGCATGCAGCCCTGAATTGTAGAGTTCTCAAGACCTATTGTTATTGGTGAAGATCGGTTAATGGAATAGGGTAGTTTACCAGCAACGTTTTATGTTTTATCAAGGGTGTTTTCTATGGCAAACGATAACAGCTGCAAATTCAAACAGAATCAAATAATTGTTTGCATACAGGCCTGAATTGTAGAGTACCCAAGACCTGTCGTTTTTGGTGAAGATCTGTTAAGGGAAAGGGGTAGTTTACCAGCAACGGTTTTTTTTTCAAGGGTAATTTTTTTCTATAGTAAACGATAACAGCCGCAAATTCAAACAGAATCAAATGATGTTTTGCATACAGCTTTGTATTGTAGAGTTCTCAATACCTATTGGTGTTGGTGAAGATCGGTTAAGGGAAAGGGGTAGTTTACCAGCAACATTTTATGTTTTAACAAGGGTAATTTTTTATATGACGATCGATAACTGCCGCACATTCAAACAGAATCAAATATTTTTTTGCATGCTTCCCTTAATTGTAGAGGACGGAAGGTCTGTTGATTTTGGAGAAGATCGGTTAAGAGAAAGGGGTAGTTTACCTGAAACATTTTGTGATTTAACAAGAGTAAAGTACTTAATTTTTATAAATAAAGTATCCTGATAAGAAGCTCATAGTAATCCACTGTAGAAACGTAGATGAAATATCTATAAATGAAGAGGTTAGGTGAACGGGGTGGGGGTAATTTTCTATTATTAAAAATTATAGTTGAAGGTGGAGGGCAGAATTTTTTATATGTGTACTACGTTATCGGCAACAAAGAAGTAGTTTTTTGTTAAAATTGCTTCCCGGGCTCTTTAGCCGTAGTCCAATGTTTTCTGCAAAACCAGACTTTTCGGCAGTGCCATCGACTGCCATCATCGGTGAAAATCGAGTGCGAAAACGTGAGGTGGTATACGTTAGTGACCACAGTACTGTGGTTAATGCTGAAGCAATAAGTAGAAAGACGTAGTTTCTATGGAAATATTTCATTTCGAATATGATTTTAAATATAAATCTTAGAACATGGAAGTCTTGTATGGTTCTCCATACCGATATTTTTCAGTAAAGTAACAGTTGTAAAGTAAACAATCAAAAAATTGTAAACTTCTGCATTTTTTTTAAAGTTGAGTTTATAACCATAATGCCTAAATGACAGTTTAATCGTAGCTTTCAAGTTTTTGTACATGTCCATATAGGCCTATGTCAAATACTTTCACAAATATATATAACAGATGACTATGTATTAACTTTTTGTAAGTGATCCAGGAGTGTAGAGAGATATTAATTCTGTCAAAATTAAAAATACTCAGTTTGTATTTTGAATAAAATTTCTCCTAACTTCATCCCCCACATAGACTTTCACAATTTTCTTAGAATTTTGAGTTCTGTTTTAGACCCGTGGTGTCCCTAAGGTTTTATAGTAAATGCTACATTCAGATTTTGTTAGAATTCCCATTAGTCTGATGCCTGCCCTGGACTTTTTACAGTTATTTTCAAAATTTTCATCCCTTTTTTTGGACCCTGATATCTACAAATTTAAAAATTTTCAAAAGTGTACAGTATATTCAGATTTTGGTTAAAATTCTCTTTAACTTGAAACCTCACATGGAGTTTTGTGAATTTATCAATATTTTTAACCTTCTTTCAACCTGGATGTCGCCAAATTTTGAAGTTTTCAAAAACAAATACTATATTCAAAATTAATTTAAAATTCCCTTTAATTTGATATCCCCAAATTATATAATTTTTTTCAAAATTTTGCCCTGTACTTTTCGCAGAACAATCTAAAAAGCAATGTAAAGGTCTGTAAGGTAAAAGTAGTGACACATACCAAATTTTAAGAAAATCAGTTCATGCATTCAAGAGCTGTCTTGAGATAACCCAAACAGATAAACATCTAATGGTTGAGTTGAGTTAAAACTGAGAATTCACTTTGCTCGGGAATGTAAAGTATGTTGAATTAATAAAGTTATGTTAGTGGTTATAATCACAAACAGAAATACATTGTTGCACACCAGTATATAAAAAATTCCTGATTAGTGCTTTTGAGCTTCACAGCTCATCATCAGATCGGAAATATACAATAATAAAAACGAAACAATTCCTTTATACCTGCCCAACAGGGAGGGCGTACACGTTTTTGTAAACAAGTCCTGAGGTCACTTGAAAACTATGAGATTTTAAAAGTAGTTAATAGTACGGTTGAAAGAAGCTTACAGAAGAGTTAGAAATGTTGAAAGAATGGAGAAAGGTTTAGATAATTTAATGAATATTTAAATTAATTGAAAAGTAAAACGTAGCGGTTAAATATAGAACACTAGGGATAGAAAGTAAATAGTACACATGGAGTGTTTTGAAAAAAGGGTAAATAAGAGGCACAGGTGATCGACTGCTAGCATATGTGGTGATAGAATTAGATGAAAAGGGTGTTTACCTCCACTGTTGTTTATGTTAGAAGTTTAGAAAGAAAGAAAGGGAATTGTTTTAGATAATTTAATGAATACCAAAACCTGTGCTGACAAAGAAGTTATGAGATAGTTTAAAAGTAAAGTCAAAAGGGAGGAAATTTAAAGCATTAGGTACAGGAAGGATGTACACACACACACACACACACACACACACACACACACACACACACACACACACAGAATGTACTAGAAATATTTGTAAAAGTACTGATGTGGGTAACTGAACCTGTCGTGTGTTAGGAACCATAAGGTAAGGGTGTTTACAAAAATGTGTTTGCCCTGTTGGGCACATATAAAGGAATTGTCTTGTTTTTAATATTGTATATTTCCAATCTGATGATGAGCCATCAAGCTTGAAAGTGCTAGTCGGGAATTTTGAATATAATGGTGTGCAACAGCGTATTTCTGTTTGTAAGGTATGTTGTCTAAAAGGAAGAAGTACAAAATTAATCTAAAAATACAGGTTTCATTCTAAGTGGATTATACAGTGGATGTTTTTGCTTTTGGAATAACAATTGGCACATACATAAAACATATCTAAGCTTTCCACCCATGTCAGAACTCTTTCCATAGCAGTGTTGTACAATTACAGTCATGGAATCTTGTTATGGTATATTACTATCTTGTGAGATCTGTTATTTGCCTTAGTATTTTAAACAGGCAGTTTAGAAGTGTAATGGAAATTAATTATGTTTACTTAGTGGTTCAGTGGTTATGTTAGTGGTGGTTAGTGGTTAGTGGTGTTTATTTGTGGTTCATCATAGATAAGAAAACGGTGTTTAGCACTTAGTGCTGTGGCAGTCATGTCATCATAGATGTGATAATTAAAATTTGAGTCCACCCAGTCATTAACAATCCTGTATGTCTGCATCAGTTTTTCACATTAAAATTACAAAAAAGAAAACGTATGTTAGTAACCAAAATTATAATAGGAAGATCAGCTGTGGAAAAGGTAGAGATAAAAAATCAGCATATACTGATAAGTCGTATAGGAAATTAGAAACATTCGGTAGATGAAGCAAGTATAAACATTTGTAAATAAGAAAGAGATGCACAGACGCCTACAGAATTATTCACTGCAAAGTACAAGCTCAACCTTGTTGAATACTGGAGTAGTCAGTATTCAGTTAATATACAAGGGGTGGCTGGTAAGTAATGCACAGTCACATGTAACTCGCATATGAAAAGGGGTAGTCAAATGAAACAAGTATGGAATAAAAGTACATTTTATTTGCTACAAAAACTTGCATTTATTTTTCCACATAGTCACCATTTACAGCTACACATTTCTCCCAATGGTGGACCAGTTGTCTCATCCTGTCAATAAAAAATGCCAGTGGTCTTGATCCACGGCCTCACTGCATTTTTCAGTTGTAACGATCTGAACGAAAGATTCGGTCGTATCTGTAAAATGTGTACACCTGTTTATTATGTGTAGAAAGTGTCAGTGTGGTGTGTTCGTCTCACACCTGTCGTTACTTTAATGGTTATTGCTACCGAAGTCCGTAGCGTTGTCACAATTATCAGTACAACCTTACCTGTAATTTCATAGGGGTCGTGAATACCGGGTGGCGCCAAATTGTTTATTTTAAAACAATTAAATCTGTGAATTAACAAGTTAGATTGGTGTTATCAGCGTTGACAGCTGGAGCGTTCGAATGATTCCCGCCTCTGTACAGCTTACTGTATTGCCCATATGGCAAGAGCGCTAGTTGTCTTCTCAGTGAAATCGCTAACACACACACATATTATACAACTTCCTATGAAATAAAACAATGGTAATACTCTGTACTGTATCTTTAATTATGGTTTGGTCAATCACTTGTGACAAAAATATTATAAGTTAGTTTTCAATAAAATTGCTCCGGCTTAGAACATGAAACATAAATCTCTAGGCTGACGAAATTGATTTTGAAACGAGTTATACTGAGGCCGACATGGCGTCTGTTTGTACACTATATATTGACTCGTTCAAAATTTGGAGTTCTTTGGATTACAAAGAAAACATAAAATGTGATTACATTAAGAAAGTACACTACCGTACCTTATCCGTACTTAAATGGTATAAAGTGTGTTTACAAATTGTTCGGCAGTGTAGTAATAGTTGTTACAAAGTTCGCAAATTAATGCGAGGTTATTTTATAGTTAACAATTTTTTTTCGTAAGTTTATATTATTCAATCCTTGAAAGAAAATTATTTTTAGTTTATAGTGAGAGTTTTTTATTGATATGAGAAATATGTAAAGTGCTTTTATTCCTGGGATTATTGTATTTAAATGATACTTATCAGTTCAGAAGGTTGTGATAGGTCGTTGTTCTGGGGTAATGGAAATTCATCAATTTTGGAGTGACTTAGGCTGCTGGCATCTTCTTCTAAATTGTCTTGGGAATTTCTGCTATTTAATTTTCGTTTATTTGGTTCCTGGACATCTGTTAATCGTTGAAACTCTTCATCTCCTTTTCACTGGTTCCTGTTGTTGACTTCTGAATGCTTTTTAAACTTTTAAAATAAAATTTTGGTCATACTAAATCTTGCGTCTCTACTACCCAAGTGTCATTTTTTCAAGTAAGTAAATTTAACGGAAAATTAGTAACCAACCCGTTTCTATGGTAACTGAAACCCTTTGATTGGTTAAGGCCGAGATTAAAGCATTGTTATTATATTTGAAATTTTTATTCAAATTTATTATATATTTTCTGATTGATTTTATTCTTCTGTCTTCCCTTCTGGGTAATAAATATTATCACTATTGTATTTATTTCCTTTCAAAGATTAAAACAATACCTCATAAGGTCATGTTCTATTATATATTAACTTTTGTCTAATTATGCTGACATTTGATAATTACATAGCTCTTTTAATTTAAACTCTTATTGTAACATTTTTCTTTTAAAATGATTCATACATAATTATTGGCTAGTTATTTGCCTTAGATTTGTAAATTTCCTTATGGATTTTATACAATTTGTTATTATTGGTTTTGACCGTTAGGTATTTCTTAGGTCTAAGTAGCCATTGATTATTTTTACTTATTATATTCTAATTATATTTCATTTTATTATAATGCGTTTTGTCCTGTTGTTATAATTGATTTGTTTAGTGGTTGCTGTGTCTTGAATTTGTTTGTGTTCTGATTACATGTCAAGATTATTTTCTATATCTTAATACTTAAAATATAACAATTAGGCCTATGGACTGTAAGCTTCTTTCAGCCATATCCTATTCATAACATTAAAACGAACAATTCTTTACAAGTTATTAGTTACTGTTGGTTTAACTTACATTTCATTCTTTTGCTATTATCTTGAGTGAGAAACATCATCACTTCCTTCAAACTTATTTAATTTATTTTCCCTTATAACATAGGGTGTTTATTAATTATATACTTAATCTCTTAATTCCTTTCTCCATTCCATGTTAACACAAACTGTTCATCTTACATGGGCTTTCTCCCCTGAATAACATCATATCCTTTACTTATCTCAGCTTTAAAGACTATTTCTAACTATCCGTAACTATATAATTTTTATAAGCTCACTCTTAAATCATTTATTGGTTCATCAATGATTTACTAAGTGTTTTCTTATCTATTACTATCTTTTTATCATTTACCATATCTTTTTTCACTTATCACTTTCACCTTTAATTAATTGGTGTTTATCACTGATACACTCACTATTTTGGGGTATTTGCACATTCACTATTGCACTTTTTATCAGTTTACATTAAGTGTTTCTTAGTGGGTAATCCCTATAATTATTTCTCTTTCTCACCTTCTCACTTTCTCACTATTTCTTTCATTATAAATTATACATAGTATTAATGATATTTTTCTATATATTTTACTATATCTAACTCTAATATTTGGGTTAGTGTACTTTTCTTTATATTAGATTGCTTTACTGTTTTGTTTAAAACAGTTATATAAATTATTTCATTTACAATAATATTTATTTCCATTATTGGATACTTATTGGTTTTATTCACAATATTTTATATTTGAGTGTACCATTTCTCCCTTTTGTATGTGGTGTTTCTTATTTCTTGGTTTCACTTCGTTTCCTCTTCATTCTTCTGCTTCTTCTCCTTCTTCTTCTTCATTTTCAATTGGCTTCATTTTAATTCGGTTCTCCTCTTCTCGTCTGGTTTGATTTTATTTAGTTGTAGGAATTTGATCACTTCCTTCAATTGTCATTCTTCTTCTTTGGTTCTGGTTTTTTCCCTTCTTTGTTGGTTTCTTGTTTGTTTGGTCAATCACTTGGGTTGGGTAATGTCGTCGTTTGTCGTGTCACTGTCTTTATATTTTATTTATATTTAAACATTTTATTTAATATGAAGTATATTTATTTTTAATATTATCTTTTTTATCCCTGGTACTGGGGTGGCTTATTTGTGTTGTAACACAGTTCATCATCTGTGGTGAAATGAATACTCTTAATATCCCTCTGTAAATGCAGGAGAAAGTGAAAATTGCAGGGCGCCAAATCTGGTGAGTATGGAGGGTGTGGAATGGGTTCAAATTTCAAGTTCACAAGAGCCTCAGAGGTTGCTCATGATGTGTGCGAACAGATTTTACAGTACGGTAGCCCAGTTGTCAATAATGTGTCCTACACATTCTTTTGATATGCCTATCCAGCTGGCAATACGTTGTTGTGATATGCGACGGTCATTTTGAATCGATTCATTCACCTCCATTTGGTGCTTCTCATCAGTCACAGAAACTGGTCGACCACCGTGTAGTTCATCGTCAATATTCACTTTACCAGCTTCCGATACATGAAATTTTATTCCTCACCTACTCAAAGTATTTCAATCAACAGTTTCATCACCATAAACGGCTTTTAGATGACGATGAATGTCACTAGCGTTCACTTTTTCAGGTGTTGTTGATTCAGTCACTGACATTGAAACATTATTTCAATAATGCACGTTGTTTCAGATGCGTTAACATAGCAGGTGTACTCGACTCCATAACAATGGTGATTGACAGAAAACAAAAGGAGTTGGTCAGCGAGATTTGGGATGTTTATAATACTAGAATGTCGCTACAAGATGGCAGCACACATTGTGTTGTACTTTGTTTTTTCCCGTTATATGCGACTGTGCATTACGTATAGCCCCCCTTTGTATAACTTAGTAATGACAATAATTTCCCATGTACCTAGACTGTTGGTGTATATAATTGTATGTATGTGATGAGAACTAATTGAACATTTGTTAACAGGCAATTTCGACCAAGCATGCAGTTATCGAAGTTGAAGATTCAGATACACATCTTATTTATGATGCTGGAAGTACCAACAAAACCAGGTTAGGCAAGGTAAGTACTTGAAATATTTTAGTAAGTGTTACACTTATACACTTACTCTGATGTAAGTATCTTATTGTATTACGAGGTCAGTCTGAAAAGTTCTCGCCCTTAACCATATGCAGAAGCACTGTTGCAAATTTGTTGTTGTTGTTATGTTGGTACTACGTCTCTATTGTTAGCAATATAGTATACAGTGAAATAATGCAGTTGTATATTTTTTTTGGAATTGTAACTTTCTTGTGATCTTAATAAACTTTTTCGTTGCCAAGTTAATTTTTTAAATGTTTAGTTCTTTGTCTTACAGCAGAAACATCTTCTGACGGTCCTTGACTTGTCTCATTACGCTATTACATTCTTTCCTGTTAGATCCCTTACACCTGTAATGTCTGTTAGATCATTCACTCCCACTGTTATAATGTCTTTTTAAACACAGGTTGTCCATATTTTCTTGCCTATTCTCTTGCTCCATCGTCTTACGGTCTCTAATGCACAGTTCTTTTCAACTTTATACCCCTCTGCTCTCATTCAATTTTTCCAAATACACAATCTCATCTGTGTTATACTGTGTGCTTTGGTAAATTTATTGCTGGTTTGAGTTAATTTAATTTTAATTATAGAATTTTATTCACATAGCGGGTTGTTTATAACAGTCATATTCATTTATTAACTTAATGTTTAAATTCTTGCAGGTTGTTCTGAAGCCACTTGTAAGATACAATCTACAAAATGGTGATGAAATCATGTTTGCCAACATTAAGGCAACATATACAAGAGTAAGTGATGCTGTCTATGTCTAATTTCTATTTTTATGTGAATTTTAATATGATATAATTTTTACATTAATTTATGGATAAGGTATAAATAAATACTCTATTTATAGCCATAAGCCGTGAAGAGTATAGTGGATTCCAGTTACGGTATTTGAATGATGAAGGTACTTATGTACTTTGGTCCAGTTTAATGGCTCCCCAAAATGTCACTTAGGCACGTTCATACTAATTAAAATTATTGTTAAATTAACAAATAAAATTATTTAAAATAGACAAATTAAGTTTAAATAAGCAGTAAAGGTTTAGTTTATTATTAGAATAATTGGAGCCAAATATTTAATCAGGTTTGGGTATTGAAATTGTGTAGTAAAAATTATAGTATAGATGTTACAAACACATAGTACAGGTGTAGACATTAAAAATTACAGTAAATATATAGGGTCATACTATGATAGAACAGATCGGAAAGATACAAATGTCAGTATTTTCATAATGATTTTTGTTTTGTTTTTTATATACCTTAGTAATCATTATCCTGCCGAGTGGACTCAATCATGTTGGGGTTACCATTATAATTACAACCGTGATTTCTGTCATAGGAAAACTATGGCATTATTGTTATAAACAGTGTTTTCAATGTAACCCCCTCCCCCTAAATAAATCCACTGACATAAGGTCTGGGCTGTTAGGAGGCTCAGATGGTTGGATCGTTCAAGATGAGCTTGGTCTCCTTATCACAATGGATTTTTTTTCTGTGGATACATTAAGAACATTGTGATTAAAAATTTTGTGACTTTGCATCTATGAGAACAGGTCATGGCTGCAGTTAAAATGGTGACCCCCAACTGTATTGAGCGAGTTATATGGAGATTGATTACAATTTGACGTCTACAACTGTAAACTGATCATACGTAGAAATTTATCAGACTGTTTAAAAATATTAAAATCGTTTTGAACATATTGACAGTTTTGGAATTCCTGTCTGTTCCATATTTACAAAACTATGTGTTTGCAAAATATTGGCATGTTTTTATGGCCATGTATTACTTTGAATAGTTACAGTAAATATTGATGTAAATAAATTGGGGTAATTGTTCTTATGGATGGTAAACTGTTAATTCAGCTACAAGCTTCAAAGGGTTAAAATGGAGTAAAGAGAATAAGCCCAAGTTACCTGATCGGAACAAACAGCAAACTGTCTCAAATAAGCAACTGTTTATTCTATTAGTTTTTTTTTGTCCTAAATAAACATTGGTACAAATAACCAGTAGCACAAATAAATGGAATCAACTGAATTTGTATGGTATGTAGATTATATTTAAAATATTTTTATTGCTGTTTAATTGTACACAAAAATGGTTTTACAATAATTGCTGTATTCAAATATTTTTCAGTGGACCGAGACAATCTGTGACAGTGATACAGGTTCAGAAACTGGGTCAGAATCAAACGTTAATTTTGATGGTGAGTATCGACATTAATGTTATACAAAACGTGAAATAGCTTTGGGGGAGCTATTCATTATAAACAGAATTGTGTAATATATATGGGACCCTCGCCCATCAAAACCCATCTTCTTCTTCACTGCACACAAATAGATGACAAAATTATTAAATGATATACATGAAAATAAAAGGATTAATAACAAAATAAAAAACTGATAATATAACAGCCCTCGCTGGTAGAGCATATAAACACAGGTGTCAGAGATAAATGGGAACACAAAAATAACACTTGGAACAGTTAGAAATAATTCTTTGGTCCCTTTGATTGATATAAATCCTGCTCTTGTGGTCACTTTGTGTTTATCCACTCTGATGGCGAGGAGCGTTAGATTCCAATTTTTTTGCAAGTTTTGTAATTAACAACTTATTTTCCTTTTTCAATTTAATGATTTTGTTGTGTTGTACTTCTTGTGTCTATCTGTTACTGTTCTTGGATTCTGAACCAAGTGATGAAAGTATATACTTATTTTGTTTTAGTAATTCTATATAACTGCTTGATAGTGGTTGGAGATTAAATTATTCTTTTTAAGTTAATATGAAACAATACTTGCCAACCTTGGCTACCTGCTATAGTAGTGGGCGTAACTACAATAAGAACTGTATAAAACATGTATATTACATGTAAAACATTTTACTACATATTAACTACAAATAGTATTACATATTAATAGTATAATTTCATTACAAATTATAAGATTTCAGACATTAGCCATTGTAAGTTAAAATTAATAAGCTGGGTTAAAACGATAGCTGAGTTTTGCCGATATCTATATTTATCTTTGTATTAATATATTGTTCGCCTGAAACGACCTCTGATTATACAGAGATCGAAACATCGTTTTTATTAATTTTAACTTACGATTGCTAATGTCTGAAATCTTATAATTTGTAATGAGTATATTGCACTTCTATCGATTAATAATAATTTTAAGAATCGTATTAACTATATTGTCTGATTTAGTCCACAAGCCCCAGAAAATCAAAAAAACTTTGATTTGCAAATGGTGCAGTATATGTATGCTTTTTGAAATGATTTAACCAAATGTAGTCATTCAGTTAGAATATTGTTTCTAAAGTTTTGACCATTTTTTACCCTTCAGATGGCTCAACTTTGTCCAAACAGTTTTAATTTTTTTTTACAGAATCACTGGTTATGTATACTTTGCTACAATCGTATCACAAAGATTACTTCACTAATTTTTGCTGGTGTAATTCACTACACAACATAATTATTACTCAGTGGTTTGAAAGGAAAACTCTAAAACTGTATTAATAACCTACAAACTTTAACAAATAACACCTCTAGAACTGAACAAGATTATGTATTAAAATCTTAAAATGTCACTTGTATATTGAATCACTATCACACATAGTGTCAGTTGACAAAATAGATGATTATTTTGTAAGCTGGCCATGGCAGTAGACAAAATCTGTCACCTTTTACAAGACCACCCCTCCCATAGAAGTTGCGTTTAACGCCCGAAGGCAGATAAACTTTTTCCCAAAATATGTCAACTCAGATCATCATTATCGTCTTCACAACACGGCATAGCCAAGGTGCTGCCTGTTCTGCCTTAAAGATCCTCCAGCCATCTCTTCCTGGGTCTAACCACATACCTGTGTCCTATAGGTATGTATTCCAGACTTTGGCCAGTCTGGAATCTCTGTCTGGCTGTGTTTTTTGAAAGTTGTGAGTAAATTAAATTAATTTCCCCATTACAGGGTATGGGTAAGTCATGTGGAGGGGCTTTGATGCCCCAACACCCAACTGCAAGGCAGTGGCAAAGTATCCTATAACAATAGGACACAGTATTACAGCCTACTAAATTCAAGTAGATTCGCACCAGTAATACTCCAAAGATAAGCTGGTCCCAAATCATTTCCCTTAAGCTATACCTTGGTACTGGTGACTACTGCTGCCCTCCACCAAGAATATTTATTGACCTTCTGGTCTAGATCTGTACTGTTCTGCATCAACAGGGTCACTTTTTGTAGGATGTGGCACTTCACCATGCAGTACGGTCTTGGCTGGAGAGAGGCTAAGGGTTCCTTTGGGAGCTAACATCTCTTCATCCAACCCTGGGAATTTGTGAGGACCAGTGTCCAGTCAATCAGGTACAAAGGTACTACCTCTCCAACTTCCCTTGATCCCGTCAACTCAGATATTTTTTTAATTTTTTGGTATTGTCTGTCCCCAATACCTGACGGACTCTCAGTGTTATTACATCACTATTCTTCATAATTATATACACTTACGTCATTTATGGTGTGATAGTAAGAAGAAGTGCCATAATTATATTATTATGCCATAATTATAAAAATTTTATGTTTTAATAATTTTAATTATTCTGTACTTCATTGTTGTTTATTACAGTAGATGAAATATTAACCACTGTATATTACACCTCATCATTGGGTCCAATTTATTAGACATGAGCTTTTCTAAGTTTACATGTTCTCTATTTTGGGTGAGAGGATCCAGCACATTCATCACTAATTATTCTCAAATAATAACTCACTGAACAAAAAGAATCTAAAACAAATTACACTACTGATGAATATATACTTTTTAACACATCAACACACAGCCTCAACTTGCTGCTGAAAAACTAATTACACTACTGATGAATATATACTTTTTAACACATTAACACACAGCCTCAACTTGCTGCCGATTGACAGCACTATATGCTGACACAACAAAATGAACACTATAAACATGTTGTTTACATCAAACTGTTAGAACACCAGCGGATGCATTTGTGTAAAAGTGATATAAACAAAATAAAACCAAATACATTAGACACGAATGAAATGTGTAGATAAATTCGATAGGTTTTTTGCATTTAGCAATTCTTGCACAGACCAGACTCTCATCTGAGGGGTTTGCACAAAAACTGAAGCCTTCACTGCATTTTGTCAGTGTATTCAGTAGCTCCATAATTTTTTTATGGGTTTCCATATAGAAAAATCAGTAAATTCATAGTAGTTGGCAGGGATGAAGCATTATAAAATACACTTGGTAGTTGTACAAAATTGCTTTTGTTATTACACTCTGATGAATGTTTTATACACTCTGACATTAATCTTATGACAATTCTACCTAGGATACATACGACCCAAAATGACATATTCCTGTGAAGTATGGGGATACTTAGCTGAAATTCATCGGAATAAAATAGAAAAACTCCAGAAATGTGCCCTACAAATGTGCCTAGGTTGCCCAAAGACCTCACCAATAGAAGCTGTGGAAGCTGAACTCAATATAGAACTTCTGGATGTATACATCAACTAAAGGATTGGTAAACTTAGTTTAAAATTCAGAACAATAACCACAGAACATCTATGACAGAGAATTAATCCAGGATCGAATCAAAAAAGATCCTTTTTATACAAAAGCAAAATCCTGCTTTCAGATGGAATAACCAACCTCAAAAAATCCCTCCCATTATGTGGATAAAATACTGCCCACCCCCTGCCAGTGTTTAAAATCAACAGTAAGAACTACACTAGAAGTCAGCATAACAAAACATAACACTGGCCCATTAATTCTGCTTGCTATAGCACAACAAATAATAGCAGAAAACTACAACCAATATATTCACGTCTATACAGACAGACGTATCACTGGATTCACAAAGAAAGAAGTCAGGGGGCAGGATATTTTATTCATAGTACGCAAGAATCCTCCTTGTACCAGCTAACTCCTACTCAAGTGTCGACACTGAGCTTCCGGCAGTCATCGCAGCACTGACTACTGCCTCACCCTAAACAATAAAAAAGTATGTGTCTTTAGAGACTCACAGGCTGCACTACAACAATACAAACCATCAGCATACTATTTTAGAACAGTCCACGTATTCCACATGATCAAAAAACTGGAAAGAAACAAAGTTAACAATGGATTCCCAACACGTAAATATTACTGGTAATGAAACAGCTGAGGAGATAGCTAAGGATGGAACTCTGCTATCACCAATAGAGAAAAATTAGGATCTAGATTCTTTTCGTACGGCAAAGTCAAATTTCAGTGTCCTCATTTGTACTCAATTTCCGTGTCCTGATTTGTACTACATATGTTGTCTTCACAATTAACTTATGGCAGGTTATGGAGTTATGTACGACAATGTAACTTAACTAAAATTTCCTTTGTCAGTGTACATTAAAAGGCTGTATTTATTGGAAGTACAGAAATTAAAACATTTATCGCACATAATTACGGTACACAGACGATTTTTGGAGGTTGTGTCTAATTTTAACCATCTAACTTAACCTTTTAGATTTTTAAAATTAATTAGACTTAACAAAAATTTCCTTAGTTAGTGTACATTAAAAGGCTGTATTTATTGTATGGATAAAAGGCTGTATTTATTGTATGGATAAAAGGCTGTATTTATTCGAAGTACCGGAATTAAAACCTAGTTCCAATTACTACAGTCTGAATTAATGCAAATAGAATTGGAGAATCTCGTATACATATTAAAGAATGGTTGTATATTACACACAAAATTATTACAGTATGGAGCATTGTCAATGAATAGAAACAAATAGGACTATACTTTAGTATGTACCAATAAAATTCACCTTTTTTCAAGTACATCTATTGTACAAACAAGCCTATCTATTGTTTTTTCATACTCTTAAAAAAAGGCCATTAACAACATACATTATGAGAAAACATGATTACAAATCATAACCTGCCATTAATTGTGAAGAAAACAGATATAACATTTCCAAACAAGAAATCTTCAATTCTCTCCCTATTTGTTTTATAAAAACTGGAGTTTCTACTGCAGGTTTTTAAGTCCACTAACTACTTAATTTAATATACATAATTGTTCCTGATCTTGTTGGGTAACATTATAATACATCTGGTTACTACTTTATAATGTACAGTCCTAAACATCTTTAAAATTTAGACAAATTCTAATGAGCAGTTTGACCTAACCTGAATTACTACGTCTAAGAATATCTTATTAGGTCATTTAGCATTATTTATACATTTAATGCATCTTAATTAGTACACTAACAGCACTGCTCGGTCTTACAGTAACACAACACATTACACTAACTCAAAAGAATTTCTTGTTTTCAGTTTAAAAAAGTTGAAATTGTGTATTTCTTTTCTTTTCCATTCACTTTTTGTGAAACGACCTACATTAATATGTATACGCTTACTATATTGAAATCCAATGTTCACTATCCAATAGTTAAAAATATTGTGGAATTGTGAAATTAGTAACACGATGTACTAATGTAACACTATGTGTGCCTTAATAAGTTATTGATTATTCTAACTGATACATTGTCATGCCATTATCATATGACAGTTCTCAGAGGTTCAGTAATAGTCATCTTTGCTGTTAACATGGACACATCTTGCATATGTTCATTTCTTACAAGTTCTTCTCTTTACAGGACTAATAGTTTTGTAAAAAACTCAATTGTTTGTTATTACATTTTTCAGTTGTTACCCTTAACATTTCGACCTCATCATAAAATAACTGTTGAGAAACTGAGAGCTCTTTTTTAAAAAGACTTCATTAATAAAGTTACTTATAAGTAGGCATACATTTGTACTCATAATATGAGGTTAAGAATTAAGAAAAGGTGAAACCAACTTGTTACACTGAAAAACTTCTAGGTATACTACTACTGATTGGAAAAGACAAGATAACTCAGGGTGAATTTTTTTTCAAACCTTTTAACACCATGGATTCTGCGTTTATCCACAGTTACTTCGCCCTTTTTTACATTTTATCAACTTGTGTTCCCAGAGTCACAGTGTTCTGAATTGTTCTTAAAATTTCCATTTAGGATTAGACCCATCTATACTTATGTGTAGTACTTTATTAACATGCAGATTTATTCCTAGTAGAGTTATCTTCGAATCCCTTGAAAAAGCTGAAAGATTATGGAGTCAAAGAAACACAGAATTCAAGTAGCAAGTTTCCACTACTTTATAAAACATAGCCTAGAAGCAAACTTTGACATCCAGTAACTGTTACTGAGAAACCTTACTAAGGGGCTTATAAAAAAAAAATTACAAGCTTGCTCTTTTGAACATCTGATGAAAAGGTTTTGTAAAGTGTACCTAACATAAAAACGTACAATGTTCGATTTGTCCTTGTATTCTATACTTCCAGCAGTTTTACATGTTACATTCCTAACACGAATAAGAAAAGTTTAAATCTGCTGATGATCTAAAGGAGTGATAGTTATTTGCAGTCTGACAGGGTTATAAAATAATTCTGAAAGAATTGTTGCTTTTACAACACCATCCTTTATAAAGTGACTACTCAAATCTGCCAGTTTTTCACAGAAACTGAAGTTTGATGATTAGATCCATCATGACCTAGTGATGGTCCAAACATTTCAAGGATTCTCCTAGCCTTAAAAAACTGGACTGGCCTCATTGATTGACATGATTAATGTTAATTTTACTTTGGGATACTTCCAAACATAATAGAGTTTACAATAAACAAACAAAATGTTATGCCTGTCTAATTTTTCCAGAACTGTATACACGTAATTTGATCTGGATAGAACATTTATTAAACAATAATACTATTTGATGCAAATGTATACTATGTATACAGGTGTTACTATGTATATTGTATGTTAAAACTGTGAGGTGTATTTTATAATCTGGAACATTTTATACCAAATGATTTAATCACAAAAGATAATGTAAATCACAAAATTACAACAAACACACCAAAAGTATCTATAGAAATTAAAACATAAACAAAATTATATAAATGACAAATTATTCAATAAATGATTAAATATGTACCATAATTTATTAGATACTGCAATTATTTTTTATAGAAACAAACATCCACCAGTAGCTACAAAACCAATGTTCCCTATATCCTGATCTTTTCGATACATTGTTGGATTGTTAATGCTAGCATTTTTTTATTCTTTTCGCTAAACATTTTGAAACCATAATTTCAAAGCAATACTATCTGAGATACCTTTCCATTGTGTTTCCTTTTGCTAAAAAAAAAAATTTTGTTGTGGTGTTGATAATGTCTTTATTCTTTAAAATTTTGTGTGAGGGAGATTGCAAAACTTTTAACTGAACTGTAGCATTTCATTGTCTCAATTTTTGTCATTTTTTATGCTACTGTAAAGTGTTCACTTTTTATTTACACTTAAGTCATGCCGTTTTTATTTTACACTTTCTGTCAAGCTACTGTAAAGCTACAGTAAAATATAAAATTTAATTTAAAAAAAAATGATCAAACCAAGCACTTGTCTGCAACGAACAGAACACTGTGTAATAACTGAAATATATGAGAGTTTTATTTAAGGTTATTGCTGGCTCTCACATCCTGCTTCCAGTATTTGCGTATCATCTGTCAGAACAGTGAATAACTCAACAGGATACTAAATCATTCTTACTACTGTTCAGGTGCATTTAGCATGTACACCAGGGGCAGATTTATGCATAGGCAAAGTAGGCAACTACCTATGGGCGGTAAATTTTGTAAAGGTTATTATGTTGTTTTTATACCTAAGAGATGTTTCAAATGCCGCTCCATTTTGTCTCAATATGATAAGCTTTTAAATATATATATATTGTTTAGTAACTAGGCTTATTACGTAAAGAGAATATTTCATCATTTACTTCTGACCTGTATATGAAGTAGGCCCTACATCGTTTTTTCACAATTACATTTACATACATTATATATGTGATACTTCTATTATATTAATTATTTAACTATCAATTTGTTTATATTCAAATTTCGAACATCTTTTTAAATTGTAATTTGACATGAGTGATTGTCAATAGATGCCACTAGCTGCTAACAGATAGACTATGAGCATAGCATAATTTCATACCCAACTCTAGTGCCAATTGAGCTTCGACCTGCTGAGGAGGGAAATAAGAGGTCTACACATAGTACATGTCCGTTAAACACCTGTTGTATTTTACAGAAATCATTAAATATATATTCATCAAATAAATTGATAGGCAAAAAGTGATAAGTGAAAGGATGATTATGTCAAAAGATGTGTATATAATGTATTTTCATTTATTATGTTAGGGTAATATTAGTGGCATGATAATATTCTACCACTACTGTATTACAGTATACAAATGTAGTGATATATCTTGGCACAATACTATATAATAAATTTGGATAAAAGGCTCATTTAAAATAGAAAGGATAGCTGGTGTGATCAGACATAACAAATTTGTATTAGTTTTTTGAGAATTTATTCCTATCAAACTGCAATAAGCATATTTTTAAACCTTTATGGATGTGTGTCATGTAGTTTACAGATTGCATTAAAAGAAACAATTAAAATATATCTTTTCAATTAAACAAAAATTGGTCTTGTAATATGAGTCGGTAATACAGCAGGAACTAATCAGTTAATTGCTATTACAAAATGCCTTATTCCTTTTTCATGATGATCAGATTTTGCTATACGCCTGCATAAATAAAAATTATTAAAATGCTTAACTCTCAACACAAAGTATTTAAACTATTTAACATGAAAAGTTCATCATGTCACATATTCTAGTAACAAGGTAAGTTTTTGGAATAGTGTTTTAGCTGAATTTATACACTAGGAGGACACTCAACATTTAGTTTGTGTGTGTAACTCTGGTTAATCAGAGAATTATTTGTGTAAATTCAAATGTAGTAATACAAATCTACTACCATAAAGGCCTGGAATGCTATGCATTAAAGAATTTTAACTAACTTCATATGGGGAAAACTGGTTTACACAGTGGCGGCGGCTCGTCAGGTGCGCAGGTGAAGTGCTGCTTCACCTGAAATAACTGGTTCAATGTGTTTCTTTTTACACAAAATTATTTTCAATTTTTAGTCAATTTTATGTTTAAAAATATTTTTTTAAATTAAATTTCGTCTATAATAATTAAAATAACATTTACAAGCGATGGAAATAGGTTAAAGAAGCTGAACTTCGCTGCGATCACATACAAGCCTACTGGTGGCGGAAAGCGCTGAGATCATAGAAGCAGCTTTCTGTACCTCGAAGGCTGCATCAGTTAATACGTCACTAACAACGCTCGGTTTATGATGGTTGCCATGACAACGTATGCGTACTCAGCGTTCCCCTCCACACACGTGAAGCAGTGTCACTGGCTGTTTCTCAGTGGTGTACGTGTATAGTGCTTTACCTATCCAGTGTGTTTCTTTTGTTCGTTGTTCGTGGTGTGTGAAGTTTTTACAGAATGTTTCCTTCATATGATCCGGTATGTGTTTTATTAGAAACAATATTTTCAAGATGGAATAACGATGATAAGAAAAACTTTTTAAGCTGTGAAAAACATATGCATATATTGAAAGCAAATAAAGTCGCAAAAATAAAGGACAAGGTGTACAATCACAACTTTAAACAAAATTGGTATTCAACGTTCGAGTGGTTGTGTGACAGTTATTATTTAAATAAACTTTTTTGTATGCCCTGCTTAATTATTAGTGTTAAATCAAGTGCGTGGAATAAGAACAGCTTTGATGATTTTGGTAACGTTACTCGTGCTCTTTCCAAACATGAAGGTTCTTCTGAGCACATGCGTTGTGCATTGAGTTTTTCAAAATTAAAGAAAAATTTAAGTACTATCGAGGATGCTTTGAAGGAAAATTCTAGGTTGTATATTAAACACTTCAATGACAATGTTCGGCTTAACAGACGTTTCATGCATCTTCCTATTCGTGGAGTTCTTTACTTGGGTAAACAAGAATTAGCATTTCACGGTCCCCACGAAGAGTTATCATCTATTAATTGCGGAAATTTTAAAGAACTGCTAGAAACCTTCGTTTCGATAAGCCCTGTAGATATTCAAGAACACTATAAAGAAATCTGACCCGTCTTTGCCGGCAATTCTAAGACTCTTCAGAATGAAATAATTGACTGCATTTCACAATATATTGATGAGCACGTCGCAAAGGAAATAGAAGATAGTACATTTTTTTCAATTCAAGTGGATGATTCCACAGACATTGTCCACAAATCTCAATGTAGCATCATAATTAGATACGTTATTCCCGGAGGAAAGATGGTGGAAAGATTTTTGGGATTTTATGATGTTAGTTCCAGTCGGACTGCCGACACACTGTTTCACATTGTGTCAAGGTCCCTCGAAAAATTTGACTATAAATCAAAACTTATTGCCCAGTGTTTTGATGGTTCAAGCGTTATGTCAGGAGAATTAAATGGTCTTCAGGCAAAAATCAAAGAAGTAGTGCCACAAGCGGTTTCTGTTCACTGCATGGCGCATCGTTTGAATTTAGTGCTACAACAAAGCTGCAACAGCATTTCGAAATGTCGGATATTTTTTGCGACTGTTAACGGTTTACCCTCTTTTTTCCACAGTTCTGCTAAGCGAACTTATCCAGTAGACACAGTCGTTGGAAAACGAATCCCTACTTCCGTTATTACGCGACGGAAGTCTAATTCCAAAATTGTGAATACTATATACAACGAATGGGATTCATTAAAAGAAGTATTCACTAAAATTGTGAACGATTCAAATTATGATCAAACATCAATTAGGCAGAGTGATGGCTTCTTAAATAAATTTAATGATTTTGAATTTACGCTTTTGGTTGTCGTTTTTAACGATATTTTTGGAGCCACGGATGTTCTCTTCAGTGTGCTACAAAAGAAGTCATTTGACATTAATTTCTATATCTCGCAAGTTAAAAATACTCAAAAACTCATAAATAGCAAAAGAACTGATGATGCATTTATAAAAATTTTCTATTTAGCTGCTTCAAAAACAACAATTCCAACTGAATACCATGAGTTGCAGAAAAGAATTACACTCACACATGATCAACTTTTTGGAAAATACAAAATTCTGTATTATGAAATTTTAGATAACCTTTCAGTACAATAGCCACACGTTTTAATGATATGGAAAAGCTTCAGTTTGTTACATTAATGGATACTTCAAAGTTCGTAACGTATTCTGAAAACTTTCCCACAGATGCATTAAGTAACTTAAAGGTGTGCTACCCTAATCTGTTTACCGATTTCCAGAGACTGAAAAACGAATAACAGCTTATTTATGAGGATAAGCAATACAGACAAAGGGAACCACTAAATTTTATGGAACTTTTAGGTAACAACAGGAACATCTTTAAAGAAGCTTACAAACTGTTTTGTTTAATAGTAACTATTTCATCCACTAGCGTTTCCATAGAACGAAGTTATTCTTGTTTAAAAAGAATAAAATCATACCTGCGCAATACAATGACAGAGGACAGACTTACTAGCTTATCAAGAATTTCCATAGAAAAGGAACTGTTAAACGAATTAATTAATGTACAGCCATTTTATGACGACATTATCGACAAGTTTGCATATTTGAAAGAGAGGAGAATTGACTTTGTGTTCAAGAAATAAAATGCAAGCCTGTAAGTACTTACTATTTTTAACTACTTTATTTGTAAATTTTATTAACATACTTTTCTTTTGTCTCCATATGTTATTCATGATTCCAAAACAGGAAGGAACATATTCACATAATTTATTGGGGGGGGGGGGACCTGCCACTGATTCTGCTTCACCAATCCTCGAAGCCATGAGCCGCCACTGGGTTTACATACATTATTTCTGAAAATAATAATATTTTTAACTATTGGATAGTGAACACTGGATTTCAATATAGTAAGCATACACATATTAATGTAGGTCGTTTCACAAAAAGTGAATGGAAAAGAAAAGAAATACACAATTTCAACTTTTTTAAACTGAAAACAAGAAATTCTTTAGAGTTACCGTAGTGTAATGTATTGTGTTATTGTAAGACAGAGCAGTGCTGTTAGTGTACTAATTAAGATGCATTAATAAGTTAAATAACCCGCAAACATAAAATAACTAAGTAATTTGGAAAAATAAAAGTGCTAAATACGTAACACGCTGCGCCACCATTACGTTGGTTGTTGTTCGTTCATACACATGCACGTAGCGCCGTCTATCTTATAATGACATTTAACCTCTCTCAAGCACAGGTAATAATAATTCATGATAAATGTATGTTTATTTTTAAATGTGATCCAAGGCCGAAGGCTGAGTTGCACAAGAATGTTGAGGTTTTAGGCGGCGAAGCCGCCAAAAACCCAGTAGACCGCGGGAAGTTACCCGCGAGGTTGTAAACTATTTCCATGCTGCGACTTGGTTTTTATTTGGGGTATGTATAGATTAATAACCGGAGACGCCGAAGGCATTGGAGGCTAATGCAGTAGTAATGTTGGTTGGAAACCACGTAATGGCGGCACAGCGTGTTACGTATTTAGCACTTTTATTTTTCTGAATTACTTAGTTATTTTACGTTTTCGGGACTTAATCTAGTTGAAAATATTCATTAGGACACTAAATGTGAAACATACTACAATTTGAAAGAAATCGAAGGTGGTCCAGCTCAGCTACAGAATTACCCAGCCTTTTAATTTGCACTAACTAACGAAATGTTTGTTAAGTCTAATTAATTTTTAAAATCTAAAAGGTTAAGTTATATTGTTAAACGTAGACACAACCTCCAAAAATCGTCTCTGTACCGTAATTATGTGCGATAAATGGAAAGTAAATTCTGTACTTCCAATAAATACACCCTTTTAACGTACACTAACAAAGTAAATTTTATTTAAGTTACATTGTCGTACATAACCTCCATAACCTGCCATTAGTTACTTGTGAAGAAAACAGATGCAGTAGACATCTGGACACGGAAAATAAGTACAAACGCGGAGACGGAATATTGACTTTGCCGTACGAAAAGAATCGAGATCCACAAATTAACATCACTACTGGCTGCTACTTCAGATTTCAACAGAAGACTTAGAAACATGGAAGAACGCATTTTTAAATTCCACCAAAGTTTCAACATAGATATAGCACGTCAGTACACAAGATGTCTTCATATACAGAAACATCCCTAGGAGTATTCAAACATTTGGCCCCAGACAAAGACTTGGTCATATCATAACCCAGTCATACTTGTGCAAATTCAACCTGATCCAAACTGCTACCTGTCTACTATGTCATCAGCATGAGGAGACCTTATAGCACATATTAGTGGATTGCCAGACAGACATCCCAGGAGTGCCAAGACTGAAAACAAATATGGACGCAATATTGAATGACAACTCATATTGGACAGTAGCGGAGAACATCTACAGGAGACATCGTATCATTGGAGAACAATCTGGAAACACATAATAATAATAAGAAGACAAATGTTTCAATGAGTGAGACTATTCTCATAAAGTTGTATAATTAATAGTATAATGTAATTGTAATTATTATTCATGTAGCTCTTCAAAAATGGCTACAGTTGCTGAAACAACTGTCACAGTTTGATAAAAAAAAAGATTTATTAACTACCAAGTGTTTAGCAATTTCCTATTAATAATGCTTTTTCTTTAATTTTTGTATATTATTATAGATGAAAGTGTCAGTTCTGCACTGATGAGTAAAAATGAGGGAAACAGTAAAACAGACATTGACACATTCAATGGCAGCCTCATTGATGAAACAACGGCTGATGGGCTTGAGGTAAGTTGTTTGTTTTCTTATACACAGGAATTGGTTAAGTAGTTTGTTTCCTCAGGAGACCTTTTAAAATCTTGTTATAAAATCAAAAAATTTGTGTTGGAACTATTATGGGTTACAGTAGTATTTGCCCAAATAATTATTTTCTTTTTAAAAGTACAGTAGGACGTGATTTGTCAGGATTAATTGAGGCATGGAACTCTAGTTAATCAATTTTTCCAATTAAACAAGTCCAGTTCGCCAAGATTGGAGTTTTTCAAAGACCTATTGGGGATAGTACAATTTATGATAACATTAATTCTGAATCATCTATTAAAAACGTTTTACTTTGTCTACATTGTATGCGTATGACCAATGATTGAACATAGAAATAGACACTATTAACTGCATATTTTGATTTTTGTCCTTGTGTTTTGGTATTTTTAAGCAAATAATGTTAACATAAAATATTTTCTGTCACTGCTATGAGCATAATGTTATTCAAAATGTCTTATAAAAGAAGAGCAGTTGTAAAGTCTTAAACATTTTATAAAAATAAATACCAGAATATTACCTACCTGTGCCATCTTTTTTATGCATTTACCTTTTTCAACGCTAGATTTCAGGGCCACCAATATATTTTGTAGTGAAATATATAAACTTTAACACTCTTCCCATTAAGAATAAAAAAAAAACTTGAATAATTTTGATGAATATTTAATTCCGTAAATCAGAAGTTCTCACAGGCTCGTTAGACGAGTTTGATTGCACAGAAACTAGGAAATGGTTATGGCGAAATGACTACAATTAAAACATATTTATGTTAATAATCAATCTATTTTATTTTTATTCCATATTCAATTCTTTCTTTCTTTCTCTTTCTTTTTATTTGTTACTTCAACTAATTTCTATTATATAAAATTTCACTATACTAATCTCTACTTACAAACCAGTACTCTTTTACTTTTTATTTCTCCCTTTTTCCCTCACACACACTCTCATGCTCTTTACATTTCTGAATACCCCCCGTTATATTTATTGAGCTCTTATTATTGTTTACTTTAAAAACTTTAGGTCAACATATTTATTTTATCACTGTACTTAACTTTCCTCGCTATCCAAATCATTCCGCCATCAATCGCAGTTCACTTTCACTTTCACCACCTCATAACGAACTTTTCTTGTTTGTTCCGATTAACTCATGCATCTGCTGTATCTATCTCTTCCTGCGTTTTAACCTTCTTCAACACACTTTAATAAGTTTTGGTAGGTGTCGGCTACTATAATCGCTTTGACCTACCAAAATTTCCGAGCCAACGGTTATACGTCTGAACAGGCTGAAGGTGGTTGTCGACTGGTGCGAGTTGCGGGCTTGCAACTGTATACTATGCGGTCTTTCCATGCCCTAGAGACGTGATTCCTCTGGCTCCCCTCACCGCCCCTGGTCTGGGTACATCGAAAAGTCTAGAAGCTAGAACTGCGTCGTAAGATTGTGTAATGGGTCTAAATTTACGAGGGCTATCCAGAAAGTAACAGACGTTTTGAAATAAAAAATTTACAAAATGAAAAAACAAAATTTTATTATATACATTTGAAAGGTACACTCTTAAGCTATTTTTCTACACAATCGCCATTCAAATTAAGGCACTTATCATACCGTGGCACAAGTTTGTCAATACCGTCTCTGTAGAAATCTGCCGCCTGCGATTTCAACCACTGGTTTACACCGGCATGCAGTTCGGCGTCAGTATCAAAGCGTTGTGTAGCGAGCCATGTCTTCATCGCTGGGAAGAGGTGATAGTTGCTCGGCGCCAAATCCGGGCTGTATGGTGGATGATCGAACACCTCCCATCCAAAACCATCGAAGAGCTCTCGGGTACGATTGGCCGTGTGTGGACGTGCGTTGTCGTGAAAAAACAAAACCTTCGCACTAAGTTTTCCCCGACGCTTGTTTTGTATCGCGCGCCTTAACTTTCTCAGTGTTTCACAATACCTCTCTGAGTTAATTGTTGTGCCACGTTCAAGAAAATCAACGAGAATCACTCCTTCAGAGTCCCAAAACACAGTAGCCATGATCTTTCTTGCTGACAGCGTTTGCAAACACTTCCTTGGTTTCTTGGGAGAATTTGTGTGTCCCCATTCCATCGACTGCCTTTTTGTTTCACTATTGACATGCTTCACCCAAGTCTCGTCCCCAGTTACGATACGATCGATAACTTTGTTACCATTTTTGTCGTAATCTTCGAGGAAAGTTAGTGCTGCAGCCAGTCTCTGTTTTTTGTGGTCTTCCGTTAGGATTTTCGGAATCCACCTAGCACAAAATTTGTGGTAACCAAGCTTTTCCGCCACAATTTCATGCACCAAACTCTGTGAAATTTGGGGAAAATGTTTCGAAAGTTCCGTAATCGTGAAACGACAATCTTCACGAATTTTGTCGTTGATTTTCATCACCAGTTCATCAGTCACAAGGCTAGGTCTACCACTGCAGTCCTCATCGTGAACATTGGTACGGCCATTTTTAAAATCAATGCACCATTGCCTCACTCGGCTTTCACTCATTATTCCTTTTCCGTACACATCACAAAGTTGGCGATAAATTTCAATTGGTTTGTGATTTTTTGCCAACAAAAACCTAATCACAGAACGCACCTCACAAGTGGCGGGATTTTCTATTGCAGCGCACATTTTAACACGTCACAGAGAGCAAAGTAAGAGGGGCACAGACCGCACGCTACCACAGCTGGATGCGTACTGAGTGTAGGAACGTTCTGACACCAAGATGGCGGCTCTATCCCCGCCCACCGCCGCGGTCGGTCAAAATGTCTGTTACTTTCTGGATAGCCCTCGTATTTAAATATTATTGTGTAATTTCATAAATTCTATAACATGTAAAGAGGAGGCCCCTTTGAGGTGACACGAGGGCTAGTAAATATGAGCCAGTAAATTTCCATTACGTGGTTATAACGAAAATCTATTTATAGCCAATGACCAACACATTAAGTATTTGTTGACGAAAAACAACTCGCAGTGAGGTTGAAGAGGTGAACCTCAACCCAACGGAACGTTGTAATATTGAAGACGAGATGTACGGCGGCGAGCGGGGTGAAGCAGTTTTGAGACGCATCAAACGGAAAATTTGTTACACTGAATGCCAGTCGACGTTCGTCTTTCACTGTCTGCAGCAGCAGTCGCGGGCGCACGCATACAACAGAAAATGTGAATTTATATATATTTTAAAATACAAACAGTTCTTGGCTAAATATTCATCCATAATAGTGACTAATTGCAGTAAATTGACAGTTCGGCCGTAAAATGTGAAAGTGAGAACTATAACACAGTAAAACAACGGATGCCATGTGGTGAAATTCTATGCAGCGTAATCAAGGGAAGTAGACATTTCAGAAATAAATACCATTTCAAAATTATTTAAAATGCTGGCATTTTTAAATTGAGCTCAAATAAAAAGAAATGTAGAAGCGTGAAAGTGTGTGTGATTGAGTGAATGACAAAATATAGGCCTAAAAAGAAGTGTTGAGTTGCATAATTTGATATACATAGTAGTAATTTGATATACGTAGTTTATTAATAATCAGTTTTACGCTATAAGGCGGAATAAGTGTGTTCATGATCTTTGCTGTGTTCTCAAAGAAAAATAAATCATGTTATATTTTACTTGATTTGCATATTGTTATTTGTATTTGCACACTGTTCTCTGCCTGAGTACACTAAACGATTTCCTGGACCAAACATTACAGATAATCATATTAATTTTAATCACTCAATTAAAGAGTAATATTGCAGTTGGCGCCCGAATTTACAGGGACATTGTAAATTAAAGTTGATTTACAATTTAGTCGAAAAATGGCAGAGAAAGACGCAAATACGAATTTAGATGAAAGTGCAGAGGTAGAATCATTGTTGAATGTTACCCAAGATCATATGGTAACAACTAATGAAATTGTTAGTGAAAATGTTGTCGAAATAGTGAATGTAAATGTCGAAGCTGAATGTAGCAGAAATAGCGAGATAAATATATTTAACCAATTAGCGTTGATGATGGAAATGATGAACAATAAATTTGAATAACAAAATAAGAATAACAATAATTTGAACACGAGTTTAAATGAATTTAAAACTGAAATCAAATCAGAGATAAATGTAGTAAATAATAAACTTGACAAACAAGAGAAAATGAAGTCAGAAAATAATAATCTAAACATGAGTTTGAATGAGTTAAAGTCAGAGATAAATGAAATAAATAGTAAATTTAACAAACAAGACGAAAGGTTAGTAGACATAAATAACGAATTTGCTAACATAAGAAGCGAACTAAGAATGAGTGATGTAAATATGAACAGCCGATTGGAAAGTATGAATGAGACTATTGCGGGAATGAAAAGTGAGACGACTATTGTAACCGCTCGTTTATTGGGGTGTTTAAAAATGTTTCAGGTTACTGGTTACAACAAATGTTTAATGAAGTCTCTAATTTGTATGCAGTAATTTGCTTTTATGATAATTGGCAAATATTAAATATGTAATTATAGTGTGATAATTTTTATGGATTAAATAATAATTGCTGGTCGGTAAATGAATGTAACGGTAGCGTCGATCTTGGAGTGGAACTCCTCTTCTTGGTTAAATGTTGTCAGTGTAAGTACCGTCAAGTGTTGTCTGGACAAATGAATTAACATAAAAAACACTTTCACGTACCTGGTAGTAGTACTTGAAGTTCTGACGTTCACTTACCCAGAATAAACTGTCAAGATTCTCTTATAACCAGCTTGTAAAGGTATCTCCTTCTACCCTTTATAATTACATATAATACACTCATCAAAAAATACTCACCGCTGCCAGAATTTTACTTACCGTCATGGTCCCCGTAAAACTTACCTTTAAAAATTACCCAAGGTCGCCACGATATTTTCTGGTTTAATATCGAAACCATTCTACACACTTGCCCTTATAAAAATCCCGCTATCTGACTATAATACAACTCAGAAAAATCCCAAAGAACGTTAGACGAGGTTTTCAGCACAGAAAACTAGGAAATGGTTATGGCGTAATGACTTACTCTAACACATACTTTATATTAAATAAAAATCTGAATTTATTTTAAGGTGAAATTTTATGAATTAATAAAATAAACATTTCTTAATCAACTAGCTTCTAACAAACTATTATGAACCAGTACTAAATTTTTTCCCTTAGAGATCTCGTTTGAAATTTAACACTTTATACATAACAAAGGAAATTACTAAAAGTGGTGTGTGATTTTATTCAATTGATTATGTTCTTAAGTTTGCTACTCATCTGGTCAATGCAATCCACAATTTCCGCCACCACGTGTTACGCACTTTTTGTTTGTAGAACACTCCGAAAACTGATTTTATACTGTTTAACTTGGATTATTTTCTCAATCACAAATGTTAAGGCTGTTTCACAAATGACAGCACTATTCTTTTCAATCGGTCAGCTTACATTGTTCGCAAGCACATTTTTTTGGCAAACTGCGCGTTAACACTTTACTTGATAGGCCGATTAGATTATTTTCGGCCTATCTTGCGCCCGAGGCCACTGTTTAATTTTACATTACAACTTTACTGTCTGATGCTGGCTGTCTGTTGTTCACTCTCTACTGACACACAGCAGACTGTGTCACAAAGCTGCTGCTATGTGATTACGCAATGCGTCTGGCAGTTGTTTTGTCTGACTGTATGTGTGTTGCATTGCTGTACTGGAGGCTCCTTACAGTTGAAAGTCTGGCAATTTGGAAAGTGCTTAAACTGATGATTTGAATTAATATGAAATTAAACTGGGGTGGCTCACAATTCCGTACCGTCACAATACCCCCCCAATAAGAGGTTGAAGGCCAAGGCGTTCAAACTCTTATTGCCTAAACCTAAGAGGATCAGTGAGGATATGGCGCCGCAACCCCCCTGAACTCTCTACTAAATCATGGGTTCTTACCCCCCTAGTCTGGCGACTGCGACAGCACCCATCCGATCTTACTGGACTTCTCTGTTCGAGATCCCAACACCGAAAAACCGAACAGATACCCGTCCCAGTATCGCCTGACTTTTAAAACATTCAATAAAAAAATCAACAAACGGCCTTCCATCACTCCATATCCCACATCTGATTTGTTTCCTCTTAACCGTACTGGTTCATTGACAACGTACTGGCTCATTTTATATTATAGACCCTAAAGAATAATATTAATAAAACAATATTGGTTTACAATGATACACATAAATTCCAGTTAAATTGAATAATATTCCCCATACAATGTTGCCCATCCAAAATAACACCTTAATTACACAAAAGGACATTAACTCCATTTATACTTAGCTACTATAAAATTTTTTTTATATATATATATATATACCCCCTTTTAATCCCTTAACCCCTGATACCCATTACATTTTAATGTGGTCTGCACGAGGCTTCTTGGCCCTTTTTCAGCCTCATCCTCGCCGTAACCCACATCTCCCTCGTGACCTGTAACTGGGTCACCGCCCATCCACACTCACTATTGCCCCCCCTAGACTGTAGCGTCTAGTTGCTTTCACAAGGACTGATGCGGAAGGGGTGGACATTTTTTTTTTATTCCGCCCCCATCCTTGCTTCGGCGTTACAATAAAATTCGGTATACATATAACCTACTATTCTTTTTTATATTATACACCCCTAATGGACTACCACCCCTATCTGGGTGAAAATAGCCCTGTTCCAAAATTTGGTAGATTCCCCAAAAAATAACCCCCCTACTAAGTCTAACAGACCACCGGATTGACAAAATAAAACAAACCACAAGCCGGTTATATCAAGTAAAATTTATGATTTGCCACAATTAACTACTTTCACGGTCATGGTCCGGTGAGGCCATGACCGCACTTAGGTGGGGAATCTACAGTTAAAACATAAAATATAGATTGGCCTTGATACAAGTTACTTGGACAGGAGTATATACATCTTATTTTCCAAACGCCGCTTCAGCTCAAACATTTCCTTCAGTTTTCGATTTTAAATGAATATTTTAATAAGTTAAATCCTTATTTACATCAATTAGTATTTACTTTATAATTCCAATTTGAATTTAAATGAAAATAAAGTTAAGTTCATTGTTAAAAATCATCGTTTCTATTAATTTTATTACTAAATTAATTTAATTGTATTTAATTTACTTTAATTAATTCAATTAATCTCAAAAGTTACAGTAATTGCCTCATTATTATTTGGTCTGTAAAAAAAAATTTGATTTCAATTCTTTTATGTCACAATAGGGTTTTACTCAAGATACTGATTCAGCAGACTACAACATTTTTTGTTATTGTCACCAAGCATGACTACAGACATTAGTCTCAACATACCACACCTGTTTATATAAACACTAGTCTGCAAGACTCACATCATCTAAACATTCTGGTTACATCATATACTAACACCTGTACTTTTCAGTTTTTTATAAATTTTTTAGATAACATATTTATCAATGGCTATTTCTTACCGTTCAACCAAATATAGTTTTAATTCACCTTTCTATTATTATTTCTCTTTTAATTACAATTTCTATTTAATGCTATTATCTCAATTCATATTATTGAATCAACATTTTTTTCACACCTGTAAGCATTTTATTCTATCTGATTAGTATTATGAACTTTATACTTACAATCCACTTATTGACATGAATACAAAATACACACCACACACACACCAATATCTCCGTGTAACCTCTGAAACATTTAACAACAATGTTATTTCATACAAACAATTTAACCATCTATTATCGAATTCCAAATCTCGTAAACCATTCAACTCAAAAAATTTCAATTATATAACTTTTAAATCAATCAGAATATTTTAAACATTTCAAATTGTTTCAATTAAATTCATTATTAAAATATAAATTCCATTATTATTGTTTGCCATTATACAAATGAGCCAATTACTGTTTCTGAACTTAATGTTATTATTTCTTTAAATTGCAAAATATTAATCTTATTATTACAACAATTAATTACCTACATACACTGTTCACTTAACCCTTTACAACACATACAATTGAATTCATTACATATTTATTTACAAATCTACTTCATTATTTATTCAGTTATCATATTTCAATGTTCAAATCAGCTAAGTCAACATCCTTAAAACAAAAATTTAACTGTCTTTTATTGTTTTATGGTCTAGCCTCCATCGTCAAAAAGGTATCTTACATATTTATAGCATAAATGATTTTTATTTACATCCAATTTATTATTATTATTCTTATCATAAACCATTACCTCTATGTCATTCATTTTCCCTTTTATTATTCCATAAGACTTGTCACTATTATTTGTTTTTATCCAGCCTCCGTGAATATTTGTTGTTACACCCAGGTAATTTATTTTCTCATCATATTCCTCCACTACAAGTACACTAATTCTTCCTACAGGTACACATTTATCATCAATATAATCATTGTCTACTACTACACAAGGTATGTCTACATTATTTATCATAACTCTCTTAATATCCATCTTCTCTATCAGCTCTACATAACCTCTATTTATCTTGAACCACTCTAACTCTTTCTCTCTCTCATAATCACTTTCATCACAATACCTATCACAACACCACTGACCTACTTCACTCCATGCAAAGGGCACAACAAACTTACTATACCACTTCCTGGCTTTTCCAGGTTTACAAAAAATTAGGGGACTGCTTGAAGACACCTTGTCTTCCACATAATTACCGGAGGAAACTCTGTCCTCAAAAATCATTACTAGCGGAGTCCTTACTCCACTTATATCACGGGGAAAATTTGCCCTTTGCCACCCTAACCTTTCATCACACTCTCTCTCAATTTCATCAACACTCGCTAACATTTTGTTATTAAATTCTACTTCACCACAAACTTCATCATCACTATTTGTTTTCATCACATCATTCTTAAATAGCTCGTTTTCAACTATTTTATCACTATTATTTATTAATTCATTTTTACAACTGTAACTTACCTTGTTAGTTATTTCTTCGCTATTATCAAAGACACCACTTACCTGTGTTAACTCAACTTCTGTACTCTCTTTTAACTGACCTCTATTCTCCTCCCGCTTCTCGTCTGGTTTATCGATAGCATTTTTTATTGTATTACAACCCTTACTCATTATTTCCTCCCTTTCATCCACTAGTTTATCCATCCTATCAAAACCCTTGTTTATAACACCCCTTAGTTCATCAAAAAGTTTGTTCATCATTTCAAAACCCTTAACCATCTCTGTTTTTATAAGGTTCAACATATACGTCTTATATTCAGATTCACTCATATTATCCCTACTTACCTTATTATCTGCCACCTGATCGACTTTCTTTTTGTTAACTTGGTCTGTCTCTCTACCTTTATTTATCACCACCACACTATCATCATTATCACTAGGCCTATTTACTGCCTTATTTTCTACCCCTATTACTTCAACTATCTTACCTTTATCATTTGTTATCTTACCCCACTCCTCGTCGGTCATTTCACCTACTTCACCCATATTTATACTCGTACTTCAAAATTTATTTATAAACCCAACATTTACGCTACCAAAACATAACCTAATTTTTACAACGTAATTATATACGATTAATTTTACAAATACGCCGTTACCAAATCCTACTTTCTGTGCTTTAAAACAGGTCTAGTTCCTATAATATTTATACGAACATCCTGGCAGGGTCGCCACTTGTAAAGGTATCTCCTTCTACCCTTTATAATTACATATAATACACTCATCAAAAAATACTCACCGCTGCCAGAATTTTACTTACCGTCATGGTCCCCGTAAAACTTACCTTTAAAAATTACCCAAGGTCGCCACGATATTTTCTGGTTTAATATCGAAACCATTCTACACACTTGCCCTTATAAAAATCCCGCTATCTGACTATAATACAACTCAGAAAAATCCCAAAGAACGTTAGACGAGGTTTTCAGCACAGAAAACTAGGAAATGGTTATGGCGTAATGACTTACTCTAACACATACTTTATATTAAATAAAAATCTGAATTTATTTTAAGGTGAAATTTTATGAATTAATAAAATAAACATTTCTTAATCAACTAGCTTCTAACAAACTATTATGAACCAGTACTAAATTTTTTCCCTTAGAGATCTCGTTTGAAATTTAACACTTTATACATAACAAAGGAAATTACTAAAAATGGTGTTTGATTTTATTCAATTGATTATGTTCTTAAGTTTGCTACTCATCTGGTCAATGCAATCCACAATTTCCGCCACCACGTGTTACGCACTTTTTGTTTGTAGAACACTCCGAAAACTGATTTTATACTGTTTAACTTGGATTATTTTCTCAATCACAAATGTTAAGGCTGTTTCACAAATGACAGCACTATTCTTTTCAGTCGGTCAGCTTACATTGTTCGCAAGCACATTTTTTTGGCAAACTGCGCGTTAACACTTTACTTGATAGGCCGATTAGATTATTTTCGGCCTATCTTGCGCCCGAGGCCACTGTTTAATTTTACATTACAACTTTACTGTCTGATGCTGGCTGTCTGTTGTTCACTCTCTACTGACACACAGCAGACTGTGTCACAAAGCTGCTGCTATGTGATTACGCAATGCATCTGGCAGTTGTTTTGTCTGACTGTATGTGTGTTGCATTGCTGTACTGGAGGCTCCTTACAGGTGAAAGTCTGGCAATTTGGAAAGTGCTTAAACTGATGATTTGAATTAATATGAAATTAAACTGGGGTGGCTCACAATTCCGTACCGTCACAAGCTTATACTTTAAAACAAGGTTATACAACTCCTTGTATGTAATGTGGGCGCCACATGGGTTTACTTCATGAAAGGTTCCCATGAAAAAAACAAATTGTTAATTTTAAAATTGTAGGTGTTCACTTTATATCTTGTTTAAATGCTTAGGGCATTTAAAATAATTCGGATATAGTACTGTAAGATTTCTGCTCACAAGTATTTCAATGTACTCTATGTTGAGTATTGCTTATCTAAATGAAATAATTGGAACCAAATTTTTATGCTGTATAACATTACGGGTTTATTATACCCTTTAAAATCAATTCAAATAAAAAATACAATTGTTACAGTAATACAATTTGGATGGTAAGTTACCCATCTACTATCTGGCCTAGCTCAATTTAGAACAATATAAAACTCTTAGAATTATTAACAAATTTTAATTTTATTTTATAAGTTACCTCACAGGAAATACAAATACAATGTTATTAATTGCCTTGATAGACATTACTGTTATAATAATTCATATTTGGCCTCTTTTAAAAAAAACTCTCAATTATTTTTGAGTTTAACGATCGTTTCGTGTGGTTATATCCTAACAAATATTATAATACTTAACTCTAACACAAATATTCTTACATTGGATTATTTAATCCTCTAAATAAATTGATACAGTGTTTGCTATTAAAAGTTTGGTTGTCTTTGCGTCAGTACAAGAGTGCTGATAATTATGATCAGTGAAAACAGATAAACAATAAAATTGGTCACTGTACTACCTTGCTTCTTTTTAATCTTATAGATTAAAAATTAAACACTTTAGTGATCTGATTATAATGATCACTAACTAACTGCACTTTATTCGCACTTAGAACGAGAAATATACCCTCTTCTTAATGAAACTGGGTTGTTTACCTTACAGGTTAAAATGCTTTCGCTCGTTCCGAACACACGCACTAATTAAAAATATTCACTATTACTTGTCGACGCACTTTTCGTGTGATGAATCGCTGTACTGTTAATTATTTTGGTAAATTTTGAAGTATTTACTACTATTATATTGTATTAAGTCATTAAAATTTAAGATACTGTCGAGCGGGAACTGGATGGCTCGAGATGAAGGTAGCGAATAAGCGAATTTCTCAGCGTCTCTGGTTATATACCCCTCGTCTTCATCGCTGTTAGGGACAAAAGTCGCTAAGTAAACTCTTTTTTGATTGGTACAACAAACCGTTACGATGACATAATGTTTTATTTAACCGCCACCGGAGCGTATCTTTCGCCTAACTGTCGTTGTTGTCCGTATTCACTGACAGTTTCTTAATTTTGATAAAAAAATGATGCTAACACTCACTTATTATAATTCCAATCTCTAGGTTATTATTATCAAATTAAAGCTTATTGTCTGCTCTTTATTTTGATGTGGCATAATGCGGGTTCGCACGTAGCTTTCACTGACAAAACATAAAAATAGTGTTTTGAAACATGGTTTCTTATTGTCGTCTGCTAATAATGCACAATGCGACCATTTCCTATCTTTTTACATTTTGTTATTTACACTGTGTTCTCTTTAGAACGTTATTATTTGAATAATAATACATATATTATGACAATTAAAAGCTGTTTATAGCTGAACAATATTAAATCTTAATATAATTATGATAATACGTTATTATGAAAATTCCTTATTCTCTAAATACATTTTACTTGGCCTACTCAATTTAAAGTCATACAATATTAATTGAGTGGTGGTATTTCACATCTCATTTAATTATATTTATTGTTCAGTAAATTTAATGTTAATTAGGAGTCCTGTTTCCCTATTAACTTACTGATATAAATTCGTTATGTATGGTCTAGATACATTCATAGCACCATGTGTATTCCTTAATTATTATTACTAATTACATTTCATTTAATAAGGAAGTTGCTTATACACATAAGACTTCCTTTTTTAATTATCTTTATCCAATAATGTTACATCTGGTTTTGTAAAGCTAGTCTTTATATATCCTTGTGGCTATAGCTAGTATAGTCATAGGCTTTGTTATTTATTTATCATAGTTCTTCTAATTTCAGCCAAAATGCTGTTATTGTTATTACTTTTATTAAAGTCATTGGTTATTTAGTTTCTATTTACATGACTCTACACATTAATGTCATGAACTGGTTCGCTTGACAGCTTATTGTGAACTTTGCATGTCCATTAGTTAAAGTCAGTCATTGTGTTTGTTGTAGTGTCATGCAGTGTATTTATCACTGCTTCTTGGGATCCTTCCTCTTCTTTCTTCTTTGCTGGTCCTTCTCTTCTTTGCTACATTCATTACAAATGATTCACTTCTATAACTTTAGTGTAATATTTTACCCTTCTGGTGTGTGTCTTGGTTATGTAACATTTTGTGGTGTTACACTATAAATATAAACAAAATACGAACCAAAATGAAGAATGATTAAAAACAATTAACGAAAAGCAAAACGAGAAGCTGATAGAGACAAACAAAAAATTTGACGCGTTAACAAATAAATTTAACGATAAGTTTAAAAAACAAAATGACAAAATTGACAGTAATGGTCAAGGTGTAATTGATGAGTGTGAGCAAATAAAAAAAGCAAGTAAGATGCAAGAGAATATTAATAATGAATTCAAAAGTAACTTTGAACAAATTGACACAATTAAAACTAGTGTAACTAAGTTGAAAAGTAAGCACACAGAGCATGAACAAGAAATAATTAAAGTTAGAGAAGATCTAAGCCTAGCGATTAATCAAAAACTAACCAATATGTGTGAGAGAGTGAATGTTGATGTTGAATTAGGTTATTTTAGTAATGAGGGTAAGGGAGTGAACCCCATACAATTTTTAAATTCTATAAAGGTTTTTAATAAGTATAACAAAGAAAGCTGGGAAATAAAATTAGTACGAATTTTAAAATATTTTAAAGGGGATGGTAAAATTTGGGTGGACGCTCATAATGATAATTGGGCAAACTTTGATGAATTTGAGGGAGTGTTTAAAAATTATTGGTCAGAGGAAAAACAAGAGGGTTTACGCAGCACAATAATGGGATGGGGTAGTTTCAATATTAAACATATGAGTATTATGTCGTATGTGACGCGACTATTGTACTGCTGTTAAAATGCACACAGTACATAATAGGGAGATAATAAATTTTAAAAGAGAAAGGATGCAGATTTTGTATTGAATGTAAACAAAAAAACATTGGGAATATCGACTTACTCAGTCAACATAGAGGTCGATTCCTATATGATATAAAACCATATTTAGTTATATGTTCAGAAAATAATATATGAAATTGGAATGAATGTTATAAGAAGAGTAAAGAGTAATAAAATTATAATTTAATAAATAACCAATAGTATTACGAATATTAGAGGTAAAATAAAGGTGTTTAATAATAAATAGAAAAATGATATATGTTTTAATAGGTATATGATAAACAGATGTAAAGAAATTAGGGAATTATCATAGGGGCAATTTTGTAAATTGTTAAAAAAAATTGTATTGTATAGTGAGGAAGAAAATGTTTATTAGTCTAAAATTAAATGCATTAAGAGTAACGTTATTAGTCTTAAATTAAATTCATTAAGAGTAACGTTATGAGTCTTCAATTAAATTCATTAAGAGTAACATGAAGAGTCTTAAATTATATTAAATAACATTTGTACATCATCAAGTTAATGTAACAAGGAAAAGAAAATACAGTAAAGGAATTTAAATTGTGATACCAGAGTTTTGATTATAATATTTAATAAATAAATAATAATACGAGAAATATAACAATATCCTTGATAGAACGACGACAGAAGAGGAAAACCTTGGACTGAAGAAGAGTTTAAGTGGCCATAAAGGATAGTTAAGTGTTTGGAGGAGACATCTGTGTTGCAGTAGTCCTGGAGAGCGGCATTCAGCGGTGAGAGAAATAAGAAATTTGTGTAAAGGAACAGATTGCCAAGCCTAATATTGCTTTCGAAAAAAAGTAACAACAACCAGAAGTGAACCCGTGGCAGCTGGAAGAATTCAGAGTCGGTTAAGTTACATTAGTTTATTATTTATTTCTTATATGGTTAATTATCAAAATACTACATATTAACTGAATCTGGTTTGGTTTAAAGAAAAGAAAATAATAGATACAATCGTAAATACGATCAAATAACTTAATAATCATTAACCCTGAGAGAAAGAGTTTCTTTACATGTACTGGTAAATAAAAAAAAAAAACATAATAACAGTAGGTACATTTATTAATTGTATTATACTATTAAATAATTACAATACCTGTGTATTCTGTTGTATTCTATCAGTAAAAAACAACAGTACACTATATAGCCAGGTTAAATATTTAGAACCACCAATGCCTCTTTCATCTTTTATAAGGTATGTTAGTAAACATTTACCTAAAGACATACGATCCACAATTAGAACCCGGGAGTTTACTGATGTAGCTGAATTAGAGAAAATCTTAGAAGCTTACCAGAATATGAAAGAGGAAGAAGACAATAAATATCAATCATTAAATATTAGAGATAGAGAATCGAGATCAATAAATACCGAAATAAGACAACCAGACCATTTTATTAGACACGATAATAATATGAGTAGATCAGAGGAGGGTGCGTGGTTATGTCCACACCCTAATTGTAGAGCTAGCAATTATAATAGTTCTCAAAATCAGTGTTATAGGTGTCAGGGTCCTAGGGGTGGTGCTCAATGGAGAGTAGATAATTATAATAGGAGTTTTGATAATAGTGAGTTTAGTAGAAGGGAGAATTATGGTAACGAATTTAGAGGGAGTAATAGAGGGAGAGGTTTTACCAGTAATAGGGGAATACCGGGAGGTTTGAACCACAGAGGGAGGGGGGATATGTTGGTAACCTAAACGAGTCTAGGGGCGTTGAAGCACCTTGTAATAATCAAAACAATAGAGGGCATCATAGGGGGGTTTACAGCGAACCACCACCTCCAGCACAGTTAAACTAATGAGGACGGTTGAAAAGGAAAGTCCCCAGCCGTCTAGAAATCACATAACAATAGTGTCACTTATTACCAATATACATAATGAATTATCCGATGAAGAAGTAGGGGAGAATAGCAGTAATTTTAGCATGGCAGAATTTGAAGCTGAAGTGTTTAATTCCAAATACACTTTCCTACTAGATTCAGGGAGTGAACTGACCACGCTATAGATGATAAGGTTTTTGAAAAAATAAAAAATCAAACCACAGACAATTCCACAACTACCAGTGTTGGGAATTAATGTTAAAGGTGTAACATGTTTTCGAAGTAAAAAAGTAACTAAGCAAATACTGTTACAGCTAAAAATAAATAAACACACAATAAATGTACCTTTTTTAGTCATTCCAGGTTTGAATATGGGATCAATAATGGTTAATGATTTTTTTGTATAATTTTAAGGTTGAGTTAAACTATTATACACAGACTATGAAATTAAACAACGAAAATAATATAATTGAAATACCATTTATACGAAAGAGAACTGTAGAAATGAAAGCATTAAAAATAATTAGTAAGGGAATTTTAATTTCTGATAATGACATAAATGAATGCAGGCCCTTGATGATTAATTATTGTAATTTAAGGGTAAATAATCATGAATTATTTGAAACTGAAGATAGTTGGGGTGAAAAAATGAATAAAATCCTATATCAAAATGGGGAATTTAGTTATCAAGATAGGGAGAAAATAGTACAAGTAATAAATAAAAATAAATTAGTTTTTTCAGATGAACCAGGTCTAGTAAAAGGTTTTAAGGGTAGATTAATTGTTAAAGAAAAAACACCTCTTGTGCCTAAAGCATATCCGGTACCATACTCTAAAAGGGGGTTAGTACAAGAGGAAATAAACAAGATGTTAGCAGAAGGGATAATAGAAAAATCCACCTCACCATATTCCAACCCTTTAGTAGTGGTTACAAAGAAAGACTTATCGATAAGACTATGCTTAGACGCGAGACAGGTAAACAAAATAATTGTTCCAGACAGAGAGTCGCCAGAACCGGTGAGCGAAATCCTACAACGTTTCAGTGGGACAAATATATTACGACATTGGATTTAACGGCTGGATATTGGCAAATAGAACTGGAGGAAGAGTCTCGCCAGTATGTGGCATTCCCTATACAATGGAAGGAACTATCAATTTTGTAGGTTGCCTTTTGGACTAAACGTAAGTGTTTCAATTTTTATTAAATGTTTAGACTACGTACTAGGGGGAGAGATTTTAGAATTTACAACTGTTTATGTGGACGACATAGTAATAACTTCACCAGATATTAATACACATTGTGAAAGGTTAGATAAAGTATTAAGTAAATTGCATGAGTATGGCATAACTGTCAAGTTTAAGAAGTCAGAATTTTTAAAAGAACAGGTTAATTTTTTAGGCCACATAATTTCAGCCAAGGGTATCAGTACAGACCCTAAGAAGGTAGAGATAATACAAAATTTTCCAGTACCAAAAAATGTGAAACAATTGCAAAGCTTTTTAGGCTTGTGTAATTATTATAGGCAATTTGTAGACAAATATTCTTACTTAACGGTACAATTGGGGCATTTGTTAAATAAAGGTAATCGATGGCAATGGAGTTTAAAAGAACAAACTGTATTTGAGCTAATAAAAAATAAATTTTTAAACAGTCATATTAGCTCATCCTAATTTTATAGAACCATTTTATATACATACCGACGCATCGGACATAGCTTTGGGGGTAGAACTATTTCAGGTAGATGGGGATGGTAACCATAAAGTGATAGCTTTTGCTAGTAGATCCTTAGTAACTAGTGAGAAGAACTATACAATAATGGAAAAGGAGGTGCTATCAGTAGTTTTCACCTGCAGAAAATTCAGAACATATTTGTTAGGAAACAAAGTAATAATAAGATCAGACCATCAAGCCTTAACATTTTTGAAATTGGATGTTAATACTACAAGAGTATGATTTAACCATAGAGTATTGTAGAGGTAAAGAAAACATAGTAGCTGATGTCCTATCTAGAACTGCTTTTGAAAATAATACTGAGGTAGATATGACAAATACATATAAAATATTTATAATCAAAGAAGTGGAGGGAGTAGATATGAAAAAATTAATAAATAACCTAGCAACAGAACAAGGAAGAGATACAGAACTTGGTAGAATAATAATAGTCTTAAATCAGATACCCAACATACCTAACAAATGGGAAAAACATTTTAGTTTGTTTAATAAACATTTATTTCACCGTACAAATGAACAAGGTGATGATTGGAAATTATGTATTCCTAAACTTATAATACCTGAAATAGTGAAAGATTGTCATTTGAGGTATGGTCATATAGGTCCCAAGAAATGCAGTGACATATTAAAAGAGTCTTGTAAATTTAATAAGATGCAAAAAACTGTACATAAACTGTTAAAAGCTTGTGAAATTTGTCAGAAAGCCAAAGTAAATAATCGTAAGCAGGAGGGTTTAATGCAACATGTAATACCAGACAGTCCTTTAGCAATAGTTGCCGTTGATTTATATGGCCCTCTACCCAAAAGTCGAGGAGGGGTGAATTATTTATTTGTTGTACTAGATGTTTTTACCAAATTTGTAAAATTGTACACGATTAAAAAAGCTACATCCTTGGTATTAGCTAGAAAGATAGTCAGTGAATACATTACTGAAGTAGGTAGACCCAAAATAATATTATCGGATCATGGTTCTCAGTTTACCAGCAACACCTGGAGGGAAACATTAGGTTGGGAAAACATTTTAGTTAAACATACATCAGTGTATCATCCCCAATCAAATCCTAGTGAGTGTGTTATGCGGGAATTAGGGCGTATGTTTAGAACTTTCTGCCACCAAAAACATTCATTGTGGGCCACATTTGTGAACAAATAGAAGGGTACATTAACTGTAGCTTACATGAGTCCACTAGTTACAGCCGTCATAAGTTAATGTTTCAGAGAAGTCCATCACGCATAATAGAGGAACTGATAAAATTTCTGACGCGAACTGAGGTACCACATGGGAGGAAACTGGTGATTGCCAAGGAGCGGCTTTTGAGTAAAGCAGAACAGCGGAAAAGAAGACATGACAGGAATTTAACACCCATCCAAAATGAGGTAGGGCAACTGGTATTAATAAAAAACCACGATCAATCATCAGCTTTGGACAAAGAGATTAAACAATTCTTCTTATTATACGACGGTCCCTATGAGGTTAGTAAAGTGAAAATGGAGAATGCTTATGTATTAATAGACCTGCAAACCCGAGAAATAAAGGGAACCTATAATGTAACACAGTTAAAAAAGTATTATGTACATGAGTAGTGTTGATTATTCTTTTAATTCATTAAAATCATGGACGAATAAATACAGATTATTTTATAATGAATCGGGGGGGGGGGGTACCTGAAAGTATGACTTTTAGTTGAACATTAAGATAATGGGTGCATTGTTTAGCACCATTTAAGCTCTAAAAAAAAAATTATTGTGCATAATTAAACGGTGATTTTGGGGGGTTGTTAGGTGTCAACAGATGAGAGAATAAGTTGTGGTATGTGGTGATAGTTATTGAAGAATGGAATAAATTTAGTTATAAGGTATGCTATTATAGTAACGGCATGTTGTTGCTATAGATAGTGGTAAGGGTTTGATTGATTAACATCTATGAATGTTGTGACGGTACAATTCTGGTACCCTAATAAATTTGTAAACCTATGGTTCCAAACATAATTATTGTAATTTTATTTTATAACAATTTTTAATAATAATAATTTTATTTTGTATTCCCTATAAAAGTTTTGGTGAGAATTGTCAACAACGCAATATTAAGTTAACAGGATTTATGTCGAATTCAGTGGAAAATTACAAATGTAACAAAAAACTGTTGTAACTATATGTTTATTGCTGATAATAAAACATACGATATACAATATACGATATAAGCAATGTTTTCAAAAGTCGGGCACCATCTTGATATAAGTATAAATATATGTAAATAACTTTGTAATTTTACTTACCTTTCAAAGTCACTATAGGGCAGAAATTCATTAAGCGAACTTTTGATTAGCGGAAATTGTTATGTGAAATAATAAAAATACCTGGTTAAAATTGTTACCAATTGCACTGGTACACATTTCTTAATCTTCATATAAATATATTTAGAAGAAGAAATAACAAGCAACATACATCTGGTTTTGTTTACCTTATTTACTTCAGACACGTATGTCCCACACACCATAATTATGGTACTTACCATACTTTGAAAAGCCTGTTGTTTCAATCTTATTATTATTATTATTATTATCTAGGGTCCAGGGTTTCGACTCAGCGTGATTGCTGACTGAGATAGGCATTGAAATAAAGATACGTTCATTTGAAAACATGAAATATCAATATTGGTTTATTCTGTTTTCATGTGTACACCGGAATGTTTCTTTACTGACAATGGCCAATTGCCCCAAACAAGAAATCAAAATGGCGGCCTTTACTTACATTAACTCTCTTTTATTACAAAATTCTTTTATAGCTTCTTAATCGTCATGTTACCAAAATTTATATATTAACTATGCAGCTGCTTTATTATCAAATGATTTTAATTATATTCTCTTAACCGAAACGCAAACCAACACCCCGTTTGGCTGTCGACATTTACCATACACTCCCCACTTCCTCACTCTCACTCATACTTACAATATCAATTTACTTTTTGGGTATACATATATCTGTTATTTGGGTAAAAGAGCTCTTTAAATTGAATTTGGTTTTGCACTTTCCTGTTTTTGTAGACTAGAAGTTCTGGAAGCGGATTCCCATGTTGCTTTCTCAAAAGTGGCGTGGTTACATTTTTACTATAGTCACTGACTCTACGTTTTACTGTGAAAACAATTACTGTACACTGTCTTAGTTTCTCTTCTAGCTAGTATATAATTACATATTTAGATTACATTTTGAACTGTTAAAAAACAACTAGGCCGGTATAAACTGCCGGCTGCCTTTAGCAAGGTGTTACCGCTGCTGCGGAGTTGTGTAGACTGGGGCGAACAATACGCAATTTTTACGTATGTATGTGTGTGCATACGTCATTGTTCTTTGTCTTTCGTTACATAAACGCCCTGCTTGTTACGTATTTTGTGCATGGCATTCTTTTGTTAATGACGTTTGGCGTTGTCGGCCAATGAAACAGACGTATCTAGAGCCGGTATTTGTTGGTGTAACCATTTTAAGTGTTCTTATTCGCACGTACACTGCTGGCCTTGAAATTATTTCATTGTCTCGAAACTGCGTCGTTGCCGGCAAAACCAGGGAAATTGTATAACCCATAAAAATGAATGTAAAAAACATCGAAATACAATAATTTGCTACCTTGTATACCATAAATTTGATATCAGGTTTTTCGTACTGTCACACAATGATATACCCTATTTATTTTACTGTAAGTACATCTTACACAATGGTGCGTTCAGCGAACTTTAAACCCTCCAAAATATCTACGAGTAAACATGAATCATTGGATATGTAATTATGAAATATTATATAATAGATATATACCTCGCACAACCCAGCACTTAGAAAATATAAGGCACTCTCTCCCTCACACACTCTCTCTCTCTCACGCTCTGGTACAATTTTATTAGTTTACTGAGCTCATTTTAAAATTTTAAATAAGATTTGGTTTCATTTTAACAGTGATTGAATTTTGAGTTGGTCATTATGTTGAATTATGTTGTTTTACGTGAAACTAAAAAATGATGTTGAAACGTTCTCACCCAATTTTGTACAGGTTGTTCGTTCGGTAAAACGTCGCACACCGCGAGTTTACTGATTGCTACCGGTCACATCTCGGAGTATTGCACCTTAAACACTTCTGTAATTAACCACTTTTAGTGGTGTAAAAGTTAAAATTCACACTCGGTGAACTGTTTGCCGGCCGGCTGCGTTCACGCTCTAGAAGAAAATGACCCAGATTCTCTGTTTCATTTTGCGTAGGTGGGGCGAAAACTACGTCATCAAGCTATTGTTCATCTGTTTACAGCATCGACTTGTTTATGGAAAAACATTCCTCACTGCTGACGTCGTCAGGGCTCGTCTCGTTATCTCGGTATGCGACATACGTTTTTTGCTGTGTTTCTTGTTTTTTGCGATGAAAACAGTTAGAGTCCTGCCAATTCACTTTTGCGTTTACAAAATATCTATATAGTTCACTCACTGTAGCTTCACAGGAATTATTACAGGTTTAATTAATTATGACCAAATTGTTTAAAAATGAAGGAATACAATACGTATGGTCTTTTATACCATGTTTTTGTTAATTTAATATTGTACCAGAATTGTACCATCACAAAACCCCCTCAATGAAAGATTTTGTGCCGAAGCATAAAAACTTTCATTGACCCATTCATACTTCCTAAAGGGATCAGCCAGGATATGTCGCCACAACCCCCATACAATTTATACAAAAAGAAAATCAATAACTCACCCGTGGCCTGATGACGATGACAGTACCTGCATGACCTTACTGGACTTCTCCTTCGAGATCCCAACACCATAAGGCCAATTAGGCGCATAACGCCCCTGCTCTGACGCGCTGGCCAGCTCAGGACCGCCGTCATAACATCACCAAACACTGAAACAATAAATTAAAATATAAAAATAGTGGCTTGGTAAATTACTCTAGCCTTAACTGATCTGGTTCCCCTTAGCTAGGTGCTGGTTTGTGCTAATAAGCACTGGGTTTGCTTGAATTACTAGAAATATAATATAAAAAATGTAACATACAAGAATTACATAGAATTGCCATTCTCTTTACGGACTACCCTGAATTATAAAATTGTTTCGATTCCCATCGATAATAATTAATTCTTTCTGTTTTATAATTATTATAATTATAAAAGAAACACATATTGATATAAAAAAGAATTTAATTTAATTATAAATGAAAACATGGAAATCCCCATATAAATCTCCCAAATATTCAAACATGGAGAAAAACAAATTATAGAAAAAACAACATCATTAAGAAAATCTTATTGAAATTAAAATTATTATTAAAATCATTACTATCATTATTAACAGGTAATAATTGGCGCTGTTAACAACATTTACCCCTCTTTCTCCTCCACACACACACTATTTCTATACATCATGTTAAAATTTCATAACATAATACATGATACATGATAATACACATTATCATTATATTAATATAGTAATACATTGAAATAGTTTTGTAATTACATTACATATTTAATCTTGATTAAGATTTGCATTAAAATTTGCATATTCTATTATTACAGTTGCATTCAAATCATTTAAGTTACAATTTCATTTAATTGATTAATTGATTATTTATTATAATTATAAATTTATTTCAAATTTGTTATTAATATTCATACATTATTATTATTATTTCATTATTCGTTTTTCATTACCTTTCTATTCTGAACTTTCTACCTACCTAACTACCTAACCTTTCACATTCTATAATTGTTTAGTCTGGGTGACTCCTATATTCACTTTGCCTTTACTTATTGTAATCTTACTCACCTTCTTCTAACTGACCACCAGATTTACCTATCATGACACCAGTATCTCAATTATAAACACCTTTACTAATTTCATTCCGACGATAAATCCTATAGCACCGTGCATCTTTGTACAGAGATGGGTGTTCCCTAACTGGCTATATACATCCATAATTTTTTGCCCTTCCAAAAAATTCGGCAAACACTCCCTTAAACTACGCTATTACCTGCCACAACACTATAAGTTGGCTACTCCTTATCACCTCACCCCCACTACAAAATATCATCAACAACAAATATATGTTTAACCTTGACTTTACTCACCTCTACAAATAATCACTAACTACTGTGTCCCTAAATATCTAATACTTTCTTTGTATTATTTTCTTCAAAAATTCTTAACTATCTAACTCCCTTTACATTAATTAAACTCACCTGCATTTTATCTTAATACCCAGGCTCTATCCCTGTTTACACATTCTACCTTATTGTAATCATTGACAATTGTCTTATAAAATTCATCTCTCACCTACTCATAACAGTACATCTCACTTTTCAAATATATATATTTTTACTTAATCATTTATTATTATTCAATAAGAATTACCTTCATTACAAATTAAATAATAATTTATCTTCATTAGAAACTTTCTATTACAATTAATAATTTACTTCTGTTACAAATTAGTACAACTTTCTTTTGTACTATTTTAATTCAGTAATTGACCTTTAAATATTATTCATTTGTTTAAACTTGTTTAATTAAACAAAACATGTTAATTATTAAAATACATAATAACTGGTGTACACAAAATATACCTGTAATACAACATCAAAAATACATAAATACATTGATATATAAAACATGAAACAATGAAAAATATACACTCCAAACACATTATTTTGTTATTTATCAAACTCAGTCCATAGCAGTCCAATTCAATACCACTTTTCACATATATTTAATGTTCATTACACAATTAAACACTCTATCCTCCATCGTTGAATAACATTCTAATCTTATGTCTATTTATCTTATTTTTTAATGAAAAAATTTTATGATTAGAAACATTATATTCATATTCATATATCAAACAATTATCAAACAAATATATCAAGTCACGATCGAGTAGGGTTCTGTCTATATCAGTAAGATCAGATGTTATAATCTTGTTATTCATCTTGTAATTATCATCATAATTTTCTACCACAGGTAAGTACTTAATACCATTATCTATTATTATTTCAATTTTACTGTTACTACAAGGTAAGTATTCATTATTTTCATCCACCGTCTCTATGCCTAACCTCTCTACCAATTCTCTGTACTTTCTATTTACTGTAAAAATTTCTATTACTCTCTTACTCTCACAATACTTCTCTACACTCTCTCTCTTAATACATTTCTCACCATAACACCAAGTTACACTCTCTCTCTCTCTCTCTCTCCAAATATGCAGGGGTCCCTAACTCAAAATTACTGCACCACTTATGAGGTACACAAAAACACCAAGAAACTTTATTTGTAGACCTATCGTCTCCCAAATATAAAGTGAAGGAACTCTTGTCCTTATAAAAAATACGTGAAGACTTTTCTTCACCCCCTAACACAACATCAAAAGAAAATTCTAACCCCTGCACCCCTTGTACAAAAATACTTTCTCCAAGCTCTCTCTCTGACTCAATACACTCAAACACCTCATTATCATTTTCTAACATCATATTCTTACTACCTGTAAATTCATTATTCAGATTATCATTGTTACTTACGTTATTATTCAGTACTTCGTTTTTCGTACTATTTTCACTACCACTCACCTTCTGATTTTCTAGTTGAATTAAATTCTCATCCAATTTTTTAATCACTTTATCACACTGCTTAATGAGATTATCATTACGGATTTTAATTTCGTTCTTTAATTCATTAAATTGCTTATCAAAATTATCAAATTTTTCATCGAATTTTATACTCCGTTCATCAAATTTATTTAATAACAGCTGCAACAAAGCAGCGGTACCATCTGGTTTACTTTCTGAACTAGTTGACATGGATGTAGCGACCTTCTCTGTCTCTACAGATACAACAGATACAGGCGTATTTACCTCGTCAATCTGACTAGTTTGAGTTGGTTGAACATCCATCTCACTAGTCAAATCTACATCTATACTGAATAATAATAATAGTAGTAATAATAATAGAAATCTGTACTGATTTCTATTGTAATATTATCATTAGTACTCATGTTTGCGATTTTATAATACACGCATGCATACAATCGTATAACATAACCTTGTAAAATTTGGTTATGTTTACGTATTAAAAATTGGCGTTTATTACCTCAGATAACTTTTCCGTTCTCTTTGTAGACTTACTCACATAAAATTTTATGTCAGGTCCCTGTTATTACGGGAGCCATTTGTAACTATAAAAAACTATAGTTACAAATAGTTGTGTCCCTGTTCTGGTGCAAGAAAACATACGATATACAATATACGATATAAGCAATGTTTTCAAAAGTCGGCCGCCATCTTGATATAAGTATAAATATATGTAAATAACTTTGTAATTTTACTTACCTTTCAAAGTCACTATAGGGCAGGAATTCGTTAAGCGAACTTTTGATTAGCGGAAATTGTTATGTTGTAACGGGCCTATTTCGGGGTAATAAGGAAATTTGTATATTTTTTTTATAAAACAAATAACATTTTTCAATGATAGGGACAAAATGTATAAACGAAAGGTAAATTTAGTGGTGGCGACGAAAGCGACAGTGGCAGCACTGCTGTTGACATGATACGTGACTGTTATTCAATAATATTTATAAAACGAGTTTTTATGAACTTAACAACCGACGGAACTGTGCCAAGGTCAGACAATGACATACAAAACCAGTCAACAAGTTATATAACAACATCGGACCATCTGACGTCAATATATACGTCAGAGCCTAGCCTAACAGTGGAATCCAGTTATATAACAAAACAGTCTGCTGGCGTAGTGATACAAACTATGAACAATAAGACTTGGACCTACAACCGCGGCAACTACACAAAATAGTGCCGTTCGTCAAGTCAGTCGGCAAATAACATCTACCAGCACCGGACGCAAACATCTGTCGCGTTCGCCGGTTCGCCGGTTTTAGGCGAAGTTTTGTGTGTTCGCCGGCTGTGCGTGATTTTCGCGCCCGCATGCAACAAAAATGTGATTTTAATTCAAATTAATAATTAACAGTCATGAAGTGACAGTTTCGAGTTATCTGGCGAGAATTACGGCAAAAGTACGAAATGTGCGGAGTGATGAAGGAAAGAAAAAAACGTACGGAGGCTGGACTGATCTTTAGGGACGCAATTGCAGATAAGAGAATAAATTATATCATATTCAATTATATTCATACCTTTTAAAAAGAGAATAAAAGAAGGAGTTTTAAAAACAAAGAATTACAACCATTCAAAATTCTAAAATATGAGCTCTTAAAATCTGGGGGGTAGTATGTGAGCGAGTGTGGAGGTTTTTGTTTAATTATATATATATATATAATGAAGTGCTGGTTTCCGTTGCAAAACTAATCCTAGGTGTATAAAGATTATTTCTATTTAATATCTTGATTCTTTTTTATACTAAAGTTTTTTATATTAAAGGTTCATACTATATTTCCATTTTATTTTCATGTGCGTTTTTTAGAATGAGAATTGAGAATATCTAATTGTTAATAAACTTTAAATCATGGGAAACCATATAAAGTTTTCTTTATTTGAACAACCAATTCTGATCTCCTGTTCGCCGAAAAGAACCCGAGTACTAGTTTTTTTTTTTTTGTATTATGTTTCTTGTAATTACTAAAAAACAAGATGGCGCCCGACAGTAAACAGTGAACAGTATCTTTAGAATAAATTAAATTAATTATCAATAAAACGATATATCACAATGTGATATAATAAAAATACCTGGTTAAAATTGTTACCAATGATATACCCTATTTATTTTACTGTAAGTACATCTTACACAATGGTGCGTTCAGCGAACTTTAAACCCTCCAAAATATCTACGAGTAAACATGAAACATTGGATATGTAATTATGAAATATTATATAATAGATATATACCTCGCACAACCCAGCACTTAGAAAATATAAGGCACTCTCTCCCTCACACTATCTCTCTCTCATGCTCTGGTACAATTTTATTAGTTTACTGAGCTCATTTTAAAATTTTAAATAAGATTTGGTTTCATTTTAACAGTGATTGAATTTTGAGTTGGTCATTATGTTGAATTATGTTGTTTTACGTGAAACTAAAAAATGATGTTGGAACGTTCTCACCCAATTTTGTACAGGTTGTTCGTTCGGTAAAACGTCGCACACCGCGAGTTTACCGATTGCTACTGGTCACATCTCGGAGTATTGCACCTTAAACACTTCTGTAATTAAACACTTTTAGTGGTGTAAAAGTTAAAATTCACACTCTGTGAACTGTTTGCCGGCCGGTTGCGTTCACGCTCTACGTTTTTTGCTGTGTTTCTTGTTTTTTGCGATGAAAACAGTTAGAATCCTGCCAATTCACTTTTGCGTTTACAAAATATTTATATAGTTCACTCACTGTAGCTTCACAGGGATTATTACAGGTTTAATTAATTATGACCAAATTGTTTAAAAATGAAGGAATACAATACTTATGGTCTTTTATACCATGTTTTTGTTAATTCAATATTGTACCAGAATTGTACCATCACACTGTTTGTCACGATAACAAGTAAACAAGTCAAGCCCATGATTACGTCAGACGAAAGAATGCAAGGCGCATTGTATTCAACTAGGCTGGGCCGTTGAACAAAGAACCAGTGACGTCGTTGTTGCCCCACCTCTGCAATACACAGTGGTGAAACATTGTCATTTTTCGTCCAGACAGTGAACCGTGCCGGCCGGCGTATTCACTAAGGATGGTATTACACCACCAAAAGTGTATTAATAACAGTGGTACATTAACCAATTTTGAGTTAGAACATTGGCAGAGTGTAATTCACTAAGCGACGCCAAAAAATCTGGCAAAAGTGTGATCCAGAGGGGATGCTACAATAGAGAGCGTGTGCCCGAAGACGATGTGACAGTCCAGAATCAAAGAATTTGAGGTGTTTGATGTCCTACACAAAAGTGCAGCTAAGTACCATTGGCTACAACAAATTTTAATATTCAAAGTTATAAATGACCATGTAATTCATTAAAATAACAAAACTTACTTTTTATAATGAGCTCATAATAATTGTACCAGAGAGTGAGAGAGAGAGAGAGAAAAAGAATGGATGATCAGATATTATTAACAAGTGCTGGGTTGTGACACTTTTTACGTAAATTTATACATGTATATATATGTTTAACATTGTAACATTTTAATATTATGTATTTTGGAGGGCAAATGAAATGTTTAAGGGAATTTTTGACTTAATGTAACGGCGTCTCATGACGTAACACCTATTGGGTGTATAGAAGCGTGCGTATTTCGCACGATAGAATCACATGTTGTGTAATTAAAGATGTTATTAAAAGGTAATGTCATTTGGTAAACATTTCAAGTAAGAGTTATTATTTCAAATAACACCTTCCACTAATTCGAGTTTCGCTTAAACGAATTCTGGCCTTAAGGTAAGTAAAATTTCATTGCTTGTAATGATGGCGCCCGGAACAAAAGTTGAATAAAATTATTGATATTACATAGTAAGATTTATTGGTCAGTAATAAAATAATATAACAATGTTACAATCAAAGGAGGCCCAAATAGGGCGTGATATACATTGTACACAAATATTATATAATATTATATTATATGGAAAATTGATAAGGTACAGTGTATGAAAAAAATGATTTGTTAAAACATGCTCAAATGACAGATTTCCCCAATTTCGGGCGATTACTGCTTCACCAACACTAATCATGGTTTTGGACGACAGCCAGCTGTGGGCAGGCTTTGCAACCTGACCATGTTTGGTTGCCTTTTAAAAAATTGGTTTGAATTTGAAATTAATGGGGGGGTGAATCAGGGGAAATCATACCGGAACTATGGAACAGTGGCTATCACCCGTTCGCATAGGAACAAATAAAAGGGTGATCGACCGTTTTAAGGTTTTTACTATATAATCAGTAAGATTTTGTAAACCCTTAGGGGTAACCTTATCTGAACCTTGAATGTAACGCTGAAGCAAGGACAGGAGATGCACAAATTCCTCCTTTTAACACTTCATTATTCCTTGTGGAAGCAACTGGGCGGATGGACGGGCAATAGTGTGTGTGGAAGGAGGAATTTAAAGTACATTCATAATTTACAATCAGAATGATCACAGTTGCACACCACTATGTAAAAATTATCCCAATTAGTGCTTTCAAGCTTCACAGCCCATCGTCAGATTGGAATAGACACAAAATAAGTGGAAACAACCCCTTCACCCCTCTCCCCCACCATGCTCACACACAACAAGCTATAATATGAATGACCCTTCCCCACCCCCTAAACTCTGGTGGGGAAGGGTCATTCATATTATAGCTTGTTGTGTGTGAGCATGGTGGGGGAGAGGGGTGAAGGGGTTGTTTCCACTTATTTTGTGTCTATTCCAATCTGACGATGGGCTGTGAAGCTTGAAAGCGCTAATTGGGATAATTTTTACATAGTGGTGTGCAACTGTGATCATTCTGATTGTGATTTCAACCACTAACACAAATTTCTTCATTATTCATAATTTAACAAAAACAAATTATAATAAAATATGTGATGATGGAGAAGGTGGTTACTAGGTTGTTGGTAACAAAATAGTTACTTAATAATGAGTAACATCAATAATGTAGAGTATATGTAGTTAAAAAAAAACTGAACGCAAACCAACACAGCTAAGGGGAACCAGATCAGTTAGGGATATGTTATTATACCAGACCACTATTTGATATTTTTTTTGATTTCATGTTTCAGTGTCTAGTGATGCTGTGGCAGCGGTCCTGTACTGGCCTGCGTGTCAGAGCAGGAGCGTCAAGTGCCGGTCTGGCCTTGCGGTGTTGGGATCTCGAAAGAGAAGTCCAGTAAGGTCATTCAGGTACGGTCACGGTCACTGGACCAGGGGTAAGTTAACCACAATTTTGAATAAAACGTAAGGGGGTTGTGGCGACATATCTTGGCTGATCCCTTTGGAAAGTATGAGTGTCAATGAGAGCTTTTATGCTTCCGCATAAATCCTCTCATTGGGGGGGGTATTGTAATGGGTCTAAATTAATTTAAATATTATTGTGTCATTTCATAAATTCTATAACATGTAAAGAGGAGGCCCCTTTGAAGTGACACGAGAGCCAGTAAATTTCCATTACGTGGTTATAACGAAAATCTATTTATAGCCAATGACCAACACATTAAGTATTTGTTGACGAAAAACAACTCGCAGCGAGGTTGAAGAGGTGAACCTCAACCCAACGGAACGTTGTAATATTGAAGACGAGATGTACGGCGGGGAGCGGGGTGAAGCAGTTTTCAGACGCATCAAACGGAAAATTTGTTACATTGAATGCCAGTCGACGTTCGTCTTTCGCTGTCTGCAGCAGCAGTCGCGGGCGCCCGCATACAACAGAAAATGTGAATTTATATATATTTTAAAATACAAACAGTTCTTGGCTAAATATTCATCCATAATAGTGACTAATTGCAGTAAATTGACAGTTCGGCCGTAAAATGTGAAAGTGAGAACTATACACAGTAAAACAACGCACGCCATGTGGTGAAATTCTACGCAGCATAATCAAGGGAAGTAGACATTTCAGAAATAAATAACATTTCAAAATTATTTAAAATACAGGCATTTTTAAATTGAGCTCAAATAAAAAGAAATGTAGAAGTGTGAAAGTGTGCGTGATTGAGTGAATGACAAAATATAGGCCTAAAAAGAAGTGTTGAGTTGCGTAATTTGATATACATAGTAGTAATTTGATATACGTAGTTTATTAATAATCAGTTTTACGCTATAAGGCGGAATAAGTGTGTTCATGATCTTTGCTGTGTTCTCAAAGAAAAATAAATCATGTTATATTTTACTTGATTTGCGTATTGTTATTTGTATTTGCACACCGTTCTCTGCCTGAGTACACTAAACGATTTCCTGGACCAAACATTACAGATAATCATATTAATTTTAATCACTCAATTAAAGAGTAAAATTGCAATTGAAAGCACGTGTTCCACTCATGATACACTCGTGACGTCAGACTAATTAATAAAAATTCGTTACCTTATATGGATAAGTCTTGTTCACAACTTGTGTGATACAGTTAAATATAGCTGTTGACTCACCTACGCTTTGTCCCCCCTCTCAACTCTTACCTGACACTGGCTGTTACCAAATCTTAGATAGACAGGTTTATGTTAAAAATGATTCAAAAAATGGTTTTACCCCTTTTGTCCCGTTACAATACCCCCCCCCCAATGAGAGGCTTTATGCCAAAGCATAAAAACTCATTGTCTAAACCTAAAAGCACCAGCTAGGATATGGCACCATGACCCCCCTTATTATCTTATTAAAATCATGGGTTACTCACCCTCCTAATCCGGTGACTGTGGCTGCACCTGCATAACTTTACTGGACTTCCTTCCTCAGGATCCCAACACCATAAAGCCAGACAGGCACTAGACGCCCCTGCCCTGGCGCGCTGGCCAGCACAGGGCCGCCACCACGGCACCACCAGACTCTGTAACAATTAATAAAACATTAATAAATGGCCTTTCATTATTCCATACCCGTAACTGATTTGGTTTCCTCTTAGCCGTACTGGTTTGCCTTTTTCGAATACTGGTTTTTTCTTAACTCTTAATACACAAATACGTTATTTGTCTACCATGTATATCCTTAAAATAACATAATACATTTTATGTAACACACCTGACATCAACATACTCTAGTAAGTCAAAATTCAACTAAAAAAAAAAAAATTGTACCTTTACAATTATGAGTTCAATTGAACAACAATTCCATCTTACATCATCATCATCATCCTCGGCGCTACAGCCCAGTCCGGGCCCTGGCCTCCAAAAGAAATCTTCCCCACTGGTCTCTACTCCCGGCCAATGTCCACCAGTTTGCTGCACCCAGCCTCACTGCCTCCTTACCAACCTGGTCCAGCCATCTTGTACGCGGTCTTCCCTTCCTTCTCCTTCCCATCAGCAAATAATTCATCACTCTTTTTGGGATTCTATCCTCCGCCATTCTCTGCACATGACCAGCCCAACGCAATCTGTTAATTTGTATGAGTTGCACGATCGGAAGATCTTTAAACCTTTCGTACAACTCTCGATTATGCAGTCGCCTCCAAATGTCGTTTTCCCTCACAGGGCCATAGATTCTCCTCAGTACCCTCCTCTCAAAAACGGATAGTTTCTGCTCATCTAGTTTTTTTAACACCCAGCATTCCGAGCCATACATCAGGACTGGTCTAATCAAGGTCTTGTATAGGGTGGCTTTTGTATCTTAATTCGATCTTACATTTCCATTAAAACATCTCATTTTATATCTCGATTTCCTCATTATTAATGCAGATTAGTACTGCTATTTTTATATAATACAAAACATGATTAATACACAATAGAACATTATCCACTACAACAGATACATAGATAATCTGAAAAATCTACTCCAATATTACATTACCATTGGTATCATAACACTAATCATCCACCTTCTCTTCTTTATTATTTATTCTAAAATACTCCACCCACATCATTGCTTACTATCCCCCCTTCTAAATCCCTTTACCCCTGATACCCCGTGTTACAAAAGTGTAAGTGACCTAAAGGACTTTCACCTCTTTTGGTATTACACAAACTCGCATAAATGAAGTTTCTCCCTAGTAGCCTGTAACGAAGCCACCACCCATCCACTACTCTATTTCCCCCATGGGTGGACTGTATCGCCCAGTTGCTTCCACAAGGACTGAAGCGGCTGGGGGTAGGTAATCCTACTAAAATAATTATTTACAAACCCTTAAACAGTCTATCACCTTTCCGTAGGTGCATAGCCGTTGTTCCAAAGTTATTTTAGATTCCCCTTATTCCTCCCCAGTTAACTTTCTAAGTTTACCAATTTAGAAAATAACAAACTATGGTCAGGGTACAATAAGTCTGCCCATAACTTGTTACTGATAAGCCAAATCCACGGTCAGGGTTCGGTGAAGCCGTGACCTCTCGAAAATTGGGAATCAACAGTTAAAACATACAATACATGTTTTACATCAATACACAATTACCTCACACTCAAATAAACAATACCAATATTACATTAAAACAAACATTTCACCTTTTGAATTTGAATAAAAATTACAAACATACAACGTTAATTTCAATTTTCTATTGAATCTTTCGATTGTCACACTATAACTTCAACCTTCAATTTCTATTAAACATTTTAATGATTACATTTTAACCATTTTACCATTTATTATAACCTTCAAATCAAAATAAATTTTTTAAATTTATTACCAAAGTTTCCTTTTAAATTAATTAAATCATCTCAACTTTATTTAATTACATAATGACATTTTATGATTACACCAATGTCAATTAATAACAATCCATTATCATTATTATCACATATACTCAATCAAGGTTATAAACATTGCTATGCTACCCATCAGACCACATACTGTGTACTGTGATACCATATCATAACTACAATATAACCTAAACATAATAGATTTAACACCAATACAAAATTATAATATCGGTATGGAGAACCATACATGACTTCCATGTTCTAAGATTTATATTTAAAATCATATTCGAAATGAAATATTTCCATAGAAACTACGTCTTTCTACTTATTGCTTCAGCATTAACCACAGTACTGTGGTCACAAACGTATACCACCTCACGTTTTCGCACTCGATTTTCACTGATGATGGTAGTCGATGGCACTGCAGAAACATCTGGTTTTACAGAAAACATTGGACTACGGCTAAACAGCCCGGGAAGCAATTTTAACAAAAAACTACTTCTTTGTTGCCGATAACGTAATACACATAAAAAATTCTCCCCTCCACCTTCAACTATAATTTTTAACAATAGAAAATTACCCCCACCCCGTTCACCTAACCTCTTCATTTATAGATATTTCATCTACATTTCTACAGTGGATTATTATGAGCTTCTTATCAGGATACTTTATTTTTAAAAATTAAGTACTTTACTCTCGTTAAATCATAAAATGTTTCAGGTCAACTACCCCTTTCTCTTAACCGATCTTCTCCAAAATCAATAGACCTTCAGTCCTCTACAATTCAGGGATGCATGCAAAACAATATTTGATTCTGTTTGAATGTGCGGCAGTTATCGTTCGTCATAGTAAAATTTCTCTTGTTACAACTTAAAATGTTGCAGGTAAACTACCCCTTTCCCTTAACCGATTTTCACCAAAATCAACAGACCTTGAGTTCTCTAAAACTCAGGAAAGTGTGCAAAAAATTATTTGATTCTCTTTGAATTTTCGGCAGTTATCGTTCGTCATAAAAAAATTAACCTTTTTAAAACATAAAACGTTGCTGATAAACTACCCCTTTCCCTTAACCGATATTCATCAAAATCAACAGGTCTTGAGTACTCTACAAATCAGGGCTGTATGCAAAAAATTGTTTGTTTCTGTTTGAATTTGCGGCTCTTATCGTTTGGCATAGAAATACCCTTTTAAAACATAAAACGTTGCAGGTAAACTACCCCTTTCCTATAACCGATCTTCACCAAAAACAATAGGTCATGAGAACTCTATAATTCAGCGCTGTATGCAAAAAATTATTTGATTCTGTTTACATTTGGGGCTTTTATCGTTTGCCATAGAAAATACCCTTGTTAAAGTATAAAATGTTGCCGGTAAACTACCCCTTTCCCTTAACCGATCTTCACCAAAACCAATAGGTCTTGAGAACTCTATAATTCAGGGCTGCATGGAAAAGAGTAGTTGATTCTGTTTGAATTTGCGGCTGTTATCGTTTCCCATATAAAAAAATTACCCTTGATTAAAAAAAACTGTTGCAGGTAAACTACCCCTTTCCCTTAACCGATCTTCACCAAAAACAATAGGTCTTGAGTACTCTATAAATCAGGACTGTATGCAAAAATATTATATGATTCTGTTTGAATTTGCGGCTGTTATCGTTTGCCATAGAAAAAAAATCTATAGACAGACAGACACACACACAGAGACACTTTTCGAAAAATGACTTTTTTTCATGTTTTGAGTGTAGTACAATCATATTCTGCAATAATCTCGAACACGATTTTTTTTGCCATCACCATACTTCCATTACCTTAGGAAACATGGAAGTAAAATTACCCCCCGATAAAAAAAACGTTGCAGGTAAACTACCCCTTCCCCTTAACCGATCTTCACCAAAACCAATAGGTCTTGAGAACTCTATAATTCAGGGCGGTATGCAAAAGAGTAGTTGGTTCTGTTTGAATTTGCGGCTGGTATCGTTTGCCATAGAAAAAAATTGCACTTGTTTAAAAAAAACCGTTGCAGGTAAACTACCCCTTTCCCTTAACCGATCTTCACCAAAATCAACAAGTCTTGAGAACTCTACAATTCATGGCTGTATGGACAACATTGTTTGATTCTGTTTACATTTGCGGCTTTTATCGTTTGCCATATAAAATACCCTTGTTAAAACATAAAATGTTGCAGGTAAACTACCCCTTTCCCTTAACCGATCTTTACCAAAATCAACAGATCTTGAGAACTCTACAATTCAGGGCTGTATGCAAAAGAGTAGTTGATTCTGTTTGAATTTGCGGCTGTTATCGTTTGCCATAGCAAACAATTACCCTTGATTAAAAAAAACCATTGCAGGTAAACTACCCCTTTCCCTCAACCGATATTCACCAAAAACAATAGGTCGTGAGTACTCTACAAATCAGGGCTGTATGCAAAAAATGATTTGATTCAGTTTGAATTTGCGGCTGTTATCGTTTGCCATAGAAAAAAATCTACAGACACACGCAGACACTTTACGAAAAACGACTTTTTTCATGTTACTTCCATATTCCTTAAGGAATGGAAGTATGGTGATGGCAAAAAAAATCGTGTTCGAGATTATTGCAGATTCTGATTCTACTACACTCAAAACATGAAAAAAAGTTGTTTTCCGAAAAGTGTCTGTGTGTCTGTCTGTCTGTCTGTCTGTCTGTGTGTCTGTCTGTCTGTAGATTTTTTTTCTATGGCAAACGATAACTGCCGCAAATTCAAACAGAATCAAATAATTTTTTGCATACAGCCCTGATTTGCAGAGTACTCGCGACCTATTGTTTTTGGTGAAGATCGGTTGAGGGAAAGAGGTAGTTTACCTGCAACGGTTTTTTTTTAGCAAGGGTAATTTTGTTTGTTTGGCAAACGATAACAGCCGCAAATTCAAACAGAATCAAATAATGTTTTGCATACAGCCCTGATTTGTAGAGTACTCAAGACCTATTGTTTTTGGTGAAGATCGGTTAAGGGAAAGGGGTAGTTTACCTGTAACGTTTTATGTTTTAACAAGGGTATTTCCTATGGCAAACGATAACAGCCGCAAATTCAAACAGAATCAAAAGATTATTTGCATACAGACCTAAATTGTAGAGTTCTCAAGACCTATTGTTTTTGGTGAAGATCGGTTGAGGGAAAGGGGTAGTTTACCTGCAACGTTTTTTTAACAAGGGTATTTTCTATGGCAAACGATAACAGCCGCAAATTCAAACAGAATCAAATAATGTTTTGCATACAGCCCTGATTTGTAGAGTACTCAAGACCTATTGTTTTTGGTGAAGATGGGTTAAGGAGAAGGGGTAGTTTACCTGCAACGTTTTTTTATCAAGCGTATTTTCTATGGCAAACGATAACAGCCGCAAATGCAAACAGAATCAAATAATGTTTTGCATACGTCCCTGAATTGTAGAGGTCTCAATGACTTTCAATTTTGGTGAAGATCGGTTAAGGGGAAGGGGTAGTTTACCTGCAACCTTTTACGTTTTAACAAGAGTAAAGTACTTGAAAATTTATTTAAACTTTTTGAAACAATGGTAATTGTTAAAAATAAAATAATTTTGTTGCCAGGCAATAAAATTATAATTTTTTCATTTTAATGTAATATAATATTTTTCATTTAATACAGCAATAAAAAGGCAGGTAAGACACACCCTGGCTGTTTGGCTGAAAATGATTTTAAATATAAATCTTAGAATATGGAAGTCATGTATGGTTCTCCATACCGATATTTTTGAGTGTAGTACAATCAGAATCTGCAATAATCTCGAACACGATTTTTTTTTGCCATCACCATACTTCCATTTCCTTAAGGAACATGGAAGTAATACAATATGCGTCATATCAAACATCATTGTTTATCAAAAATCATTACATTATTCAGTCCAGTATTTAAAACCATTACACTCACATAATTAAATGTTCATCAACACCATATATCTAACCTCCATCATCAAAAATTAATCTGATGTTATCATAACACTTTTCATTTTTAATTAAGTTCATTTTGTTACTATCAAGATAATAACTATTTAAATTTGTTCTATCCACTATACCTTAGTAATACTTTACAGGATTACTCCACCTTACTATATCATAAATCTTGTCTACATTAGGTATGGTCAATTCGCCCTTAGTATTTTTTGTCATCATTAAGTACGTTATCATTTCATCATCATAGTCATCATCTACTACTAGTACACCAATTTCATCCCCAGGTAAGTGCTCATTATAATCAGCGTTATCATCATTTACTACTGCTCTAATTCCATCACAAGGTAAGTCTTCATCGTCAGTATTTCTCTAAATATTTAATCTCTCTACTAACTCTTCATAACTTCTATTTAACTTGAACATTCTCTCTCTCTCTCTCTCTCTCTCTCTCTCTCTCTCTCTCTCTCTCTCTCTCTCTCTCTCTCTCTCTCTCTCTCTCTCTCTCTCTCTCTCTCTCTCCACGCAGACGGCAATACAACATTTTTAAAACACCATCTGGCTTTACCTGGTACATCATTTACCAGGTACTCAAGGGACTATTTAGAGACCATTTGTCTCCCATTGAGGAACTTTCATCCTCAATAAACATATGTGAAGCTTAACACCATCACTTACCTTGTCAACTATTCCTTCATTATTTATATTCTCATTTGCACTTAACTTGTCATCATTATGATTACCACTTATATTTTCACTATCAGAACCGATTACCTTGTTCTCTATTATCTCATTATTATTATTTTCATTACACTTACCTGTATCTCTTTTACTCTCCTTTCTTTTTCTAATATGATTTACATCATCTTGCATTTGTTTCTCCCAGCCACTGAAATGTTCGTCTATCTCATTCAGACGTTTATTCATATTTATTTCAAATTTAACATTATTTTGTTTCATATCATTAAAATTACTTTCGCTTTTAATATTTTGTTGTTTTACTTCATTGATATCACTCCTTACTTCATTAAATTTTACATTCTGTTCATCGAACTTACTCTTAAACTTGACACTTTGTTCATCGAATTTAATATCATTAACATCGAAACATTTATTAATATTACTCTTTTGTTCATTAAATTTTTTATCTAGCATCGATTGTAACATTTCAGTTATCTTATAATCAGATTCACTACTCTGTTTTATCGAGACTGGGGTTGACTGACCTTCTGAATCATCCATAACAGCTGATTCGGTCCAACCGCTTTCTTTTATTGCGATCGGAGTTGAATGAACATTAGAATCATCCATCACAGCTGACTCGGCCAGATCAACCTCATTCTCTTTATTCTCCATTTTAATTTAATTATTTTTAATTAAATGATTGATTTTTACTTATTATATAAACAAAATCTCGTAAAAAGTTTACACACAATGCTATATTCTAACCTCTAATCACTCATTTAGTGACTTATGCCAATACAAAAAACGCAGTTTACCAAAACCTACCCCCTGTGCATCAAACAGGCCTAATTTATATAAAATTATATAAACATCCTGGCAGGGTCGCCAGTTGTAAAGTCTTAAACATTTTATAAAATTAAGTACCAGAATATTACCTACCTGTGGGATCTTTTTTACGCACTTACCTTTTTCAACACTAGAAGATTTCAGGGCCGCCAATATATTTTGTAGTGAAATATATAAACTGTAACACTCTTCCTATTAAGAATAAAAAAAACACTTGAATAATTTTGATGAATATTTAATTCCGTAAATCAGAAGTTCTCACAGGCTCGTTAGACGAGTTTGATTGCACAGAAACTAGGAAATGGTTATGGCGAAATGACTACAATTAAAACATATTTATGTTAATAATCAATCTATTTTATTTTTATTCCATATTCAACTCTTTCTTTCTTTCTCTTTCTTTTTATTTGTTACTTCAACTAATTTCTATTATATAAAATTTCACTATACTAATCTCTACTTACAAACCAGTACTCTTTTACTTTTTATTTCTCTCTTTTTCCCTCACACACACACTCTCATGCTCTTTATATTTCTGAATACCCCCCGTTTTATTTATTGAGCTCTTATTATTGTTTACTTTAAAAACTTTAGGTCGACATATTTATTTTATCACTGTACTTAACTTCCCTTGCTATCCAAATCGTTCCGCCATCAATCGCAGTTCACTTTCACTTTTACCACCTCATAACAAACTTTTCTTGTTTGTTCTGATTAACTCATTCATCTGCTGTATCTATCTCTTCATGCGTTTTAACCTTCTTTAACACACTTTAATAAGTTTCGGTAGGTCTCGGCTACTATAATCGCTTTGACCTACCAAAATATCCGAGCCAACGGTTATACGTCTGAATGGGGTGAAGGTGGTTGTCGACTGGTGCGAGTTGTGGGCTTGCAACTGTATACTATGCCGTCTTTCCATGCCCTAGAGACATGATTCCTCTGGCTCCCCTCACCGCCCCTGGTCTGGGTACATCGAAAAGTCTAGAAGCTAGAACTGCGTCGTAAGATTGAAAGCACGTGTTCCACTCATGATACACTCGTGACGTCAGACTAATTAATAAAAATTCGTTACCTTATATGGATAGGTCTTGTTCACCACTTGTGCACTTGTGTGATACAGTTAAATATAGCTGTTGACGCACCTACGCTTTGTCCTCCCTCTCAACTCGTACCTGACACTGGCTGTTACCAAATCTTAGATAGATGGGTTTATGTTAAAAATGATTCAAAAAAATGGTTTTACCCCTTTTGTCCTGTTACACGGTCTCCTGTTTAGACTGAACTCAACATACGAACTATACAGTATGGAATAAGTGGCGCTAGTTCTGCTGTTTTAGATAATTTGGTGCTATCAGTCAAGATCTATGCACAACAAAGCATGAATTATACAACATTCTATTACAGATAAATGAATGTGATATTAGGTATTTACAACAAACTATTATAACAAAGTTTATTATTTTTAACAAAAATTGATTCGTTTCTAAAAAACATAATTTTTTTCTCGATAGTGTCCATGTCACCTCAGTAATGTAATGCGTTTGTTTGCTAAAAAACTGCTTCACAGAAAGTAGAATTACATCAGGGGTCCACATCTTATGGATACGGGTTTGGCAATCCCGATGTGTCCTAGCTGGATTCTCGCTTTGCTTCAACTTGTCTTGGATGAGATCCCATCCTTTAGTCTTTTCTGTCTAGTCTCTTGTTCTTTTCTGACCCTGACACTATTAGATTAATCGATGGCTAGGGTGTCTTCCTTTTTCAATTCTAATTTCTTAATTTTGGGTGGCTTAGGATCTTAGAGTGCTCACTGACTGAAAATACTAAGAAACTTTCAGTATCAGAATAACTGATACAAAGGCCACCAAATTCTATCTCAGAAAGAGTAGGGTGAGGGTGAATCTCCTGTGCCCCAAAACAGGGGCCTTTCGGCTAAGGTATGGTAATCCTGACAGAAGAGTCTCTGGTCCTCCTGGTAGGGGGTTGTGGAACAGACCAGTAATCTGTTCATGTAAAACTTTGAAATACTTGTAGCATCCAAGCAGGAGACGTGGGTCGTCCGAGGATGAGATGGTTGCCGGAACAGGTTTATATAACCTAATCCGTGAAGAGGAGGAGAAGAAGAAGAAGAAATTACAATGTGTGTGTGTGTGTGTGTGTGTGTGTGTGTGTGTGTGTGTGTGTGTGTGTGTGTGTGTGTGTGTGTGCACGCGTGCACATTCATTTAATATTATCTGCTTTTTCAAATTTAAGTATTATTGTATATTCCATCACACATTTCATATTATATATTTCAGCTTACATTCCTTCATCTTGTGGAACATACTCCATTACTGTAGATCAAGTACTTTCACAAAATCTTGTAGCGCATCTGGCATCTCTATATGTTCATAATTTGGAAAGCATGATGATTGCAGCTGGAAGGTAGACAATCAACTGTAGCTGGAACCCCACTACAGTACTCAATTGGCTGTACGTCTCCCACTATACTATGCATACCTTTGTCAGTTTTTTCTGCACAGGTCGTTCTGTATGGTGCCAAGCTATAATTAGGATATCTTTTGAATACACATGCAGCAACATGATTGTTCTAACAGTTTAACTTGTGGTGCCACATAATATATTGTAACTAGACCTGTGTGTACGGTTTAAGCCACACTGTTGAGTTCGTCAATTTATAATATTTCTCTCGTATGTACCTCTCTTTGATTATTTTAATATTTCAATTTCTTATATATCTGGGTTTGCTAGATATAGTAATATCATTAATTATGACTATCTTAATCTCTCTATTTAATCTAAAATGTTAGTGTGAATGTAACTTATGTATGTAGGGTGTTATTCTAAAATTCCGCTCAGACCTAGTCTGCCTTGCAGAGAATTATCGAAAATTCGTGTGTAACTCTCTTCTCTTTGGTATCGGAGAATTCCGCAACAAGCGCTGCAGTTCCAAAACAAACGGAATTTAGAGGTTAACCCACCGCGTACGGTGACTAGTTATTATGCACTTAGTCTGTTTAATTCTTATTCCCACTTCATTAAATAATACCCAAATAATAAGATCCTGAAATTATACAAGGTTTCTTTATTAGTTCAACTTGTTAACATTCAATAAGATTGGTTTTACTTGATATACGAAAGGCTATATGTTGAGTTAATCGATTATTGTTCGGTCCAATATTTTATTTTAAATTCAGTTATAGTTTTTATAATTAAATTAGATTCAGGGTGTGAAGGTTCTTTCAACTGCGGGGCAGATTAAAAATACATAAATAAGAATGCAAGATATTACAAAATTAAAGTGTTGTTGTGTTTAATATTATTTATACAATTGGAAATTACCATACGAAGTACTAAGCGACTCTGGAAGGCGGTTGTTTTTAACCTCGTGAGTTGACGCCCCGTATCAATCAGAGATGAGATGATTTTCTTTATTCTTGTCTTCAAGTGGTAATAAAGTGGAATCCTTGGTCCTGGTTGATTTAGAAATACCGCTCCCTTTGTTCACCAACGGCCAAACTAGTGATTACGTTCTTCGGCAAACTCTGGATCCAAATACGTTTTTCTATCGTATGATGTAAACTGCGATGTCCAATGTGATTTAATGGTTATTATTTTTCGTTTGGTTTGTAGGATTAACTCTTTACACAGGTAGTTCTTTATATGGTATTATTATTTCATTAAATTATCATTTGTTCTTGATCTGATATTGGGCAATCCAAGTCTTTACTTTTTAGAATTCAATTACTTATTATCGTTTGTATGATACCATTATACAATTTGGTTAATGTTTACTGTCTTAATTATGACAATTAGTTATCCATATATGGTGACTGTTACTGGATTTAAATAATTTAGATTAAATTAGGTTTATTAACCATTTCTCTTGGTTTAATCTCATCACGTTCAGGTCATAAATTGCAATAATCAAAATCAACAAATTATATTAATTTTTGTTGTCCCTAGCAACAAATTTTTTTATTCTTTTTCAATGTTTTGTTATATAGTGATAATTTCATATATTATTCTTCCACTCATCAAAATAATTCCTTATTAAACTTCCATTATATCAAAATATAATCTTATTTATAGCTTGTTTACTAATTTCTATATATATTCTGCTGGTTTTTCAATCTTAGTCTGTTTCTTTTCATAATTATTATTTTTCCGATATCAAACGTTATCAATCGATATCATTGCACTACGGCATTATCATAATTTGTTTATATGGAGTTTGTTTATTATTATAGGTTTTTTCTAACTCCGTGAATTATATTCATTAATTATTATTAACTTCTTTACCTTACCTTTCTATTCTGAGTTGTTATATAGTGTTATTGGCTGTTAGGCCTTTTATTATATTTGGATCTACCTTTGAATATAACTTGTTAACAACTATAGCCTTTTTATATAAGTTTACAAACATAATCAACCTTTAACTACGTACATGTATACAAATAATTATCCTTATTATATCTAACAACAACTTTATCTTGACCTATGGATCACACATAAGAAAAATTGAAATTAATTAATACTAATTAACTGATTTCCCTCGCATTTCTACAACAGTAAACAAATAATACATATTGCTTCATTATTTGATATTACATCAACAAGTAAGCTTCATAAGCTAACACAAACTTTAACATAATATTTATAGTAACAACATAACATTATACAATTCAGAATCATTATTTTCGATTAACTAGTAATGTGTATTATTGACTCATTTTTATCTATTTTCACCGTCATTTACTTTAACATATTCGATATTAGTTTCTTTCTTATAATTCTTATCAGTATTTTTGATTTATTTACTTTTCACTGAACATTGATTTCTTACTATTGTCTATATTACATGTTTATTTTTTATTGCTATTATTACCTTGCATTCTTATTATTTTTATATAATGATAAATTTATTTATCTGACCCTTGTATTAATATGGGATATAGATATTTATTTCCCTATTCTATTTGTAATATTTTTATTTATGTAACGTCGAGGACCGCATTTCTGTTGCGTTACAATATCCATCGTTAGAGACACCTACATTTTGTTTTACTTAATGTAAACTGAATCTAAAGTGCAGTGGTAATTCTCAACTTTTTCATTAATATTAAAGCCAATAATTTTCATTTTCACACTTCAGTATCTAAGCGATTCAGTTTTTTTTTTTTTAAATCCAGTAGTTTCATCTTCATAAAACTTACAGTTTGTTATGTATTTTGGACTATGGGAAATTGGATAATACTAGGATTGGACTATGTATTATTTATAAAAACTACTTTGAAAATGTATAAGTGTATATTGAATATATTTTTTTAATATAATAGTCTTTAAACTTTCTTTTTGCAGGCCTCAGCAACAGTGAATAAATCGATTAAAAGTCCTTATGTGAAGAATGGTAATGATAGTGTGTTGTGCTCTTCAGGCAGTTATTTGGACACTCCATTGTTCCAAAGAGTTAAGAGTGTTAATAAAGCACACAGTACAGACAAACAAGGTAACTCTTCTGTGCTTAGTATTGGACAGCTGAATAACAGTACGGCAATGTCCAGTAAAATTCTTCACAGTATTAGTGAAGTACCTGAAAGTGATGACGAAGATGACGACAATGATGATGATGATTTTTGTATTTTATCGCAGAAATTAAGAAGCTCTGAAAAAGCTAAAAAAAAGAAAATGTTAAGTGCAGTAGATCCGGCCCCACAAAACCAAAATGATAAGAGTTTTGATGACAGTACGGACTTCTTTGATGAAACAAATATTCTTAGAACAGGGAACAAATCAGTGTCTGGATTGCCTGCTTTACAGTCACCAACTTCCCCAGCAAATAATACAAAACACGAAGAATCACTTGAGAATATGAGTCAGTGTGAGTCCCAGAGTTTACTAACAGAGTGTACCAACGTATGTGATGTACCAAGCCCAAGTGAAAAACCTGTCGTTATTGCAGATAAGAAGGAAACAGAAGTGCCTTTAAATGAGACCACAAGCAGTGTAGATATTAAAGATAAAGATAAAACACATGCTGCTAATGAAGACAATGAATCTGATGGTAGTAGTACAATTGTAGACAGTGATTTACTGAATGATATGGAATCACATTCACTTTTAGCAGAAGGCGCTAAATCAGTTTCAAATGAAACACGAGAATCACTTTTGTCACATCGTGATAAAAACTTGAACAAATTAAAATCTTCCAATGTTAGAAACATTCCAAGCTCTGTCAGTACTGAAAGTAGTCATGACAAGGCAGATGAGAGCCATAAAGACAATGTTTCGATATATGACGCAGAAACCCAACTGCCAGAAGAGTTAGACGATCATGAATTACAGACGCTTTATGAAGTCGAAACGCGGGCCTTACTGAATCAACACAAAAGTCGATTTGGTAATAAAAAGTCACCTTTAAAAAATAACTTACTAAAAGATATCGGAAATATATCATATCAAGAAAGTAGCATCCATGAAAGTACTACTGAATCAGGAAACATCCAAGGTGATACAATATTTGATGTTGACACACAACTAACAGAAGGTTTAAAAGCTACACATGTGTCTGAAGCTCAGAAATGTACTGTGAACAAGGACAAAATGTCTAAAGATATGTCAATATTCGATGCTGACACACAAATCCCAGAACAAGTAGATCCCACACGTATTTCTGAAATACTAAAAAATGTTTTATTTAAGGATCAGGGTACTAAGGAAGATGGTTCTATATATGATGCTGACACACAAATCCCAGAACAAGTAGATCCCACACATATTTCTGAAATACTAAAAAATGTTTTATTTAAGGATCAGGGTACTAAGGAAGATGGTTCTATATATGATGCTGACACTCAGGTGCCTGAAGAAAAACTTTCTGAAGGTAAAATACACGATTATAAAACTCATGGTAGCGATAAAGTCATATCTGACCATCTATCACACGTTCCATCTGTTAGCAGTGTTGATGATATTTCTGATGCAGAAACTCAGAAAGTAGTTTACACAAGTAAAGGCAAATTAACGGATGAACCTAGTGGTGTAAGATGTGGTAACATGAGAAAGTTGAAAAGTGAAGAAAGTAATGAAGACTCTCGAAAGGAGTTGGAAACTACTCTACCTGGTGAAAAAACAGATCCCTTTAAAATGCCATCTTCTTTAACAAAAAGTGTCATGTTATCAAATAAGAAACGTGGAGTCAAGAAAGTAAGCGGAACTCAGAACATAGGAGAGGACAGTCTAACAGGAGAAGACAGCCAAGAACGTGGTTGCAGAATAAGTTTATTTAAAGACATAAGAGAAAGCCCATATTCTAGTCCTAATCCAGAAAGAATGGAATCAAAACTGTCGCATGAAGAAGAAAAAGACATTTCTGGCGATTTGACACAGAAGTTAATTGTACCATCAAGTAAGACAAATATCGGTGTTTCTGCAAAAACTGATGACATGAAAAGTACACAAAACTGTGATGAACAAGATATATCTGAAGAGTTGACTCAAAAACTTTCTGTTACAAAGAGACAGTCTCCAGATGTACGTGATAAATTATTAAGAGCACAGAAAAATGAAGGTAATTATGGTACAGATAAATATGTTGAGGAAGATATGTCCGATGAATTAACTCAAAACATCTCAACACCGAAACTTAGAAACTTGTGTAACACCTCTAACACTTTGGTAGAAAATGACAGTTGTGAACATAAAGTAGTGATCAAAATGGCTACAGCTGAAACCTATGAAGACATATCTGATGAATTAACACAGAAAATACCAACACCAAAACATACAAAATTGTCTAACACATCCACTCCTATCGCATCAGATAGATACAATAAAAATGACAAAGGTAATGTAAATAAAAGCCATAATTTTGATGAATTAACACAGAAATTTATAACACCTAAGAGTAAAAATACAGCATCCACTTCTAACAAAGTATTAAGAGTGTCAAGTGAAAAGAAAATGGAGAAAATAGAGGAATGTAATGAAGACATGTCTGATGAATTAACACAGAAATTTATAACACCTAAGAGTAAAAATACAGCATCCATTTGTAACAAAGTATTAAGAATGTCAAGTGGAAAGAAAATGGAGAAAATAGAGGAATGTAATGAAGACATGTCTGATGAATTAACACAGAAATTTATAACGCCTAAGAGTAAAAATACAGCATCCATTTCTAACAAAGTATTAAGAATGTCAAGTGGAAAGAAAATGGAGAAAATAGAGGAATGTAATGAAGACATGTCTGATGAATTAACACAGAAATTTATAACACCTAAGAGTAAAAATACAGCTTCCATTTCTAACAAGGTATTAAGGACACCAAGTGAAAAGAAAATGGAGAAAATAGAAGAATGTAATGAAGACATATCTGATGAATTAACACAGAAATTTGTAACACCAAAAGGTAAACTGAATCTTTCTTTTTCCAAGAAGGTATTAGATTCTACTAAAATCCAAGAAGAACGAGGGAAATCTTCTGTTGAAGACTTATCTGACAAACTAACTGAGAAACTCATAACACCTAAAAGTAAACATGTTCTTTCTGGTTCCAGTAGACTGCAAACTGAAAATAAAAATCAGACAGAGCCAGCGAATATATCAAAAGGGTGTGATGCAGATTTATCTGATGAAGCAACTCAAAAATTTGTTCTACCAGGCAGTAGAAAAACACCAACTTTTACTGATAGAAAATTAGAAACTCCTCACAGAAAAATAGATAATGCAATTAATTTAAATGAAGAGGATATGTCTGATGACTTAACACAGAAAATGTCTACACCAAGAAATAAAAGTGTTCCACATGTTTTTAAAAAACTGGTAGAAATGTTGAATCAGGCTGACAAGAGTGAGAATTGCAACGAAGAGGATATGTCTGATGAACTTACTCAGAAAATTGTTATGCCAAAAGACAGACAGACTCCTCGTGTCAACAATAAAGCAGAAGAATTAGTAAGTACAACAGAACTGTATGAAGAAAACAAAGAAAAGAAAAGTGAACAAGAAATGTCTGATGTAAGAAATAAAATCAGGAGAGTTGAAGATAAACAAATGCCAACCAATTCAGCTAATAAGCAGACAAAAACATATGATAAAAAAAATCAACGCTCGCCTAGAAGAGGCCTTCAAAAGAAACATAATAAAGATGATCTTTCAGATGAAACAATTCAAAACTTTTCTGAACAGAATTTAAAACAGAATTCTGTTAACACAGTGAAAGAAGACAAAGTAACTGGAATTAAAAGTTCGTCCAGTAAAAGAAGACGACAATTTACAGAATCAAAGTCAGATCTGATTGATGCTAAAAGTAGTGAAATGTTACACATTGGAGATATAGAACAACAGAAGACTGTAAGTAATGAAAAGGGTACAGATATCATATATTTAACTGATGAAACAACACAGAAATTTCATGGTTTTGAATCAGGTAGAAATAAAGAAACCGATAAAGCAAAATTTACAGAGTCAAGTCATCAGAAACGACAAACGCGAAAGCAGGTTAAAGATGCAGAAAAACATGAAGCTAAGCGTAGTGATGTCAGTCACGCTAAGACTGAAGCAGTTATACCACAAATACAAGATGCTAAAGATAGTAGAAAGTTAGTAGTTTCACTTGATAGGGAAGAAGTAAATACTAAAATCAGAAAAGGAGAAGAGAAAAGTAGAGAAAAACATAAGACTGACAACTCTTCCAAGCTTAAAAACAAACGAGATTTGACAGAAGCAGACAGTAACATTTCAAGTAGTAATAAGAAACAAGATAAAGTAACAGGAGTTCGTACTCCACTAAATGGAAATAATACAAGTACTGACGTTAATAAATCAATTATTACCAGTTGTATTTTTGATGACAGTGATGATACAGACATAGAGGATATCTTCGTAGAAGATGATGTTAAAAAATTTAAGGAAAGGAAAATCTGTGATTATTTTAAAAAAGAAGATAAGAAACTTAATTCTGACGAAGAAAGCAGAATAACAAGACGTTCAAAAACACCACCAGAAACATTAAATGCTAGTTTGAGGCAGTCAAATCAAACTTCATTTGAATCAAAGTTACAAAAAAGGAACAATGTGACTCCAAGGAAACAGTCAGACAGACGTTCGCATTCACATAGTCCAAGTCCATTTGCATTACCATCATTAGCTAGTGTTCGGAAGGCCGAAGAAGATTATTATGAAAAGTTGTCACCTTTAAAAATACCAGGTCACATACGTGACATTGAAAAAGACATAAGTGAGGTGTCGTCAACAAATGAAAGGTCATGTAGACGTAGACAGAATGTAAAAAAAAGAATAAGATATAATACATCAACTGAACAGTTGGAAAAATTGGATGAAAAGAGTAATAAAAAAGTAAAGAAAACAAAATCTGATAAAACGCAAAAGTCAAATAACACCTCTTCAAGTCGTAAATCACCAGCAATAGAAAATTGTTCAGTGACAATAGTTTTATCTAAAAAAAATAAAATGGATATACAAACAAAAGGTGAACCTACATCCAAGAATAATAATCCAGCTTCGTCAGGGAAAAGTAATTCTACAAGGGAAGAACGTGAAAAGCGACTGAATGATACAGTCACTGTTAAAAATGATAAAAATAAAACAATTTCTGAAGTTAGTTGTGAAAATAATACTTCGAGAACAGCTTCTCCAAGTACTGATAAAAGCCCTTTTTCTCATAAAGTTGTAACTAGAAGATACGCAAGGGAACATATACAGAAGGAAAACAAAAACGATAGAAAGAAACGAAGTCACTCGCCCATTGTAAACACAGAACGCAAACCAAAGGAAGCAAAGTTATTGAGTACTGAAGAGGAAAATGAAGTGTGTAACCCATTTACGTCTGATACAGAGAACTCACGTGGAGGGAAAGTAGGAATGAGAATACGTGTAACCAGACAGGTGGCTAAAGGAAAAGATACAAAACAAAGTAAAAGTGAATCGAAACAGGAAGACCAGATTGAAATCATGAAAAACAAGGATTCTAATAAAAGTGAGAATAGGAACGATACAAGAAGAAGGAAAAGAATTCTTGAATTGACATTGTCAAAAGATGTTAGTGATCCTAAAATAAGGAAACTGGTAAATCTTTCTGACACTGAAAGCAGTGAAGGAGTAAAAATTATTAGAAAAACTCGGAAGGAAAGTAATCCAAGACTTTCAGAAAACAAATCAGACTTGAACAAGACAAGAGAAGCTAATATGTCTGTAGTATATGATGACATTACTGATTCTAGAAGTATGACTAGTGTTAGTGTCGACAGTTTTAGCGGTTTGGATTTAAGTAGTGGAAACACAGAATGTAGCAGCATACGAAAATCCAAAAGACTGTTACAGAACAAATTGTCTGATCGTACTGTTAAAAGTGTAATCACAAATGACAGGCGTTCTTCAAGATTGTTAGGGAAGAAAACACATTTAAATAATGTGGAAGAAAATCAGAATAATGTGGAAACCCCTGCAACAGCATGGATGCAGTCTTCAAAAAAGGGATCACAAGCAGTAAGTACCATTTTCTTATAAGGTGTACAATTTGTAATCAATACATTTGTTTTAAAATACTATTAAAAGATAGGATTTACAGTTTGAAGAACAACTCTATGTCTGTTTGCCAGAAATAACTTTTTTTCATTAGAGTTGATAAGTGAGAGTTTATGGTTCAGAGATTAGTTGATAAGTTCTCTGCCAAACTTTCATACATTTGATAAGCATTTCCCCCTCACTTGTACCTATTTTGAGAGATTGTGCTGTATACAAATCAGATAATTTAATTGAATAACTGAATTTAATTAGGGATTTAACTAACAGTGTGGATTTATTTTGCTTCCATATCCATAAGGAAATGGAAGTATGATCATGGCAAAAAAAACGTGTTCAAGATAACGGCAGATTCTGATTGTACTACCCTCAAGAAATGAAAAAGTCGCTTTTCGAAAAGTGTCTGTGTGTAGAATTTTTTCTATGGCAAACGATAACAGCCACAAATTCAAATGTGTGTAGAATTTTTTCTATGGCAAACGATAACAGCCGCAAATTCAAACAGAATCAAATAATTTTTTGCATACAGTCCTGAATTGTAGAGGACTCAAGGCCTGTTGTTTTTAGTGAAGATCGGTTACGGGGAAAGAGTAGTTTACCTGCAACGTTTTATGTTTTAACAAGAGTAAAGTACTTAATTTAAAGCATACTGAAAAGAAGGTCATAATAATCCACTGTAGAAAGGTAGATGAAATATCTATAAATTTAAAATGGTAGTTGATGATGGAGGAGGTAAATTTTTATAAGTTTTATGTGTGTACTACGTTATTGACAACAAAGAAGTAGTTTCTATGGAAACATTTCATTTCACTTTAATAAAATTCTATATATTTCATTTTAATTTAAATCACGTACAAGTAAAAATATATCGTTCCTTGCAGGCAACCAAATCTCAATTATGTAATGTTTACTTTTCCAAAGTTGTATTATTGTGATTACCGCAATAAAAAGTCGGCAGGACACACACACATACTGTTACGACATAAATAAGCCAAATCCCGTACCAGTGATAAAAAAGATAATTCTTAACATAAAAATACTTCATATAAAATAAAATGTTTAAAAAATGTATAAAATATTAATATTATGACACGACGAACGACGATATTATCCAACCCAAGTGATTGACCCAACAACAAAAACACAAAGAAGGGAACCACGAACCATACTCAAGAAAAAAGGTGATGTACCAAACAGTTATGAACTAACAAAGGAAGATATGAACCCAGAACTAAAGAAGAATCAAAGGAAGAGAACAGATCCCTACGATTAAACAGAAATCGAACCAGATGAGAAGAGGAGAACCTAACCAAGATGAAGACTATTGAAGAAGAGGAAGAATGAAGAGGAGACAGGTTAAACCCAAGGGGAAACTAACACACATATAAAGGGGAAAAATAGTATACTCAAGGATAGAATACTGTAAATAAACCCCAAATAATTATTTCTTGATGAAACAAATATTATTGTTATAATTGAATTAACTTATATACCCATTTTAAAGACAATACGATTGTAAAGTAACGTAGTGTAGAAAAAGTACACTAACACAGTTAGAAAGGTTAGATTTAACAAAAAATAACTAACCTAATATTATTAATAATAAATATTATGCTAGAAAGAAATAGTGAGAAATAATAGGAGAAAGTATAGGGATTACCCATTAAATAACACTCAATACAAACAGTGAACCAAAGTGAAGTGCAATAGTGAAAGTGTAAGTACCCTAAAAATAGTGAAAGTGTATGTTAAGCAATAAAAATGTAATGATAAGTAAGAAAACACTTTATAAAACATTGATAAACAATGATTGGAGTGATCTTGTACACATTTATATAACTAAAAATAATATTTCAAATAAATACAAAAGAAGCATGTAATGTTATTCAGGGAGAAAGCCCAGACAAAAACAGTTTGTATTAACATGGTATGGAGGAGATAGTAGAATAGAAATAAAGTTTTATTTTTAAAATTAAGACTACAATGAATAAAACACCCCATGTTGAAAGGGGAATTAACTTTCATAATTTTGCAAGAAGTGATGATGTTTATCACTCTAGGAAGTAACAAAAGAAAGGAATCATTATTAGAACTAACAATAACTAGTAACTTATAAAGAATAGTTTGGTTCGATGTTATAAAGAGGATATGGCTGAAGGGAACCTGCAGTCCATAAGCCTAATTATTATATTTTAAAATATGTGTAATGAAAATGTATGTTGTATAGTAGTTAAAACACAAACAAATATGATAACTAAGTGAAGCCCATCAGGCTGAATTCAAAATGTAATTTAAAAGAAATACACCAAAAAACCATCATGGCTAATCTTGGCTATGAAAACATCTAACTGTCAGAGACACTCAAATATAAATTGTAACAATTTTGCAAGAAACTTTACTAATCTAAGACCAGTAAATGGCCAGTAATTATATGTCAATCATTTTAAAACAGAAATGTTATTATAAAAGTTTAATTTAAGAAAGATGTGTAATTTATCAAATGTCAAATATTTAGACTAGAGTTAATGTATAACAGAATATGACCTTATGAGGTATCGTTGTAAACTTTGAAAGGAAAGAAAGATAATAGTGATATCATTTATTACCCCAAAGGAACTATAAAGGAATAAAACCATTAGGAAAATACTTAATAAATTTGAATAAAAATTCAAATCTCTTAACAATGCTTTTGAAAGAGTATTTAACCAATCCCAGGATTGCTGTTACCATAGTAACGAGTCGTTGAAGGCTAGTTTTCCGTTAAATTTAATAGACTTGAAAAAACGACGCGTGGGTAAGCGGCACGCAAAATTGGAATGATTGAAATTTTAATTTAAATAGTTACGAAAAGTTCCGGAAGTTAACCAAGATGACCAAAGACGAATAGATGTCGACCTACCAAGAATTAACGATGTCCTGGAACCAAATTGAATAAATTAATTAACAAAAACCCAAGACAAGATTGAAAAAGATGTTTGAAGCTTAAAACCAGCCCAAATTTGAAGAATATCCACTACCCTAGATGGCAACACATCAGCACTATCTGAACTGATAAGTATTGAATAAATTCCTTAATCCCAAAAAACCAAATTACCTTAACTATTTTCCAAATGATAAAATTTCTCACTATTGAACAAATAGTATTTTCTTTCAAAGGTGTTAATGCATAATTTACTTACTTAAAAACATTTTATTAATCAAAATATAACCTCGCTTAAGAGTACCATTTTGTAACAAAAATACGACACTACCGAACAATTTGTAAAAACACATTATACTTTCTAAGTACGTATAAGGTATGGTAGTGTACTTTTTTAATGTAACCAATGTTTATGTCTTATTTCATAATCCAAAGAACCCCAGATTTTAAACATATAAATTTATTGTACGTAACTGTAGCCATCTCGGCAACGAAAAGTGTTGTAAAATCAATTTTGCCAACTCTGAGATATTTGTGTTTCTTGTTATAAACCGGAGCTATTGATTATCAAAACATTTATAATTCATTTGTCATATTAATTAATGACCAAATTTGTATTAAAATCACAGTACCGAGTATTACTATCTTTTTATTTCATAGGACGTTGTAGAGTATATGTGTGTTAGCAAGTTTTATTCAATAACCAACTAGCGCTCATCACGAGTGGTCGAGACGGCAACCTGTATAGCGGCGGGAACCATTCGAACGCTCCAGCTGTCCATGCTAATAACACGTATCATCTTATAATTTAACTATTTTAATTGTCATATTAGAACAATTTGGCGCCACCCGGGATTCGCAACCCCTATGAATTAACAGGTAGGTTGTACTGGTAATATTGACAACGCTACAGACTCCAGTAGTGACGTCGATTTATGTAACGACCTGTGTGAGGCAAACACACTACATTCACACTAATACACAAAATAAACAAGTGTGACACATTTTAACAGGTACGACCTCAGTTTCTCGTTACATATTGGCGACCAACAACGTGAGGCTAGAAAGAATAACTAGCGGCGGTTATGAATAGACACGGTATGGTTATGAGGCGCAAAGGGAAGGAAGCATTAAACCAAGAAGGAAACCAAGAAGAAATGGAGGAAGTTGAGGAAATAGAAGTTGAGGAAACGACTGGAGAACTGTCAGAAGAACATCCACAGGAGGACCAATTGGAAAATCCAAATCCACCTGAACCAGAAATAGAAGCGGAAGTCATGATAAATAACCAACCAGTCAAACCAACAGAAGAAACAAAATTAGATCACATGCTGAAGTTCATGATGGAACAATTTGGACAAATGAACAGGAGCCATGAAGATTTGAATAAAAAATTAGAGTCAGACAAAGAAGATAGAAGACAGGACAAGAAAAATTTGAATAAAAAATTGGAAAAACTGGACCAAAACAGTGAAGAATTGAAGAAGCAAATGAAGGAGAGCATAGAATTTCTGAATAACAAAATAGAGAACAACCATGAAGACCTGAAGAGAAGTCAGGAGACATTGGAAAAGAAGAGCGAAGAGCTGAAGAAACAGATCAAGAAGGATCTGGAAATAGTAAATAAAAAGATGGAAAATAATCATGATATTCTCCAACGGAAGATAGAGGAAGAAAGTGAGAAAACCAAGGAGGAATGGAAGCAACAATTGGTCGAATATCGAGAGGAGACCAGGCAAACGGTAGCGGAGACCAAGCCTTGTTACAAGTCCGGGAAGAAATGAACTATAAAATCATCGATGTCAAGGAGGAAAGTAAATTGAGAGCGACCGAATTCTACCAAGTCCTTACCGAAGGATGCCAGAAGAAGAAACAGGAGGTGGTCAAGGAACTGGAGGAGAGGCACCAAGAGATACAAAAAGATATAAATAATCGTGTGGAGAAGGTGTACACTGTCATCAATAAACTAGACGGAATGACCAGAGAAAACAGAGAGAAAATCCAGGGGATCAGTACATGAGAGAAACAAATGCAAGAAGAGTTCAATGCATTAAGAGAGAAACCTTATAGTAACACGCAGTTCATAACCAGCGAAAATCGAGAGATGATTAATTTCCGCAGCTACCGAAGGAACCCAATAGAATTCCTCAAGCGGGTAGAAGAGCTGATAGAGAAGAATAGAGAAACCAGGTGGTCCAGTGTGAGAAGTATGATCGACGAAATGTTCCGAGACACCCATGACAACTGGTGGACGGCCACTCGACCCGAGATCAATGACACACAAGAGTTTAAGAAACAATTCCGGGAGAAATATTGGTCCGAGTCCACACAGAATGTGGTCCGCAATGATATCAGTAATGGAAGATACGAGTCACAAGGAGGACACACTTTAACATCCTACTTTTTGGGAAAAGTATGCATAGCCAGAAATTTGGAACCCAAAATACCCGAGGAGTCTTTGGTAATACAGCTGGGTTATCATTACGAAGAGGCAATACAGAAGGCCAGAAGGCAAGGACAAATAAAAACAATTCAAGGAATGGTTAGTCTATTGGAGGACCTGGAGAATGATAGCCAGTATCGAAAAAACAGGATCACGAACCAAAGGTACAACAAGTGGAATGAACATAATAGTACAACCAATTTCAATGTGCCATACAACCATCCACAAAACAATAACCGGAATAACTGGGGCCGAAACAATAATAATAACAATGAAGAACAGCCTTTTAATAGAAATACCCAGAATTATTTTCCGAATAATCAGCCAAATAACAGAGGTCAACAAAACCATCGTCAAGGGAACCAAGATAACGACAGAAGAGTCCCAAATAATAATCGACCAAATGATAATTACAGGGGAGCTGGACCGGAACAACGCACAAATGGTCACCCCAACGACCATAACTACTACGGCAACCGGTACAATCCCAGTTACCAGTACAACCGAGGACCCGGGGGTAATCCGAATAGAAGCGACGACAGACGTCGGGTAAACTTCATCCGCGGGCAAAGGCAGAGCAACCACAGAAGATATAGCCCGAACTGGCATCCAAACTGCTGTTACCACGTATCGAATAACAATAATAATCCACCAGCAGAGAGTAGGAACAATGAACCACCTCGGAATGAAGATAACCAGAACCCAAGGGAAGAGAATGCAGAAAAACAGGTACGACAGGTAAACAGTGTTGTGGGAGCGAGATCCGGAAGTAACCAGGCCGAAGAAGAAAACTATGACTGGATACCTTTCAGTAATGACCCAGCGGAGAATTTTCGCATAGCATATAACAAACGAAACCCGCCGGAACTTTGGATTCCATCAAGAAGCAATGGAAATCAATCAAACACACCTCAGAGAGGAAGGCAAGTCATTGATGAAGAAGAAGGAATGGCCGATCGATGGAATGCTTAATGAACCATGATCAATAAAACTTAAAATAATTATCCAGAATAAGTGTGACTATCAAACACTTGAAGGAGAAGAGGTGCAGAATAACGAAGTGTCGAGCAAAAGAGAAGGCAATAATAAAGGAAAGAAAAGGAGAAGTCAACTTACAAAAATATAAATAACAAGGTCCAGTATATAGCAATATGAATAGAACAATTATGTATATCATAATAAACTGTGTATCATCACAAAAGATAATGGTAATAATACTTACCAGATAAGCAATATCAATACAAGAAAAATAAAGGGAGTTTATAACCAAACTTCGATAAAAAAGTTTTATGAAGAAGAATAAAACCATTGTGAAATGAAACATATTTCCAAATTCCAAAAAAGATCGTAAGAGCAGCTTACTACCTTATTTAGATGATATATGCGGAATAATAAAAAGAATTAATATAATAATGAAAAAAAACAAAGGAAACAGTTACACAAATTCCTTTCAATTTAAATTAATTTACAGTCTAAATAAAAGATTGAGATATGAAGTATGAAGTAAAAAGTGAGATAATAAGGAATAAGTTACACACATTCCTATATAATAAAAATGTAAGAATCACAAACTTACTATTATAATTAAACAAAAAATAACTAAAAAGGAATACGCTACAAACATTCCTTTAAGGTAAGACAATTAACTTACCAAAGAATTATCAAAAATGATATTTAATACAGAATAAGATAAACCAAAAAATAAAATCAAGCTCAAATTACTGAGATAAATACTTGAAATTATACTGAATCAAAAGTATTCTAAGAAAAAATAAAATAAAATGTTAACTGGTACAAGGAGGAGAGAGAGATTATGTATAAAACAAATATACAGATATGGCTAAAGCAGAATCTTGCTGAATGACTAAGAAAAGAATAAAAAATGTCTAAGACAATTAAAATGATCACAACGAGCATTGAAAACAAAATAATGAAAAATAATGATATGATGAAATTAACATATGAATAAATATAAAAACAATCAAGTGTATGAGTAGATGATAGTATATAGTTAAGGTATAGCGGAAGGAAGAATGAGTAAAAAGCCAAAGTGATCTAAAAACAAACCACAAGGTGGACAATCCCACAGTATATTATTATATTAGTATTATTATTATTGATTTAAGTCACAAGTTGACAAAAAAGGTATTTAAGATTGACTGTTGAAAAGTCCAGCAATCCAAATAAACTGAGCAGAGATGATATGCCTCTGGTCTCAGAAAAATGAGTAGTAATGGGAGAAACCAGCTACTATAAAGTTAGGGAAAAAATTGTGTATGAGGGAAAATGCACCAATGGAAATAAATAAAAACAGATCCAAATAAAATGGAGGGAATTAAGTAAGAAGAGAAACGAAGAATGGAGAAACAAACAAGAAAGAAAAGGAAAAAGGTTATCTATAACTGATAATTTCATAAAAAACTATGCTAGTGTTTTATTAAAATGATCAATTTTAGAGGAGAGGCATTATGTTACGACACAAATAAGCCAAATCCCGTACCAGTGATAAAAAAGATAATTCTTAACATAAAAATACTTCATATAAAATAAAATGTTTAAAAAATGTATAAAATATTAATATTATGATACGACGAACGACGATATTACCCAACCCAAGTGATTGACCCAACAACAAAAACACAAAGAAGGGAACCACGAACCATACTCAAGAAAAAAGGTGATGTACCAAACAATTATGAACTAACAAAGGAAGATATGAACCCAGAACTAAAGAAGAATCAAAGGAAGAGAACAGATCCCTACGATTAAACAGAAATCGAACCAGATGAGAAGAGGAGAACCTAACCAAGATGAAGACTATTGAAGAAGAGGAAGAATGAAGAGGAGACAGGTTAAACCCAAGGGGAAACTAACACACATATAAAGGGGAAAAATAGTATACTCAAGGATAGAATACTGTAAATAAACCCCAAATAATTATTTCTTGATGAAACAAATATTATTGTTATAATTGAATTAACTTATATACCCATTTTAAAGACAATACGATTGTAAAGTAACGTAGTGTAGAAAAAGTACACTAACACAGTTAGAAAGGTTAGATTTAACAAAAAATAACTAACCTAATATTATTAATAATAAATATTATGCTAGAAAGAAATAGTGAGAAATAATAGGAGAAAGTATAGGGATTACCCATTAAATAACACTCAATACAAACAGTGAACCAAAGTGAAGTGCAATAGTGAAAGTGTAAGTACCCTAAAAATAGTGAAAGTGTATGTTAAGCAATAAAAATGTAATGATAAGTAAGAAAACACTTTATAAAACATTGATAAACAATGATTGGAGTGATCTTGTACACATTTATATAACTAAAAATAATATTTCAAATAAATACAAAAGAAGCATGTAATGTTATTCAGGGAGAAAGCCCAGACAAAAACAGTTTGTATTAACATGGTATGGAGGAGATAGTAGAATAGAAATAAAGTTTTATTTTTAAAATTAAGACTACAATGAATAAAACACCCCATGTTGAAAGGGGAATTAACTTTCATAATTTTGCAAGAAGTGATGATGTTTATCACTCTAGGAAGTAACAAAAGAAAGGAATCATTATTAGAACTAACAATAACTAGTAACTTATAAAGAATAGTTTGGTTCGATGTTATAAAGAGGATATGGCTGAAGGGAACCTGCAGTCCATAAGCCTAATTATTATATTTTAAAATATGTGTAATGAAAATGTATGTTGTATAGTAGTTAAAACACAAACAAATATGATAACTAAGTGAAGCCCATCAGGCTGAATTCAAAATGTAATTTAAAAGAAATACACCAAAAAACCATCATGGCTAATCTTGGCTATGAAATCATCTAACTGTCAGAGACACTCAAATATAAATTGTAACAATTTTGCAAGAAACTTTACTAATCTAAGACCAGTAAATGGCCAGTAATTATATGTCAATCATTTTAAAACAGAAATGTTATTATAAAAGTTTAATTTAAGAAAGATGTGTAATTTATCAAATGTCAAATATTTAGACTAGAGTTAATGTATAACAGAATATGACCTTATGAGGTATCGTTGTAAACTTTGAAAGGAAAGAAAGATAATAGTGATATCATTTATTACCCCAAAGGAACTATAAAGGAATAAAACCATTAGGAAAATACTTAATAAATTTGAATAAAAATTCAAATCTCTTAACAATGCTTTTGAAAGAGTATTTAACCAATCCCAGGATTGCTGTTACCATAGTAACGAGTCGTTGAAGGCTAGTTTTCCGTTAAATTTAATAGACTTGAAAAAACGACGCGTGGGTAAGCGGCACGCAAAATTGGAATGATTGAAATTTTAATTTAAATAGTTACGAAAAGTTCCGGAAGTTAACCAAGATGACCAAAGACGAATAGATGTCGACCTACCAAGAATTAACGATGTCCTGGAACCAAATTGAATAAATTAATTAACAAAAACCCAAGACAAGATTGAAAAAGATGTTTGAAGCTAAAACCAGCCCAAATTTGAAGAATATCCACTACCCTAGATGGCAACACATCAGCACTATCTGAACTGATAAGTATTGAATAAATTCCTTAATCCCAAAAAACCAAATTACCTTAACTATTTTCCAAATGATAAAATTTCTCACTATTGAACAAATAGTATTTTCTTTCAAAGGTGTTAATGCATAATTTACTTACTTAAAAACATTTTATTAATCAAAATATAACCTCGCTTAAGAGTACCATTTTGTAACAAAAATACGACACTACCGAACAATTTGTAAAAACACATTATACTTTCTAAGTACGTATAAGGTATGGTAGTGTACTTTTTTAATGTAACCAATGTTTATGTCTTATTTCATAATCCAAAGAACCCCAGATTTTAAACATATAAATTTATTGTACGTAACTGTAGCCATCTCGGCAACGAAAAGTGTTGTAAAATCAATTTTGCCAACTCTGAGATATTTGTGTTTCTTGTTATAAACCGGAGCTATTGATTATCAAAACATTTATAATTCATTTGTCATATTAATTAATGACCAAATTTGTATTAAAATCACAGTACCGAGTATTACTATCTTTTTATTTCATAGGACGTTGTAGAGTATATGTGTGTTAGCAAGTTTTATTCAATAACCAACTAGCGCTCATCACGAGTGGTCGAGACGGCAACCTGTATAGCGGCGGGAACCATTCGAACGCTCCAGCTGTCCATGCTAATAACACGTATCATCTTATAATTTAACTATTTTAATTGTCATATTAGAACAATTTGGCGCCACCCGGGATTCGCAACCCCTATGAATTAACAGGTAGGTTGTACTGGTAATATTGACAACGCTACAGACTCCAGTAGTGACGTCGATTTATGTAACGACCTGTGTGAGGCAAACACACTACATTCACACTAATACACAAAATAAACAAGTGTGACACATTTTAACAGGTACGACCTCAGTTTCTCGTTACATATTGGCGACCAACAACGTGAGGCTAGAAAGAATAACTAGCGGCGGTTATGAATAGACACGGTATGGTTATGAGGCGCAAAGGGAAGGAAGCATTAAACCAAGAAGGAAACCAAGAAGAAATGGAGGAAGTTGAGGAAATAGAAGTTGAGGAAACGACTGGAGAACTGTCAGAAGAACATCCACAGGAGGACCAATTGGAAAATCCAAATCCACCTGAACCAGAAATAGAAGCGGAAGTCATGATAAATAACCAACCAGTCAAACCAACAGAAGAAACAAAATTAGATCACATGCTGAAGTTCATGATGGAACAATTTGGACAAATGAACAGGAGCCATGAAGATTTGAATAAAAAATTAGAGTCAGACAAAGAAGATAGAAGACAGGACAAGAAAAATTTGAATAAAAAATTGGAAAAACTGGACCAAAACAGTGAAGAATTGAAGAAGCAAATGAAGGAGAGCATAGAATTTCTGAATAACAAAATAGAGAACAACCATGAAGACCTGAAGAGAAGTCAGGAGACATTGGAAAAGAAGAGCGAAGAGCTGAAGAAACAGATCAAGAAGGATCTGGAAATAGTAAATAAAAAGATGGAAAATAATCATGATATTCTCCAACGGAAGATAGAGGAAGAAAGTGAGAAAACCAAGGAGGAATGGAAGCAACAATTGGTCGAATATCGAGAGGAGACCAGGCAAACGGTAGCGGAGACCAAGCCTTGTTACAAGTCCGGGAAGAAATGAACTATAAAATCATCGATGTCAAGGAGGAAAGTAAATTGAGAGCGACCGAATTCTACCAAGTCCTTACCGAAGGATGCCAGAAGAAGAAACAGGAGGTGGTCAAGGAACTGGAGGAGAGGCACCAAGAGATACAAAAAGATATAAATAATCGTGTGGAGAAGGTGTACACTGTCATCAATAAACTAGACGGAATGACCAGAGAAAACAGAGAGAAAATCCAGGGGATCAGTACATGAGAGAAACAAATGCAAGAAGAGTTCAATGCATTAAGAGAGAAACCTTATAGTAACACGCAGTTCATAACCAGCGAAAATCGAGAGATGATTAATTTCCGCAGCTACCGAAGGAACCCAATAGAATTCCTCAAGCGGGTAGAAGAGCTGATAGAGAAGAATAGAGAAACCAGGTGGTCCAGTGTGAGAAGTATGATCGACGAAATGTTCCGAGACACCCATGACAACTGGTGGACGGCCACTCGACCCGAGATCAATGACACACAAGAGTTTAAGAAACAATTCCGGGAGAAATATTGGTCCGAGTCCACACAGAATGTGGTCCGCAATGATATCAGTAATGGAAGATACGAGTCACAAGGAGGACACACTTTAACATCCTACTTTTTGGGAAAAGTATGCATAGCCAGAAATTTGGAACCCAAAATACCCGAGGAGTCTTTGGTAATACAGCTGGGTTATCATTACGAAGAGGCAATACAGAAGGCCAGAAGGCAAGGACAAATAAAAACAATTCAAGGAATGGTTAGTCTATTGGAGGACCTGGAGAATGATAGCCAGTATCGAAAAAACAGGATCACGAACCAAAGGTACAACAAGTGGAATGAACATAATAGTACAACCAATTTCAATGTGCCATACAACCATCCACAAAACAATAACCGGAATAACTGGGGCCGAAACAATAATAATAACAATGAAGAACAGCCTTTTAATAGAAATACCCAGAATTATTTTCCGAATAATCAGCCAAATAACAGAGGTCAACAAAACCATCGTCAAGGGAACCAAGATAACGACAGAAGAGTCCCAAATAATAATCGACCAAATGATAATTACAGGGGAGCTGGACCGGAACAACGCACAAATGGTCACCCCAACGACCATAACTACTACGGCAACCGGTACAATCCCAGTTACCAGTACAACCGAGGACCCGGGGGTAATCCGAATAGAAGCGACGACAGACGTCGGGTAAACTTCATCCGCGGGCAAAGGCAGAGCAACCACAGAAGATATAGCCCGAACTGGCATCCAAACTGCTGTTACCACGTATCGAATAACAATAATAATCCACCAGCAGAGAGTAGGAACAATGAACCACCTCGGAATGAAGATAACCAGAACCCAAGGGAAGAGAATGCAGAAAAACAGGTACGACAGGTAAACAGTGTTGTGGGAGCGAGATCCGGAAGTAACCAGGCCGAAGAAGAAAACTATGACTGGATACCTTTCAGTAATGACCCAGCGGAGAATTTTCGCATAGCATATAACAAACGAAACCCGCCGGAACTTTGGATTCCATCAAGAAGCAATGGAAATCAATCAAACACACCTCAGAGAGGAAGGCAAGTCATTGATGAAGAAGAAGGAATGGCCGATCGATGGAATGCTTAATGAACCATGATCAATAAAACTTAAAATAATTATCCAGAATAAGTGTGACTATCAAACACTTGAAGGAGAAGAGGTGCAGAATAACGAAGTGTCGAGCAAAAGAGAAGGCAATAATAAAGGAAAGAAAAGGAGAAGTCAACTTACAAAAATATAAATAACAAGGTCCAGTATATAGCAATATGAATAGAACAATTATGTATATCATAATAAACCGTATATCATCACAAAAGATAATGGTAATAATACTTACCAGATAAGCAATATCAATACAAGAAAAATAAAGGGAGTTTATAACCAAACTTCGATAAAAAAGTTTTATGAAGAAGAATAAAACCATTGTGAAATGAAACATATTTCCAAATTCCAAAAAAGATCGTAAGAGCAGCTTACTACCTTATTTAGATGATATATGCGGAATAATAAAAAGAATTAATATAATAATGAAAAAAAAACAAAGGGAACAGTTACACAAATTCCTTTCAATTTAAATTAATTTACAGTCTAAATAAAAGATTGAGATATGAAGTATGAAGTAAAAAGTGAGATAATAAGGAATAAGTTACACACATTCCTATATAATAAAAATGTAAGAATCACAAACTTACTATTATAATTAAACAAAAAATAACTAAAAAGGAATACGCTACAAACATTCCTTTAAGGTAAGACAATTAACTTACCAAAGAATTATCAAAAATGATATTTAATACAGAATAAGATAAACCAAAAAATAAAATCAAGCTCAAATTACTGAGATAAATACTTGAAATTATACTGAATCAAAAGTATTCTAAGAAAAAATAAAATAAAATGTTAACTGGTACAAGGAGGAGAGAGAGATTATGTATAAAACAAATATACAGATATGGCTAAAGCAGAATCTTGCTGAATGACTAAGAAAAGAATAAAAAATGTCTAAGACAATTAAAATGATCACAACGAGCATTGAAAACAAAATAATGAAAAAGAATGATATGATGAAATTAACATATGAATAAATATAAAAACAATCAAGTGTATGAGTAGATGATAGTATATAGTTAAGGTATAGCGGAAGGAAGAATGAGTAAAAAGCCAAAGTGATCTAAAAACAAACCACAAGGTGGACAATCCCACAGTATATTATTATATTAGTATTATTATTATTGATTTAAGTCACAAGTTGACAAAAAAGGTATTTAAGATTGACTGTTGAAAAGTCCAGCAATCCAAATAAACTGAGCAGAGATGATATGCCTCTGGTCTCAGAAAAATGAGTAGTAATGGGAGAAACCAGCTACTATAAAGTTAGGGAAAAAATTGTGTATGAGGGAAAATGCACCAATGGAAATAAATAAAAACAGATCCAAATAAAATGGAGGGAATTAAGTAAGAAGAGAAACGAAGAATGGAGAAACAAACAAGAAAGAAAAGGAAAAAGGTTATCTATAACTGATAATTTCATAAAAAACTATGCTAGTGTTTTATTAAAATGATCAATTTTAGAGGAGAGGCATTATGTTACGACACAAATAAGCCAAATCCCGTACCAGTGATAAAAAAGATAATTCTTAACATAAAAATACTTCATATAAAATAAAATGTTTAAAAAATGTATAAAATATTAATATTATGATACGACGAACGACGATATTACCCAACCCAAGTGATTGACCCAACAACAAAAACACAAAGAAGGGAACCACGAACCATACTCAAGAAAAAAGGTGATGTACCAAACAATTATGAACTAACAAAGGAAGATATGAACCCAGAACTAAAGAAGAATCAAAGGAAGAGAACAGATCCCTACGATTAAACAGAAATCGAACCAGATGAGAAGAGGAGAACCTAACCAAGATGAAGACTATTGAAGAAGAGGAAGAATGAAGAGGAGACAGGTTAAACCCAAGGGGAAACTAACACACATATAAAGGGGAAAAATAGTATACTCAAGGATAGAATACTGTAAATAAACCCCAAATAATTATTTCTTGATGAAACAAATATTATTGTTATAATTGAATTAACTTATATACCCATTTTAAAGACAATACGATTGTAAAGTAACGTAGTGTAGAAAAAGTACACTAACACAGTTAGAAAGGTTAGATTTAACAAAAAATAACTAACCTAATATTATTAATAATAAATATTATGCTAGAAAGAAATAGTGAGAAATAATAGGAGAAAGTATAGGGATTACCCATTAAATAACACTCAATACAAACAGTGAACCAAAGTGAAGTGCAATAGTGAAAGTGTAAGTACCCTAAAAATAGTGAAAGTGTATGTTAAGCAATAAAAATGTAATGATAAGTAAGAAAACACTTTATAAAACATTGATAAACAATGATTGGAGTGATCTTGTACACATTTATATAACTAAAAATAATATTTCAAATAAATACAAAAGAAGCATGTAATGTTATTCAGGGAGAAAGCCCAGACAAAAACAGTTTGTATTAACATGGTATGGAGGAGATAGTAGAATAGAAATAAAGTTTTATTTTTAAAATTAAGACTACAATGAATAAAACACCCCATGTTGAAAGGGGAATTAACTTTCATAATTTTGCAAGAAGTGATGATTTTTATCACTCTAGGAAGTAACAAAAGAAAGGAATCATTATTAGAACTAACAATAACTAGTAACTTATAAAGAATAGTTTGGTTCAATGTTATAAAGAGGATATGGCTGAAGGGAACCTGCAGTCCATAAGCCTAATTATTATATTTTAAAATATGTGTAATGAAAATGTATGTTGAATAGTAGTTAAAACACAAACAAATATGATAACTAAGTGAAGCCCATCAGGCTGAATTCAAAATGTAATTTAAAAGAAATACACCAAAAAACCATCATGGCTAATCTTGGCTATGAAAACATCTAACTGTCAGAGACACTCAAATGTAAATTGTAACAATTTCGCAAGAAACTTTACTAATCTAAGACCAGTAAATGGCCAGTAATTATATGTCAATCATTTTAAAACAGAAATGTTATTATAAAAGTTTAATTTAAGAAAGATGTGTAATTTATCAAATGTCAAATATGTAGACTAGAGTTAATGTATAACAGAATATGACCTTATGAGGTATCGTTGTAAACTTTGAAAGGAAAGAAAGATAATAGTGATATCATTTGTTATCCCAAAGGAACTATAAAGGAATAAAACCATTAGGAAATACTTAATAAATTTGAATAAAAATTCAAATCTCTTAACAATGCTTTTGAAAGAGTATTTAACCAATCCCAGGATTGCTGTTACCATAGTAATGAGCCGTTGAAGGCTAGTTTTCCGTTAAATTTAATAGACTTGAAAAAACGACGCGTGGGTAAGCGGCACGCAAAATTGGAATGATTGAAATTTTAATTTAAATAGTTACGAAAAGTTCCGGAAGTTAACCAAGATGACCAAAGACGAATAGATGTCAACCTACCAAGAATTAACGATGTCCTGGAACCAAATTGAATAAATTAATTAACAAAAACCCAAGACAAGATTGAAAAAGATGTTCGAAGCTTAAAACCACCCCAAATTTGAAGAATATCCACTACCCTAGATGGCAACACATCAGCACTATCTGAACTGATAAGTATCGAATAAATTCCTTAATCCCAAAAAACCAAATTACCTTAAATATTTTCCAAATGATAAAATTTCTCACTATTGAACAAATATTATTTTCTTTCAAAGGTGTTAATGCATAATTTACTTACATAAAAACATTTTATTAATCAAAATATAACCTCGCTTAAGAGTACCATTTTGTAACAAAAATACGACACTACCGAACAATTTGTAAAAACACATTATACTTTCTAAGTACGTATAAGGTATGGTAGTGTACTTTTTTAATGTAACCAACGTTTATGTCTTATTTCATAATCCAAAGAACCCCAGATTTTAAACATATAAATTTATTGTACATAACTGTAGCCATCTCGGCAACGAAAAGTGTTGTAAAATCAATTTTGCCAACTCTGAGATATTTGTGTTTCATGTTATAAACCGGAGCTATTGATTATCAAAACATTTATAATTCATTTGTCATATTAATTAATGACCAAATTTGTATTAAAATCACAGTACCGAGTATTACTATCTTTTTATTTCATAGGACGTTGTAGAGTATATGTGTGTTAGCAAGTTTTATTCAATAACCAACTAGCGCTCATCACAAGTGGTCGAGACGGCAACCTGTATAGCGGCGGGAACCATTCAAACGCTCCAGCTGTCCATGCTAATAACACGTATCATCTTATAATTTAACTATTTTAATTGTCATATTAGAACAATTTGGCGCCACCCGGGATTCGCAACTCCTATGAATTAACAGGTAGGTTGTACTGGTAATATTGACAACGCTACAGACTCCAGTAGTGACGTCGATTTATGTAACGACCTGTGTGAGGCAAACACACTACATTCACACTAATACACAAAATAAACAAGTGTGACACATTTTAACAGGTACGACCTCAGTTTCTCGTTACAATACACATACAAAATTCACATTGTTTCTGGGATCACTCGTGTTTATTTTATTATGTTTGCATGCTTTTTAAATGGAAAGTGCCAAAACCCACACCAACACAACGCGTGCAAGCCGAAAAGGTGGACATCGATTGGTTCCTGTGGATCGCTGGGCAGTGTTGTTGTATTAAACCAATTAATACAATCTGGGTACTTATTTCTACTGTGATATGAGAATTATAAACTACTATGTGCATGTGTGTATGTATGAAAAATATATAAATATTTTTCTCCTTTGGAAAATTGTTTGCCCCTCCTTGAAAATATTTTGACCTCCCTGATGGCTAGTTATTTACTAGCCTGTGTGGAATATAGCGTTATGACATGGATCAGAATGGTGGGTGTTAAACAGGAGACACAAATGTATTAAGGAAGAAATGTTTGCTGAGAAATTTATAATTATACGGGTGAACAGAATGGTCGTTCAGGAAATCAAAAGACAAATGGAAAGAAAGAAATCAAGACTTGATTTTAAAAAAGAAAAATGACTAGTATAGTATTGACAGGAAAGACTTTGATAACACTATAGACATCCCTCGGCCACTCGCAGTGAGAGTCCAATTTCATTACAGGAATCAGATCGCAGCTACCTTTAGCTAGCTCTTCGTTCGACCTACAGACATTTTATCCAAGAGTACAGTCCTTCCTCACGAAGGTTGAGGATACTCTTAATCCACCTGACATGGTGGTACCATTTTAGCTGGTACGTAATTTCTTCAGAACTCAAGCATCCACTTATTTAATTAATATTTAAATGATTTTAAATATAAATTTTAGGACATGGAAGTCATGTATGGTTCTCCATACCGATTTTTTTAATTTTATAATAGCATAAGGTGTCTGTTTTTAAGCTTTCATTTTGGACATACCTATTTCCATACACATTAGACCAGCCATACATTGACTACATTACAAACAGACAAAAATCACATAATGTTTGCTAGTAGTCTTGTGTTATGTATGTGTTGCCACTGCCATTTTCAAGTTAACTAGTTGGTTCATGTTGGACAAGCATTTTCAGTCTTTCTGCCATTTTCAAGACCTGAACTGATTCTGGAAGGTCTATTATGTTCTGGAAGGACATAATACGAGGGCTATTTGTTTTTCAACCTCCAATAAACAGACACATGAATGACATCAATAATTTTATTGTAGAATGTTCGCTCCTGAGTAGTCAGCCAATCTGCCACACTGGACTTTAACTCATCATTGGAGTCAAACCACTGCCCACCTACCCACTTTTTCAAGTCAGTGAACAAATGGTAGTCAGTTGGAGCCAAGTCTGGGCTGTAAGGTGGGTGATCAAGGACTTCCCAAACAAATCATGAAGCAGGTTTTGTGTGAGTGCAGCTGCGTGAGATCATGCAAGATGACAACGCCTGATGACGACATGTCTCGTCTTTTGTTCTTGATTGATGTTCTGTGTCGTTTTAAAGTTTGACAGTATGTAGCTGCTGTAATGGAAGTTCGCGGCTCCATAAATTCGATTAGCAAAATTCCCTTACAATCGCAAAAGACAGTAGCCATTAACTTTCTGTTGGTCAGAGTCTGCCTAAACTTTTTTGGTGTGCTAGGTGAGTGTGTGTGCATCCACTGTTTTGATTGTTCCCTTGTTTCCGGATTAAAACGAATCCATGTCTCATCTCCTGTCACTATACTGTCTAAAAAACTTTGACGCTCTTTGTCTTAACGCTCCAAAAACGATAACAATGCACCCATTCTTCGAGTCTTGTGGGCATCTGTGAGTTGTTTGGGAACCCACCGAGCACAGAGTTTCTTATACCCAAGCTTCAGAGTAAGAATATCATAAAGAGCAGACCTAGAAATTTCAGGAAAATCAGGAGGAAGTTCAGTAATTGTGAAACGATGGCGCTCTCGAACCATCCTGTCTACCCTTTCAACATCATCATCAGTAGCCATGGACTTTCACCTTCATCATGAATATCAATTCGCCCTTCTTTAATTTTCGACACCATTCCTGAACTGAACCATCACTCATCACATTTTCTCCATACACATTACACAACCTTCGATGAATTTCTGCAGCACTATGACCTTCAGCTTGAAGAAATCTAATAACAGACCGAATCTCACACTTGGAGGCAATTGCAATTATAGTTGCCACAATTAAACTGTCGTCACCACAATAATAGACAAAGTAACTATAAAACCAGTGGTTATAGGTTAGAACAAAGCCTCAAAAACATTAATCAACAATCAGATAGTTGCTATGACAACAGAACCAGGTTTCCCAACTCACCGGAGGTTGAAAAAAAAATTGATCTCGTATCATAAGGGCTAGTATAATAGTTGGGAAGGACTTGAAAATGTTTAAGACACTAAAATCCCTTGCCCAGTATGTAGTAACTTGTGGTTCAGCAAGTAATAAAGACTTTAAACACAAACTAAAAGTAAGATTTCTTATGTGTAAATAATATATAAAGATCATAAGTTGTTAATGCTTATTTTCATATAATTTCTGAGATTGTCTGTACATAACGTTTTTTTTCCTCTTTAGAATTTTACAAACAACGAGTGTGAACGAGTTTTGTTCACAGGCATGTCAGATCCAAAACTGGAAGCTATAATAAAGAAACTAGGTAAGACATTTTGATAATACAGTTATAGATAATAAATTCCAGTATATGTAGGTGGAGAATGTTGTGTGTATTATGTACTTGATACTTTGTTTCCTTGTATGAAATAGTTGTGACAGAGTTCTGTATTATTGTATGGCAACTAGTTGACTGGGACAGATCGAGATCCATACAATTTAAATGAGATTTGTAAGGTAGGCCAAAGGATGTGTATGTGAAGACTGAATAACAAATGTAATCATTTGAAGAGAATTTTAATCTGTGGTATCATTGACAGATTAGAACAATAAAATGTTAATTGGAAAGAATGTATAGAGTGGATGGAGGAATCAAGTTTACCAATAATTGTTTAAACTTGTAAACCAAAGGGACAGAGAAACATACGTGGACTAAGAAAGTGCACTTTAAGAAGGGCACTAATCTTTGAGGTGGAGTGAAAAAAGAAGCAATTTTTGTGCTACTTAATTACTTTTTCATACTCTTTCTGTCCTTCCAGAATTGAAAAGCATCGACATGAGTTGAGTTGTCTCCTCTCCTCTCTGCTACTGTACTCTCTTCTTATCTCCTGTTACCATATTTTTCTTGGCACAATCGTTTCACACTTTTCCATTGCTTCATTTCTCCAACCTTTGTACATATACATACAATTTCATTTGGTTTCATGTATTTTATATTACTGTCATCATATTTAATTTTTGGATTTTGTTGTCCATGACGTGTCCATTGATTAACTAATTATAAGTATGACACTACCAACTCGAAACACAAAGTTTTTTATTAGTAAAAATGTAAAATGTTTTACCTTATAGCCTGAACCAGTTTTCGCTTATTATGTGCTTCGTCACAGGCTGCCACTGGGAGCGCTGTCCGTCTTGTTCTTGGCAATGGCCCCGTCTTATAGGATCAATGTTGTGTGTGTGGGGTGTGTCTGACTTGTTATTTAGTAATTGAAATATTTAAATTTTGTCCCTTTTTAGGGCATCAACTGAGGCTGTACATGTTTATTAATGTTTAAAATATTGAAATTCTAGTCACTTACCTTACCGATAATTTACCAAGGTGTCGTCTGATGTACTCTGGCAGAGTAAAACCACAGGTGAATGCAAATTAACAAACACGTATTTTTATAAACTCAAATAAAGTGTTACTTTATGTATTTAGCATGACATTTTTTATTTTTTATTTCTAGTTTGAATCTACTGATACACTCCGTTCCTTTTATCGTACGACATGATACATAATGAATTGTGAAACTACTTCAAATTGTGACTTTTACTGTTGAGTTATGCTTTTTCTAGGAGTAACACTCCGAGCAATATTTAATTCACATGTGCATGCTATCAAAATTCATTTGCTACTGACTATAACATAATTATTAACTTATTATCTACCAAAACGACCCAGATTGCTCACGCTCTCACTCATACCATTTAAATTTTCCCCATACTTTATTTTTAGCGCTTTATAAAAATTATGGCAAGAATTAAGAAGAAAGTTGCACTGTTACTTCTCTGTACATCCTGGTCGACCCGTGTTGTACTCTGTGGGTTTATTCCCTCACATGTCCGAAAATAGTTCTCACATTTTGTTTTCTATGTCACTGTAAAGTAATTTGTTCTCACGTTGTTTTTAATTCCACTTTATATTATCAATTTAGCCACATTTTAATACTTTAAAATTACAAGCTGAAGTTTTAGGCTGACGAGTCTATGTGTTAACACCCAGCCGGGGTTCGGTCTCTCAATAGACTGCGGAGTTTTTTGCACGCACACAAATAAAGAATTTCTTAAAACGTGACCAAACTCTGGGAACGTTGGCCGTCCGAGTGCGCGGTTGAAAGCGCTGGTGCGCCCTCTTTGCAATCTCCACATACCAATGTCAATTCACACCCGTCTCGACGCTATAGTTGTAACGTGTCAATTTTGGGTCATTTTATTTTTTTACAGTATGGGATATTTACATTTTTTTATTTTCAATTGTGCGGGAGTTTTATAAAAATATTGTGAAAGTTTATTATGCGGCAACCGTTATTTCGATTACAATAGAACTCATGGTAAGCTGAACAGTGTTGAGACAAAGGAGAGACGCAGTTACTGTATTGTGTAACTAGGCAAAGGAATTCGCATCTCTCCGAATTTCTAAGAACTCTGTATATGTGTGACCACACTCGCACTTAACGTTTCGAGGCGGGGCGCTGAAGTGACGCCGCTCAACTCTAAAGTCGATGCTAAAAAATGGCGCTAGAACGAACAGTTAGTAGCTCCAAACAACCAGCTACAGGAAACGTCGTTAAACCCCGCCTATTGCTAGTGACGTCAGTATAGCCGATGCAAATATCGTTACCTGTTACCACACATATACCAGCTATATTCCATGCATAAAAGGAATAAGCAACAACAAATTGAGCATGCACGACGACGAACATCTGGTGGTAGTGAACGGCAGTTTCCTCCCGCCTAAAACATAGTCTACCTTAGGCAGAGACGCTATACAGTCCACGAGGTACAGAGTACCGCTACAGACGCTTATATTTTGTTTCGGGCCCGGTTGGTCGGGTTTTCGGGGAATGTAATTAATTCAAGAAGACCGACCGGGACCCAAGGAAATACTCAACACACCGCAGTTAAAAAATTGTTGCAAGTGCGAATCGCAAACAGTTAAATTACGGACATTGGAATCGAATCGGGACAAAACACGTGTTCGGCCGGCCACGCGGTAGTGAACAGTTGTAAAACAATAAAGGAGTTTGTAAAATATAATAAACAAAGGGTAAAGTATTAACTTGTGTGAAAGCGTGTGTGAGCAGATTGGGCTGTCTTGAATAATATTTAAATCTATAACCGAAATCTATAATCTATAAACGTATATGTGAAAATTTGCTTTTTTATGTCCTTGTTTTACTTAATTAAAATTATTTAGTTTACTTCAAAACAATGTGTTAGTCTAAGTTATTTCGCCATTACCACGTTCTCATTTCTGTGTTGAAAAATTCGTCTAACGGATCGGAATCTTTCTGAATTATTAATTGGGTGGGGTCAGATTGCAAAATTGTCCGTTTTATTAAGGTAAAGTGTAAAGGTCTCCATATCTGTCCTTCAAAGATATAGGTGGCGACTCTGGGTTTCTGATAAAATTTCTGCAGCAGGTAAGCGTAGTTATAACAGGTAAGTCCTGGTAGGGTATTTTATGTATTAAATATATTTTCGGCTATTTTTTTATTGTCACAATGTCGACGCGCTGCCAGGATTTTCGTTTAATTGTAATTTTATACGAGATAGACCTATTTTAATGCACAGAAAATAGGATGTGGTAATGACGAAGGTATAAAAAATTGTATCGCACATATTCACGTAGGTTATGTTTGTGGTGTGATTCACAGTAGGTATTAGGTGTTTGAGTATAGAAAATAGTAGTTTTATATATAAGAGTGTTATACAAACGAACTTTAAAAATGTCTATAATACAAGTAATGATAGTGATTTTGCGTGGGATGAGTGGGAGAAAGAATTTCGAGGTGTTGTGGGTGAGATGACAGACGAGGAATGGGGTAATTTAGACAATAGATTAACACGAATGGAAGAACAGGAAGAAGGAATATTTGCGGAAATTAATAAACATAGGGAGATGACCAATGATGAAGGTAAGATAGCTGAAGTAAAACTGGTAGAGAATAAGACAGAAAATAGGCCTAGTGATAATGATGAGAGTGTGGTGGTGGTAAATAAAGGTAAAAAGACAAACCAATTTCAAGAAAATAAAGACGATTCGGGAGCAGATAATAAGGTAGGCCCAAGTAACGATGAGATTGAATTGAGCGAGTCAGTTGTCATAGGTGGAGTTCGACGTAATAGCCAATTTGTAAAAGACTTTATGAGTCTGCTAGTTCAAGAGTTTGCTAAGTTGCATGCGAAGTTTGATAAACATTTTGACGAACTAAACACAAAGATGATTAAACAAGACGAAAAGTGGGGAGGAGAGAGATATCAATTAAAAGAGAGTACAGAAGTTGAGTTAACACAGGTAAGTGGTAATAATGTCGTTGATAAGAGTGAAGAAATAATTAACCAGGTGAGTGATAAAGATAATGAGTTAATCAATAATAGTGACAAAATAGTGGAAGAAATAGTGTTGAATAGTGGAGATAATTATGATGGTTACAATTCTGAGGTAAGTGGTGAAGTTACTATAATTAGTTCTAACGATGAAATAATTTATGCAAATAAGAATAATGATTGTATAACTGAAAATGGGGTATCAAAAAGTGATGCAGTAGACGATAGTGAAAATGAGAGTAGAGTAAGAGTTGAGGTTGATCATGGATTGTTAGTTAGTGCTTATGATTTAGAAAGGGAGTATAGTAGTAGTTGTGTAGAAGTTGAACAGGGGGCAAATTTTTATGGGATTAAATGTGAAGCAGAGACTTCACAAGTGTTGATGGAGGACAAGAGTTCCTCAATAATTTTTGTAGAAGACGAGAGTTCTTCAGAAGATAAAATAGGTTTTTTGTGTTTATCTGGTAGAGACAGATGGTATTTAAATGATTTTGTAGTATTGCCCTCTGCATGGAATGGGAGAGTTCAGTGTGGTTATGAGAGTTGTTGTAAAGAAAGAGAGAGAGAAATAAAAATTTTTGAGGTTAATAGAGAGTATGAAATGTTGTTGCAGGTGTTAGATATGGAGAGAGATGATGAAAGAGAGAGAGAGGAATATCTGAATAACACTGTTATAAATAATGATAAAATAGTTGACTGGGTATTGAGACAATTTACTGACGGAGACTGGACAAAATTAACTGATAGCGACAGGTTGTATGAAGTAATAAATGGTACGATGAAGAATTTAGAAACAAGGGTTCATGAAGATAATAATAATAAATTTAAGGTGGACAAAAATCATTTAGTCTATAAATATGTGAGATATCTTTTTGACGATGGAGGCTAAACCATAAAACAATAAAAGACAGTGAATAAACATTATGTTTTATGGGCTTTGACATGGCAAATTTGGACAATGAAGTGTGGGAAAACTGAACAGTAAATAACAAAAGTCTGTAAATAAAAATATAGTGAATTTATTTGTGTGCATTGTGGAATGTTAAGTAAATAATGTGTGTACATAAGATGATTGTTGTAATAATAATATTGAAATATTTGCAAGTTCAATAAATATCAGAATTAATTTTGAAAACAGTAATTGATTAATGGTAATTGTTTCGATAACTATATAATTTATATTTTTTGGTAATTAATTTAATTAAAACAATTTGATACATGTTAAATATTTTGATTGATTATTTAAAGGTTATATAATTGAATTTTTGTTTGAAGTCAAATGGTTTTACGAGATGAATTTTGTAATTAAAGGAATTGTTGGATGCAAACTAATTTTTGTGTTAAATGTTACAGAGATGAGGTGAAAAGTATTGTGATATGGTGATTAGGTTTTGTATATATCGTGTTAAATGGATTGTAAGTATGAAAATTGTATGATCATGTATAACAAAAATGTTTACAGGTAACTAAGATTTTAATTCAGTAATAAGATGTTTATTGGAAACAATTGTGTTCAATAAAAATGATAATTAACAAATTTTAAATAATAACTGAAAGATAATGGAATTTATAATAAATCTTGATAATAAATTTTGAAAATTTTAAAGAAGATAATTGTTGAAAATTATGAAAGTTGTAAGTGAGTCAAAGGATTAGTGGTGAATGAAGGTCTCATACTATAATGTTGTATATTTGATTTCTTAGTTAGTTATTAAGTTGCTATTGCGGGGGTGGCCTGTGCCCCCGTAGATAGCGAAATGGGTTGGGGGTAACAGAGAGTGTTACCTCCATCGGAGGCGAAAATGTGCGGCACATTTTTTTCGTGTAAATTAAAATTTACACACTGATAGACGACCGTGTCGCACATACTAGTGATGAATGTAACAGGCAGTGAAATGCAAGTTTGATTTCCCCGACTTTTCGGGCGATTACTGCCTTACCAGCACTAATCGTGGATTTGGCTAGCGGCCAGCTATGGTCATATCAAGTCCCTTGACCATAGCTGACTTGAAATTGGTATATATTAGAAATTCAATGGGGGGAGACAAAAAGGGGAAATCTCCCGGCACTATGAAACAGCGGCTACCACTCTGCCCGCTTGGGGGCAGCAAAGCCAGGTGGTAGACCCGCATTAAGGGTGTGTAATTATAGACCAGAACATGTTGATGTTCATACCTTTTAAATGTAATAGCGGAAGCAAAGACACGGAGAGGTAAAACTACTCCAAAATATGCCGTCTTTGCCGAAGCGAAAGGGCGATACAGTCCTCCATAACTTGAAATAGTGTGTGTGGCTGGGAGGTGACTCAAATGAGTCACGAATTTAAATTTTACAACAACAAAAATTTTTTTGATAATTCAAATTTGATCCAATAAAATTGCTTGTGCTCTGTTAAATAACTAGCTGTTCAGACATTTAAATATAAGGTGTTCGTTACATGCTTTTAAATGTATTATTTTATTGTCGTAGGTTAGATATAAGCATTGATAAGAATATGTGTTTTCATCATGTGTGTATATTTTAAACTAAGCCAATAATTAAACGTCTGGCAGGCGGGTAACACAAAATGATCAGAATCAGAAAAAGGGGAAACAATGAGGTGAGAAGTGAGTATTGATAAATATATATTTCATGTAGTTTGTTCAATTTTGAGAGGTATTTTTTCATTGTGTTAGGAGATCAGCTGATCAGCAATAAGATGTCACTGGTACAATGGTTTACAAATATTTCAAGTAATTAATGTTTGATGTAACAGATGGTTTAAAGTAATGAGAAAAATAACTTGATAAAATGAGAAGTAAAGTAATAATTTATGCAAGTTAACAAGAGATAGGTTTTGGGTGATGAGTATTTTATGGGACATATAGATCTGTCCAAGTTGAAGTTAAAGTTAAAGTTGAAATAGGAGAGAATAATATGGTTTTGAAGATAATGTAATGTTGTTGAGAAGTAATGTATATTATAGAATTTTGAGAAGTATTGATGTTGACACAGTAGTAATAGAGAATTATGTAGATTTTGAGTGCTATATTGTTGTTTATAATTAATGATGTTATTTTGTTGTAGTTGTAGTGAGGAAATGAGATTGAGATTTTGGGGATGGTGATTTTGTAAAGGGGGGTGGTGTGATACGGAGTCCGCAACGACAGGCGTTGTGGCGGGAAGGGACCGATTGGCACCGGAAAGGGTTACCTAGGGGGAGTCCAGGAACCAACATAAGGGAGTGAGCTTTGGGAGGGAAACACACATCCTGAGTACAAAGGGTTAGAGAGTTTTTTTTATATATAGGGAGAAGGTGGCGATTTGAGTTGAATAGTAAGTTGGGGTTAGAGTGTTTTGGGATAGATGTTTTGATAGAGATGGGTGTCATGGTAGTTGAAGTTGTTAGAGGTTAGAGTCAGGAGGGAGAAAGATTATATATGTAGACAGATCAAATAGTAAATTAAATGAGAACAAATAATTTAAATCACCCACGGTAATAGGGAATGAGATTGTAAAATGAAGAAAGTTGTAGTTGAAAATATAAAAATTTTTATTTTTGAAACCAGTGACAGAAGTTTGATAGAATTTGGTAATGTAAAATTAAGAATTGTTTATTTTGAATAGTTTAAATGTCAATTTGCTTGTTGTTTATAATAATATTTTGTTAATTTTAAATATTTTATTTTATTATGTTTTGTGTTTCAAGTTAGACGGTTACAAATGTTGAAGGTATTTCCAGAGAAAGTATACATAACATATGTAGGTCAAGGGTCTGGAACTTGACCTAGTTTCGATCAGCTGATGAGGTCATACACCCACTAACCTTGTGCAGTAGGAAGTCAATTCAATTTGTTTATTTTATCAATTCAAACACATACTAAATAATGTCTAAATATGAAGGAAACATTTTCATAAATTTAAATTTTTTTGAATTTTAAAAATTTTTGGAAAATATTTTTTTGGAAATTTTAATTTTTGAAAAAAAAAAATTGATTTTTCGCCTGCCAGCGAATGAATATTTTGAGTAATGATTATGTTATTATGTGTGTATTAACCATGTTTATTTTTATTGATTTATTTGGTATTGCATTGTATTGTTAGACTCTAAGTATTCACATGTTAGGGTAAGGATATGTTTAACTATAAGAGATGTTTAAATTCACTTATTTCAAGTAAAAAACAGAAAACAAGGAAGAGAATTTTTTTGATAAAGTATATTATTTTTAATTTTGAATCTTTTTGATGACATAGTAAATTTTAGGAAAATTTTGAATGTATAATATGTAATGTGAGTGTGTGTGAGCCCAGTATCTGCTAAAGGCAGCCCAGCTTGCATAAAAGGGGAACCATATCGGCTGAGGATCTGGAGTAATTTAAGCCAGGGATTGAGGTTATTTGGGGATAGCATGCCAAAAGGCGAGGTGTGCTGTGGTACTTAGCTGTTCGATTTCTCGGTGTTGGGATCTCTTAAGGAGAAGTCCAGTGATCTCGTTCAGATGAGTCCATGGTCGCCAAGCCAGGGGGGTAGTGTACCCACGAGTAGTAAGAACAAGAGGGGGTTGTTGGCACCAGTTCCTCACCGGTCCTCTTCGGGGTTTATCAATGAGATTTCTTCTGTTTTGAACAGCAGAATTCTCATTGAGGGGGTATTGTAACGTGTCAATTTTGGGTCATTTTATTTTTTTACAGTATGGGATATTTACATTTTTTTATTTTCAATTGTGCGGGAGTTTTATAAAAATATTGTGAAAGTTTATTATGCGGCAACCGTTATTTCGATTACAATAGAACTCATGGTAAGCTGAACAGTGTTGAGACAAAGGAGAGACGCAGTTACTGTATTGTGTAACTAGGCAAAGGAATTCGCATCTCCCCGAATTTCTAAGAACTCTATATATGTGTGACCACATTCGCACTTAACGTTTCGAGGCGGGGCGCTGAAGTGACGCCGCTCAACTCTAAAGTCGATGCTAAAAAATGGCGCTAGAACGAACAGTTAGTAGCTCCAAACAACCAGCTACAGGAAACATCGTTAAACCCCGCCTATTGCTAGTGACGTCAGTATAGCCGATGCAAATATCGTTACCTGTTACCACATATATACCAGCTATATTCCATGCATAAAAGGAATAAGCAACAACAAATTGAGCATGCACGACGACGAACATCTGGTGGCAGTGAACGGCAGTTTCCTCCCGCCTAAAACATAGTCTACCTTAGGCAGAGACGCTATACAGTCCACGAGGCACAGAGTACCGCTACAGACGCTTATATTTTGTTTTGGGCCCGGTTGGTCGGGTTTTCGGGGAATGTAATTAATTCAAGAAGACCGACCGGGACCCAAGGAAATACTCAACACACCGCAGTTAAAAAATTGTTGCAAGTGCGAATCGCAAACAGTTAAATTACGGACATTGGAATCGAATCGGGACAAAACACGTGTTCGGCCGGCCACGCGGTAGTGAACAGTTGTAAAACAATAAAGGAGTTTGTAAAATATAATAAACAAAGGGTAAAGTATTAACTTGTGTGAAAGCGTGTGTGAGCAGATTGGGCTGTCTTGAATAATATTTAAATCTATAACCGAAATCTATAATCTATAAACGTATATGTGAAAATTTGCTTTTTTATGTCCTTGTTTTACTTAATTAAAATTATTTAGTTTACTTCAAAACAATGTGTTAGTCTAAGTTATTTCGCCATTACCACGTTCTCATTTCTGTGTTGAAAAATTCGTCTAACGGATCGGAATCTTTCTGAATTATTAATTGGGTGGGGTCAGATTGCAAAATTGTCCGTTTTATTAAGGTAAAGTGTAAAGGTCTCCATATCTGTCCTTCAAAGATATAGGTGGTGACTCTGGGTTTCTGATAAAATTTCTGCAGCAGGAAAGCGTAGTTATAACAGGTAAGTCCTGGTAGGGTATTTTATGTATTAAATATATTTTCGGCTATTTTTTTATTGTCACATAGTCTATTCACCGTAATTTCTTAGTTGCAAACAATGTTGAAAAGATTTCACTTATAAAACCCCATCGGTCTGTACTGTTACAATACCCCCCCATGAGAGGTTTTCTGCCGAAACAGAAAAACTCTCATTGCTAACCCCTAAGAGGATCGGTGAGGATATGGTGCCAACAACCCCCTGTTAATTTCTAAACACATCATGGGTAAACTACCCCCCTAGCTCGGCGACCATGGCTGCACCTGAACGAGATTACTGGACTTCTCTGTACGAGATCCCAACACCATAAAATCGGACAGGTACTCACCATAGTACCACCTAACCTTGTATCATTCCGTCAAAAAATCAAAACCTGGCCTTATACCATACCAGATCCTCAACCGATATGTTCCCCCTTACATGCATACTGGGTCGCTTTTAGCAATTACTGGGTGCGTACACATTTTCGTTATTAATTAAACACAAACTCCCTACTTCTTGACATCAACTCTCAAAAATAATCTCTCAAATCAATTATATAAATTTCGTTCGATAGAGCAATCAACCCAAGTCTCTTATCAAAGATTCTCCTTTTAGGATGAGTCATATGGTTTACTTTAATTAGTGAAGTTAATCTTAAAAAAGTTTCTTTTTTTCCTTTAAAAACATTCCCAAATTCTCCAAATGCATTTAATTTAATAAATAAATAAACAATGTAATAGTATAACTATATAGTAACCCATATAATAATAAACAAATTTATTATATTAAACTTATAATAAACAACGTGTGACTACCATAACTTCGAAAGTAGCTACACTTGATTACAAAGATAACATAAGATACACATCATGAATCAGCTGACACCTTCCCTACTTATAATGAACATTACAATTTACAATGACGTACTTTAATGCAGTTTTTTTTTTCAAAAGAATTTTAATTTCCCAAAGTATTTCTTTTATCAATATCAAGAAAAAACAAAATTATTGAATTTAATTGAAGTAACAAAATTCATGAGTTAATCACTATAAACCTATCCTGGCTCTAACATCAGTTATCAGCTGATCTCTCTGGGTCAGGTGACTGACCTTGCCCTATATACACCATATAAAATTATACCATAAAAACACAACATAAGTTCATAATCCTGACACTCTAACTTAACAAAATTAATGACACAATAAAACATAATAAACAAAATCTGATAAATGTCTTCTCTACTTGAGATAATCTTTTAAAAATCAGTAAAGTCATTTATAAAATATCATACAGAAGGTAACACATGTAAATCAATTACATGTCTGAATATTTACATGTAAATAAATTCGTACAAGTTGTCTACGGTCAAACTACAATCATTTAATTAGCTTGTCAGCTAGTCAGCGTCATTAAGTTTAAAATTTTAGTTCATTACTCCCCTGAGTAACCCGCCTGCCACACACACTATGACCCCCCATTGAACTGTGGCGTTCAGCTGCTTCCACAAAGACTGAATTGGTGGAGGAATTTTGGCATCTCCTTGTCCTTGCTTCGGCTTTACATATTTTAAAAGGGTCAGATATCATAATATCTGATTTTACATATTGACAACCTTAAGACGGGTCTATCACCTGTTTTACTGTTCCTACGCTAACAAGGTGATAGCCGCTGTTCCATAGTTCCGGGGATTTCCCCTAAGTGCCCCCCCCCGTTAATTTCAAAGTTCACCAATAGTTCACCAATTTCAAGGACAACCAACTATGGTCAGTTTTACAATTGCTGCCCACAGCTGGCTGTCATCCAGAACCACGATTAGTGCTGGTAAGACAGTAATCGCACGAAAAGGCGGGGAAATCATCTTTCATTAGCATGTTTTTTCGTCATCATTTCTATACACTGTACGATAGGAATTAACATGAATATTATATTAACATATAACATAAGGTTGTATAGTGTATTTTACGCCCTATTTAGGCCTCCGATGATGGTAACATGCCTTGATGTTACCACCAACACTCATCACTATCTACAGTGGCACATGCCGCCACCGCAATAGCATAACTAATAGCTAAACTTAAGCCCTTCTACTTTGAGGTCTCTACATGCCATAATTGATTTACACTTCGATTAACACCAAACAACCCCCCAAAATCCCCCATTAATCTTGCATAAATAATTTGTATAGAAAATTATAAACATTAAAACTTGAAATTTTTATTAACTCTTTTATATATCATCATTTAATTACTTATCACTTACTACAATTAGAGCCCTCAAAAATTTCAAATTTATTATTAACCTTTATTTTACATCCCATTTCAGTTATTATTACCTTTTAACTATGGTTTCTATTTAGTATAACTATCTCAAATTAGTTTCATCATTGAGTTTCAAATCTTTTCAACACATATAAACATTTTACTCTATTTAACTTGTATTATAAAATTCATACTCACAGTACATCATTCAAAACATATGATTCCTGTTATTGACACAAAATTATAAACAATTCATCACCAAATCATGCGCACATCTCCATGTACCTTCTGAAACAATAACGATAATATGATTCCACAACTAAATACATCTTACATTTATTCAATTACTGCTTATTATTACCAAGTTCAAGTCTCAAAAATCATTTAAATTCATTAGCAAAATCTCTTTATATAACATTTTAAATTAATTAATTAATTCATCTCAGCTTATTTTAATTCCATCAATTATTTAAAACACAACATTACTTTAATTACCTTCTACCAAAACAATTACAATTCATTGCTTATCACCTCTCATTATTTATTTAGTTTAGCAAAATATTATTATTATTATTAAATTAATTTCGGCTACACGCACATATTGTTTACCTACAATACATTGTACAACACAAAGACAATTAATTTCACTCTAAATTTATTTACAATTCTTTGTCATTATTTTATTGTTTACCACACCTCATTGTGTAAAGCAGTCCAATCCAAAACCATTAATTACATAATTAAACGTTCATAAACATTTATTACAATCAGAATGGTCACTGTTGCACGCCACTATATAAAAATTATTCCGATTAGTGCTTTCAAGCTTCACAGCTCATTGTCAGATCGGGAATAGACAGGAAATATGTGAAACCCAACCCTTCACCCCTCTCCCCCACCCTGCTCACCCACAACAAACTAAAAATTAATGACCCTTCCCCACCCCCTAAACTCTGTCTCACCATCTGTACAGTTACATATTTTCCTAGTAAATTCCTTGTGTTTCAGTGTGTGTGTGTGTGTGTGTGTGTGTGTGTGTGTGTGTGTGTGTGTGTGTGTGTGTGTGTGTGTGTGTGTGTGTGTGTGTGTGTGTGTGTGTGTGTGTGTGTGTGTGCATCCTTTTAAACTTACCCTCTTCCTCTCCACACACATGGGTCAGTCACACATACACACTGAAACACAAGGAATTTACTAGGAAAATATGTAACTGTACAGATGGTGAGACAGAGTTTAGGGGGTGGGGAAGGGTCATTAATTTTTAGTTTGTTGTTGGTGAGCAGGGAGTGGGGGAGAGGGGTGAAGGGTTGGGTTTCACATATTTCCTGTCTATTCCCGATCTGACGAGCTGTGAAGCTTGAAAGCGCTAATCGGAATAATTTTTATATAGTGGTGTGCAACAGTGATCATTCTGATTGTGATTTCAACCACTAACACAAATTTCTTCATTAAACATTTATTGTTTTTACCCCCATCATCGTACAAAAATCTGGCTTTACGTTTACCCAGTTCATTTTTTATTAAACTCATTATATCATTTTTATTAATATAAAGACTATCCAAATTTTTATATTCTTCCACAATACCAACAGGATTATTCCATGTTATTCAATGATATAATTTATTATCATCGAGTATAGTCCAGTCACCCTGGACAGTATGATCTGTCATAGTCATGTCAATTACAGTTTCATTATCATTATTATCTACTGCTGTATTAGCTTTGTCATAAAGTAACTAATCAGTATCATCAATTGCTGTACTAACTATTTCACAAGGTAAATACTTACGATCACTAACTCTTTCCATATCTAACCCCTTTATTAATTCGTCATAACCTCTACTAACCTTAAATAACTTTACCTTCTTATCAACATATCTTTCATCATAACACCAATTCATACTCTTGCTATCATTCTGTACAGAGGGTATTAAATCGTAAAAACGCCTACTAAAAATTAAAAAACTACTTAAAAACACATTGTTTTCCTGTAAGGGACTCTTGCCCTTCAAAAACATTTGTAACCAGCTTGGTTTACCATAAAACTGGGGAAAATCTACCCTCTGCCCTATATTCACAAAATCATTCTCTTCATACTCTCTCTCTAACTTACAAATACTGATCTCTACTCTCTCTCTCTCTCTCTCTCTCTCTCTTCTCTCTCTCTCTCTCTCTCTCTCTCTTCTCTCTCTCTCTCTCTCTCTCTCTCTCTCTCTCTCTCTCTCTCTCTCTCTCTCTCTCTCTCTCTCTCTCTCTCTCCTCTCTCTCTCTCTCTCACTGTTTCTATATTATTATGATCGCTAATTATTTTCACGGTATTATTTTTATATATCTCGTTTTCAACTATCTTACTACTATTAGTTGTTAATTAATTTTCGTAACTAACACCTACCTTGTTGATGATCCCTTCGTAATTATTTGTTATTTTACTATTACCCTGGTCGTCTGTTATTTCGTCACATTCACCCGTAACTGTGTCATTTTCTACCTCCTCCTTCAGCGTTCTACTTTCGTTTATTTTGTTTTGTATTTTATTTATACTTATAATTATCCCACCTTTCATTCCCGCAATAATCTTATTCTGTTCTTCTAACTTAATGTCTATTTCTCTTAATTTTTTGTCTTGTTTGGTTATTTCCGTTTTCAGTTCTATGTTACTAGCATTTATTTCTGACTTAATTTCAATCTTAAATTCATTCAAACTCGTTTTTAAATTATCATTTTCTGATTTCATTTCAGTTTTAAATTCATTTAAACACGCGTTTAAATTATTATTTTCTGTTTTCATTTCAGTTCTCATTCCTGACATCATTTCCATCATCAACGCTAATTGGTTAAATATATTTGCATTATCGCTTTTACTACTACACTCAACTTCGACCGTTTCATCTACCTTCTGTATTTCTAATTGTACACTCTCATCAATATTTTCGTTTGTTGAAATTAAATTGTCTTGCGTAATGTTTAAAATAGCTTCCTCTACACTACTTTTACATAAATCTGCATTCTTGTTTTTCTCTGCCATGTTCGACCAGGTTGTAAATTAATTCAATTTATATTAAATTAAAAATTAATTTACAACGTCAACTGTTACGGGCGCCAACTGAAGCTTGCTTGTTATTTAGTAATTGAGATATTTAAATTTTGTCCCTTTTTAGGGCATCAACTGAAGCTGTACATGTTTATTAATGTTTAAAATATTGAAATTCTAGTCACTTACCTTACCGATAATTTACCAAGGTGTCGTCTGATGTACTCTGGCAGAGTAAAACCACAGGTGAATGCAAATTAACAAACACATATTTTTATAAACTCAAATAAAGTGTTACTTTATTTATTTAGCATGACATTTTTTCTTTTTTATTTCTAGTTTGAATCTACTGATACACTCCGTTCCTTTATCGTACGACATGATACATAATGAATTGTGAACTACTTCAAATTGTGACTTTTACTGTTGAGTTATGCTTTTTCTAGGAGTAACACTCCGAGCAATATTTAATTCACATATGCATGCTATCAAAATTCATTTGCTACTGACTATAACATAATTATTAACTTATTATCTACCAAAACGACCCAAATTTCTCACGCTCTCACTCATACCATTTAAATTTTCCCCATACTTTATTTTTAGCGCTTTATAAAAATTACGGCAAGAATTAAGAAGAAAGTTGCACTGTTACTTCTCTGTACGTCTTGGTCGACCCGTGTTGTACTCTGTGGGTTTATTCCCTCACATGTCCGAAAATAGTTCTCACATTTTGTTTTCTATGTCACTGTAAAGTAATTTGTTCTCGCGTTGTTTTTAATTCCACTTTATATTATCAATTTAGCCACATTTTAATACTGTAAAATTACAAGCTGAAGTTTTAGGCTGACGAGTCTATGTGTTAACGCCCGGCCGGGGTTCGGTCTCTCAATAGACTGCGGAGTTTTTTGCGCGCACAGCGAAAGAATTTCTTAATACGTGACCAAACTCTGGGAACGTTGGCCGTCCGAGTGCGCGGTTGAAAGCGCTGGCGCGCCCTCTTTGCAATCTGCACATACCAATGTCAATTCACACCCGTCTCGACGCTATAGTGTATTCACCATTATTTCTTAATTGCAAACAATGTTGAAAAGATTTCACTTACAAAACCCCATCGGTCTGTACCGTTACAGGTGTGATATGTTCGAATAATATGTGTGATTTGAATTGTGTCTGTTCATTTAGTATGTCATTTTTTATCTTTTGAAATGAAAAAAATATAAAAACAACATCCTAAACGAACACACACAATTCAAATCGCACATATTATTCGAACATATCACACCGCACACACACAGCATCGATCCTTCAAAAAACGGCACCATCGCCAAGAACAAGATGGACAAAGCTTCCAGTGGCAGCCTCTGACGAAGGTTATGATAAGCGAAAACTGGTTCAGGCTGTAAGGTAAAAATTTTACATTTTCACCAATAAAAAACGTGTTCCGAGTCAATAGTGTTATACTAATAATTATTTAATTTTTGTCTGCAAATTATATTTCTTATTTTGTTTATTAGAATTTTTCTTTAAAAATATAATTCCACCACCTCCTCCTCCAAACAATATAGAGATTTAAATAAAGGTCACCTGACAGAACGACCTGATGACTTCAGATATGGTCACCCACCAGTTACAGAGTTGAAGTTGCAAGAAGAGATTATTAGAGAATTTTTTTTTTAATTATTGTAAAGCCTGGTATTACTGTTTCTTCATGGTGTCTCTTTTCTTCTTATCTTATAATGTGTAAGTAGTAATATATAGTGCATATTACACAAGAAATGCTCAAGTACAATGAAACAAAATTTTTCTTCTTGTATACCCCATTAGATATATACTTATCTATAGGTACTTAATAAATCCATCTGTAAATCCGTGTGCTCCTATATCATAGAAAAAAGTATACGGTAGCTAGAAAACAACAGGAAAAGGATGTGAGTAGCAAAAATGGAATACCCCAGAAGTTTTGTGGGAGTGACAAGAGTAGAAAAGAAAAGTTGTGGAGGTACAAACTTTCTACCTTTTAATACGCCCCATAATTCACTTACCCAGATTCCATTAAACTTACCTTTTATATAAAAACTCCCCAGAAGATTCCAAACTCGCTAATAAGGTCGCCACGATGTTTTAAGGATATACATCGAAACCAAAATACTTACACTTACTTAATTTTGATCATGTAATGCTCTTAGATCAGAAGATTCAACAGGTTTCGTTTAGACGAATTCTCGATGCAGAACTCAGGTTACGGGTGTAACGTAATAATTAGATTAACACATTTTTATGCTATTTAAACCAACTCTTTTATTTCAAACACTTTTCAAATACTTTCTTTCTTTCTCTTTTCTTTATGAAATATTATTTGTTTCTTATTTATTACGTTATCTCTTATTTATTCTTACCTCTATCATATAAAAGTTAAAAAGTTTTATTCTACCTAACAAACCAGTACCGTACTTTTACTTTTGACGTCTTTTTTCAAATTTCCTCACACACACACTCACGCTCTTTACATTTCTCTTTCACCCCCTTTTTCTGAATTCTCAATTATTTAAATATTTAAGACTTTGTTGGCCAACATATTCACAGTACTTAACTTTCTCCTTACCATTCCAATTGTTCTGCCATCTTCACGTTCACTTACACTGTCCCTTACACACAACAACTATCACTTTTTTTTCCTGTATTTAGTAAATTCATTTTACTTTCTTCGCAGTCTCGTTGGAATATAATTTTGGGGTAGGCCGGGCGTACTCACACGCACCAGCCTCCCGTCACTATTTCACTGATACTGTTGCTGAGCTACCGACTATGCTGGTTGACGAGTGGTGAACAACTGCGAACCTCGTGCGCGCTTGGTTGCATGCCTGTCAAGCGTTAGGCGTTGGCCGCGCGGTCTCACCTCATTCTATGATTGGTTGAAATGCGGCGAGTGGGAATAATTCGCCTTACTTCCGTTATGAATTTTGGGTCGGAGATTACATACTTTCCCATGCCCTTTTGTGTCCTCTGAGCACATGTCGCAAAAGGCGGCACACACGCGCGCTCGCACACATTCCAACGTTATAATTTCTTTTGTACCTGACTCTGCCTCGTACGGTTTCAACCATAGGGTGTTTCAAAAAGTTACATACTAATAGTTAAAATCAAAATTATAAAATTAAAAACCCTCTTGATTTGTTCCGTTACAAAGTAGGATATAATAAAAATATTCAGAGTGAAATAGACAAATCTCTAGAAAACAAGAACTTAATGTAGTTTGGGTGTTTAGTAGAAGGAAGAAAAGAGAAAAGTTAAGAAAGTATGTGAGGCCAGACAATTGAAAAAAAAATTGAAAACCAACCAAAGATAAAATAAACCAACCATCTCAACTAAAGTTGTTTTAAACAAAAAAGTGGAAATTAAAGCACAGCTGGAAGTATGGGAGTGTCTAGAATTAAGGTGTAAACAATCAATAAATAACAAAATAATAAGTATAGGTAGTGTCTAACAATTTAAACAAAAACATAATGATTACTTTCCAAATTAGCTATAAACTTCATTCAAACTGTGATTATTTTGTTGATTATAATGAAAACTGAAAACTTTCTTTTTCTGTCACCTTTGTGTCTCATTTCCATGTGTTATAACTGAAAGTGATATGAAAAATTATATCAGCATTCAGAAAATTAAAAAAGCAAGTTCTTTGTATAAAACATATCCTTGTATTTGTAATTATATTTGGTTAGATGATTTTTTGTGTGTTAACCTCAACATCAGTTATCTACAAGAGGTTATCATTCATTGGACATGTTAAAGAAACTCCTTGTGTAGTGGATAAGAAATCCAAGTGGAAATCATCCCAATATAGAAAAAAATGGTACATCATCTAGGTCCTGTAAAATATGCTAAAAGGTTTGGTTTGACCATTGTATTGCCTAGTGGATTGTATTATTCTCTGAAATAAGAAAAGTTCTCATTCAATTTTTCGTGAAACTATGCAAATGGTTTTCATTCTTTTGCTCCTCCCTCCTCTGAACAACCATCTGTACATTGAAATTCATTACAGGAATTAGCTGCAAGAAAAATACTGAGCATTCTAAACGGAGAGATGTGGGACATCTGAGGAAGCGCTGGAGTGACTAGCTGTAATATTTGCCTATTTGAGACCGGAACAAACCATTCTTGATTTAAATCGTGAGGATGATGATGATTCTAAACTGATTTTTAATGTAATATTTCTTTATATTCATTTCATGTACCTATTTTTATATAAAAATTGTTAGTTTGTGAAGAATTTATATAGCAACCCTTTTAATGTTTGTTAAATTGTCTAGAAACTCGTTTAATAAAAGAAATAATGTTATCGATTATTCTCTTTAATCAACACTGTTATACTGTGCCATGCTTGAAGCATAATCTTGTAACTTTCATATTCTGGTTTGACATTTAAATAAATGTTTGTTGTATTAGTATTTGACTGTAAGACATAAATGAATGCTTAGGTGGTGTGATTGCTAACAGTCCACAGGACTGTACAGTACTCGTCACCGACAAGGTGAGGCGAACTGTGAAACTCTTGTGTGCGGTTGGGCAGGGTAAACCTGTAGTTACTCCCAACTGGGTTATGAAATCACAGGCAGCTAGACATTTTTTAGGTAAGCACTTCATTTATATATAATGAATTACAGCTTTTAATGTGTAGAACATGATGGATTGTTCAAATAAAATTTTAGAAAACTATTGACATAAATCATTGCAGTGTTTATAATATTTAAAATAAAAAGCAATATTTATCACATCAGACTAGAAAAATCATACAGTCACAGATTCAGTCACGGCTAGAGTCAGCATTATGAAAGTTAAAAACGAATGGGCTTTTGGGCCATGGTTGATTGTTTACAGAATGGTCCATATTTTCTTCTAAACCAGAGGCCTTGTTCAGTAGCAAAACGTTCGACAAAGGATGGAAGGTCGAACCCGCCTCAATCAGAAGTATAACCAGTAAACTTCAGAGAAAGTGAGCTTCCCTGTATAAACTTACAATCAACTAGGAGAGCCAATCACAAAGCAGAATTCCGTTTTGGTGTTTGCAGTGAGCCAGTCACATTAGAAACACGTCAGAATTTCATAGTAATATTTTGGAAATACTGTTTCATCTCGAGCACAATTGGCTGAGATGTTAATCGTTCTGCAGACGCTAGGCCAGTGAGTAGCCAGAACTAAAATCAAGGGATCACGCGACTCAGTCTACGTGTTGACTTTTGGTATCAGTTACGTCCATACTTTGCTTTCACAAACTTCTCCCAGTATTTTGCCAAACCAATTTGTATATGTACTTTGGTAATTTCTTTCTTTATTACATATACGTATAACAAAATGTTTTCTTTAATCCTTTATTAACTACACACGATTACTTCTAATCAAACACTGCCTTTCGATACGTCAACTGCACTATCGATACATGAACTGGTGCTTTTTAAATTGTGTTCTGTACCATTACACAGTGTATGTCATTACTGATGTTATATTTATAATGTGTGGTCACAACCATTGTAATTGTACCAAAGAAGATGTGGCCCCCCGAAGCAACCCCAAAAATATCAAAAACCCCAGAGTCACCACCACATTTTGACAGGCGGAATATGGAAACCACAACACTGCACTTAAATTTAAAAAAAAATCAACTCATACAAGCCCACACAGAAGAATAGGGTCCACGAGCATTTAAGTGAGTCCGATGAGCACAGCTAAGGTCGGGGTGAGGTGAGAAATAAAAACACTTAATATAAAGTCATATTAACAAGAAATGTTATTATCCAAAACATTAACTTCATCCAATTGTATTCCCATTTTATTGTTTTCACTTGACTTTGTTTAATAAATTTGTTGCAATATATAAGAAAAGTCTCTCTTGTCAGATGCAAAAAGATATACACTAAAAACTCGTTTATCCGAATTTGATGGGACCATGCCCGTTTCAGATAAACCGAAACTTCTATTTAAATAATAATACATATTGTTATAAGACGACGACTTGCGTCTTATAATGTGTCACGCAATGTAAGCCTATTCGTTGCTATGAACGGGTATGTTCCCCTGTTTTACTCTCTTAGGTCGTTTAGTTTACTTAATTATTTAAATATCTGAGATATTTGGAGTTGTGGGATATATTGATGTAATTAATTAATATTAACTTAGCTCTCTAAAAAATATCAGTGTTAGTGTACCTGAAACTTAAATAATTAATGCGTTATTCTGTAATTTCGTTCAACCCTATTATACCTTGAAGAGAATTATGTCTAATTTTGTATTTTTACGCTCTCTCTTTGGTGTCAGATAATTCCGCTATAAGCGCTGTAGTATCGGCTCAACGAAACTTATAGGTTATTTCACTGTTTATGTTAACCAATTATTCTATACTTATTCAGTTACTTTTTTATTCCCAACTCATTAAATCATACTCCAAATAACAAGATTTTGCAATTATATAAAGGTTCTTTATTTGTTTACTTCTTTAACATTGAATAAGATATGTTCTAACTAACATATGCTTGGGCTATAGATTGCGTGAATCGATTGTTGATTATTCCGATCCTTTATTTAAATTCAGTTATATAGTGTGTTTTAATTTGTAATTCATTTAATTCAGGGTGTGAAGGTTCTTGTAACTGTGGGGAAGATTAAAAATACATAGATAAGAATGCAAGATTTACAAATCTGAAGTGTTGTGTAGTTAGTATGATTAATATAATAATAATTTACCAGACTAGAACGAAGCAAATCGTGTAGGCGGTTGATTGATAAATTTACTGTTCTGTACGATTATGTCGTACGATATTCTTTCTTCGGTTTGATAAATGGAATTCTTGCCCTGTCCACTTTGGAAATACAGCTCCCTGGATTGATTTACAGCCCGATTGATGCTTCTTCTGCAACTCCTGGATCCAGATACGTTCTTCTCTCGGTTGAAGCAATTAGTGATGTTCCGTTTATTTGAAAGGTTATAAATTCTGGTGTAGTGTATATTATTATTTGTGATACTGTTATATTAATAAGTTATCGTCTTTTGTATTTAGATTTATTATTACACTTTGTTGGTTCAGGTAGTCGCCATGTGGTTGTTACCAACATAAAAATTTTACCTACGGGTTCCAAGATTCTATAAACGAGCGAAGAAACACTATGGTTGTAGAGAAATAATAGACTTTGACTGCATTAGATAAAACTTGTGTTTATTAATGATCGGAATTTTTCATATTTTATAACAAAATGGAATCATTCTGCTTCTACAAATCCAAGATAGCTGCGGGACATTTTCCCTACATCAGCCTTTATGCATGATACATTTACACAATATATATTTTGACTTCGAATTACTCTTGTTACATATGGAAATGAATACAAGCAATTACTGCTGTTTTAATAATTCAAATTACTTAGTTATGTAAATCACTTAACGTAAACCAATGCTTTTATGTGATTTATATAGGTACCTACACACCCTCACGCATACCCACACACACGCTATTTGACACAGTACATTTTATGTATTAATTACTGAACTCGAATTAATTAGGGGCAGCATTTTATCTAATTTAGAAAAGGTTTACTTTCCTGTGTTCAGGTGTCGAAAATCGACCCAGGCGTCACTCATGGTTTACACTGTTACTCGGCCGAACTATTAAAATGTTTCTTCTTCCAATTTTGCTCACTGCCTCTATTTATTTATAAAAGACTGTTTAAATATAGTAATATATCAAAATTCACATTTTTACTTGTTTTGCGGGCCCGCACAAATATGTTCCGAAACTTAACAGGTGTTGCTCGCGCGAGCATGGAATTTTGACTGGGCTGAGAAATAGGCGCTATTTTGTGAAGCAACTGTTGTGGTGTGATCAATTCTGATTGGTGTTCAGTTTGTATCCTTGCGCCAGTGGACTGTTTTTTGCTTGTTGACAAAACTGGTGACACACATCGTTACATAATTTGCTGACGCAACGCATCGCCTGATGTCTAGTTGTGTAACGTGTTTACAGATCTTGTTACATAACGTGTTTACGTTTTTTTTTTTGTGTTCGTCATTGTCCTTGAACTGAGTTTGGTACAGTTGCCGGTTATTATAATGGTCCACACAACATTATTAAACAAGTCTGTATTCACAAGGTCAACAGCAGTGCAGCCACGTTGCGATCGTTTCAAAATAACAAATTTACCCAAGTCTATAATTTCTGTCCCTCTCACTCAACAAGGGATAAAGTTATTATTATTTATTTATAAAAAAAATACAAAATATGTTATTTATTATCAATAAAATATAAACTTCTTTACATTGTCTCAGGTAGGCCCCAAAAATGCCCCGCTACAATACCCCCTCAATGAGATATTTTATGCCGAAGCATAAAAAATCTCATTGACACATACATACTTGCTAAAGGGATCAGCCAGGATATGTCGCCACAACCCCCTGTATGGTTTACAAAAAAGAATAATCAACTCACCCTTGGTCCGGTGACTGTGACCGCATCTGCATGACAATACTGGACTTCTCTCTCGAGATCCCAACACCGTAGAGTCAGACAGATACTCAACGCCCCTGCCCTGACGCGCAGGCCAGCTCAGGTCCGCCGCCACAGCATCACCAAAACACTGAAACAACAAATCAAAATATTAAATAGTGGCCTTATACAACACCATATCCCCAACTGATCTGTTCCCCCCTAGCGGTGCTGGTTTGCGCTAAGAAGCACTGGTTTTGTTTTTACTCACTTATTACTAACATGTATATATCAGAATACCTAACATAACTTAACATAAGAAAACACAGTACATTAATAATTCATTTTAAAATAAACAACTTACAATTAAAATGTTACACACTTTACATCATTAAATTAGCATATAAAATCAAAAAATTACTTTTAAACTTGATTTACTCTTATTAATTCGTTTCTCAAAATTACAAAAATTATTTATTTTATTTTTTTTTTTCAATTATGGCCATCATTATTCCATTTCATTACTTTGGGTGATTCTACGTTACTCATTATAATTTACTTTATCCACTTGGCATTTACTCATAATCTTACCCCTTTTATTACTCTAATGCTCCCTTACAAAATCTCTAACTAGTATGACACCCCTCTATCAAAATTTTACTAACCCTTCTCTACCTCTAACTACTTACTACTTTAACTCCAATCGCCACCTTCTACTCTTATATAAAAAAAAAAATACTCTCTAACCCTTTGTACATAAGATACGTGTTTCCTTCCCAAAACTCATTCCCTTATGTTGGTCCCTGGACTCACCCTAGGTAACCCTTTCCGGCGCCAATCGGTCCCTATCCCGTCCCAACCCTTATGTTGCGGACTCCCCAAATACACTACCACTACTACAAAATTACCATCCCCAAAAAATCTCACTCTCATAACTTCACTACAACTACAACAAATTAACATCGACAAAATAAACAATATATCTCTCAAAACTCTACATAAAATCTCCATAACTACTGTGTCTCCACTTATACTTCTCAAAATTCTATAACATATACTAACTCAAAACAACATTGCATTATTTTCATCTCTCATTCTCTTTAACTTTTACTTCGATTTGAACAGATCTATATGTCCCACAAAATTCAACTTGAATTGACTCAAACATTTTATTCAACTAATTACTATCACCCATTTCTATCTTTTACAACCCATTGAAAATTTTACCTATCACTACTATTTTTCATTTTATTTTAAGATCTATAAACACATTGAAAACATATTATTATATTTTTATAAAACTTATTCCTAACATACTAATGCAATTAACATACTAAGACATAAGAACACAATATAAGAAGTATTTAGTGCATCTATTTTTTAAATTCAAACAAAATTATTGAGTAGCAAATCATCATTATTAATTAAAATATATCAAATTTTTAATACGTTATCCCCTTGGATAACCTCCCAGCCACACACACTATTTCAATTATGTAAGACTGTGGCGCCTTTTCGCTTCCACAGAGACTGTATATTTTGGAGCA